>OY856186.1:291201424-291470911 GCA_963693315.1 Diogma glabrata | reverse complement strand
TGTTGTGTTGATCAAGATCCTAGCACATCGGCAATAAGAATGTCCGAAATCATAAAAGACGGAATGCGGCGGTTTATTCCCAATCGATCACTCCTAAAACTGAGCCTTGGTTCACGCTAATAAAACACCTGAAACCCATAGCGCGTATAAGAAAGCCAGAAATATTAGTAAATACAAAATAGACTTGGACAAAGAAGCGTTTATCCAGAAGAAAGCAAAGAAATTCGCCGAGCACCCATCTGGCTCACGTAGTTTCTTTCAGGCAGGTAAATCAGTCCAGAGCAATTTTACTCGATCCTCTATTCCAACCTTAGTTCTGAGTGACATTCCCGTGAGCGACTCGAAAGAGAAGGCGGATCTTTTGGGTTGTATATTCGCAGAAAACTCAAACATAGTGGAACCTCCCCAATCTCCTACACTCATTCCCCCAGTTGTAACGAAAATGAAACCAATTCTTTTTCGTTGCAATATTGTACGGAAAATGCTTCTTTCTATCAATATCAACAAATCTGCTGGCCCCGACGTTATTCCACCCCTCATTCTTAAAAATTTTGCTAGGCAACTAGCTCCAATTTTAACAAAAATTTTCTATTTATCTTATAAAACCGGAATATTTCCCGACTCTTGGAAGCTGGCCAGCGTTCAACCCATGCCAAAGACAGGCAGTAAGATAGATCCTAACAATTATAGACCAATTGCAATTCTGTCGGTTTTAGCTAAAATATTTGAAAAATATGTTAACTACAATTTAATAGATTACTTAGAGGTGTCGCGAATTATTGATGATAAACAGTATGGTTTTCGTAGAAGTCATGTAACAGCTGTGATCTGTTAGCCTACGTATCCCATCTCTGGAACAAATTGCTGGAAAACTACGGTGAAACATTCAGTATTTCACTTGACATTTCTAAAGCATTTGATAAAGTGTGGCATAAAAATCTCATAGCTAAATTAAAATCTTATGGCATAGACCATCTTACTGTCTCATGGATTCATAGTTTTCTTTCAGATCGCCAATTTCATGTTAATTTAGATGGTATCACATCCAATATTTTCACAACCAATGCTGGGGTTCCCCAAGGTTCTGCACTCTCACCAACCTTGTTTCTTTTATACATTAATGACTTACTTATTGCCACAGTGCACCCAATCCACAGTTTTGCTGATGACTGCACATTCGATCTCATACTGCAGTTACCACTGATAGAGAGTTGCTAATTGATTCTATCAACAAAGATCTGGAGCGTATAATGGAATGGGGAGATCGTAATCTTGTTTCATTTAATCCAACCAAAACCAAATTATGCGGTCTTTCACGAATAGAGCGACATACAAATTTCCCTATTAAAATAAACCACGAGGAATTGCGTGAGGTTGAATCAGTTAGACTTCTTGGAGTGGATATTCAAAATAACCTGAAATGAAATAAACATGTGTTCAACCTCGCTAAATCTGCCATGCAAAAATTAGGATTCTTGAGTCGATGTAAAAAGTATTTCAATCCCGAGCAAATTTTGCTAATCTTCAAGTCCTTTATTCGTCCATGTATGGAGTACTGCTGTCATGTTTGGGGAGGTGCTTGTCAGTCAACAATAAAATGTCTAGACTCTATACAGAGAAAAGCAATACGGTTGATTGGTAATATCGAACTAACGGACCAGCTTGATTCACTCCAGCATAGAAGAAATGTGGCGGAATTATCAATCTACTATAAATATTTTTTTTTTTTTTTTTTTTAATAAAATGTGTTGTGTAATAGGGTTTAGAATATGTGTCACAACAACACATAAATACCTTTTAAGACCTAGGTCTAGACCTGGGTCCCACAACAACTGGCGTTCTGAGGTGTAGATTAACGCTTTTTTTAAACATCTGTGGGTTGAAGCCACCTGAGACTAAGTGTTCCGGCAAACTATTCCATTTGTACGCAGTTCGGACAAAGAAGTCTCTCTGCGATCTGCCAGTATGACAGCGCGGGATCTTTACCGTTTCACTGGTTGCGGCAGCCGATTGCCGAGTGGAACGGGGGTAAGAATAAGTTTGAGGCATGATGCCGCTGATTTCATCTGAGCACTGCTGATGACGATATTTGTAAAAAACAACGAGGTCAGCAACAGTGCGACGATGTTGTAGGGAATCAAGTTGTGATGTCAAAGTTCGATCACCTACAATTCGTATAGCTCGCTTTTGAACAGAGTCCAAGAGGGCCAAGATGGAAACAGAGGCAGCACCCCAAACTTGACAGCAGTACTCCATACAGGGACGAATATAGGACTTATAAACATGGAGCAATTGGTATGGAGTGAAAAATTTTTTGCATCTATTTAGGAGGCCGAGTTTTTTAGACGCGCTTTTTGCCATCGCCATTACATGATCGTTCCAGAGTAGGTCATTTGAAACTGTGACACCCAATAAATGAATGTTTTTACATTCACCTATTGGTTCATCACACATACTAAATAAAATATCTTTGGGGAACTCGGTCTTTAATCTGGAAACAATCAACAGCTGTGTTTTGGTGGAGTTGAAATTGACAAGGTTTTGGTCACCCCAGTCGGCGACTTTATTCAGGTCTTTGTTCACGTTTATGGCAGCGTCTCTCCGGGCAGGATTAATTCGTTCGTGCATTTTACCTTTTGAAGGAAGGGGCTCGAACGACTTGTGCAGAGTACTATCATCTGCAAAACTATTTATTGGGTTGCTGGTGATTTTCAACAATTCGTTGATATAAATCAAAAATAGGGTTGGGGACAATACTGAGCCTTGGGGTACACCAGCGTTAATTAGTTTAGACTCAGAAGAATATCCGTCTAAGGTTACCGAAATGTATCGGTCGGATAGAAAATTTTGAATCAGCTTCACAACATTGGGATGAAAACCGTACGCAACGAGCTTGTTGATTAAGTTGGCATGCCAGACTCGATCGAATGCCTTGGAGATGTCTAAAGCGATAACGTATGTTTCACCACCTTTATCAAGTATGCTGTTCCAACAATGCGCTACATAGTTTAATAGATCGGTAGTTGATCTTTTGTTTCGAAAACCGTATTGGCTGTCGGATATTAAATGATTTTCTTCCAGAAATTTTGAAATATGTGTATTAATATAATGCTCATAGACTTTGGATAGGACCGATAGTAAAGCTATTGGCCTATAATTTGAGATATCGGATCTTGGTCCCTTTTTGGGGACGGGCTGGACATTTGCCAACTTCCAGCACGAGGGAAATATACCAGATTTGTAGGATTGGTAGAATATTTTAGTTAAAGTTGGTGCAAGTTCTTTGGAAAAGGTTTTTAAAATAATGGGTGGAATATTGTCCATTCCTGATGCTTTGTTGATGTTTAACCCCTTTAAAAGTTTAGCGACTATTTTGGGTTTGAAGTGAAGTTCATTCATATTAACTCCTGAAGACTGGATTTGGGGTATTTCTTTAGGAGTTTCCAAAACAGTGGAGTTCAGAGCAAAGCGTTCAGCGAACAAGTTAGCTAAATATATTTAGCTAAATATAACTTTAGCGAATTCTCCTCTAAGGAAATTCAAAACATCCTTCCATCGTATGCGCAGTATAATCGACAAACAAGAGCTGCCGAGTCGTCCCATCCATTTGTTGTACAAATACCTCGTTGTAGAACTGTGTCCTTTCAGAACGACTATTTTAATAGAGTGGCCAAATTGTGGAACTCAATGCCTCCCTCTGTATTTTCCGATGAATTTTCCCCTCAGGCATTTAAAGAAACTGTCCATAATCATTTAAAACAATTAGTATAGTTAGTTATCCCTATATCCCCATTCCTTCCATTTTCCTCATCTCCTTCCTTTATAGTTGACATGGTATCTTCGGATATTCAAAGAGTCTAAATAATGAATATTTCATATTTAGTGTGCTAAACATGTCCAACTAATTAATAAAAAAAAAAAAAAAAAAGTTTCGACATCCTATATCACGAAGGTCTTGGATGATGTCATCACGCCAGCGTTGTCTAGGTCTTCCTCTTTGACGAACACCAGCTGTTTGTTGTTGGGACGCTTTCTTTATCATTCTATCCAATGGAGCCCTTTCTACATGACCAAACCATCTAATCCGGTTGGATTTAATGAATCCGATTACGTCGCAGCCTCCAAGAAGCTGTCTGATTTCATGATTCATTCGGATTCTATACTGATTTTCAGCAACTTTACATGGACCATAAATTGTTCGTATGACCTTCCTCTCGAAAGTTGATAAAATTCTACAATCGGAGGAAGTCAGTGTGCAGCTTTCACTTCCAAATGTAAGCACAGGTCGAATTAATGCTTTGTCAAGTGTGAGTTTACACGACCGCGAAAGATGTTTTGATCGCAGAAGTTTTGAGTATGCGTAGAAAACTCTGTATGCGGCAGCGACCCGGGCTTTGATATCTGATTGCATGTCATTTGACGATGTTATTACAGACCCGAGGTATTTGAAGTTTTCCACGCGTTTCACTTCATAGTCGCCAGTATCCAGATTTTCGGGAGATATGTTCTTGGATGTTGTTAACACTTTGGTTTTGCCGGTGTTGATGCATAATCCAAGTCGTTGAGCATTTCTTTCAAGCTGAGAGAGACTATCCTTAATATCGCTTGTTCTACGTCCTGCGTAGCCAAGAACTTGACTAGATTTGTTATATATGCAGTTTTGTGTCTTAATTCAGCTTTTTCTTATCGCGTACTCCAACGCCAAATTAAACAGTACGGTATTAAACATTTGAACAGATACACAATTCCAAAAAAATGAAAGTAGAAATTTAAACAACAATGAAATAAAAAAGAAATTAGAAGTAGAAAAGGCAAACGAATATTATGTTCGGCAAGTATGCGATACAATTCGATTATGTGCATTGTATTTTTTATACACTTATTCAGTATGTAATAAATGTTATATGAGTTGGACGTGTCGATTTTAGATTTAAATATCTAATAATATAATATTCGTAATATTTTATTGAGTTTCGTAATTTTTTAAATTTATATTTTGAATTGTTTTAGTTTTTATTTGGATGATTTAAATTGTATTCTATTTGGATTGAGTTCGAGAGGGTCTCATAGTGTTCTATGATGTGAAAAATACCGTTTTTCAGAAAATTGGAGAAACCCGTATTTTTATGTATTGTAGGCGATTTCGTCAAAACATCTTAGTCTGTTTGGATAGTTTGAGTTGTATTATATTGCTTTAGATTTCGAAGTGGTCGTATATAAACTCTATGACTAAAAATATGCCGTTTTTTCAAAAGTTTATTTTGAAATAAAAATATTTGTGTTGATTAAATTTGTTTTGTTAAATAGAAAAATTAGTGCGTTTAATCCTGCACGCGGTTGAAATAAATTTCTTCAACTACTGTGGCAGGTATTAATAAAAAGATTAAATATAAAACAAATATGTCATATTGCAATTTAAAGTTGCATTGCGTAAATTATATACAGCATGTGTAATAAAAAGCAATATTTACATAATGTATTGCAAAGCCAATTCAATTATTATTATATAATTGAAATATAAAATTAGAGGTTTATGACAAATTTGCTAAATTTATTGAAAAACTGAATCAATCTTTGTACCAAATCTTGTTGTTAAATTAAGTGGACATGTATTCATCGTGAAATTTAATTTGTGATACGTTGTAAGACTTTGTAAAACATGTAAATATGGCTTTTTATTACACATTGTTGTAAATTATATTATCAAGAATATTAGAAAGAAACTCTAAATTTCAATATGACATATCTATTTTATTTTATATTTAATATTTTTAGTAATACCTGCTACAGTAGCCAAAGAAGTTTTACTTCAACAGCGTGTAAAGATTACGCACTTCATTTTTTAAAGTTCTGTTTTGTATGAAATCCCATATAAGTTTTTTTGAATTTATTCTCTTATCCCCCTTTTGCAGCGCCATTGCTTTAGACACCGGAACAGAAAAATAGCTCTATATAAACAATCCTTTGAAAATTTTGTGATGTTTTTCTCATGTAGCGCTTTTGCGGTGAACACCGAAACAAAAAATTGTCCAATACTCTTGTAATTAATACTTATATTTTACCAAATTTATATTATTTAATGTATAAATTATTCCTAAAAAAATAGACTGTTCTATGAAACTTTATAAATTCTACCTATTCTTACATTATACCTACAGAAAATAGAAAAATGAAAAAAGAAGAAAACAACAACAACAAGTATAAAAAATTAAATAATCACGAAACATTTCTCCAAATAAAAAACCAGAAAATATTGCAGATGTTTTAAAATCCCTTGAATGCATTCAAAATTTTACTTTGTAATGACGTCACACTGTTTTATTGTGCACACTGTGTGTTCGAATCGGTCTTAAATCGATCTTTTGTGATGAAGATGTCAACTCATAGTGAAAGAGAAATGCTCAAATAGTAGTTTTTGTTTTTCCTTATTAAAATAATGATCGGAAAACCACCATTATATGATTTTTAGCACTGCCTGTCAAAAAATTATTTATTTTCTTGTTAATATCTTGGTAACATTATAAAATGATAATATGTATTTTAAACGAACCGGGAAAAGACAGTAGCAATAATAAAGAAAACTAGATTATCGATCAATTTAAAATTCATAAAACGAAATTTTTACGATTTTATGTATTTGTGAATAAAAAACAATAATTTTTAATCAGAAACAAAAAAATTTTTTTAAAGGAATTCTAGAGAAAATGAAAAATTATTTCGAATCGAAAAATTTAAGTGATTTCCAATATGTACTTAAGCTTAATTGCTCACAAAAAACCCTCCAAATTAAAAAATTCCCTTAATATTGTCTATATTTCCTAATCAAAATATAGCAATAAATTGACCTTGCGTCAGATATTGATTTCGCATTGATTGACAACAATCAATAATGACTCTACACTCCTTGACTTAGGATGTTGATTAAAATGTTGACTTAAGATGTTGACGAAATATTCTCTCATCCAATAAATTCATACATAGTAATGTCTAGAAATTTAGTCTAAAAATACCAAAGAAATGTAATTTCCAATATGTAATCATAGATGAAAGATTCAACTTGTAAATATGAAAATGATGATGTGTCAATTTAGAAATTATCTGAACATATGGTTCGTCATCTCCGCTGTGGCTAAGTTGTATAAGACACACAGGATTTGAACAGGTATCTTTGATGAGTGTGAGTTCGAATGCTGGCACGAAACACAATAAGTTTTTCTAAAGGAATTCTAGAGAAAATAAAAAATTATTTCGAATTGCAAAATTCAAGTGATTTCCAAAATGTACTTAAGCTTAATTGCTCACAAAAAAACCCATCCAAATAATTTTAATGTTATTTTAAAAAAAATAAAACACAATAGGAAATTGTACCATGCACTAATCGAATTCTCGACTTATACCCGGGTAGGAGCTGTCAATATTAAACAACGGACCAATGTCGGGCCAGTGTTGGCCAAGGCTTGGCTAGTTAGCTTTGGTTTCAGTCTGGGCCAGCTGTAAATGGCTAGACTAAACCAAGGTTCAGTTTATTATATTACGCGTTATTAACCAGTGTAATGCATTGTAAACATGTGCAGGCCATATTATGTTTATCTGTATTTTCATATATGTTACTCTTTCCACAACCTCTTTCCACACATATAAAGGAGACAGACTTGGTCTCAGGACATCAGTCCAACTTGGCCCAAGCTTGGGCCATTTGAAAGTGTCAAGCCTGGCCCGGACCTCAAAAGCTGTGGCGCGGGATTTTCCCAGGTTTGGCCCCTTAGCTTTTTCTTACCCGGGTAGTGTCTCAGTCAACGTCGTTACTTATATTGCAATTTGAGCGTTACGCTCGTAGTAGAGCAATAGACGGCTTTTATACTATGGATTATTATAAAAGTTATTTGTATTGCATAAATTACACAAACATTAGTGTCCCTGTGCATTTTCCTCTTATAAAATTTTTATGGATTTTATAGTATTAGGAACCGCCGTACCAATGTGGTGACATAACTTTTTCCTTAAAAATTTCGCTCTTTAAATTGGTTCGTTTTTGTCAAGGTAAAATGGCATTCAAGCAAGGTATAATGTTTAACAGTCATAGATCTACCCTTGTGTTCCCGGGGCTCCTTATAGGACTTACTTCTTCGTTCGTATTGTCCAGCAGCTATAATCCGTACAATTTCGCACCGTTTGTTATTTCGTTGTTTATGTACGGTGGTTCTATTAAATTGAAAGCGAAGAATATTACCCGTCTCTGGGTCCCGAGATGGCTTCTTTGGTTCTTTGATCCTTCTCCACTGTCATGAACTAGCCCTTTCCCTCATCATGACATCGTAAAATATGGTATGCAGCCTAACTAGCACCCTTGGGGATAAAAAATCCAACCATGTAACAATCGGGCAATTGTTTTTTTCTCGTTACAAGTGTATGCGTACCCACTTCATTCCTGATTAAAGAAAACCAGCTTTTTAACATTACGTTCCCCTGAACATCTTAAAACTAACTTAGATCCTTTGTGTTTAGCCGGCTATAGGGAAAATCTTTAATCTAAATTGCTATAGAAGTCTTTATAGGATCTGCATAGAGAGTGTACATTCATAAACGTTACTGTTCACTTCCAAATATCGTTGTTCTTGTCTTTAAAATCGTATTTTCGTGTGGCATTCTCTGCTCTAACAAAAAATTCGTCCACTTCCGCTATAGAACCATCTACATTCAATCTTCCAGAGTTAATTCTTCCGTAAAAGAGTAAATTCTGACAATCAAAATGTTGTGATCTCAACCTTATTATTTCTAAGTGCCACCGGTTTAGTCAGGAGCTTTTCCATAGTAATAAATCCTTAAGGTATATGCTATCATGGCTGTGGGTGGATATCGTTTACGTTTTCTTGATAATTAGTATCTAAGAAATTATCGGAGACAGATAACTTTTTGCTGATTAGTGAGGATCTCCAAATGAAATCCTTTGCATCTAATTTAATTAATTATCACAATTTCAGTTATATAGTGTTTGGTTTCTAGTTCAGTCCCTATACAGATTTTCAGCGATTTATTAAAACAGTTCAAAATTCAGTTCAGCTATTTATTAAAACAGTAGTCAGTCTTATGCATCATGAGTCATGAGTCGGTTTAGGGTAATTGTCGATTATCCAAGTATGTGTATAAATGCTTGATGAATTCAACATCTAAATAATAAAGCACTGAAAGAAAAACATCGGTCACTATACAAATTACAAACTCTTTTGTGCCAAGTGCCAACTAGGGTTTCTCATTTCCCGTAGAAATTAAAATCCCGGGAAGCCGGGACAAAAAATGTTAAATTCCCGGGATCCCGGGAAATCCCGGGGAACGCTGAAAGCTAGATTTGTCTAATTAGGTGGTAGAAACATGAGCAAAATTAAAACTGCACAAAAAATGTGCTATTGGTTTTTAAATTTCCATTATTTTTAATTAGAAAAACTTCAAAAATTAAATATAAAATAATACATAAAAACAAAACAAAAATAAATTCATAATACTAATTTTTAAATAATTTTTCAAAAAACTAGGTTGTCAATGGCGCCATCACTCAGTTTTGTCCGAATTTTCGTGACGAAACGTCCTGCCGCAGAAAAAACTCTTTCCGATTCAATTGATGTCGGTGTGATAGTCATTAGTGAATTGTATAATCTAAATTATTTGTACTCTGCTTAGTTGCTTCAAAAATTAATAATTCTTTTGTGATGTTTTTAACGTCATATAATACATGTTCGAACTGTGATAAAATCAAACCAAAATCACAATAACAACGGTACTTCTCAGCACCATAAGACAAAAAATATTGGACCCTCAGTCCGTATTTTGCAATTGCACATTGAAAGCATTAGCAAGTCAAAAACTGAACGTTTAGAAAGAGTATTAAAGTTATTATTTCGATATCAACGTTGTAATTTTGGCAGGAAACGCATGCAACAGATGAAGATCAACTTACCTCTAGAGGAAACATTTTTGGTTATGAACTAATTAGTGTTATTTACCATCAAACGTATGGATCTGGCACGTATATTATGTCGGAAATCATGAACTGCACTCATTTACTTACACCAGACGGACAACGATATACATCTTATTGTTGTTGATATATCGATCACGAAGATTGTTAACGTAAACATGCCCCTAAATACAGCGTGGCCAACTGATACTCTACCATTATTTCACCACCCAGCAATATAGGTTGGTGTTAGTAGCCATCACAATCAGTGGTCCTACTCAAATAACAATCCCAATGACATACAACTAACTGACGGGACCAATCGACAACATGTTCCTGGTATATGATACGAAAGACATGAAAACCTTTAGATCTGCTAGATGGCCAAGAACAGACAAAACGAACAACGTAACCCTATTGCAATATCTAGGGCTGTCCTACGAGGTTTGCCACGCTCTCAACATCGTTCAGTAATTTTTGAGGTAGGTATCCAAATCACAGACGTAAACTCTACTCCTCAAGCTAGATACAATTTTAACAAAACTGGCTGGGCTAATTATCGGTCGGAGTTGGATGCAGTGATTCACTAGATCCAACCCATTCCTAAAAATTACGGTAGGTTCGTAGGAACCATCATTTTAACTGCAAAGAAATACATCCCAAGAGACTTCCGGTGAAGAATACATTCCTGGTTGGAGTAGAGAGCGCGATATATTTATTATTTGAGGAGCACCTTAGTAGTGGTGAGGCAGACGTGGATGACTTAATATACTCACTGGACACCGCGAGGAAACAAAAGTGGATTAACGATGTTGAAAACATTGATTTTTCCCATTCTACTTGGGAACTGCTTTGAATCTTCTTCGGAAGCTGGATGGCTCAAAGTCAGTTCCTCGTGCTAACAATGAAATAAATCCAGACGACATTGCAAATCACATTGTAAACATGTCTCGTTCCTCTATTAATCGCATTCATAAAAGAACCATTAAACATAAATTAAGAGAAATGAAGCGGAAGTTTTAGGTAGATTTCTCAGACAAATCTACTTATTTTAAGTTTTATTGGTTTTAATTTGTTGTGTTCATATGTGTCAAAAAAAACCATACAAAAAATCATGACACCGTATGTGTCAAAAAACATTTTCCTAATTTTGAACGAAATTAATTACTATAGAGGGGAAAAGAATTAAAAACTAATCGATTTTCAAGTAAGAAAATGTTTAATATCTTTGAAAAAAGTAAAAAAATATATTAATAAAAATTAGCGGGATACCCGGGATCCCGGGATGAAATCCCGGGAAAACGGGATGAAAAATTACCCCCGGGATCCCGGGATCCCGTTTGAGAAACCCTAGTGCCAACCGAATGTTTTCTGTCACAATAACCTCAAATTCGGTTGTTGTTTCTTTAAATTTGGTTTTTGAAGAAAAGCCAACCGAATGTGAGGTTATTGTGGCAGAAAACATTCGCTTGGCACAAAAGATGTTGTATAGTGACCGAATTTTTTCTTCCAGTGAGCGTTCTTGATTAGCATCTTAGATAAATATACTGCACCCTGTTCGCATATCTGTTGACTGTGAAAGACTTCTTCCTTTATTTTTGTAACCTGCGTTGGTACCCTAAATAAATTGCATGTCATGGATATGCAGAATAGACAGTCTATTTGATTCATGTTAACTTTTTGCAACTTTAGCAGTTTCTAACATAAAGAATGTATAAAATGCAAAATCCAAGAAAATTTTGTAGCTTAAATATTCAGTGAGTCAAACAAGACAAGATGAGCCGTGTTCGATTTGACTGAAACAACTGAAGCAACTGAAAAATTAAATGCAATTGTTGTTGTTTTTTCAGTTGTTTCAGTCAAATCGAACGCACCTATGATAACTTTTCAAACAATCATCGTGATAATTTTGATTGACTTATTATTTAACATTAATAATAATAACAATAATAATAAATGTTTCTTTATCAATTAATGATATAATAACAAATTTTTTTCTACACAATTCAAACATCATCAATTATTTAAATTTACAAAATTATTAAGTTTTTGTTTGATGTTTTTAAAACTAGGTCTAAATTGAACGTAGACAATATTGTGAAATTCGTTTTCCGTAAAATCGTAACGGTTATAGTTTAATGTTATGCAATACAAACTTCATAATATTGCTCATATTCACATTTATGTGTTCGGGAATAGGCCATCAAGGGTGTTTCGCGTGATTATGAATGAATTTTGTTTAAACCATTCTTCGTCATGATTTTAATTTTTTGTGCAGAAATTAACCAAATCAAGCAAATAATGATAAATTATTTGAAATTACTTAATTTCATGATAATGTAAATGTAGTCTGTATAAACTCTTTGAAATTAAATCAAATGAATTATTTTGTCAAATGGATAAAGTGTGTTGTTTTCATGTTTAAAGAATTTTATTCTTTCACAAATTTACCTTGCTCGTTCGTAAATCGTACCTTGCAGTATAAACTTTGGCTTGAGAATAAACTACTTCATTAAACACTTAAGCAAAACAATACTACTAAGTCTTTGTATAACAGTTGGTTTTGTGTTACTGATTTCAAATTATTATTTTATTATTTCTAATTTAAAAGTCAAAATCATTGCAAAAAACCAATCAAGTCATTCTATAGTATATTGTTGATTGATGTTCTTATATTATATTTAAGAATCGGACTTACAATGCGATTTTGAAGTAGTTGTAAAATGTTAACGTCTTCTATGTTATTATATACTGAGATTCAAGGTCTTAATTAGTTAAAAAAAAAAATAATTAGTTTCGTATGTTGTGTGCTATCTGACTTAAGACATGCTCATAAATCAATTATCGGTTTAGACTTTAGATTATTCATTATTTAAAGTTTATTCTGTCTCAAATAGTATTTTTATATTTATTTTTTCTGATTTTGGTTTCTGCAGAAATAAGAATAATCGAGTTACAAATTTATCGGTCATCTTCATTTCATAATTCATAATTGTACCGATTTTAATTATATATTTTTATAACATTTAATTACTATTACAGTTAAAAGAGCCCTGGAGTTCTGTTTAAAAAAAAAATTGCCAGTTACCTATGCGCAAGTGTACACAACAACTTCCCAAAGTTTTAATGATGATCGGATGAATGGTGTATTAATGCATAAACGACAAACATACATACTTTCAATTTTATATATATAGAAGAAGAAGATTATTTTGTATTTAATTTATTTAAATTTACATATGATAATATTTTATATTTTTTTTTAATGGACCAGTCTTGGTTGCCAGTAGCCATTACTACAATACTGGTCATCATTATTGGTCCGTTACTAGGTCAACTGTACAACCTTGTATGGGCCATTGCTGTTGTTTTTTCTCTGGCCCATGAATGGCAACCATTTATTGTCCGAAGTTATCATCCAGTATAATTGTGTGAATGGCCCAGTCGTGGTTGCCAGTACTCGCCCATTGCTGTATTACTGGCTGCCAGTAATGGACCATTACTGGACCAGATGTACAACCTTGTATGGGTAGGCAGCGTGCCGTAGTAGTACCGCTCCTTGTCTCTTCCGAGGAATCAGGCCAACAGATAATTATGTGTGGGCTTTGGGCCTCAATTGAGGAGGTGAGCGGTGCGCTGCATCAGCTGATTTATTGGCAATTAGTTTTATTTCGTTTTCTGCAAATTTCTCACAATTTGTTTTTCACTTATTATTTTGTTGTTATTTCTTCATCTTATCATGAAATATTGGCATGTCATATTTTATTGTATGATAAGATTTTTTGCTTAGTTATCCATTCTTTAATAAAACATAAAAAATAATCCCTTTGATACACATTTTGATTTAATCCTTTTGAATCGCTTAATTTCAAATATAGGCTTGAATCAGCTTTCAAACTCCATCAAGGCGTATGCGCATTCATTGATGAGAGTGTTGCGTATACAAGCTTTCCAAATTTTGAACTACACGGTGATTGCTCCAATTCAATGGTTTTAATGATTTGTCTACCAGAAATTTCTTTTTTTATAGCTTTATACCGGTCCCCCAACAAACGTAACCCAAACTTTTTTAATTTACTGACAAGAAATGTGGACGAGATTAGAGCAAAGTCCCCTAATTGTGAGGTTATCGTTACCGGTAACTTCAACGTCCACAACAAATCATGGTTGGAATTCTCCAAATCGACCGACGATGTTGACAATAGTACAAAACTGGCAGAAATTTTTGCCGCGTCTCAGGGCCTATTCCAAATTTTTAAAGCCCAACTTTCACTCCCCGTAATGGCGATGATAATAGTTTTCTTTTAGATCTCCATCTTACCACAATGCCAGATATTACGAGTGTCGCGAAAGGTAGTATTGGTAATTCTGATCGTTATTTAATTTTATCAGTAATCAAAACTGATTTACTAAAACTACAGCTCCCAAACCCCGTAAAATATTTCACTACTCAAAAATGGATAAGAGTGGTCTTCAAAATTTTTTCCATGGTTTCCCTTTCGACCTTCATTGTTTTTACACTGACAATGTAAATGTTTCTGCTCAAAACTTTACAGAAACCATCCAATCTGCTATCAATAAATTCGTCCCTTTTTCCATAGTAAAACCCAAACCATAATACTTGTATTCGAAAGCTGCCAAAGCGGCACTTAGAAACAAACGTAGATCATTTATAATATGGATTCATAACAAAACTCCCGCTAATCGATCCCAATATCTAAAGACCAACAAACTATCTAACCAGATTATCTCAAACGAAAAGTCTGAAATTGACAGAGTGAACGCTTCAAAACTTACGTCTATGTCTATTTCTGACAAGAGTTTCTGCAGTGCCATTAATTCTTTAAATGCTGGTACAAAATATTCTAATCCCCCTATTATTGATGGTGATTCAATCGTCAATGATCCCGCAAGAAAAGCTAACTTGCTCGCTGAACGCTTTGCTCTGAACTCCACGGTTTTGGAAAATCCTAAAGAAATACCGCAAATCCAGTTTTCAGGAGTTAATATGAATGAACTCCACTTCAACAACATTCCATCCATTATTTTAAAAACCTTTTCTAAACAACTTGGCACAAACTTTGACTAAGATATTCCCCCAATCCTACAAATCTAGTATATTCCCTCGTTCTGGAAGTTGGCAAATTTGAAGTCCGTCTCCAAAAAGGGACCAAAATCCGATATCTCAAATTATAGGCCAATAGCTTTACTATCGGTCCTATCCAAAGTCTACGAGCATTATATTAATACACACCTTTCAAAATTTCTGGAAGTAATTCATTTAATAGCCGAAAGTCAATACGGTTTTCGAAACAAAAGATCAACTACCGATCTATTAAACTATGTAGCGCCTTTTTTTAACAGCACACTTGATAAACGTGGTGAAACATACGTTATCGCTTTAGACATCTCCAAGGCATTCGATCGAGTCTGGCATGCCAATTGCCAACTTAATCAACAAGCTCGTTGCGTATGGTTTTCATCCCAATGTTGTGAAGCTGATTAAAATTTTTCTATACAACCGATACATTTCGGTCTCCTTAGACGGATTTTCGTCTGAGTCTAAACTAATTAACTCGGGTGTACCTCAAGGCTCAGTATTTTCCCCAACCCCTATTTTTTATTTATATCAACGAATTGTTGAAAATCACTAGCAACCCAATAAATAGTTTTGCAGATGATAGTACTCTGCACAAGTCGTTCGATCCCATTCCTTCAAAAGGTAAAATGCACGAACGAATTAATCCCGCCCGGGGAGACGCAGCCATAAACGTGAATAAAGACCTAAAAAAAGTCACCGATTGGGATGACCAAAACCTGGTCAATTTCCACTCTACCAAAACACAGGTGTTGATTGTTTCCAAATCAAAGACCGAGCTCTCCAAAAACATTTTATTTAGTATGTATGATGAACCAATAGGTGAATGTAAAAACATTCGTTTATTGAGTGTCACAGTTTCAAATGACCTACTCTGGAGCGATCATGAAATGGCGATGACAAAAAGCGCATCTAGAAAACTCGGCCTCCTAAATAGATGCAAAAAAATTTTCACTCCATACCAATTGCTCCGTGTTTATAAGTCCTATATTCTGTATGGAGTACTGTTGTCAAGTTTGGGGTGCTGCCTCTGTTTCCATCTTGGCCCTCTTGGACTCTGTTCAAAAGCGGGCTATACGAATTGTGGGTGATCGAGCTTTGACATCAAAACTCGATTCTCTACAACATTGTCGCACTGTTGCTGACCTACTGTTGCTGATTCACTCGGCAATCGGCTAGCACAAGCAGTCGAGATATCGCGCTGCCATACTGGCAGATCGCAGAAAGACTTCTTTGTCCGAACTGCATACAAATGGAAATTTAAGCAGATATGAAATAATGAATTGAGATTGGAGATATTATTAAAACGGGATTATTAAAGCAAGATACATAGTTATGGAATTGAAATAAATTTATTATATTATATAGCGAGAATATCAAGCTATAATTGGTGACCCCGAACACAAAGAACACAAGGATTATAGAAAACAAAAATTAAGGAACACAACATTGAAGAACCAAGTATTGGAATACAATTCCTTAATTTTATTATTTGTTTTATTGTTGATTTATTAATATTATATTATTATTACTCTTACTTTACTTATATTACTATTATTAATTTTTTTCGTTGTTTTTAAACAAAAGGCATTTTCTTAGTTATTAAAATGTTAACATTTTTAAATTTTTATTTGCTTATCTTGTCTTAAGATATTTTTGACGCATCTAGATCTTTTTGGCGTTCGCGATATTATTTTTGTTTATATATATTATCGAAATTATTTTAAAAAATGAATTTTTCCCGGTTGGTGGACGCGACTCCTCCTGTACCTGAGGAGACTGCCAAATTGTTTTCGCAACGCGAACTAAATGACGCGATTGCACGAGCTGTAGCACTAGCTACCCAAAATCAAAATCCTCCTATTATCGGCGGTCAAGAACCTTGTAGCAGTAATATACCTATACCTCTTCCTAAAAGCGACAACGATATTAATGCCGTAGGTTTTAATCCTACTTCCTTTTGGCATACTCAGCCCGATTTATGGTTTTTAACGCTTGAAGCTCAATTTAGTAGCGATCGAGTCACGAGTCAAAAGTTCAAATTTAGAACTTTTTGTCGCGCTCTCACCCCAGAGTTGGCCCAATTAGTTAGCGATATCATCGCACAACCTGATCCTAATCGTCCATATGATTCAATTAAACAAGCAATTCTCACTCGGTTAGGAAAATCTAATACTGACCGCATTCGTACCGTGCTCCGTGGGATGGATTTTGGCGATAAACGCCCATCCGAATTGTTGCGGGCAATGAGAAGTGAAGCAAAACAAAATTTTTCTGATGACACACTGAGAGTTCTATGGAGCGAAAAACTCCCTCCTCTCGTGAAAACCGCCATTGCTCCTAGTAATGAAGTTCTTGACGCTGTAGCTGTCACTGCAGATACTGTATTCAGTGCTTTGATGACTCCATCAATTTTCCAAGTTGCACAACCTTCGCAACATTATGAATCTAATGATAATTCTGCAAAATCAAATTTGGAAATCTCTTTATTGCAACAGCAATTTAAAAATTTAGAACTACAAAATAAAAAGATGGAAATTCAATTATCGGCAATTAGCCAAAAATTATCTAATTCTTCTAGATCAAGATCTAGAACTCCTTCTAGAGGTAATGATCGCAGATCGCGATCTAGCTCAAGACCTCCACAATTTTTCCAGGGCATTTGTTTCTATCACCATCGATTCGGTGACCTTGCTAAAAAATGCCATCCTGAATGTTCCCGATATTCTTCATTCTCTACTAACTCAAAAAACTAAATGGCTCGCCGCATTTAGCGGAGTGCGGTGACTGCCACAATAATTACCGTTTGATGGTTTATGATACCATCACAAATCTCAAATTTCTTATCGATACCGGTGCCGAGGTATCGGTAATTCCAGCTACTTCCGCTCAGAAGCTCAGTGTGAAATCAGACTTCACTTTTATTGCTGCGAATTCTACTACCGTGTCTACTTATGGGACGAAAACTTTAACGTTGAGTTTAGGTCTTCGACGTTAATTCGTTCACTCTTTCATCATCGCCAGAGTCTCTGTTATGATAATTGGCGCTGACTTTTTAAACAAATACGGTATTCTGGTTGATATTAAACAGAAACGAATTATCGACCCACTGTCTGATATTTTCACATCAGCAGTCACAGCTTCTATCTCTACTCCTTCATTGTCCGTTCTTATCAATGATAAATGTTCTCGTGAAATTAACGAGCTTTTAAACGAGTTCAAAGAATTAACCTTTGACTCAGGTCTCTCTTCAGCTGTGAAACACAATGTGACACATGCGATTATAACTACTGGACCACCAGTCTCCTGCAAAACTCGCAGACTAGCAGCTGACAAACTTAAAGCTGCAAAGACTGAATTTGACTATTTGCTAGAAGAAGGAATCTGTAGACCCTCTAGTAGTCAATGGTCCAGTCCACTTCACTTGGTCGAAAAGAAACAGGTGGTTTTCGTGTTTGCGGTGATTACCGTGGCTTAAATAAAGTCACCGTCCCCGACAAATACAACATTCCTTTTCTTCAAGATTTTTCGCAACAACTTGCAGGTTGCACTATTTTCTCGACTATCGACCTAGTGCGAGCTTACCACCAAATTCCTATTGAGCCGTCTGATATTCCTAAGACAGCTATCACTACACCATTCGGACTTTTCGAGTTCACACGAATGGGATTCGGTTTAAGAAACGCTGGTCAAACGTTTCAGCGACATATGCACACCATTTTACGTGGTTTAGATTTCTGCTTCGTCTATTTAGACGACCTACTTGTCGCATCTAAGCCCTATGTCGAACACTTAGGACATCTTAAGGTCATCTTTCAAAAATTGCAAGATGCTGGTATGATCATTAACCTTAACAAGTGCAACTTTGCACAACACGAAATTAATTTCTTAGGTCATACCATTGATTCTAACGGCATTAGACTAACGAAAGAACGAGTGGATGTTATTTCCGATTTTCCCACTCCTCAAACGGTCAAACAACTGCGTCAATTTCTTGGAATGATCAATTTCTATCAACGTTTCATTCCTCACGCTGCTGGTGATCAAGCCATTTTAAATGATTTCTTAAAAGGCTCAAAAAAGAACGACAAACGACCTATTAACTGGTCAGAATCTTCTCTTCAAGCTTTTACAAATTGTAAAAAGCAACTCAGCGATGCTACGATGCTCGTTCATCCTTCTCTAGATGCCCAACTTGCTATTATGGTCGACGCTTCCGACAAAGCAGTTGGTGCAGTCGTTCAACAACTGGTCACCGATTCATGGCAACCTCTCAGTTTCTTTTCGGTTAGACTAACCGAAACTCAACAGCGCTACATCGCTTATGATCGTGAACTTTTGGCAGCTTATTTAGCCATTAAACACTTTCGTTACCTTGTAGAAGGGCGAAATTTTATCCTATTCACGGATCATAAACCTTTAATTTATGCATTGTCGCAAAATCCAGACAAAGCTAGTCCTAGACAATTTAGACATCTGGATTTTATCAGCCAGTTTATACTGACATACGACATATTTCTGGAATTGACAATGTTGTTGCTGACGCCTTGATCAAATCCTACTACCTGAGAGCATCGACTATTCGGCAATTGCTGATGCTCAAGCTACTGATTCAGTGTTGAAGGAACTACTTTCGGAAAATGGCACGACGCTTAAATTCCAACAGTTTCCTCTATTCCTTCACTCTAACAAATTTATTTATTGTGACGTTTCAACGAGGAAACTTCGTCCATTTATTCCAAAACAGTTTCGTCAAAGCGTTTTCGTGCAAATGCACAACATTTCTCATCCCGGAATCAATTCTTCTATTAAATTACTGACTGACGCCGTGGTCTGGCCGTCAATAAAAAAAGATGTCTGGGAAATGACTCGAAACTGTTTACAGTGTCAGAAATCAAAAGTTTCAAGACACACTCGATCTCCTCTATCTAATTATTCTTCAACTTCAGAACGATTTTCCGAAGTTCATTTAGATATTATTGGACTGATGCCTTCATCTGAAGGACAACGGTATTGTGTAACTCTGATTGACAGAAACACAAGATGGCCCGAAGCAATCCCGATCTCAGAAATTACGGCTGCAACTGTAGCCACTGCTGTTTATTCTGGGTGGATATCTCGATTCGGGGTTCCAAATTTCATTGTGACCGATCGAGGATCACAATTCGAATCACAACTATATTCTGAACCTTCAAAGCTGTTAGGTTTCGAACATCGACGAACCACAGCTTATAATCCTAAATGTAATGGCATGATCGAACGTTTTCATCGAACATTGAAAGCGGCCATAATGTGTCACGAGATTGGACACGTACTCTCCCGACTATACTTCTTGGACTGCGTACAGCTTTTCGGGAAGATTTTAAATCTACCTCCGCGGAATTAGTGTATGGATCTACCTTGCGCTTGCCGGGACACTTTTTATCGGAACAAACGACATTGGTTCCACAGTCGGATTTTGTAGCTAACCTCAAGCTACAGTTCAACAATCTCCGACTTGTTACTTCTTCTCGTCACTCGAATAATAACGTTTTTGTTTTCAACGATTTGAAAACCTGCTCACACGTTTTCCTCAGAGTAGACACGGTCCGAAGGTCATTGCAACAACCCTACGATGGACCCTATCTCGTCATCAATCGTGATGACAAAACTTTCACTATAGATATTAGAGGAAGAATGGTTAAAGTTAGTATCGACAGATTAAACCCAGCTATCACCCAAGTAGCAAAATTGGTATTGCTTTGGGATGTCATTTCTTAATTCCAACTTAGTCCATTCGTTTTTTGGTATTTTAAATTTTTGTTTCTTTAATGCTTCTTAAATTGCTCTTAAAATGGTACTTTCAGCTTGGTTTTAAATCGGTATGTAAGATCTCACTTAAAGTATTCTTAAAGACTTCTTAATTTGGTATGCATATCAACATCTTAAATCGGAATGTATGAGCACGCATAAAGAATTCTTAAAGGCTTCTTAATTTGGTATGTATATTAGAAGCATTAAATCAGTATGATGTGCCTTCTTTAATACGTCGAATATTGGTACATACCATAAGTTAGTAGTCATGTACACTGAAAAAATATGTTGGTAAATTCTACAACATTAGTTAAACCAAATCAATTTTGTAGCATCATATACAATTTAGTACGATTGACAAAACGTTTTACCGTTTGACAAATGCTTTGTATGTTGTTCTTAATTTTAGATCATGCTACAAAATTAATTTGATTGTTATTATTGTTATTTTTATTATAATTTGATTGATTATAGATTACACCACCTTGTTTTCCAGTGTACATGTTCAAAACTAATCATACCCAAAATAGTATATATTCGTTCTTGGTTTTTCTCCCGAATTAAGAAGGAATATCAACTTTTTTGGTATTGTGTCATACTAAATTAAGAAGATATTTGAACTTAATTTGAGAATTTTCCTTCTACTTGAGTAAGAACAAAATTCCGCCATATTTTCACACAGCAATTTTTAAGAATTAATTTGAAAAAATTTCCGTTAAAATATAAACATTAAATATTGCACGAATTTTTTATTTTTACTTATATTTAGATAGCTAACAACGATGTGAGCATGAATATGTCGGGGTTTGATCTACAAATAATTTAAAATATAATTTAGGGCGCATTGAATTTTGGCATATTTTCAACAATTGTAATAAATTAGAGAAATCATGGAGGCGCGTGAGTTTTAATGGAGCTAGAAGTTCCAATTTCACCATAAAACTCGTTTCGTTTGCAAATATCGGTTTAATATTTTCTTAAAACTGATTTTAAACCTTACATATAATTTTTCATCTAAGCCCTATGTCGAACACTTAGGACATCTTAAGGTCATCTTTCAAAAATTGCAAGATGCTGGTATGATCATTAACCTTAACAAGTGCAACTTTGCACAACACGAAATTAATTTCTTAGGTCATACCATTGATTCTAACGGCATTAGACCAACGAAAGAACGAGTGGATGTTATTTCCGATTTTCCCACTCCTCAAACGGTCAAACAACTGCGTCAATTTCTTGGAATGATCAATTTCTATCAACGTTTCATTCCTCACGCTGCTGGTGATCAAGCCATTTTAAATGATTTCTTAAAAGGCTAAAAAAAGAACGACAAACGACCTATTAACTGGTCAGAACCTTCTCTTCAAGCTTTTACAAATTGTAAAAAGCAACTCAGCGATGCTACGATGCTCGTTCATCCTTCTCTAGATGCCCAACTTGCTATTATGGTCGACGCTTCCGACAAAGCAGTTGGTGCAGTCGTTCAACAACTGGTCACCGATTCATGGCAACCTCTCAGTTTCTTTTCGGTTAGACTAACCGAAACTCAACAGCGCTACATCGCTTATGATCGTGAACTTTTGGCAGCTTATTTAGCCATTAAACACTTTCGTTACCTTGTAGAAGGGCGAAATTTTATCCTATTCACGGATCATAAACCTTTAATTTATGCATTGTCGCAAAATCCAGACAAAGCTAGTCCTAGACAATTTAGACATCTGGATTTTATCAGCCAGTTTATACTGACATACGACATATTTCTGGAATTGACAATGTTGTTGCTGACGCCTTGATCAAATCCTACTACCTGAGAGCATCGACTATTCGGCAATTGCTGATGCTCAAGCTACTGATTCAGTGTTGAAGGAACTACTTTCGGAAAATGGCACGACGCTTAAATTCCAACAGTTTCCTCTATTCCTTCACTCTAACAAATTTATTTATTGTGACGTTTCAACGAGGAAACTTCGTCCATTTATTCCAAAACAGTTTCGTCAAAGCGTTTTCGTGCAAATGCACAACATTTCTCATCCCGGAATCAATTCTTCTATTAAATTACTGACTGACGCCGTGGTCTGGCCGTCAATAAAAAAAGATGTCTGGGAAATGACTCGAAACTGTTTACAGTGTCAGAAATCAAAAGTTTCAAGACACACTCGATCTCCTCTATCTAATTATTCTTCAACTTCAGAACGATTATCCGAAGTTCATTTAGATATTATTGGACCGATGCCTTCATCTGAAGGACAACGGTATTGTGTAACTCTGATTGACAGAAACACAAGATGGCCCGAAGCAATCCCGATCTCAGAAATTACGGCTGCAACTGTAGCCACTGCTGTTTATTCTGGGTGGATATCTCGATTCGGGGTTCCAAATTTCATTGTGACCGATCGAGGATCACAATTCGAATCACAACTATATTCTGAACCTTCAAAGCTGTTAGGTTTCGAACATCGACGAACCACAGCTTATAATCCTAAATGTAATGGCATGATCGAACGTTTTCATCGAACATTGAAAGCGGCCATAATGTGTCACGACATTGGACACGTACTCTCCCGACTATACTTCTTGGACTGCGTACAGCTTTTCGGGAAGATTTTAAATCTACCTCCGCGGAATTAGTGTATGGATCTACCTTACGCTTGCCGGGACACTTTTTATCGGAACAAACGACATTGGTTTCACAGTCGGATTTTGTAGCTAACCTCAAGCTACAGTTCAACAATCTCCGACTTCCCAAGTAGGTTTTGCCAGACATTGACATACGGCCAAGCACTGGTCCATTAATGGTTAACAGTACTTGGCTATTGTTACTGGGCCAATACTAGAACCAATCATCGGCCGATCTATGGTTTACAGAAAAAAGCCAGTATACTGTTACCTTTGAATGGCCAAGCACTGGCCCATGAATGGTAAATATTACTTGGCTATTGTTATTGGGCCAGTACTGTAGCCATGAATTTGCCGATCTGTCATTTTTTTTAAATTTCACTAGAGCATTATCCCTTTTAGAGATACATAGCTTGAAAAATTTCACATATAGTTTAGTTATCGCCTCTTCGGTTGAAAGACTATGGTAATAAAGAAAAGGTTGGTATATGTTTTAATTTATTTTCATTTCTATTTTATTTTAATTATTTTGTAAATAATTTATTTAAATTTATGTATAAAAAATATTATTTTATATTTTTTTTAATGGCGGAGTCAGGGCGGTGTTGTATGGAGAGTTTTGAATTTTTTCCGTCATTTTTATTTTATTTTAAATTAGCTTGTATTTAATTTATTTAAATTTACATATGATAATAATGTATATTTTTTTTAACGGCTCAGTCATGGTTGCCAGTATTTGGCCCAAGAATGGCAACCATTTATTGTCCGAAGTTATCATCCAGAAAAATTATGTTAATGGCCCAGTCGTGGTTGCCATTATTAGCCCATTGCTGCATTACTGGCTGCCAGTAATGGACCATTACTGGACCAGTTGTACAACCTTGTATGGGTTGTTACTTCTTCTCGTCACTCGAATAATAACGTTTTTGTTTTCAACGATTTGAAAACCTGTTCACACGTTTTCCTCAGAGTAGACACGGTCCGAAGGTCATTGCAACAACCCTACGATGGACCCTATCTCGTCATCAATCGTGATGACAAAACTTTCACTATAGATATTAGAGGAAGAATGGTTAAAGTTAGTATCGACAGATTAAACCCAGCTATCACCCAAGTAGCAAAATTGGTATTGCTTTGGGATGTCATTTCTTAATTCCAACTTAATCTATTCGTTTTTTGGTATTTTAAATTTTTGTTTCTTTAATGCTTCTTAAATTGCTCTTAAAATGGTACTTTCAGCTTGGTTTTAAATCGGTATGTAAGATCTCACTTAAAGTATTCTTAAAGACTTCTTAATTTGGTATGCATATCAACATCTTAAATCGGAATGTATGAGCACGCATAAAGAATTCTTAAAGGCTTCTTAATTTGGTATGTATATTAGAAGCATTAAATCAGTATGATGTGCCTTCTTTAATACGTCGAATATTGGTACATACCATAAGTTAGTAGTCATGTACACTGAAAAAATATGTTGGTAAATTCTACAATATTAGTTAAACCAAATCAATTTTGTAGCATCATATACAATTTAGTACGATTGACAAAACGTTTTACCGTTTGACAAATGCTTTGTATTGTTACGTTTTTCCAAACTTCCTTCGAATTGGCCTAACTCACAATTCGATAAACGCAATTCCCAATCTCTTTCTGAGTTCGATCACTGATTAGTAAGCAAACACACCAGGTTTTATTAAGTATTCAACACCTTAACTGTTCCACAACAACAGGAAAACAATACAGCAAACAATATTCCCAACTAGAATATTCTTCCAACAGCTTCGAAACTCCAACGGTTTATTGTAGAAATTTCCAATTCACAACGTTCAAAATAATACACAAAATATTTCTATTTAATAACACTTATAACTTTATTTACAAAAACTTTACACAAAAACTAATTTAAAGATCACTTTTATAATTTTTAACTTCACAATCGCAGGTTTAAAATAAACTAATTCTACATTTAATTTCACTTTACTGTCGCAGGTCTAAAATAAACTAATTAAAAACTACAAAAGGTATTTTTCTTATATACCTTCTGCAATACTTCTAGATAATTCGACATCACTTTCCAGAAACCTTGAGAAAACATTAGAATACTCGATTATTTTACGTTATGTTGATTTGATTCATAAAATCGTTTATGTTGACCCCATTTCTAAGAAGAGACAACAACAACAATATTCATTTCATTCACTTTCTGTTGTGTTTTGTTGATTTTATTTTCCTGGAAGTGACCGTAATCGTTTAGATCTTTCTGTAATCGTCTAGATTTTTCTGCAATCGTAACAATACCCTCCACTTAAGCCTGTTCGTCCCGAACAGGATCTAGCTCTCCTTTGTATAAGGCCAATCTTTCCAAATGTACTACTTTCGCTTTGCCTCGATGGCCTTTCTTAATTCTATAAACTACGTCATTCAACTTCGTTATAATGTTGTAAGGTCCTTCCCATGCAGCTTGCAGTTTTGGTGTGACCCTCGTTTTCGTTGTGGGTTGTGTAGCCATACTAATTGTCCTTCTTCGAAACCTTTATTATTAGATCGTATATCATATCGGGCTTTCATTTTATCACTGGTCAGTTGTATCTTCTGCCGAACAAGATTGTGAATATCCTCAAGGTTCTTCCTGATTCGGTTGACGTATTCTTGCGCAGACAATGATGTTGATGGTACCGCTCCAAATTTGAGGTCACCAGGAAGTCTTAAATCACTTCCAAAAATAGTTTGAGCTGGTGTCATGGTCGTGGTGTCATGAGCTGCTGATCTGTATGCCATCAAAAATAAAGGAATGTGTTGATCCCAGTTACGTTGATTCTTACTGACCACTTTTGCTAGAAATTCCTCCAAAGTAGCATTGAATCTCTCAACCATCCCATCTGACTGTCGTCCTCGTTTTGTTAATCCCCAGCATTTGACAAATTTCCTGGAATACAGCTGACTCGAAGTTCCGTCCTTGATCGGTGTGGATCTCCATAGGAACTCCATAGCGGCTAATCCAATTATTTATCACAGCTTCAGCGATTGTGGTTGCTTCCTGGTTGGGAATCGCACACACTTCCGGCCACTTACTGAAGTAGTCCATGATCACAAGCACATATTTATTCTGATTATCAGTTGTTGGAAATGGTCCCGCTACATCCATTGCGATCCTTTCAAATGGAGCACCTACATTGTATTGCTTTATTTTTCCATGACTTCTTCGTACGGGTCCTTTCACCGCCGCACATTTATAGCATTTTTGACACCACTCCACAATTGATTGCCGAGTCCCTGACCAGTAAAACCGTTGTCGTATTTTTGCAAGAGTCTTATTGATCCCAAGGTGACCTCCACTCGTTCCTTCGTGATACTCCTTCAGTACTGCTTCTATTTTCCCTTTTGGTACCACTGTAAGGGATTGCTTTATCTTGCCATCTGAGCTTTCCCATATTCTCTTTAGGCATCCATTCTCTAACTGGAGACTGTCCCATTGCGCCCAGTACGCCTTCAAAGTTGGAGTTTTATCAGAAATTTCTCCCCATACTGGTTTGCAACCCTTTTCCTTGAACTCGATGATGGGTGCAATATCCGGATCTTCTAATTGATCTTTTCTTATGGCTTCAGCTGTCCATTTATCGTCAGGTCGCACTTGTAGTAATCGTACATCGATGATGTTCTCCTTATTTTCTTGACGACTGCAATGCTTGCATTCAACTTCACAGGGTCGTCTCGATAATGCATCAGCGTTCCCATGTGCAGTACCCTTTCGATGTTCAATGTCCAAATCGTACGCCTGCAACCGTTCGAACCAACGTGCTACTTGTCCCTCTGGATTTTTGAACTGGAGTAACCACCTTAACGCACCATGGTCAGTTCTGAGATGAAATTTCTGACCATACAAGTATTTATGAAAATGTTTGACGCATTCCATAATGGCCAATAACTCCTTCCGGGTAACACAATAATTTCGCTCCGGCTTTGATAACATTTTCGAGAAATAAGCTATCACCTTTTCCTGACCATCTATTTTCTGCGACAATACTCCTCCTATACCTTCATTACTGGCATCAGTATCCAAAATAAACTGAACATTTGGTATAGGATAGGATAGAATTGGAGCCGTACACAATCTCCTTCGGAGCTCCACAAATGCTTATTCCTGAGGTTCATTCCATTCAAATGCTTTATCTTTTCTGGTTAACTCATGCAGACTTTTGGCATCGTTGGCGAATCCTGGCACAAACCGTCTGTAATATGTGCACAATCCAAGGAAGCTTCGTAGTTCATGTAGATTCTTTGGTCTTGGCCAGTTCATAACTGCTGCAATCTTGTCGGAATCTGTATGAATTCCCATTGCCGTAACCTTGTGTCCCAAATATTTTACTTCTTCCTTGAAAAGTGAACACTTTTTGGGACTTAATTTTAAACCAGCTGCTTGCAACCTTTCCAGTACCTCCGCCAAGTTCTTCAAGTGGTCATCAAAGTCTTTACCCATGACGATGATGTCATCCAAATATACAAGGCATGTTTTCCAGTGCAAGCCTTTAAGTACCCGTTCCATTAATCTCTCGAAAGTTGCGGGAGCGTTGCATAACCCAAATGGCATGACATTAAATTGCCATAGTCCATTACCTACACTGAACGCCGTTTTCTCCCGATCTTCCTCTGCAACTTCCACCTGCCAGTAACCACTCTGCAGATCCAGTGTTGAAAACAATCTTGAACCCGATAATGTATCTAGTGTATCATCAATCCTAGGCAATGGGTAGCTATCCTTCTTAGTAACTATGTTTAGTTTCCTGTAGTCAACACAAAATCTCAAGCTCCCATCTTTCTTGCCAACCAACACCACAGGTGAGCTCCAGGGACTGTCTGAAAGCTCAATTACACCAGCTTCTTTCATATCTCTTACCATTTTATCAGCTTCCTCTCTTTTAGCCAATGGTAATCTCCTTGGTGCTTGACGTATCGGCTTTTCTGCTCCGGTATCAATACGATGTTTCACCATATTGGTTCTGCCATTTCCTTCAGGTGAAGTGCAGAATACAGACTTGTGTTGCTCCAACAATTGACGTACTGCTTTCTTCTGCTCTTCTGAAAGCCCTTCTGTCCATTTCTGCACAGTTGTTCCATTTCTGCCTTTTGTTGTTTTGTGTTGACCGAGCAATTGATGTTTTTCTGCTCGCACTTTATTATTTTAGCTACCTCCTCACATTGTCCTATGATTGATCCTTTCTTCATTGTTTTCTGGGTATCTGACAGATTTAAAACTCTTACTGGTATTTTGTAATCAGCATCCGATCTAACTAAGGTTTTCCCTATAACGACTTCTTTACAATTTTGATGTTCTTCTTTGTTGGCCTCCACAACCCACAACCTGGGTGACACAGAACCTCCTTCCAATTTTCCCCAAATGATTGTTTCTGATTGGGGTGGCAGCTTTTCTCTGTGATCCAATATTATTCGACGGACACAATTTGAATCTTCACCAATAAACTGGAGTGGCAACTCAACATTTCCGTACGTGAGTACTCCTTTGCCAGCATCAATAACGAATCCATTTGACCTCATGAAGTCCATTCCCAGGATGACTTCATCCACAATGTCAGCTACAACCACTTCATGTTGAAAGTGAGTATTCCCGATTTCAAAGTTGACCACTTTCTTTCCTTTAATACTTGCACTTTCGCCAATAGCTGTCTGCATCCGGTATCTCCCTGCTGGTTTTAGTTTCCCTTTCACAATATCAGTGCGGACAATTGTATTTGTTGCTCCCGTATCTAACGTGATGACACAACTTTTTCCATCAATATTAGCCCTAACAGTAAGGCTGTCACCTCCCCTTGTCAATCTCGAAACATGGATGAAGGTTATGGGGCAATCGGTTGTGGGAGCCAGCCTACGCCCCTTTAGGCTGACTCGTTGTAGTTTAACTGATGCGGCGATGCTCCATCGTCTTCCCTAGCTTGCTGCACCCGTTCTTCTGCTGGACGTCGCTGCATAGGCGATGCTGATCTTGTTCGTTTCCTTCTCACATCTCTGCATTCCCTCGAAATATGGCCCAACTTGCCACATAACCAGCATCGTATTCTATCACTTCTGACACTCTCTCGTGGTCTTGACTTGTAGTTGTTTTCATCAGCCAACTCCACCCGGCGTATTTTAATTGATGGTTTAATAATTGCTTGCGCAGTTTCATTTGTTAAGGCATAAGCAATAGTTTCTGCGAATGTTGCTTTTGGCGACAACATTACTGCTTTTCGTGTTTCTGGATCACGAATACCATCTGTAAACGCCTCGATCTTCATTTTCTCCATAAAATTCGGTGGAGTATTCGAGTGTGCCAAATGTACAAGGCGTTCTACTGCCGAAGAATAGTCCTGAATGCTTTCTCCATTCCGTTGCAAGCGACCCTTTAACTCGATCGGTATAGCTCCTTTTTGTGGTCGCTGCCATATTTTCGTTCCAACGCATTCATCACTTCAGCATAACTTTTGCGATCGTTTTCTGGTACTGCCTGTAATGCTTCAGTTGCTTCCCCTTTAAGTGCAACTATCAATGCAGCAAGACGATTTTCGGCGTTCCAAACATTTTGATCTGCTGCGGTCTCGAACTGGAACTTGAAGATGCCGAAAGATGTGGTACCGTCATACGATGGTGGTTTCAATTTAATATTTGCTATCTGTTGTACCACCTGTGATGTAACTTTAGCTGTTTCAACATCCTGTAACCTTTTCTCAAAATCGTCAACTTTAGTTACGACCTTATTTAAATCACGCTCAAATTCCAGCATTTCTGTTTGAATTTTCTCGACTTTAACATCGAATGCCGTTGACATTTGTAGAAGTTTCTCGTCCAAGTGTTGATTTATGCTAATATTCAACTCATTTATTTGCTGGTTCATCTCATCTTTATTTGCAGCAAGAGTTGCAGTAATCTCTTCTTTATTAACAGCAATGTTATTGTTGACTGTTTCCAGCTGTTGATTGATGTTGCTACTGATTTCTTCCTTAGTAGCAGCCATTTGTTGGTTGATGTTGCAACTAATTTCTTCCTTAGTAGCAGCCATTTGTTGATTGATGTTGCTGCTTTGTTGATCAAATTTTTGATTGAGTTCGTCTTTATTGGCAACCATATTAGCGTTTACAACATCCAGTTTTTGATTCAAATTCAAATTTATTTGTTGCATCATAGCCATTAACTGCGTAAAATCGCAGTTTCCAGATGGTAATGTTGTTGTTGTTTCTGTAACAAAACTTTTCTCCTTATCAGCTGCCACTAGATCATTATTTGTACTAATCACTCCAAACTGGTAACTTTCCACGTCCATTCCATTGGCTTCCATACCTTGTCGAAGCCGTAGCATTAATTCAGTTTTGTTTCCACTTGTTGACAATCCACGTTGTTCTAGTTCTTTCTTTAACTCAAGAACTTTCAAATCACTTAATAAAACCATTATTAACAGCTAACTAATCCGCCGATGTCACCAATGTTACGTTTTTCCAAACTTCCTTCGAATTGGCCTAACTCACAATTCGATAAACGCAATTCCCAATCTCTTTCTGAGTTCGATCACTGATTAGTAAGCAAACACACCAGGTTTTATTAAGTATTCAACACCTTAACTGTTCCACAACAACAGGAAAACAATACAGCAAACAATATTCCCAACTAGAATATTCTTCCAACAGCTTCGAAACTCCAACGGTTTATTGTAGAAATTTCCAATTCACAACGTTCAAAATAATACACAAAATATTTCTATTTAATAACACTTATAACTTTATTTACAAAAACTTTACACAAAAACTAATTTAAAGATCACTTTTATAATTTTTAACTTCACAATCGCAGGTTTAAAATAAACTAATTCTACATTTAATTTCACTTTACTGTCGCAGGTCTAAAATAAACTAATTAAAAACTACAAAAGGTATTTTTCTTATATACCTTCTGCAATACTTCTAGATAATTCGACATCACTTTCCAGAAACCTTGAGAAAACATTAGAATACTCGATTATTTTACGTTATGTTGATTTGATTCATAAAATCGTTTATGTTGACCCCATTTCTAAGAAGAGACAACAACAACAATATTCATTTCATTCACTTTCTGTTGTGTTTTGTTGATTTTATTTTCCTGGAAGTGACCGTAATCGTTTAGATCTTTCTGTAATCGTCTAGATTTTTCTGCAATCGTAACAGTATGTTGTTCTTAATTTTAGATCATGCTACAAAATTAATTTGATTGTTATTATTGTTATTTTTATTATAATTTGATTGATTATAGATTACACCACCTTGTTTTCCAGTGTACATGTTCAAAACTAATCATACCCAAAATAGTATATATTCGTTCTTGGTTTTTCTCCCGAATTAAGAAGGAATATCAACTTTTTTGGTATTGTGTCATACTAAATTAAGAAGATATTTGAACTTAATTTGAGAATTTTCCTTCTACTTGAGTAAGAACAAAATTCCGCCATATTTTCACACAGCAATTTTTAAGAATTAATTTGAAAAAATTTCCGTTAAAATATAAACATTAAATATTGCACGAATTTTTTATTTTTACTTATATTTAGATAGCTAACAACGATGTGAGCATGAATATGTCGGGGTTTGATCTACAAATAATTTAAAATATAATTTAGGGCGCATTGAATTTCGGCATATTTTCAACAATTGTAATAAATTAGAGAAATCATGGAGGCGCGTGAGTTTTAATGGAGCTAGAAGTTCCAATTTCACCATAAAACTCGTTTCGTTTGCAAATATCGGTTTAATATTTTCTTAAAACTGATTTTAAACCTTACATATAATTTTTCTTTATTTATCAATTCTTTCATTAAATTTTAAAACAGCATAACATGTCATATTTTTTTGTTTCATTTCAACATTGTCTATTACTAGGGCAACCAAAAATATGCACTATAAAAACAATTTTAAGCGCTTAAAATATGCTCTAAAAAAACTATTTTATGCATTTAAAATATGCTCTAAAAACCGAAAGAAACCATGGAAATACATAGGTTTTCAGAGTTTTGTTTTTAATTCGGTTCCTAAGAGGTTGCTGTGCTTTGATCATAGTTACGGGACTAGCTTACCTGAGATAGTGAGGTATATATCTGAGCTTTTGTCTGCTATCATATACTGCAGACCCGAGATATTACGAGTGTCAGTAATGGTAGTACTGCAGATATTGACAACTATTAAATATTAATTACATCAGTTAAATTTTTTTTACTAAAATACTGCCAAAATCACGTAAAGTTCTTTCGTTCTCAAAAATTGTTACCAAAATAAATTTTCAAAATTTTGCGAAGTTATCCATTTTATTCGTTATTGTTCTTACAACGACGATGTAAATGCTTCTGCTCAAAACTTTACCGAAACCATTCAACTCGGAATTAATAAATTTTCTTTTCAAAAATGAAACCCCAATAAAAATATTTGCATTAAATTGACGCTGATATAATCGTAACTGGCCCTGCAAGGAAAGATAATTTGTTCGCAAAACGCTGTGATTCGTACTAAAATTAATTCGTACTAAAAGAAGTACTCTAAAGTTTGTCTTCAGGAGTTAATATGAAAGAACTTCTTTCAAACCGAAAAAGATTGAAAAACTTTTAAGGCGGTTTAAAATCACCAAAGCTTCCTTATACCATTATCCCACATATTATTCTAAAAACATTTTCAAAAGAATGTTCACGACTTAAACTAAAATCTTCCACAAATGTTATAAATATGAAATTTTTCTTTCATGCTATTGGTCAATTGAAAGTTGGTCAATGTCCAGCTTGTAATCAAAAATGGAATAGAATGTGATATTTCAAATTATACACCAATAGCCCAAGGTACAATTTTGTATATCACTCTATTTTTAATTTATATCAACGAACTGTTGGAAATCAGCAGTAAACCAATAAATAGTTTTGCAGACGATAGTACATTGCATAAGTCATTTTTCTTCTATTTTCAGAGGGTAAATGCATGAACAAATAAAGGGGTAAATGCATGTCGTAAATGAAACGAGAACCTAAAAAATGTGGTGAACACAATTTAGTCAATTTTAACTCCACCCAAACACAGTGACTGATTGTTTGCAGAACGAAGCCTGACTCAACAACGATGGTTCAATTATTATGTTTTAGCATTTGTTTATTGGGAGTCACAATTTCCAATGAATTACTATGTAACGATCTCAAAAGGCCGATGAAAAAGAGCGCTTCTAAAAAAATTGATCTCCTCAATAGATGTGAAAAAAATAAAAGTTTTCAAGTTTGGTACACTCCTGTCTGGCTCTTTATGAATCCGTTAAAAAACATGCTATACGAATTGTATAGATGACGAAAAGTTGGGATCAAATCTTGATTTCCTACAACATCTTCACACTGTTGCTCATGGCCCCGAATGCCCCTTTGGCCCCAAATGCTTCTCTGCCCGAACTGCATATAAATGGACTGCTCCAATTTTTTCGCAATACCATCGTTTTCAAATAATTTGCCGTAAGTTTCATCAAAATGTTTGCAAGGAATCAAAGAAAATTAAAAAAATTTGCTACATCAAAAAACATATTTTCAATGATAAGAGTATAATATCAGTTGAAAATTCAACTTGAGTAAATAGTGTAATTGTTGAAGATTCAACTTCGAAATATCATTCATTCGTGGATAGCGCGACTGCCAAAGGATCTGAACTCATTGGCATTACTAAGGTTAAGAATTCGAATCACAACCGAAATACGTAAAAGAGAAAAACCGCGTTTACTCTGAGATAAATTCAACCACACATATGAATTAAAAAATTCAAATTATTTCCTAAGTTACTCGAGATCATAATTGCACACAAAAATGCCAAACAGTTAAACTGTAGAGATCACTCACTATCATAGCGAAAGAATGCAGAGAGATTTCTTTGTCCGTACAGCGTACAAATGGAATGCTTTCAAATGGAATGCTTTGCACAAATTGAAATCTTTAAAATATTAAACTATTTTTGACACTTAAACGAGTCAACGAAAATTTCGTTTTCCATTTGCAGCCTATAGCACACCAAAACACAGAGCAACAAATTGCAGAGAGGTGGTTTTCGATTCAAATTCAATTTACATTGAATTACTATAACAATTGGACCTTTACTACTATTGTTTCTGTTCAGTATACTATTAAATCTATACAGATCACAAACACATCTTATAATCCATCGTTTTATAGTTAAGCAAAGGAGGTCACTCCCTCCATACAGATTATCTCCACACGGACCCTAAACTTGAGAATCTCTTACTATTTCCTAAATTTATCTTGACATTCCAAAAGGAATAATTAAACAAAAATTAATGTATAATCTAAAAATACCTTGAATTATAACTGTTGATTGGTGGTTTGGCTTCTAATCTTTCAATTCCCTTGACTAGCGTTTGATCAACTAACTGTATTGGACGAACTAATTTGTGAACATAAGTTGCTGCTGTAATTGCTGCACGTTGAATTGCATCTTCAGCTGTTCGAAATGCCCAATTGAACATTGCATTTGTATTTGATTTTGGTTTATCCCTTTGCACATAAATTTTATTATTCCAAATCGTAATGATACTGCCAAATCGTTTATTTTCAATGTTAACATTAACAAATCAAGGTTATTTGTAATTTTTATAACATCAGGGAAACTTTCCTTCGTCGTTACATATATGAAATAATTTATTCATTCAATCACTTTTATAATGAAATTTAATTTAATTGTAACATTTTTACAAGTGGTTATTATAAAAATATATAACGATAACAATCTACAATCACTGTTATATCGAGAATTATTAACTATTTTTAATACATTTTATGTAATGTTTAATAACAGACTGCCTTAAACCTTTTTCTTTAAGCACCGAGATGGAATTGAATCTTTTTTTAAAATTGCAAAATGTGATTTTTCTTTTGACATCTTATGATGTCAAAACAAAATCGGGCAATCTTCGAAAATTCAGTAATGATTAACACGACATCTGTTCATTAGTATTGGAAATAAAAATTTAGTACGTTCGTTTGCTTTTTATAGTATATTCAAAATTTAACTAGCAGTTAAGTTTTAGAAAATTTTAAAATTATTATTAATGTAAAAATGAACGGAAACTAATGAAATGCATTTTTATTGAATTGAAAACGAAGATGAATTTGGTTTTATTATTGTTTTGCGATTATTGCGATCGTTACACCATGAATTCAAGGTAGAAACCAAGATTTTTACTCTTGAAATCACAAAAACGTCGCCATCCCCTCCATGACAGAAAACCACCGAACTACTTCCACTTATTAAACTGTATCTGGGATCGAGATACCCACAGTCACTGGCGTCAAGACCGATGACCGGTTCCAACACTCATGAAGTCCTTAAAAACTTCACTGAGTATTGAGACCGACCATCCATCCGAACGTCAGCACCATGGACACCCCGATGCAACCAGTAAGTATGACCTGAAGATGTGAACCCCAGAGACGACAATCAGCCAGAGGAACAACCCTACCTAACGAAAAGACATCATTCCCTGATGTCTTTCGCGTGATGGACTCCAAGATTCTTACCGCTCATATCTGTGCACTCGTAGAGTACATTTCCAATCTTAGTCTTAATCATTGCAGGTAAGAACTTTGGAGCCAATTTTGCCGAGAACTTTTTGGTAGCGTCACTCAAATGATGTTGCCGTACAAACACACGTTGTTGTGGTTGAAAAGTCCGTAGTTTAGATCGCAGGTTGTACTGATGTTGCGATTTTTTGAAGGCTGCTTTTAAATTTTGTTGAACCCGGTTCCTAAGCAGAGTCAAATGATCAGTGCGTTCCATTTCCTCACCAGCATCTTCACCAAGCTGGTGTAGTGATCTCAACAAATGGTAAGTATTTCCATCCGAGATTGGATGTTGACCAAACAATAAATAGTACGGTGAGTACTTGGTAGCAGAATGTACTGCAGCCCGCAGTGCATATGCGATTTCACCAATTTGTGAATCCCACTTGGTGTGTTGACCTTTAATGAACGCTCGAATTGCTGCTAAAACTGACCTATTGACCCGCTCTGACGCGTTACTTTGAGGACTATAAACACCGGTCCTAATGTGTTTAATGCTGAAATCTGACAAAAGACTTTGAAAGTTCCTACTAGTGAACTGTTTGCCATTGTCACTGTGCAGAAACTCTGGTACCCCAAATGTAAGAAACACTTCATTCCTTAGAAAAGCATTCACCTTCGGTGAAGTTGCGTTTCTAAGTGGTTTCAGTAGTACAAACTTCGTAGCATGATCCAGAACTATCAATAACACCGTATTCCCAAGTGTAGAACGAGGGTACGGTCCCAAAAAATCTATATAGACTCTCTGCCATGGACGTGCTGTTTCGAATTGATATTGCATCGGAGGACGCAATATCTGATTCGTGGCTTTTGTTTGTTTACATGTGTCGCAGGACACAACATAGTTGTGTACCTGTGACGCCATGCCCGGCCAATAATAAAGACGTCGAAGTAATTCTAAAGTCTTTTTAACACCCCCATGAGCAGCAGTACTATCATCGTGATGTTTCTGAATCATGTTGGAAGTCATCGGTTTTGGTACCCAGAGTTTCCACACAGGAACATCGTTAGGTATTGCATCAGGTTTTGGCTCAATACGTATGTATAGCTTATCATCCACGACTTTAACAGATGGAAAGTCCTTGGGTGATGATTGAACTTTAGCTATCATATCCGTATATTCTTTGTGCCGATAACCTTCATTGTCGATTTTAATTTCACTGATGTGATGTACTAATGCTTCCGTCAATTCCTCGTGTGTATCGTCATAAAGACGCGATAGAGCATCAGGGACTATATTTTGGGTACCTTTTTGATGGACAATTGTAAAATCCATATGTTGGAGTTTTAGGCTCCACCTAGCCAGACGACCACTCAAGTCTTTCTGTGACATAAGCCACTTCAGACTTGAGTGATCAGTCACAATTGTAAATCGGTGACCTTCAACATAGCCCCTGAATTTCTTCACACTCAGAATTGCCGCAAGACATTCAAGCTCAGAAACCGAATAGTTTCGTTGAGCTTTATTAAGTTTTTTCGACATGAAGGCTATCGGACACTCTTGTCCGTCAGTATCAACCTGATACAACACACTACCTATCCCTGTCAGACTCGCATCGCATCTAATAAAGAACTCTTTATTATAGTCAGGGTTCACTAATACCGGTGCTGTAGTCAGCAATCGTTTTAAATTTTCGAAAGCAGCTTGCGCTTCTAATGTCCATTTCAATTTCCCCGAACTCTTCTTTAATAAATCCGTAATTGGTGATACCACGCTTGCATAACTTGGTATGAAACGTTGGTACCAACCAGCCATTCCTAAAAGACGTCGTATCTGTTTTACTGTAGATGGAGCTGGATACTCTGCTACAGCTCTTACCTTGTCAGGGTCTGTTCGAAGACCATCTTCACCAACCAAAAATCCCAAGTATTTCACCTCTCTCAGAACAAATTTACTTTTCTTGAGGTTTATTGTTAACCCAGCCGCTCTTAACAATGAAGAGACTTTGGACAGCAATTCCATATGTTCCTGGAACGTGGAAGAGACTACCAATAGATCATCCAAATAAACAAAGACATTTTCGTGATATTGATGTGGTATCACTTTGTGCATTAGCCGACACATTGTCTGGGGAGCATTGCACAATCCAAAGGGCATAACCCGGAATTGATACAATGGACGACCAGGCACTGTGAAGGCTGTCTTGTCTCTAGATGCTTCTGCCAGAGGAATCTGCCAGAAAGCATCTTTGAGATCAATACTTGAAATGTACTTTGTGCTATTTAGACGACCTAGTAAGCCATCAATCAAGGGAAGTGGGTAAGCGTCCTTTTTAGTGAGTGAATTGACACGACGGCTATCAATACATAATCTGTTTTTACCAGATTCTTTTTGTACCAAAACCACTGGCGAGCACCAAGAACTGTTAGACTCTTCGATCACGCCCATTTGAAGCATTCGGTCAAGTTCGGCATAGACCTTTAGTTGAACAGCCGGCGATGTGGGATAGTGTCTCTGTTTAACAGGTGCACTATCACCAACATCGATGACATGTTCAACCAAAGAAGTCTTTCCGAGCCCAGACACTTCAAATGACGGGAAAGAATCCTTGATCATATCCAGTTCATGTTGCTGATCAGTGGTGAGGTTATGTGTATTAAAAGTTTGTAGCTCTGTGCGAGTCAGTTCACTAACAAAAGAAGGAACAATACCGAATTTCTCCCAGAAATCTATGCCCAGGTAGAGCTCTTCTCGTAATCCAGGGACTATATGGAACCGCATTGGTTTAGTGGAGCCATTCACAGTTATTGGAATTTCGATGTAACCCAAAATTTTTGTTGCAGTACCATCTGCCGTACGAATACACGAAGTGTACTTACGGTAAGTTGTACCTGCTGATTCCAATAATTCCAAGGAATTTCTTCCAAGTATTGTGATTGACGCTCCACTATCCAATAGACCTGAAATATGTTTGTCCAAAATCTTGATTGTCAATCGCGGCCGAGGATCCTTTGTTTCTGAAAGGATAGATGAAACACAAGCTTTGCGAAATAATTTCCTCATCCTCCAATATCTGATGTTACGTTCCAGACGTCTAAAATACGTTCGATGTAATGATGGGAAATTAAATGTATTCGATGATTTTATTTGGGTTTCGTTGGTGATTGCCGATCGTCCTGCGTCGCTACATCTCTCGTCGCCTTCTTCGTGCTGTTGTTCGGGCTGTTTTGAATCCATCGTTTCAATATATCCATCTCGATCTAGTTCCACATCCACCTCATAATCATCCACCTGCTGTAGCTTGCTAATTCTTAAATTTGATGTTCTGGTCGGAACTGGTGTGGACCACAACCGTTCAAACTTCTGACATAAAGTCCGAAGTTCATCAATTGAATGTATTGTTGCAGCTAGAGTAGCGTTTTGGAGCTCCACACTCAGTCCCTCCCGAGCAATTTCTAGCATTTCACGGTCAGCAAATGGACGTGCTAAACGACGATTTAACGAACCAATCTCCACCAGATACTCGTACACGCTCTCCTTTGACTTTTGTTTGCGGTTCAGAAGAACTCGCAAGATCGCCTTATCATCAGTGAGCGTACCGAAGGTTTGTAGGAGTCCCTCCCTTAACACTGGATAGGTCACCACCTCATATTCATGAGTTAAATTCAGATAGTATCTGTCGGCAGCCCCCTTGAGATACCGTGGAACGATAGACCTAAGGTCGTCCCAATTCACACGGTCCCTCCTGGCAGCCGCCTCAACTCTGTGAACAAACTCATGAACATCAGGAGAGTGACCATCTCCTGTGAAGGTTGGAACCCAATTTGAGTCATAACGACTCAAATTGTTCCCATAAACCCCTCGGTACTCCACTGGTGCTAACGCTGGAGCCGCGTCACGCCATACCTGAGGAGGTTGGTTGTATGGTGGTGGTGCTGTAAGTGGAACTTGTGGATATAATGGTGGTGGTTGTACCTGTGTTACTGATGGATAATTTAATGATAATTGCGGTTGTACTAATGCTGGACTATTGTGTATGGGTTCAGCTTGGAGTGATGCACCCAATTGTGGTATTGCAAAGTCCTCTGCCCAATTGTTCCCCCTGAAGTTCACACCCCGAACCAGACATTCGATCTGTAGTTCGGTGGGTTCCAAACCATAGAACGGATGGTCAACGTCTAGTTGGTTTGACATTTTGATGGTAAAACCCGAAAAATTATGAACTCGCTAACAACAACACTAAAACCAATTCCCAACAACAAATGTAGTTAGTACAATGGAAAAATGAAAACAATGAAAAACGCAAAACGAAAAAAAACAACGAACGCCCCAAAAAAAAATTTTGTAAAAACAAACTTGTACAAGAACAAAAAAACCGCTGTCGCCGCTAATCTTTACTGAATCTTTTACAAAAGTTCCTAAAATATTGTATGTGTAAAAATATAATTTATTTATTTAATTTCAGATATACTGAAATATATATATACCTAAAATTAGTTATTGACGATAGCACCCCTAAAAATATTTATTTATTTTTAAAAAAAATTGAAAAATAAAAAATATTCAAAAGAATGTTTATTTATCGGATGCACCGTCTTAACTTTGAAATATTTATTTATTTTTTTTAAAAAAACAAAGAATATTTATTTATATCTTGACGTAAAGCTTAATTAAGAAAATTTATTTATTTAGCTACCTAAAATTATTTAGATTCTAAAAAAAATTATTTATTTACCTAAATTTACTTTATTTAATAAAAAATTTTATTTATTTAATTTTTGAAAAATTGTTTGATTTATTTTATTTTTTTATTTAATATCATAAGAGATTCCCAAAATCAAGATTCGTCTGGAGACAATTTAAAAAGTAAGTATGGCTACAATATCCATATAGTTTAAATTTAAAATATCGCGTTCGCGAGCCCACTCCAACCTGCAGGTGAGAACTGACTAGAAAAGCCCCTAACGACCAGATTCTACAGAACAGATTCTCCCCAACCTAATAAAACAATCACAACTGTCACGATTAGACACTAGGTCCATTTCTACTGACCCAGTTGTGCTTGTTTAATCAACAAATAAATTACAACTAAACCTAATGCGAAAGTTGAAGAACGCTCCCGAGCACCAGACTTCAAAACCCAAACTCTATGAAAAATTGTCTATTGAAAAACTAAATGGAAAAGTGGAAAAGTTTTTTGAATTTGTATGAGGTGAAGCCTCTGATCCTGAAAGCAAAGTACAATTGGTTCTTCTCTTCATTACACCGAAGAAGCCTCTGAGCAAAGAATGGTATTACTGGTTTGCACCTAAGTACAAACACAGCAACACCACTCCTCGTCCCTGAGGACTTCCTCGCCGAATGAAGAGAAGAAACCAATGTTCTTCGATCGCATAACCCCGATGGCCATAGGCGATCTAAGAACGACATCAATGTTAAAGAGTGAAGCTCTATGGATGGCTTTTTAGGCCTACCGCTGAGAAAATGAATCAATAAACCTAAATACTATATAACTTATCCATAATCTAAATAATTTCTTATTTAAAAATGCTAAATCGAAACATGAAATACATAATATGTGTTAATAAAGTTTTACATGAAATTAATTAAATTTAATCTTCAGACTAAATAATAAATTGGTAATTTAAAAAAAAAAATTACGATTATTTTAAATTCAAAACTAAGCTTACTAATTTTTAAGTTATTAACTCTAATATATTTGTTTAGGTTAAATCTTTCGCTTTATTTATTGTATCCAAAACAAAAATAAATGTTAGCTAAAAATAATTATTTCTATATTTATACCACTTTTTAAAATTAATCGCAATGAAAAAATAATTCTAAAAAAAAAATGGTGGTAGCTAAAATGGACTCATACGAGATCTGTATACGTACATTAGCGGATCAATATGATGACAAATGTAGAGATATTGATTTGGATCCGGCTCACTCTATAAAGTTGATGGGAATTAATTATTTTCAATTGTACTTCCATAAACACAGACCAACAATACTTTGAAAGCAGTGACGAAAGATTTAAACTTATACAAAACCGTTGAAAAGCTGTTTGGTCAATGTTAACCTTTATTACGTTAATAACATCCTAAAACTCATAGAAACATGACTTAACCACAATCAGAAAAACATACGATTAATTTCATATATAAATTAATTGCATCATCCAAAAATATGTACAATATATAAACAAATATATGTACAATATGTACATGGTAGCATAAAAAAATTTCAAAAAAAAACTGCTTCCCCAAAACGGTTTTCTTTTTTCCAAATAAAAAAAACAATTAGTATTACTAAAAGCAAATGACAGCACAAAAAACAATCTCCAAAAAAATTGCTGTCCCAAAACGGTTTTTTTCAAAATTAAAAAAAATTAGTCTTAACTAATTATACAGTGAGGGACAGGGGCCTCCTGTGGACCAGACCACTCCTCTTCCTGTCGCGTGGTCGGTGAGATGAGGACCTCCTCAACCAGCTCCTCCGTTTGAGTACTCTTGGTCGAGGAAGCTCCCAGCTCCACGACCAAGCGACTCTCCTTCTCCTTCTTCCTCCTCTCCTTCCTCTTCAAGTGAGAGCTCCTATTCTTGGCGATCCTCCTTCTCTCTCTCCAGCCCACATTTACTTCCTCAGTCACTTCATCCATCTCATCCGCTTCCTCATTCACTCCATTCAACTCCTCATTCACTATCTCACAAATCAAATCATCCAGAAACTCATCATATTTTTCTTCGTAAATATCATCCATCAATTCCAAAAATATTTTATGTTTTACTTCATCCAGAATCACATTTATCATTCCATCCACTACATTCCTCGCCTCAACCATTCTCTCTTTTCTCTCCTCATTCACTCTCCCATCCACCTCATTCATCCAGGGCTCAAACCCACCTGGCCGACACCTCCTTAACAACCCCTGACCCCTCATAATTGTATACATTCTTATCAAAATTCAAAATATATAATTTCCTAATCAAAACCAAAACGAAACCAATAACTGGTTTATTTCAAGATAAACAAAAAGCTGATTGACAACCACGGCCCAAACCGGTTGCCACCACCCTATTACCAAAAAAACCACAACTGGTTTATCCTAAAACTTACAAAGAGAAACGCGGAATTCTTTAAATTTTTGAAAATATAAATTTGGAGTACTTATGATAAATATACACATGAACACCTTAGAAACTAAACCTTTATTTTTCCCTCTAGCTTTTTAACAAAATTTAGCTAAATAAACCGACGCGAAAAATAAACTATATATAGATATTAATTAATCTGAATTGAAATAATCAATTAATATATAAATATATAAATATAATAATATAAAATGTTCCACAAAAAAAAGTTTTTTTCAAAAAAAAACCGGCTTGCCAACGCCCAACCTGGAAAATATTTTCCCACCAAATAATATAACTGTAATTAAGCTAACGGGTCCCTTTTTGTTCGGCGCTACGTATAACAATTGGACCTTTACTACTATTGTTTCTGTTCAGTATACTATTAAATCTATACAGATCACAAACACATCTTATAATCCATCGTTTTATAGTTAAGCAAAGGAGGTCACTCCCTCCATACAGATTATCTCCACACGGACCCTAAACTTGAGAATCTCTTACTACTTCCTAAATTTATCTTGACATTCCAAAAGGAATAATTAAACAAAAATTAATGTATAATCTAAAAATACCTTGAATTATAACTGTTGATTGGTGGTTTGGCTTCTAATCTTTCAATTCCCTTGACTAGCGTTTGATCAACTAACTGTATTGGACGAACTAATTTGTGAACATAAGTTGCTGCTGTAATTGCTGCACGTTGAATTGCATCTTCAGCTGTTCGAAATGCCCAATTGAACATTGCATTTGTATTTGATTTTGGTTTATCCCTTTGCACATAAATTTTATTATTCCAAATCGTAATGATACTGCCAAATCGTTTATTTTCAATGTTAACATTAACAAATCAAGGTTATTTGTAATTTTTATAACATCAGGGAAACTTTCCTTCGTCGTTACATATATGAAATAATTTATTCATTCAATCACTTTTATAATGAAATTTAATTTAATTGTAACATTTTTACAAGTGGTTATTATAAAAATATATAACGATAACAATCTACAATCACTGTTATATCGAGAATTATTAACTATTTTTAATACATTTTATGTAATGTTTAATAACAGACTGCCTTAAACCTTTTTCTTTAAGCACCGAGATGGAATTGAATCTTTTTTTAAAATTGCAAAATGTGATTTTTCTTTTGACATCTTATGATGTCAAAACAAAATCGGGCAATCTTCGAAAATTCAGTAATGATTAACACGACATCTGTTCATTAGTATTGGAAATAAAAATTTAGTACGTTCGTTTGCTTTTTATAGTATATTCAAAATTTAACTAGCAGTTAAGTTTTAGAAAATTTTAAAATTATTATTAATGTAAAAATGAACGGAAACTAATGAAATGCATTTTTATTGAATTGAAAACGAAGATGAATTTGGTTTTATTATTGTTTTGCGATTATTGCGATCGTTACATTACGTTTTGAGTTAAATCCGGGTGGTTATTTTGTAGCGTTATCTCACTAAGTGAGATAAATAGTGAGATAAAAAAAATTATGTTTAAACGATTTCTTTTATCTAATATAATCGATCAAAGACAAATATTTTATCTCACTTTTTATCTCACCTAGTGAGATAACGTTACAAAATAACCACCCTGGTACAGAATAAGAATAACGCGTTTTCAGAAATGTACGAAACCAAGGGTTATTCAAATTACATAAAAGAATTGAAATCTTCCTTAAAAGAAATCAACCTTCTACATGACATTCCACTCGACCGGTTCCCACCCCTTGCCCCTCAAAACACAGAGTTCTAGTCCCAATTTCTAGGAGGTTACTATGTTTTTTTTATAGATGAGATTGCTAGTATATTGCTTTAATATTCTACAAATTTTGAAATTTACCAAATTTATTTATCAACTGCTTTGTAAGTTAAGGGGATGGGACGCACACAACCCAACACAAACATTTTCGGTAATTTTTTAGAGTTTTTTCGATTGAATATTCAAGATACTACTATTTTCTTAAGTATGGTAAGTTAATGATATTCATTATTAACATACACATCCTTAATGCAGAAGAATCATTACAATTAGTTATATTCAACTTATCTGAAAACCAATCTATTGACCTACATAATCGGCCGGGAGAATTTTTATGAATAAACTTGTGAGTAGTTAAACTCAAATAACTGGATGAATAATAAAAATATTTCAATTTTGAAACCAGTTTTGGATTCCTCTTCTGCATTAAGGATGTGTATGTAAATAATGAATATCATTAACTTACCATACTTAAAAAAATAGTAGTATCTAGAATATTCAATCGAAAAAACTCTAACAAATTGTGATTGGAAAATTAATTAGAGATAATTAATTTAAGGTATCATGTCGATGCAAAGCGGCAATTTTCCTTGTGAAATAGTTGATTTCATTGTAATTGTTGATGACGTTTCAATTCATCATCTAAAAATTTCTATAAACTTGTCAATTGAATGGCTCAGTTGATAAAAGCGGGTATAACACAAGGTATCGAGTTTGTGTTACTGACGACTGGGGTTCGATACCTCCACGAAACACGTAAAAATTTTTTCTGATTAAAAATTTTAACGTTTAGTTAGAGGAATGCAAAACAGGTTTCAAAATTGAAATATTCTTATTATTCATCCAGTTATTTGAGTTTAACTACTCACAAGTTTATTCATTTTCGGTAATGTGTCAACAGCCAAAAAGCTCAACCTCTCATATGACACCTATCCGAATGCCATAACAAGCGGTAAGATTTTTTATACGATTACTAAGCTGCTTAAAATAGGACAAAACATGACTAAGATTATCAGCTTTTTATGGCCGTTCTAAAATCTAAGACCTTAGGTTAGGACCTATAGATGCTCATAAAACCTATTGTAAAGGTCCAGCAAACACTAAAGTCTTAGCATTAGTGTTCCATTTTTAAAAGACAGGACCCTAAATATTAATGCCACGATGGAAAAATGTGCCCAATTTTTCGATGCTCATATTTTTGTGCATATTGTTAATCTAGAAAAAAACTGGTAATTATTTGAAAATATGCAAAAATACGGCCTTTTGGTGAAATATGGAATAATTTTTCATAAAAATATGTATTAAAGCTAAAACAAACTCATAATTTTGCAAAATATGCAAAAATATGCACTTTTGGTGAAATATGCATTTATATGCATTTTAGAGTAAAATATGCAAAAATATGCTCTAACAAGTAGGGCTTAAAAGTCTTAGTTTTACCTGAAACAGATTTCAAGCTTAATCATTTTTTAATTAAGTACTGTTAAAAAAACATGCTAGTGCATATTTTTGGTTGCCCTATCTATTACTTTAATTTAAATCAATTTAACATAGATAAAGAGAGATAGAAATTCTGCGTCACTCTTTGACTTTGATAGTATATATCAAAAAATAACATACCGATTTAAGAAAGAGTTAAGCTGGAGTTAAGAAGGAGTTGAAAAATAACATACCTATTTAAGAAGCAAATAAGATAAAAATACGCTTCTTAATTCGTTCTATCGGACCGCCCACATAGGCCTTTTTGTACTTAATTCAAACTTAAATCCCTCTTTAAGAAGGCGCGTTGCTTTGTTTAAGTCTTCTTAAATCTTTCTTTAGGTACTGACAATCACTATTTTTGCTACTTGGGCAGGATAGCACTAAATCTGAACGATCCCTGAATAACCATTCACCGATAATATCTGGTTCTCCTCAGCACTGTTCTTCGATACCTGTCTCAAATTCTACAAAACAGGATCACATCTCTAACTCCGACCCTTCTTCAATTTCAATTTCAAGCACTCCGATCAAAATTAAAAAAACAGTGCGATTTAATTTACAACCTCAAATTTCTGTTACCAGGTCTGGACGAATAACGCGTCCACCTTCTAAATTATTGACATCTATTATTAAATTAAGAAATTCAAATTTTTGTTACGCAAAATGATTTTAATGCAAGATTTGTAATTATTTCTAAATTTATATTTTCTTTTATACGTCACACTGTGTAAACACATTTTTATCGTGATATTTCTATACATCAATATCACTGGTAAGGGGGTGTATGTGGCGTATGTTAAAACTAAAAACTTAAAAAATATGTTTTAATCTAGTAGTTAATGAAAACGAAAGACAAAATTAGTTTTCAGTTTCTTTTTCAGTTCGAATTTTCATGTTTTTTCAAAAAGTTGAAATTTAACGTTAATGATAGTAATTTCTATTAGTTCAGTTTTTGTTAAAAAACAACAAATTTAGTTTTAATTTTTTTATGAATAATTTATATTCATATATAATATCACGAGTCGTCAAATAATAGTCGATTATTTTTCATAATCATTATTACGAATGTCATTTGAGGTCCCGAGTGCGCGTAGTGCACGAGGGAAATTTTTGACCTCAAATGGCATGAGTGGTAATGTTGAAAAATAATCGAATAATAATTTGATGACGAGATGTATTTAGCAGACAATTTAACGAACAGAAATAGTAACATTATTTCATACAACATAATCCTTTGTTGTCAAACAAAATTAAATATTATTTCTTCTTAGTAGGCGCATAAATGTTATAAATTTGTAATTTATTTTTGACAAATAAACATAAACATGCAATCATTTATGAATGAAAACGGACATTTTTACTATTTGCAAATTGCATTTTCACATAATTTTGTATGTGCATTTTTGTTTTAAATTAATATATTAAGTAGGCGGAAAATATTCGAAAATATTCGCTGTTCCTTCCTTACAAAAAAAAATAATCGAAACAAATCGTTTTGATTTGCTAAAAAATAGTAAATGAAGCGTTTTGATTGGACCTTATTGAAACTTTATTTTATGAGTTGAATTGTCATTATAATGATTTCAATTCGTATAAAAATGATTTCAAGTTTATGAATTGTGTTAAGTTTACTATGGATATAATCCAGATTAATAAATGTTTTGAGCAATTAAAAAACAATTACAATATAATGATTATTTGTAATAAATGAATCTTTATGTTACGATATTAAGAGTTTACTAGAATCATGATATTATTTATTTATTAGTTATTGCTAATTAATGCTCTAGTGAAATTTGAGCAACTACATACGATCAATTGCTATCGTTAATTTCACGAATGTAACTATTTAAGAAGTTTGAACAACATTACACATTTTTACTGTACAAAAGTAGTGTGAATGTGCTGATGTTATATGGATATTATGCTGTATTATGTTTTACTATTATGATGGAAATTTAAGCAGATATGAAATAATGAATTGAGATTGGAGATATTATTAAAACGGGATTATTGAAGCAAGATACATAGTTATGGAATTGAAATAAATTTATTATATTATATAGCGAGAATATCAAGCTATAGGGTTATAATCGCCAAAATTTGAAAAAATAACGATTTTTTCGCGGTTTTTTCGATTTTTGACAAAGTTGCGTTTGGCGCTCGAGGTCACAAACTTGGATTATTCATTAGGCCAACATCATAGACAAGTCTGCAAAAAATCAGAACTACCGGATTTGACGCATACTACCCCATACTCTCAGGCGACAAAGTTACTGGACTACAAGTATTTTTCTTTTGTTTTCCACAGGGAGGAAGTGTTAGTTTTTAAACACCTTTTCTTTTTACTTCGGTCTGAAAGACCTAAGTATTACATTCATGAGCTCAAAGTGAAATTCTTACCCCCACTTTTTTTGGCATTTCTCGACGTTTTAGGGCCTACTGATTCTAAAAAAGCAAAAAAAAAAGAATGTGTGTCTGTCTGTCGGCCGTCCGTCCGGCCGTCAATCCGGCAGGCCGTCCGTCCGTCCGGCCGTCACAACCGACGAAATCTAGAAAACCGCTGGACGGATTTCAAAATTTTTTTTTTCTAAAAATAGGTTTACTCAATGGGAAGAGCCGAAAGGACGATGTGTTTGATAACTGTACCGGAAGTGTGTCAAAAAAATCGTCAAGTGTGTCAAAACAAGCAAATTTGCATATTTTTTGCTTAAAAAACGTTCATTTTAAGTGATTACGAGTAGGAACATTGAATTTGGAGAAATCTTGATGGTCGGGATTAGTATGTGAGACCAAAATCTAGATTATTGCATTATAAGTTTGCCAAAAAAATGTTGTCAAGTGCGTCAAAAGAAAGATTTATATTTATTTTTTTACCCAATTTTTTGGGAAAAAAATAAAATTAATTGTTTGTTTGAAATGAAGTTTTGCTATTATTATTGAGAATTATGGCATTATAAGTTTGTCAAAAAAATGTTGTCAAGTGTGTCAAAAGATTTTTATTTAGTTTTTTACCTAATTTTTTGAAAAACAAACACATTAGCTTGTTTGAAATGAAATTTTATTATGATTATTGAGAATTACGGCATTATAAGTTTGTCAACAAATGTTGTCAAGTGTGTCAAAAGAAAGGTTTTTATTTATTTTTTACCCTATTTTCTTAGAAAAAAATAAAATTAATAGTTCGTATGACATGATATTTTATTATTATTATAGAGAATTATGGCATTATAAGTTTGTCAAAAAATAATGTCAAGTGTGTCAAAAAATGATTTCATTTAATTTTTTAGCCAATTTTTTGGGAAAAAAATGTAGCTATTTTTATGACGTAAATGTAATTTAAAATGAAATTGGACATGGAAATTTTTGAATTTATTATAGTTTTTGAAATATTTTTGGAATTTTGAAAAAGTTTTTATTTTTGATTTTGTAATAATTTTTGCAATATTTTTAGAATTTCGGCAAAAGTTTTAATTTTTGATTTTGTAAGAATTTTTAGAATATTTTTAGAACTTTGAAAAATTTTAAATTTTTGATTTTATTATAATTTTTGGAATTTTGCAAAAATTTTTAAATTTTTGATTTTGTAATAATTTTTGCAATATTTTTAGAATTCTGGAAAAAGTTTGAATTTTTAAGAATTTTTGAAATATTATTGGAATTTAGAAAATATTTAAATATTTGATTTTATTCTAATTTTTGGAATACTTTTGGAATTTTGGAAAAGTTTGATTTTATTTAATTTAACAATATTTTTGGAATTTTGATTATAATTTTCCGGCAACGTATTGATGTTTCGTGTTAGTTTTGTAATAACTTTTTAAACAGAGATAAAAAATACTTGTACTTTAACAAAGAGTTATGTTTAATATACATCGCTGCCCAAAACTAAAAACCATGTCCTCATAAAAGTATTTTTTATTTATTGTTTTACCCAATTTTTTGGAAAAAAAATTGTTTGTTTGAAATGAAACTACTTCGGTTTTATTATTATTATTGAGAATAATGGCATTATAAGTTTGTCAAAAAAATGTTGTCAAGTGTGTCAAAAGAGAGATTTTTATTTATTTTTTTACCCAACTTTTTGGAAAAAAATAAAATTGTTTGTTTGAATCGAAATTTTATTAATATTATTGAGGATTACGGCATTATAAGTTTGTCAAAAAAATGTTGTCAAGTGTGTCAAAAGAGAGATTTTTATTTATTTTTACCCAATTTTTTGGAAAAAATTAAATTGTTTTCTCGAAATGAAATTTTATTATTATTATTGAGAATTATGGCATTATAAGTTTGTCAAAAAAATGTTGTCAAGTGTGTCAAAAAATGATTTTATTTATTTTTTAGCCAATTTTTTGGAAAAAAAATGTAGCTGTTTTTATGACGTAAATGTAATTTAAAATGAAATTAGACATGGAAATTGTAATAATTTTTGCAATATTTTTAGAATTTCGGAAAAAGTTTTAATTTTTGATTTTGTAAGAATTTTTGGAATATTTTTAGAATTTTGAAAAATTTTTAATTTTTCATTTTATTATAATTTTTGGAATTTTGAAAAAAGTTTTAATTTTTGATTTTGTAATAATTTTTGCAATATTTTTAGAATTTTGGAAAAGTTCGAATTTTTAAGAATTTTTGGCATATTATCGGAATTTAGAAAAAGTTTAAATATTTGATTTCATTGTAATTTTTAGAATATTTATGGAATTTTGAAAAAGTTTGATTTTATTTAATTTAACAATATTTTTGGAATTTTGATTACAATTTTCCGGCAACGTATTGATGTTTCGTGTTAGTTTTGTAATAAATTTTTAAACAGATATAAAAAATACTTGTACTTTAACAAAAAGTTATGTTTGATATACATCGCTGCCCTAAACTAAAAACCATGTCCTCGTGAAAGTTTTTTGCCGAAAACTATATCAAAATCCTTTACCCAGACCGAAGTCTTGATATCTCAGAGCTGTGAGATTTCAGCCCCTCCATATTTTTCCTTTTAGTTTTTCATGTTTTAAAGATACATTATTTACCCAAGACATACTAAAATTGCCGACAAGCATTTTTCTTCGTTATCGAGAAGAACGCCTTTGAATATGTACTAACAAAACCTATTCCACTTTTGAATTTGGAATCTGGTAGGTAGGATTTCGCCTATCCAGAACATACAGTACTCAAATATCAATTTTTCGATTATACTGAAACTTATTGTTCCAAAATGCATTTCATAAATAGCCTATAAAAAATTATCATACCTTGACCTGAACCTAAAATTCAGATAAATGCAAATTTTATTAGAAATTATGTCAACAAACAGAAATGCATCATTGCATCGATTATCGTATTTGTTGTAAGTATTTGTTTACAAATTTAAAATAAAAAATGAATTTGGAATTTGTTTTAAATGTGTCACACACGCTTATTGTATTGTCATATCTTGAAACAGTTGGAACAGACATAATGCACTCAATCGAAAATAAAAGGAACGAAATATAAAAAGAAAGTGAAAACGAGGTCAAACATTTGCATTTTTATAAGATGATAATGAAAATAAAAAAATGGGTTATTAATATTATATTTAATTTTGAATGGATTTTGTTTGACCATATTCTTTTTGATGTTGTTTTGTATTTTAGCGCTTCCAGTCTACATGGGTTCGGTTCGTTAATGTTGTGAAAGTGGGAATTAATTTCGTTTCAAGTAAAATAAATAAAGCAAAGATCCTCAATACATCGTATAAAACTTCACCTTAGCTAAACCAATGAAGCTTTTGATCAATCACGAGTTGTATCATGTGCAAACCAATAACGATAAGTTTTTGATAGAAATCATCCAGGAGGTATTGAGGTAACGGTAAATGTTTAATATTATTATATGACGTCTTCAAATGTTGGTTTTTAAACATTTATGGTTTTGAATATATATATATATTACCGATAACAAAACAACCGGTGTTGACGACCCGCATTCACGATATCAACACCGGGGACTAGTAGCTGGAATTTAGTTATACATCTTTTGTCTTTACTAAACTGACTAAAATTAATTAATGAAATAAAAAAAATTATCATACGAACTGTCGTTTAGTATCTACCCTAATAAATATATTGTATATTCTATTCTAAATAAAAAATTAGAATTGATTTCAAATTAAATTTTAATTTGTGTAACTCACAAAGAAATAATTTAAATTTTACTAGATCGTGTTGCTAATCAAATTATTAATATTTCTCAATAATAGAATTTGCTTATGAAAAATTGATAAACAACTTTCCGAATTTCAAAACAAATTTCTTTACACAACAATCAGTATACACGTGTTAGTAATGATTATTCTATTTATTGTTGATAACCTACTCCTACATGAGGGTATCAAAAAAAACAAATAACATTCTCTTCCAAAATTCGTATAAACATTATAGGCCAGTAAAAATAGTATTTGAACAACAAAAAAATTCGTTATAGCAAACTGACAGCGGGATATTGTAGAACACAATATTTTAAAAGAGGAAAACATAAATCGAACCGACAGCTGCTATCCGGGGGGAATGGGGTGGGTTTTTAGGGGTTGAAAACAATTTTTTCTGGCTAAACCGTGCATCCTATCAAAAAGAGTTGTATGTAAATGTTGTAGGGAATAAAAAGATCTACAACTATTGCACGGACCATTTTTACTCTAACCTCAAAGTTTTTCGATAAAATGCGAAAAACCGATTTTTTTCTCTTTTTCTTTGACAAATAAAATTTTATGAAGCTTAAACGTTGGCAAAAGACACCTCTATTTATTGCAAAAAGGTTGTAATTTTTTCGGAGGGAAATATTTAGACGTTGTTGTTAAAATTAATTTAAAAAAAAAAAAAAAGTTTTAACTGAGATTCCTCTTAAAACTACGCTTCCTAAGAGTTCTGTTTTGGCTCACTTACTCGTTGTTACGTCTAGATTTGATAAGTGGTAAAAAAAAGTATACTGCTAAGGAAAAAATGGTGGGAAAATTGAAAAAAACGAAAAAATCGCTTTTTTCGTGGTAATTTGCATATTTATCGTTAAATAATTGACACCAATTAATAAAATCATTTTAATTTTGATGATTACGTAAACGACGATCATTTGGAAATGCATTTATGGAGAATTATATGCTTTCGTTTTCGAACTTGATATAAATTGTTCGATGAAATAATCAACAATTAGAATTTTAGTCGTACTAAAAATTTTTAAAATTAATTATATCAAAAACACGAATATTATCTTTTTTGTTACTGTGGAATATTTTAGAGTAAGGATAGAAATGTTTTTATAAAGAAAAATAAATTAAATTCCAATTGATCTTCAACCCAAGCGCTATCTTTAAAAAAGTTTTTTTAATATTTTAATTTTAAAATTGATTCAAAAACCATTAATTAATTTTTTTTCAAACGATTAACTAATCACCTATTAAACAAAAAAAAGTTTGATAAAATTGCTAAAGCCGTTTTTGACCAATTTGATTTCAAAGGTACATCGGATTTGCAGAATTTTCATTTTTCAAATATTTAATACTTATTTTAGTTTATAATATATGATAACACTAGTTTACACAAAAAATCTCCCGAAATAAAACCCAACTTTTCTTATAGATTTGGACCTCTTGAATACGAATATCATATTCATTTTTTTTTTTGTTAGCTCTTGTTTTTGAGATATTCACGAAAAACCAATTTTTTCGGTGATCAAAAATGTTGTTTCGGTTTTTGGGTCTCATATTTTACAAAACCAACAAATAAAATATATTAATCAAACATATGCATAGTAAATATGCCAACAAACATTTTGAGTTATATTTCGTAAAAATCCATTAAGGATTCTGGAAGTTATAGTCGAAAAAAGTTGAAAAAATACGAAAAATTCACGTTTTTTTTTAATTTTTCCATTTTCAACACCATAAACTTTGAACAAACAAAGACACTAGTTTTTTTAATTTCTTGAAGCCTATAGTAGTTTCAATTTTCTTTCTTTTAAGCTAAAAAACAAGAGCAGTTTGCACCAAGTTATTCAAGTTTTCCCAAAGAAAGTCAAAACTCAAAATTTGGAAAAAATTATTTTTTACTTAATTTATTGTGCCATAAATAATAATTTTATAAGTTCAGTCGTTTTCAAACATCAGTAAAGAATTATTTTAAAATAGTAAAGTATAATTTCCATTTTTGTTTTCGAAGTTGGGAAATAGATCGATATGAGACGTATATAGAAAAATATAAACAAAAGATAATGAATTGTGAGGAGAGGCAAAACATCATAACATCAGAACTATTTAAGTTAGTTCAAGCACCATAAAGTTAAGCCCCTATTTATGTCTATTAATACCTGTAAGGTTTGTTTCTTTTCTTTTTTCTCTTTTTTGATGTTTTTTGATAATGTAATTTTTTTTCTATCACCGCCCACCTTGTGTTACTCCTTACGTTTATGATCATTTTAAGTTTAATTTAAGAAAGCAATTACTTCTCCTTTTTAATAGTTTTTCGGTTTTCCCAACTTTTGTTTAATTAGTTCTAAGAGGTTTCTTTTTAAGTAGATAATTCTCGTATGATTAGTTGCAAATATAATCTCCCTCAGGATAAATTTTATTCCAAACATTCAAGTGAAAATAATAATTAAAAAAGAAAAAATATTACAAATATAAATTTTAAATAGTGTATTGTTTTTAAAAATCAATAAATCAATAGTGATAGCTGCCTTTTAAAGCAAAATAAATTGTTATTAAAGTGTAAAATCAAGTTTATTTAAATGGCGTCGTCAAGAAGTTTCAAGTGTAAAAATAGCCCAAATTCATTTTGTTTTATTTGTGGAAGTTACATAATACATGCTGAACTGCCTTCTTCATTACTAACTGATATTTTCCAACTCCTAAAACAAATCCGAGCTGGGAGGAGCTAGATCATGTCCAAAAACTTCACTAAAAAAATCTGAATTTCGAGAAAAATCATATACAAATAAAATACAAACTGTCAAAAAAGGACATTTCATAATCAACAAACCGATATTTTTCAACTCCTACATTAAATCATAGGTGAGAGGAGCTAGATCATGTCAAAAAACTTCACAAAAAAATCTCCTTTTAGAGAAAAATCATATACAAATAAAATACAACTTTTATCAAAGAAAGACATTTTATAATCAACTAACTGATATTTTCCAACTCCTAAAATAAGTCCGAGGTGGGAGAAGCTAGATCATGTTAAAAAACTTCACAAAAAAAATCTCAATTTCTAAAAAAATCATATACAAACAAAATACAACTTTTGTCAAAAAAAGACATTTCATAATCCACTAACTGATATTTTCCAACTCCTTAAATAAGTCCCAGGTGGGAGGAGCTAGATCTACTACGAAAACAACTTATATATAAATTAATTATGTTGAAGAATTTAAATTATTCTTCAAGTTACATTTTTATTCCAAATTTTGAGTTGCGACTTTCTTTGGGAAAACTTGAATAACTTGGTGCGAACTGCACCAATATTCGTATCTTTTAGCTTAAAAGAAAGAAAATTGAAGCTCCTATAGGCTTCAAGAAATTAAAAAAAAATAGTGTCTTTATTTGTTCAAAATTTATGGTGTTGAAAATGGAAAAATTTGAAAAAAACGTGAATTTTTCGTGTTTTTTCAACTCTTTTCGACTGTAACTTCCAGAATCCTTAATGGATTTTTACAAAATATAGCTCAAAATGTTTGTTGGCATATTTACTATGCATATGTTTCATTAATATATTTTATTTGTTTGTTTTGTAAAATATGAGACCCAAAAACCGAAACAACATTTTTGATTACCGAAAAAATTGGTTTTTCGTGAATATCTCAAAAACAAGAGCTAACCAAAAAAAGTGAATATGATATTCGTGTTCAGAAGGTCCAAATCCATAAGAAAAGTTGGGTTTTATTCAGGGAGACAAAAAAAGTTCAAAATTTGTAAACTAGTGTTATCAGAAAAAGAAAACTTTTGGCAATTATTTTATCGGGTGTAGTGTTATCCGGTAAAAAACAGTGGAATCCTTGAGTTCCACTTATGGTTTTAATGTCCGAAAACCGCATCGAAAGAAATTGCTCCTGTAGTTCGATATCTCCTGAAGACACATATGAAAACTTCATAACGTGGTTGGTTTTTTTCGACCAAATTTCAGCCCATTTAAATAATTCCCTTGCTGTTGATATTTTTTCTCCTCTCAGCGAAGCTCTCTGGGCCATCCAATCCCATCGGATGGACCCTTTCCGATGAAATGCCATTCTGCAGGTATTTTAAAATGTTTGCAGAGATTTATGAAATTCTTCTTATTTTTATATTGAGCTGCTGAACCATCAGTAAAATATAAAATTTTTTTGATACTTGGATATATTTCTTGCTGTTTTTCAATGAATTCAATACACTTTGCCTGGTATTAATGAACTGCAACTGTGTTATGCATTAAATGATCAGATATAATGACAAAAGATAAGACCTCTAGTTTATCATTACATGATTTGTAGTAAACTACGATTGGGTTGATTGTGGAACTTTATTGAAATGTGCAGCTTGTATCTCATTCTGCGTTATCATTGAGTAGTTTTCTGAAAAATCCATAATAAATACGCATTCGCCGTGACGTAGTTTAAGTTTCGTTTCCTTAAGAAACTTTGATTGCTGCCTTGCGATGAAATCATGAATTTTTAATTTGTTTACCGATGTATGTACTAAATCTTCTACAAATTCTTCCTTATTTTTTTCCATGCGTTCTAACGTATATGTATCTTGCATTAACCATTTCTCATAATGTATTTCTTCGTAAAATTCAAGAGATTCCAAAATTGTTTCTGTGTAAACTTCCACGATATTTTTACAATCATTGCATATATTTGTTGCACAATCCACTGTATCATTAGAACAACTCAGTTTCTTAAGCAGATCTTTTTCATTTTTTACTCAATTTAAGAGCGGCATACACATTAAACGTACATTTTCATGTATCATGCATCCATCCTCGGATCATCCTCTATCTAAATAGCCAATAAAAATTTTGGTGTACGTCTGTAGGTGCGTGGGTGGGGCCTCCCGAACACCTGTTTACTGTGTCACAATTTTTTCAATGTTTGTTGGGCGCACACAGCATTCGTTCGTGAATAAATTTTGATGACACTTTGGAAAAAGTATACTATGTATGGCAAAAAATTTATTAGTTTTTGAGCGATAGTGAACAAAGTAGTGGGGGCTGTCCCATACACCTGTTTTTTTGGAAGCTCAAAAACATCTGTACCTGATAATCGAATTAGATGAAACTTGATACATAACCATATAGTACGATTCACAACAGTTCTGCATCCCAACTTCCTGTTTGCCACTTCCAGTTAAAAATTTCTTTTACTTTTTCTCGTACAGCAGAATTTATGTTTGATGGGATACTACTTCTTTCTTTAATATTTTTATAATTAGAACTAAGCGAAATCTATAACATTGGTTATGATTATGAGCTAATATCCATCAAATACTTTAATTAAAAGTATTTGATGGATATTAGCTCATTATATAGCAGAACACTATGTTTCCAGAGCTGTGGTGAAGTCAGCCTATGCATCAGCGTCGCAATATTTTTTTTTAAATGTTTTTTGTCTCTCCTGATAATTTATTTAGTATGCTGTTAGCAGGTTTACACTCTAAGCCCACGATAACGTATCATATAACAACAGTAACTTCACATAAAAACATATATTAAAATTCACTTATAGACCAGTGCAAATAATTTTTGGAAAACAAAGATTAGGAGGAGCATGAAATTTCTTGGATAAGGAAAAAACTATAGTGCAAATGATAGGAAAAATAAATAAAGTTGATGCGAGTTACGAGCGTGAAACGGGAGCTTTTAGGGGAGTAAAATGGTTTTTCACAATTTCCAACGAAGCTAGACCTTCTATCGAAAAATGTTGGATATAATAAAAAGGTTTATAACTATTATGAAGGCCATTTTCAACATAATCTAAAATTTTCCAAAATAAATTGAAAAAACCGAAAAAAAGTTTTTGCGTTTTTAATTTGTATCTCCCACAAAAAAAAAATTGCACGCAATTTAGTGGAAACATACCATACATTATGTCCTAAATACGCTGTAATTTTTTTGAATCAAAATATTTATGTTTACATTTAGGGCTTATTTCCACCATTAAAACGATTTTTATAAATTCAACAAAAACTTCTTGAGATACATTAACTTTTCAAAAACTAACTCTAAAAAGGGAGATCCCCACGTGAGAAAAAAAAGTATCAACGAAAATTACAAAAGAAAAAATTATAAAGAATTCACGGGTGTAGGAATTTTGCTTATGGATCGCGTACACATGTCTTTTTTATAAGATGAAACAAAATAGACCAAAACAAAAGATATGTAAACGCCTGTGTGCGAATAAGAAAAAACATAATCACTTTTTTTAAAAAAAAAGATGTTACTGTCATTATTCGTTCAAACTCGGTAACAGAAATTACCCGATGAAAACATTTTATATAATTTTTACTATAACGAGTTTGTGGAATAGTTGATTTTTTTAATATTTTATAGCAACTATGTCAAACTTTAAAAATATTATGGCAAACTATAACACATTTTATAGTTTGTCATTTCAGATTAAATTTTAACTACGTTTACCGCACAAAACATTAAAATTAATATTTAATTTAATTCTGTTGTTTTTATTTTTATTTATTAAAAAAAATGAATTATTGCTTAAAAGACTATTTTGAAAATTTCGACGACAATTTTAGTGAACAAGGTAAATTATCCTTAAATGTATAATTTGTCTCAGGAAGGGTTTTCCCCTGTGAAAGTAGTTCTTATGATTCTGATTTTGTGAATTTTTAAATTAATAAACACTTGTGATTGCCATGATATTTTAATATAATTTTACAAAGTCGTTAAATGAAACCAATAACCACAATACAATGCAAAAAAAATTTAAATATTGTACATTAAATTTTTACAGATATTATAATTGAAGAAATAAATATAAATGATTTAACGCCATTGATTACTGATGAGATTGAGCAAGGTTGTATTTTAATTTTATTTAAATTCAATAAAGTTACTAAAATTTAATTTTTGGTTTCGTATAACAAATTGGTTTTTGTATATAGTTGCAAGGGTCCATCAATAATGTTAATTTTTATTTAAAAACAGAACCAGAGCAAGGAGTTGAATATGATCCATCTATTCATGATGGAATCTAAAGAATGAAGGCTACAAAAATCGCCTCACCAAAAGAGTTTTGTGGGAAAAGATTGCTAAAACAATGAGTTAGCAGTGAAGTAGTTTTTTATTATATAGAAATAAACATTTATTAAAATAAATTTAAAAGATTTAAAAGAGGGTTCAGTGAACTATATAAAAAAACGTTGGGATGCACTGCGTACAAAATTTCGCAAATCGAAAGCCCATGCTCCTAGCGGCTCAGGTGCATCAACAACAAAGCCATTTAAGTATATAAAATTGCTATCATTTTTAGATTCGTACGAGGAATATATGCCGTAAGTAACAATAACATTTATGAAAATAAATTTTTTATTATTTTAACACATATTCTTACAATATTTGGAAGGCTTAGAAGCGTGGGACTAGACTGTGAGATGCCGGAAAAATCATCAACACCTACAAGCAGTGCTGTACAGTCAACCAGTTCAACACTGTTCACCACTTCAAAACCTCACCTCAGTACTCATTCTGCCACACCAACTCGACCAAAATCAAAACAAAAAAAAAGTGAACGTAAGCTTTATTTATATAATTATACTAATACGTATGTTTATCTTTGCTATTTTGCTTGCAGACGAACAAAAAAAAATTGAGTGTAAGGAGAGATTATTCGAAATAGTGAACGATTTAAAAATAGATTTTAAAAATTTTGGTCTATACTAACAACTCGACCAAGTGATGGTCCAGCTCCCACCGACACGCCATTTGAATTTAAAACAACATTTATTGTCTGTTGGCAATGAACATTTCCAAGACTTTGCAGAAAATTTGTAAAGAATATATGCTTACATATTACATTATTTTATGTATTTTGATATATACTTATATGATTTATATGATGATTGCTGTGATTAATTAATATAAAATGGATTTTGTTTTTATTTTTTAATTTTATTTTTTTATGTATATATATAATATTTTAATGTATATAATGTATTAATGTTAATGTATATTTTGGAATTTTGTATTAATGAATTGAATTGATGCTCTGAATTTTTTCTTTTAGAATTAATTAAATCAAAAACAAATGTTTATACCAAATATATAAAAATATAGTTAATATATAAAATATGTGTTATATACAACATGTGGAGCAATATATATAATATTATTTTTGAAAAAGTAGCTGTGATTACTATAATATGAATTATATTTTAGTTTTAACATTAAATAAAGTATGTTATCATATATATAAAGTATGTTATAAAACATAACTATATATATATAAATTTATATACATACATCATATATATATAAAGTTCTCGAATTACATTTTAAATATATAATTAAACTGAACTGCAGCAGCTTGATTTTTGTTAGACTTTATGTGCCTAAATTAACGAAATTTGTTTGACCTATTCCTACTTCTTGAAGTCTTCTTCAGAGTGTTTCCTTTTATTAGACTTCCTAAAATTGATATAGTATTAAATTAATTATAACTTTTTTGAATACATAAAACATTTTGTAAACGATCCGTTTTGTAACAAAAAACTAATAAAATAATTTTTATACCTATAATTTTTTTTACTAATGCTTTTTAGTATTTAGATATGGTTTCCCAAATAAGTGCAGTCCATGTTGGTCGTAGTTCATAACTAACTGTTATATAATAATACCACAATTAAAATCCATAAACCATTCTAGAATAAGAGCTGAAACATTTTGCAGTCCAATTGTTTGAATATGTTAAATTTCGTTTTTATATTTCAAAATAAAAACTAATTCAAAATAAAAAAAATAAATTTGATTTTTTGTCTTTTACTCCTTCTATTTTTGTTATTCCAGATCTGGGGCGAAGAGAGTCTTCACCACTATTACTTCGGTCTAAAAGACCTAAGTATTACATTCATGAGCTCAAAGTCAAATTTTTACCCCCACTTTTTTGGCATTTCTCGACGTTTTAGGACCTACTGATTCTAAAGCAAAAAAAAAAATGTATGTCTGTCTGCCGGCCGCCGTCATTACCTACGCTGCAGGGAAAACGGCTGGAGGGATTTCAAAAATTTTTTTTTCTAAAAATAGGTATTCACAAGGGACAGGTCCGAAAGGACGCTGTGTACGATAACTGTACCGGAAGTGTGTCAAAAGAATCATTATGTGTGTCAAAAATAGCAAATTTTCATATTTTTGGCTTAAAAAACGTTCATTTTAAGTGATTACGAGTAGGAACATTAAATTTGGAGAAATTTTGATGGTAGGGATTGGTATGTGAGATCAAAAACTAGATTATTGCATTATAAGTTTGTCAAAAAAATGTTGTCAAGTGTGTCAAAAGAAAGATTTTTATTTATTTTTTTACCTAACTTTTTGGAAAAAAATAAAATTGTTTGTTTGAAATGAAATTTTATTATTATTATTGAGAATTATGGCATTATAAGTTTGTCAAAAAAATGTTGTCAATTGTGTCAAAAAATGATTTCATTTATTTTTTAACCAATTTTTTGGAAAAAAAAATGTAGCAGGTTTTATGACGTAAATGTAATTGAAAATGAAATTGAACATGGAAATTTTTGAATTTGTTATAGTTTTTGAAATATTTTTGGAATTTTGAAAAAGTTTGTATTTTTGATTTTGTAATAATTTTTGCAATATTTTTAGAATTTTGGAAAAGTTTGAATTTTTAAGAATTTTTGGCATATTATCGGAATTTAGAAAAAGTTTAAATATTTGATTTCATTCTAATTTTTAGAATATTTTTGGAATTTTGAAAAAGTTTGATTTTATTTAATTTAACAATATTTTTGATTTTATTTAATTTAACATATTTATTTCGATTCTAATTTTCCGGCAACGTATTGATGTTTCGTGTTAGTTTTGTAATAAATTTTTAAACAGATAAAAAAAATACTTGTACTTTAACAAAGAGTTATGTTTGATATACATCGCTGCCCAAAACTAAAAACCATGTCCTCGTGAAAGTTTTTTGCCGAAAACTATATCCAAATCCTTTACCCAGACCGAAGTCTTGATATCTCAGAGCTGTGAGATTTCAGCCCCTCCATATTTTTACATCTAAAATTAAAATAATATTTCATTAATTAAAAGTTCTTTGTATGCATATTATCGTACATTTTAAATATTATTTTGCCATTCAACAGCACCACTCCCAACAAAATAAGTTGCAAATCTGTTCCTTAATTGTTTTGCTGCGTTTAATGAGTTTGGCGCATTTGTGTGCCTTTCTAATGGCAGAAAATTTGATGAATCATTTCGCCAAGTCACTGGAACGGAAATACCATTTTCATCACGATCCACTAAATTTTCGCACATGTAGTTTGATCTATCATTTTGAATTAGCCAATTATACAAACAAACCGCCGAAAGAATAATCTGTTCAACAATTTCTGGTTTGGCTACGATGATAGTTTTAAAAATCCGCCAACGTGCGCTTAAGATACCAAAACTATTTTCTACAACACGTCGTGCACGGCTCAATCTAAAATATATTAGTGGTTAATTGAAAGAGTCAATACTAAAATAAATTGAATACCTGTAATTGAAAATCCTTTCTTCGACAGATAGCCTTGATTTACTATAAGGCTTCAACATATTTATGTGTAAAGAAAAAGCATCATCGGCTACAAATATATATGGAACGTCTCTAAAATACTTATCAACATCGCAGTTTTCCGGGATTCTACAATTATTTTTTTGGAAAAATACAAAAGAGTTTTCTAATCATAATTAATGTTTTCTTACGGTAGAGAGCCCTCATAAAATTTTTTCCCCAGCTGGCAGGTTCTAAAAATTCCTCCGTCACTTTGTCGACCCGGTGCACCGACGTAGCACGTCATAAATCTGTATTTATGGTCACAGATCGCTAGCATCACAATAGAGAATGTTTTTTTATAATTAAAATACAAGGATCCAGAAAGTGGTGGTGCCTGCAAATTTATAAGCAATCGTTACTCATCAATACATAATAAAAACTTTAAATAAGTCTACTTGGATTGTTACATGCTTTCCGTCAATTGCTCCCATACAATTTGGGAAATTCCAACGTTGATTAAAACCATTTCCAATGGATTTAAATGTTTCTTCATTAAGCTTAGGAAATACTTTGTCTTTCAGTACTTCTGTTATCGCCAAGGTTGTTTCGCTTACAATTTTTTTCACAGACGCTGGTGAGCACTTGTACGAAATTGCTAGATTATTAAAATCCATACCTGTTGCAAGATGTCTAAAAAAAATAGTTTTTCATGTATAAGCTAATAAATAATATACAAAATGAAATACCTTAATGTAATTGATAGACGGGTTTGTGGATTTATTGGTATTCTAATAACCGTTTCTTTCGTAATAAAAGGTGCAACTAGTTGTAATAATTCTTCAAATTTTGTTGGGCTCATTCGCATGTAATTTTTAAAAAGTTGAAAATCTTCTAAATTTATCAACGTTTCCACAACATTTTTTTGAGCACCACTTTCTTCTCTATCCCTGTAATAAGGACGGACCCAATATCGTCTCTTTGGTTTTGGTTCGTCATCATCGTCACTCGAGGAATAAATTAGGCTGCAAACGGTGCGCATCATTTGTTCCTCAGAAGAATTTTCTTGTTCATTAGTATTACTATCACTATCGTTATCACTAGAACTTGAAAAAATCAAACTAAAACCGGCATCAAAAATTTCTTTTGATGAGTGGCTCATTTTAGAAAAGTTTATGTTTAATGTTTTTGTTTTTTATTTTGATTACAGTTTTTTTTTGTTAAGTTTTTACACTATAGGAAAGAATTGATGACATTAAGATAGTTTACAAGCTGCTAGTTGGCAGGTAGCTTGAGCAGTAACCAGCCAATAAGTTTTTCGATTGATCTACTAGTTAGTAACCATGATGAGGCAATGCGAGTTTACAATCTTTACAATTCGATAGTGAACTTGCAAACTAGCAGATCAGGAGATATTACTTTTACTTAGGAGGCGCCAAGAATTTTTTTTTTATTTCATATAGAATCACTCACTAAAGCGAATAAAACCAAAACGAGTTGTATATCAACCCCGGGGGCCAAGATACAGGCCTTTGAAAAAAGCAAAAGTCTATACAAAATTGCACTGTTTTCACACAAATTTTTTCTATTTTTTTAATTTTAGCTTTATTTTCTATGTGCTTATCAAAACTGTCCCTTTTACTAAATTTTCTTAATTTACGATAAAAATAATTTAAAAAAAATCCACTCGCGCCCAGCGCTGTAGTTACGCAAGTGCAACAGGTGCAACCGCACTGGGCCCCTTATTTTTGGGTGCCCCAAATAGTAAATACATTAGAAAAACTTCTCCAATAATCAAAAAAATACCACGAATTGAAAGAAAAACCAAAGATCAAAATGTTTAACTTTCAAACAAATCTAGTTAAATCTATGATTTCATTTAAAACAAATATAATATAATTCAGTTGCTTTTTTGCTGTTTGTTTTTTCTAGGAAACAACCATCATATAATTTTAAAACACAACGTTTTAAGTTTTGAACGCTATTCTAAGAAACTATTACTTAAAAATTAGTAAAATTTTTACTGTTTTGATTTCAATCCTTTGAACTCAATTTTATTTTCGTTCATTTCATATGCAGAAAAAGAAAATTAGTACTTTTTCGCAATCCTTTTTATATTTTTAAATAGCAATTCTTGTATAATTATTATTATTATTTATTAATTATTTTATTATTTATTATTATTTATAATTATTATCACTTGAAGAAAACATTCAGACAAATGACTTATTTATATTTTTAAATCGAAGAAATGTCGAAAAGACACTTTGAAAGCAGCGCACAAAAAAGAGCAAAACTTGTCCGAAAAGCTGCAGAATTGAGTAGTCTTACTGGATAATTGATAAATTTTTTAAACGAGGCGAAAATTCATCAATTTCAAGCACTAATTTAATTGAACTATGTAATTCAAACATTACGTCTCAACTTGAAAACAATAATGCGGCAGAAAACGTCCAAGAGCCACAACTTCAAAATATGGATAACCAGAACGACAATGTAGATGATGAATCAGGATCCAATAGCGTAAATATTGACGGTATTTTATCTGATAATATTTCAGAAATTAGCAATAATCCACAAATAGAGAGCAGTATTTTATCTGCCAATTTCAAATATGATATATTAGATCCTGCAACTTGGCCTGTTGAAATTGACAACGCACAACGGATGTTTTTGGTCGAGCAGTCACCAAAAAGTATTAAAGGCATCCATTATAAAAGAAATCCTCAAGGAAGATGTTTCAGTGACACTTTTTTTTATCGACAAATGAAAAATGGTGAAAAAGAATTAAGAAAATGGCTTTTATATTCTAACTCAACAGGAAACATTTTCTGCTTTTGTTGTCGTTTGTTTTCATCGATAAAAATAAGCTTAACTTCAAGTGAATTTTCTGACTATGCACATACAGGAATACGGTTATCTGAACATGAATCTTCGAAGGAACAACACCTTGAATCAGCGTATAAATGGCGAATTCTAGAATTTAACATTAAAAGCAGAACAGGAATAGACCATCTTAATGAAGATGTGTTCAATAAAGAAAAACAAAGATGGAGAATAATTTTGAAATGTATCGTAAAAACGGTATTGTTTTTAAGTGAACGAAATTTAGCTTTTAGAGGAAGCAACGAAAAATTGTTCGAACCGAATAATGGTAATTTTTTGGGAGTAATTGAATTGATTGCTGATTTTGTTCCAGAACTAAAAATGCATTTACAGTCAATAACTGAAACGGAAAAAAAGTACCATCATATTTTTCACCGATGGTTCAAAACGAAATTATCTTACAACTAGCTTCTAGAGTTTTACATATATTAGTAAGTAATATTAAATCATCGAAGTACTTTTCCGTAATGATAGATTCTACACCGGGTGTTTGCAAAAAAAACCAGTTGTCCATTATTATTCGGTATGTTAAAATAGCGGACCAAAAGCCAAGTGTAGAAGAAAGTTTCTTAAGCTTTGTAAATATATTGTCCTCAACCGGCGAAAATTTAGCACACGTCCTTATTGAGGAATTGAAACTATTAGGAATTAAAATTGCTAATTGTCGTGGTCAGTCATACGACAACGCAAGCAATATGAAAGGAGAATATAAGGGAGTGAAAAGTCGAATATTAGAAATTAACAACAAAGCATGGTATACGCCATGTGGTGGACACAACATCAATCTAGTGATAGGAGATAGTGTTAAAAACACTATTAAAAGTCAAAATTATTTCACTACATTAAATAATTTATATAAGATTTTTGCAGCATCGACAACGCGATGGGCCGGCCATTCAAGCAAAATATTTGAAAATTAATTTGAAAGCCCCAGCCATACTCGATGGGAATATCGCTTTAACAGTATAAAAGCCGTGAAATATCTGATAAAAGAAATTAGTCTTGCATTAGATGAACTTAAGAATAGCTATCCAGATTGCTCTTGCTGTAGCTCTAAAAAAACAAATAAATTCTTATGAATTTATTGTATTGACAACAATTTGGTATCAATTGTTATCAAAGCTTCACATCTTCAGCCAATTGCTTCAAAGAAAAGATATGGCAATCAATATTGCATTACAACATACAAGGGCTATGTTATTATCGCTTGCTGATTTAAAAAACAATTTCCAAGAGCTTATAAAAGAAGCACAAGAAATATCGTCAGCAATAAATATAACAGCACAGTTCACCGAACGGCCTGCACGTGATACCCAAATATTAACAAGTAGAAATAGAGAATGTTTGGATAAATCACCAGAACCTAGCCGAGTACGTATTCTCAAAAGATTAGCTGACTATTGTTATTATACAGACCCAAAAAATAAAGGAAATGATAAATATGACAATATAGATGTTGTTAGTACAGATGATATACCAAATGAGGGAATTGAACTCCCCCCAGAAGAAGAAATTGAACCAATTCATTTTTGTGATGATATTGATATAGGTGAGCTCGTTCCTGAAATTGATGATGAATGTTGCCATCTAAACCTTACTGCTGAAAATAAATTTAAACAGTCTTATTTTAATAAATTAATCGATACAGTGGTAAATTCACTGCAAGAACGATTTGAATCGTATAGCTCTTTAAATGAAATTTTTGGTTTTCTTTTCGATAATAGGAAGCTAAAAACTATGAATACAAACGAATTCAATACTACTTGTGCAAATCTAGTCAAACACTTAGAAGGGGATATTGAAGACGTGGAGTTAAAAACTGAACTTTCTATTTTAAGATATATTTTAGAAGATAATAATACTATTATAGAAAATTTGGAATTCATTCTAGAAAGGAATTTGGAAGAATTATATCCAAATGTATGTATCGTTTATAGAATAATTTTAACAATACCAATTGCTCATTGTGAACGATCGTTTTCAAAACTGAAATTAATTGAAAATTATTTACGGTCAACAATGTCACAAGAAAGGCTTTCTGGATTAGCAATACTATCAATTGAAAATGCAATAGCCAGAACAATTAATTATAACGACATAATTGATGAATTTGCCAGCAAAAAAACATAGAAAAATTCCTTTGTAATTTCTACATATTTTTTTTTAAGTAAAAACCAATGAATTTGAATTCAATAACATTTAAAAAAAATTTTAATTTTCTGCGACTGCATAGGGCCTCTTAAAGACGCTGTGCACAGGGCCCCTAAAAGTCAAACTACGGCGCTACCCGCGCCTAAGTAAAAGTAATCTTGTCAGATTATAAACTATCTTTATCATCGATGCTTAACTACACATTCTCCTAAAACATAAACATATTTATCGGCAAGAATTTTTTTTATTTTTTGATGAATTTTTTTGTTTCGAACAATCACAAATCACAATCAACGTTTAAGTTTCGAACAATCACAAATAATTCAAATCACAATCACAAATAAATTCAAATTTTACCTAATTTAAAACACAAATTTAATATATTTATTTAAAAATTTTATTAGATATATATATATAACACGATTGAACAATACACGAGTTAAAATTTAACTTGTAACAAATGTCAAAATATCATTTGCTATAAATTTATAGTAAATACATCTCTAAAAATATAAATAATTGTTAAAAAAGATGAACATTTCATCTTTTCGGACAAAGTCGGCACAAAATTTTACGAAATAGACACGATTGACATCTTTTTTAAAAAAAAGTGATTATGTTTTTTCTTATTCGCACACAGGCGTTTACATATCTTTTGTTTTGGTCTATTTTGTTTCATCTTATAAAAAAGACATGTGTACGCGATCCATTAAAAAAACTATAATTTTTGTTGGTTGTTATAATTTCCAATGTTTTTTGAGAGAAGAGGAAAGTAGAAATTTCGAAAAAAAATTGTTTTTGAATCTTGATAATGTCAAGAGGCGTGTTATATGAAACGTGATTTTTTTGTTACGCAAAACAATTTTTTTTTGTAATTTTCGAAAGCACAGTTTTCGGCAAATTTTCGAAAATGTGAAATTTTATTGGTCCTCCCCTTTATCGGCGAAAATTACAAAAGAAAAAATTTTAAAAAATTCACGGGTGTAGGAATATTGCTTAAAAAACCACAATTTTTTTTTGTTATTAATTCAAATGTTCTAAAATCTAAAATGTTCAAATTGAAACCGCAAATTAAAACTGCCTGACATTTTTCACGATTGCCTGTTACTTAGAATTGCTGAAATTATTTCAGAAAACCTTTCCATTTAGCATAAAACTTCTTTTCAATATATTTATTCAATTTTTGCAAAAACATTATATTTAAGCGGCAACTGCCTGATATTTGTTCCTATTAGTTGAAAGTGTTTCAAGCTGAATTCATTGTGAAACTAAAATTTAATTTTTGGTTTTGGAGTGCGGTAAAATCACTATAGTATAACAAATTGGTTTTTGTATATAGTTGCAAGTTTCCTTTTTGATTTTACATTAAAAAACTATTTTTCAAAATTCAACACAAATATATTTTTATTTTATTTTAAATATATATTTTAATCTAACTTCTAAAAAACAATTTTAATTTTCTTATTTCTGTTACACGTGTTTCAATCTTTCGATCATCCTCAGAGAGAAAATATTTACAACTAAATCTAAAAATTCCTTCCTTGACAACGAAACTTCCGTAAGCTAATTAAATTAATGTGGGAAAAACCGAAATTCGAACATTTTAAGAATAACAATTGTTTTAAGTATAATAAAATAATGATAAGTACAAAAATTGTGGGCGTTGTGAATTTAAACAATACAAAATAGAAATGAATTTATGAATTAAACATCTTGAAGCTAAATATTGAGAAGTTACAGTTTGATTATGATTATTTTTTATAATTTTATTTAATGAGGTTAAATAAGTCTGATGTTATGACGTTTTGTTTTTCTTCGCAGTTCATGATATTTGGTTTGTGTTTTTCAATATATAGCGATTCATATGCGTCTAGTTCCCAATTTTTCCGAACTGTTTTGATAATTTTGGAATTGGCTAAATCTATTGCATGTGTTGGGTTTTCGACCATATGAAGCGCCACACTGGATTTATTGACGTTTCCTGTCGTAACTGCTTTGCAATGTTCTTCTAACCGGGTAGAGAATTTCCTAGATGTTTGCCCCACGTACTTTTTCTCGCAGCTCTTGCAGCTGATTTGGTAAATGCCCGACTTTTCCGAAGACTGTTCCTGGTCCTTATAGTTATTTAGTAAGTTCCCTAAAGTTGTGCTTCTTGTTGTGATTTGGATATTGTGTTTTTTTAAATGGTTTCCTATTTTATTTGTGATGCTTGGATAAAACGGCAGACATATTCTTCGTTGACTGTTGTTTTGTATCTTCTTTAAAGTTGTTAGGTTTCTTAATGTATGGTTTCTTTTGTGGTTGGTGAAAATTTGTTTGATGTTTAATTCATAAATTCATTTCTATTTTGTATTGTTTAAATTCACAACGCCCACAATTTTTGTACTTATCCTTATTTTATTATACTTAAAACAATTGTTATTCTTAAAATGTTCGAATTTCGGTTTTTCCCACATTAATTTAATTAGCTTACGGAAGTTTCGTTGTCAAGGAAGGAATTTTTAGATTTAGTTGTAAATATTTTCTCTCTGAGGATGATCGAAAGATTGAAACACGTGTAAGAGAAATAAGAAAATTAAAATTGTTTTTTAGAAGTTAGATTAAAATATATATTTAAAATAAAATAAAAATATATTTGTGTTGAATTTTGAAAAATAGTTTTTTAATGTAAAATCAAAAAGGAAACTTGCAACTATATACAAAAACCAATTTGTTATATCATTGTGAAACGTTGGAAATTTGATTAAGAACACGAAATTAATCTTGTCCGACAAAAATTCTCTGCTATTGTCTAGTTCGACAACCCAAACATACCAAAATCAGTTGTCGGACTCGACAATAGGAGACACATTTTGGTCGGACAAGCTTACCCTCTTGTTCTAAAACAAATTGCCAACCTCCACAGTTAAAAAAAAATGTGGTCGCAAATTTTCAAGATGGTGGGTTGTTTGCAATTTGTTTTCAGTAGGCGTGGACAAATACATTTTATAACTGTAGAAAATTTCAAGTTGATAGCAATTACAGTTTGTGAGGAAATTGTTTATGTAGAAATTCGGACGGACACCGAAGTTTAGGTACCAACAGGGTACCGTTTTTACTTTTTCAAAGTGCGGAACCCTAAACACGAAGTTGTTCGAAAATAAATTGTTATTATTTATTCAAATATTTTAAAATTTTCATTTCATCCGCTAATACTATGTTTACATTACTATGATTTCAAATAATTTATGATTTCAGCTCGAATCACCTTGTTTTGGTTAATTTTTCCATACAATATCGAAATCATGTCGAAAGATGATTTCAATCAAATCCATTCAAAATCATGCTTAGCACCCCTGAATTTTCGATTTTCGGAAAAAAATTGCAGCCCTACTTCAAAAGTGTTTTGAACCTTCAAATATTACTTCGGTCTGAAAGACCTAAGTATTACATCCATGAGTCAAAAGTGAAATTCTTACCCCCACTTTTTTGGCATTTCTCGACGTTTTAGGACCTACTGATTCTGAAATATCAAAAAAAAATGTATGTCTGTCTGCCGGCCAGCCGGCCGTCCGCCATTACCTACGAAATCTAGAACACCGCTGGAAGGATTTCAAAAATTTGTTTTTCTAAAAATAGGTATGTATACTCTATGGACAGGTCAGAAAGGACGATGTGTTTGATAACTGTACCGGAAGTGTGTAAAAAAAATCGTCAAGTTTGCATACTTTTTGCTAAAAAAAACGTTTATTTTAAGTGATATTGAGTAGTAACATTTAATTTAGAGAAATCTTAATGGTTGGGATTGGTATGTGAGACCGAAAACTAGATTATTGCATTCTAGGTTTGTCAAAAAAATGTTGTCAAGTGTGTCAAAAGAATGATTTTCATTTATTTTTTTACCCAATTTTTGTGAAAAAAATAAAATTGACTATTTGTATGACATATGATATGAGAACATGAAACTGGACATGGAAATTTTTGATTTTATTATAAATTTTGAAATATTTTTGGAATTTTGAAAAAAGTTTGTATTTTTGATTTTATTATATATAATTTTTGGAATTTTGAAAAAAAGTTTGTTTGTTTGATTTTGTTATAATTCTTATTTTTTGCAATATTTTTAGAATTTTGGAAAAAGTTTGAATTTTTGGAATATTTAGAAGAACGTTATTTTTCTAAAAAAATGAACAATTTAAAATTATCGATAAACTTTCGATGTGTACAGAAAAATCTGGTTTTCACGGCAAACCCCGGTTTTTGACGGTTTTGTAAAAATGAACAAAAACCCGGGTAACCGGCTTCGGTTTTATCCGGTTTACAAACCCTAAGCATGATATTTTGATACACAAAAAAATAATAAGATAACAATACAAACACATTTGTACCTTTGTAGTTTTTTAAGTCTTAACCTTCATTTACACTATTATTACAGAAATAAATAATTATTTGCAGGAGCACACGTGCCGGCACCAAAAGCCCGGTTCAAAATTCCCAAAATTCCTTCCCGCAAGAGGGATCGATTTTGATCGATTATGATCAATGTTGATCAACCGGTCTGACTATCCTGCGTACTCCAGTCCCTGCCATTGACATATGAGTTAGCGTGAGATATCACATACCACTGGCAATGGCAGGAGATGTCATTAGCCAAGATTATATCTTAGGGTGCTAGCGGACGAACTTTAATTAGTCAACGGCAGCACTTCCACACTGAAAAAAATCCTGCATCTTTAGACACAAAAACTGCGTTAATAGTAAAGTGCGTGAAAAATGAGCCAATACAACCCTTCTATAATAAAATGAAATCTGTTCCTTAATAATATTAAATCTATAAATTGAATATGCTTAATAGCGACTAATTAGTATGTAGTAATTATGCTTTGATTCATATAAGAGGCGACGAATTTCATAATATTAATGCAGAAAGAAACTATAATTTTAAATGAATTCTTTTTTTATTATTGACGCAGAAAATCGTACCATTTTCGAATAAAATGTTATATGCTATATGATTTATTTCGTAAACGTACCCATGTCTTCATAATATTAACGAAATTATGCATCGTATATAAATAAATAAAAAAATAAATGCGTAAGTATGAATACAAAATTCCTATTTAATATCTCAAGTACTTCTTAATCAAGAAATGCATCGTAGATCAAAAGAAAGGAAAGCGCAGTGAGAATGACCAAATTCACAAATGAGTTGTTGAGTTTCATAATGCAAACGAAATTATTTCAACAACCATAGGATCGCATTCAAGGATAATAGACGATATAACATAAAAGCATGTATTTGTTCATAACAGAAACATATAATATCTTGATATATTTAAATCTTGCAAATACACTATTTTAATACCGCCTAAGCTTATGTTTTCATAAAAATAAATAAATCTTAGCAATAAAAACAGTTATTTAAGTTAGTTCAATTTCTTTTAATTTCATTCAAATATTTCTTAAACAACATAAATTAAAATAGATTTAATATAAAATAAATACAAAAACAAACCTAACTTATATAAAATATATAAAAAAAATATATTCGTATATATATACATATATACATATATATACATATATAATATATATACGAATTTAACTTTAGTTGTTCAGTTCTTCCAACATAAAGCTAACTTTGGGTGACTTTTGCTTAACATTAGATTTATAAAAGTATGATTGTATGAAATTCCACACAAACTCTGCCTCCGGAGGATATTTTAAATTGAAGAAAAAGAACGATTTATAGCAGATATCAACCGCTCTAATGAACCTATCAAACGGCAGCTTAAACCCATCTAGGTAAACATAGAACTTATCGCAGTCCTGAAGACTATCCTCTCCTAATATAAAAGGCTGAATACTTTCGGATTTTTCCTTAAGGAAGTCTATGTGGTCCTCAATTTGTTGAAGATTCCCAGTGAATATCATTGATGCTTGAGAATCTTTGATAGTTGTTTTGGTGACCACTTTTTTCCAGTGTTATTTTTTTTTATTATTTTCTGTGTTGGTACGAGGAATCCGTGAAGACACCAAATAAGCTGCATTGCGGCATTATCTGTAAATCATCGAGATTACTAAATAATTATAATGTTCTTTGTTTTTTATTGAAATATGTATATATATATATATATATATATATATATATATATATATATATATATATATATATATATATATATATATATATATATATATATATATAAATATATATATATGTATATTAGACTGGTCGTTAAAAACTAAATTTTCCGAGACGCCCCCCAGAAAAATTCTTTGTGGTCAAAAAACCATAACGTCTTTATTTTTTTTTTTTTTAAGTGAAAAGAACACGTGCCGCAAAATCATCGAAGTTTATTTTTTGATAAAATTGTTAATATCTCATAAAATATGCAGATGTCAAAAAAAATCACATGATCATTTTTGCAGGAAATTTAATTCTCTACAAAAAAGGTCCAAGTCATTTTTTTCCTAAAACCTATATTTCTGATGATATTTTGAAATAAAACTTGAAATTCTTCGAAACTCGTAAAACCAAATGATGAAAATTTCGACGAAAAAGTACTAATTTTGATTTTTTTTGTCACGATTATTTTTTTATACATTTCATTCTATAGCATAAGAAGAAAATTAGGAGTTTTTCGTCATCTTTATTTTTTATGTTTTTTAAAAATTACGATAACTTACAAGTTCATTTTCAAAATATCATGAGAACTATACGTTTTCGGGAAAAAATGGCATGGACCTTTTTTGTAGAGAATTAAATTTCCTACAAAAATGGTTATGTGATTTTTTTTGACATCTGCATATTTTATAAGATATTTGAAAAAATCTACGAATTTTTCAAAAAATCAACTTCAACGATTTTGCGGCACGTGTTCTTTTGATTTAAAAAAAAAAAAAATAATGCCGTTGTGGTTTTTTGACCACAAAGAATTTTTCTAGGGGGCGTCTCGGAAAATTTAGTTTTTAACGACCAGTCTAATGTATATATATATATATATATATATATATATATATATATATATATATATATATATATATATATATATATATATATATATATATATATATATATATATATATATATATATATATATATATATATATATATATATATATATATATATATATATATATATATATATATATATATATATATATATATATATATATATATATATTTATATATATATATATATATATCTATATATATATATATATATATATATATATATATATATATATATATATATATATATATATATATATATATATATATATATATATATATATATATATATATATATATATATATATATATATATATATATATATATATATATATATATACACTCAGTTCTGTTTTTGCACGAATTTATTATGCACGAATTTGAAATAACACGAGTTGGAGGAAAAAAATAATTTTTTTTATGCACGAAATTTTTTGAAATAACACGAATCGACTAAACTTTAAATTTAAATTTTTTCGCCCGTTTATCCGATTTTTCAAGAAAAGAAATTTCTTTTGTAGTACCTTATATATTTTTAAAAGCCGCTTCAAATTACATAATACATTTGCCAAAAAAAATTAAATGAAAATATTTTAATTTAAAAGTTCTAAACTGTAACAAGGTATTTAAATAATAATGAAATAATAAACGCCTTATTCTTGTTAAATTGAGTTTTATTTCACTAAATACGTATTTCGAAAGCTATATGCTTTCATCGACAGTAGTATCTAAAAACGTTTTTAGATACTACTGTAGATGAAACGATAGCTTTCGACATACGTATTTAGTGAAATAAAACTCAATTTAAAAAGACTAAAGCGCGTATTATTTTATTATTATTTAAAATTAAAATGTAGAGTAGAAATACAGTAAGTATTTACATTTTTACTCTCTATTCATTATTGTACGATCCGTGATACGAGTCAGAATCAGAAAAAGGAGAATTTTTTATGAATGTTTATCTAAAAATAGCACAGTTTACACTTATTATATTTCTGTGTTTTGAGGGGATGGAAATGGGGAAGGGTGAAAAAATCTTTTTTGACTTAAACTGGCTGTCATTTGAAAGACTTACACTTGCTTTAAGAAACATAGCAATTTTTACATAATTGTGAAGACAGTTTTTGAGTTATTGTCGTTTATATATTTGTGTTTATAATTTATAAATTATAATTTTATTTGAACAGTGCGTGTTTCTATATAGTGTGGGTTTCAATATAAACCATTTGCAGGCTGGTATAATTTAATATTTCTTTTTTTGTTTAATTTTATTTTTTTGGCGTTCATGTTCCATGTAGGGGCGTTTCCAAGCTAATCAGCTTTACATATTCACCCCGATAATTCGCCATGTAGCGATATAATTACCATGGCAGCCGATTTTTTTAAGTTCGATTATTACATCCATCTCCCATTGCAGCCGCGGTCTACCTCGCGGTTGCCCACTCCCTGTGGTACTAACGTACATTTTTTAAATCATTCCGGTCAGACTGTGGACCATTCCAATCAGACTGTGAATCGGCTCGTAGAACATGGCCAAACCAAGCAATCCTATTGGACCGAATACAACCTATTATATCATGATCGACAAGAAGGACGCTGATCTCAAAGTTATATATATTAAGTAAACCAAAAATGTGGCTTACGATCTTACGCTCAAATACAGATAAATGTGACTTTTTGTAAGGATTCAGGTTTGTGACCCTTACATCACAACCGGTCTAATCAATGTCTTGTATAACTTGAGTTTGGTGTTAGTTGATACACACGGTGATCCAAGGAGAGGTTTAATTGAGTAGAAAGTTCGACTATCTGCAATGATTTGAGCGTTTATATCTGTAAGTATGCTGTTGTTTGCGTCGAGCATTGATCCCAAATATTTAAAAGATTCTACTCCCTCATTTCGATCATCGCCGCACATCAAACCCTTCTCATCCTTCCTTGAAACATTCATATATTTGGTTTTATCGTAGTTATTTTGCAGATCAATTTTTCTAGCACCATTCTTAAGTGACTTGAAAGTTTTACTCATAAAATTTTCACTTTGGCCGAGTATGACATCAGTCATATAATAAGCTTTGCTCGTCGCCCGACTTGTTCCTGGTCACTTAAGAAAATTCTCAAAATAAGAAGCCCAAGTATCTAAAATATTTTTAACGCTACTTTTAGCTTCCCATCTTCGTTTTGAATAGCAGTCGATCTAGTATGAGGTCCCTTCCTTAAGGTTTTAACCTGTTGAAAGAAGTAACATGTTTGATGTTCCTTATTAAAGCTTTCAATCGCCTCACACTTCTTCTTCCAGCATTCTCTCTACGTTCATCTACATAGCTTTGTAACGGCTTGTCTTGCCAGTTTATAGTTCTCCTTCGTGGACCTGATTTCTCCAATGTTTGGCAATATGGTTTTGATATCTCTCTTCTGTTTCAGCATTCTTTAGTGATTAGATGTTAAAACGAGTCTGTTCTTTGAATTTTGGAATGCCTGGATCTGAAAAGTGGAACCTTATCTTAGCACATACTAGGAAGTGGGTGGTCACTTCCAATCTATGCAGCTCTAAAGGATCGCGTAAAAAGATCCCCCAAAAGAAACGTGCTGTTACTAGCACGTGGTCAATTTGATTTCCAGTTTTTCCATTCGGTAAGACCCAAGTCTGCTTATGAATCGATCGATGCGGAAAGAAAGTGTAATTACGGCCCTGATACGGAGCCACGTTGTAATTCTTGGACCTTTACTACTATGGTTCTGTTCAGTATACTATTAAATCTATACAGATCACAAACACATCTTATTATAGTTAAGCAAAGGAGGTCACTCCCTCCTTACAGATTATCTCCACACGGACCCTGAATTTGAGAATCTCTTACTATTTCCTGAATTTATCTTGACATTCCAAAAGTAATATTTAAATTAAAATTAATATACATATTTATAATAAATACCTTAAGTTATTTTTGTTGATTGATGTCATCAATATTCTGTTGTTTTAAGTTATTTGTTTGATTTTCCAATATCATTTCTTCCTTATGTTCTGTCAAATTTGTCTGCGGTGGATTTATTAAATGAATTCCTGATTGATTATTATTGCCACTATATACAATATTTCCATATTCTATATTTGGATCAATTAAATTGTATAATTCTCCATATTTCCATTGATAATTTTTTATAAATTAATCGAATAAACAAATTTATTACTTGATATTAATAAAATGGCGTTTTGAAGTCACAAAAAACACAGCATAATCAAGTAAAAATATAAAGACGCGCTATTCTTCTTGTATCTCAGCAAAAAAAATTCTTTGATACTTTAACAACCATTCATTTATTAAATTGTGGCAAATTTATGTAAATATTATTATTAAAATCTAATTTAATCTTAAATCACAATTTATTATATCACAACATCACTCATGGATATATATATTTTATTTTTATATAGACTCTTTTTTTCTGTTTTATTTAATGTTTAATACTAATAAAAATCGAATGTTTTCTTTTTAGAAACAGAAAATGGAATGAATAATTTTAAATTAAAAATTGCAAAAATGTGATTTTGCCTTTGACATCTTATGATGTCAAAAACAAAATCGGGTAATACTTGAAATTCAGCAAATGATTAACAACGACGTCTGTTCATTAGTATTGGAAATAAAAATTTAGTACGTTCGTTTGCTTTTATAGTATATTCAAAATTTAACTAGCAGTTAAGTTTTAGAAAATTTTAAAATTATTATTAATGTAAAAATGAACGGAAACTAATGAAATGCATTTTTATTGAATTGAAAACGAAGATGAATTTGGTTTTATTATTGTTTTGCGATTATTGCGATCGTTACACCATGAATTCAAGGTAGAAACCAAGATTTCTACTCTTGAAATCACAAAAACGTCGCCATCCCCTTCATGACAGAAAACCACCGAACTACTTCCACTTATTAAACTGTATCTGGGATCGAGATACCCACAGTCACTGGCGTCAAGGCAGATGACCGGTTCCAACACTCATGAAGTCCTTAAGAACTTCACTGAGTATTGAGACCGACCATCCATCCGAACGTCAGCACCATGGACACCCCGATACAAGAACAAAAAAAAACCGCTGTCGCCGCCAATCTTTGCTGAATCTTTTACAAAAGTTCCTAAAACATTATATATGTAAAAGTATAATCTATTTATTTAATTTCAGATATACTGAAATATATATATATATACCTAAAATTAGTTATTGACGATAGCACCCCTAAAATATATTTATTTATTTTTAAAAAAATTGAAAAATAAAAAATATTCAGAAAGGATGTTTATTTATTGGATGCACCGTCCTAGCTCAAAATATTGATTTATTTTTAAAAAAAATAAAAATATTTATTTATATCTTGATGTCTTGCTTATTAAGAAAATTTATTTATTAGCTACCTAAAACTATTTAGATTCTAAAAAAAATTATTTATTTACCTAAAATTATTTAATTACGAAAATTTACTTTATTTAATAAAAAATTTTATTTATTTAATTCTTGAAAAATTTGTTTGATTTATTTATTTTTTTATTTAATATCATAAGAGATTCCCAAATCAAGATTCGTCTGGAGACAATTTAAAAAGTAAGTATGGCTACAATATCCATATTGTTTAAATTTAAAATATCGCGTTCGCGAGCCCACTCACAACCATGCATGTGAGAACCTACTGGAAAAGCCCCTAACGACCAGATTCTACAGAACAGATTCTCCCCAACCTAATAAAACAATCACAACTGTCACGATTAGACACTAGGTCCATTTCTACTGACCCAGTTGTGCTTCTTTAACCTACGAATAAATTACAACTAAACCTAATGCGAAAGTTGTAGAACGCTCCCGAGCACCATACCTCAAAACCTAAGCTCTATGAAAAATTGTCTATTGAAAAACTAAATGGAAAAGTGGAAAAGTTTTTGAATTTGTATGAGGTGAAGCCTCTGATCCTGAAAGCAAAAGTACAATTGGTTCTTCTCTTCATTACACCGAAGAAGCCTCTGAGCAAAGAATGGTACTACTGGTTTGCACCTAAGTACAAACACAGCAACACCACTCCTCGTCCCCGAGAACTTCCTCGCCGAATGAAGAGAAGAAACCAATGTCCTTCGATCGCATAACCCCGATGGCCATAGGCGATCTAAGAACGACATCAATGTTAAAGAGTGAAGCTCTATGGATGGCTTTTTAGGCCTACCGCTGAGAGAGTGAATCAATAAACCTAAATACTATATAACTTATCCATAATCTAAATAATTTCTTATTTAAAAATGCTAAATCGAAACATGAAATACATAATATGTATTAATAAAGTTTTACATGAAATTAATTAAATTTAATCTTCAGACTAAATAATAAATTGGTAATTTAAAAAAAAAATTACGATTATTTTATATTCAAAACCAAGCCCACTAATTTTTAGGTTATTACCTCTAATATATTTGTTCAGGTCAAATTTTTCGCTTTACTTATTGTATTCAAAACAAACAACAAAAATAAATGTTAGCTAAAAATAATTACTTCCATACCCATCCCACTTTTTAAATTAATCGCAATAAAAATAATTTTAAAAATGGTAACTAAAATGGACTCATACGAGATATGTATACCTACGTCAGCGGATCAATATGATGACAAATGTGAAGATATTGATCTGGATCCGGCTCACTCTATAAAGCTAATGGGAATTAATTATTTTCAATGTACTTCCATAAACATAGACCAATAATACTTTGAAGGTAGTGACGAAAGATTTAAACTTATACAAAACTGTTGAAAAACTGTTTGGTCAATGTTAACCTTTATTACGTCAATAACATCCTAAAACTCCCAAAAACATGACTTAACCACAAAAAATTCTTTCGCCAAACGAATTGTGTTGCAATAGGAAACCTACCCAGACTTTCAGGTTTGACATAAATTATTTTGTATATATATATGAGATACACAAAATAATTCATGTACAAATCACAAAATCTAATAAGGCGTACTGCAATAGAAGTCGTTTTGGCCAAAAATGAACATTATATTAGCCAAAAAAATAAAAATATTTCAACATTTCCGTACAAGTTCAAAAGTTTATAGAACTGTAATGAGATATGTTCTATTGACATCCATTCTATAGTGTGAATAATACATAAATCAATACCTCGAAATTGTAACTCACATTAAACCAATGACGAATATGGGGATCGCGTATGAGTGCATTGAAAAAAAAAACCAGCTAAACACTTACTAAATCTAACCATAATCAAAAAAAACATACAATTAATTTCATATATAAATTAATTGCATCATCCAAAAATATGTACAATATATAAACAATTATATGTACAATATGTACATGGTAGCATAAAAAAATTTCAAAAAAAAACTGCTTCCCCAAAACGGTTTTCTTTTTTCCAAATAAAAAAACAATTAGTATTACTAAAAGCAAATGACAGCACAAAAAACAATCTCCAAAAAAATTGCTGTCCCAAAACGGTTTTTTTCAAAATTAAAAAAAATATCAAAATTCAAAATATATAATTTCCTAATCAAAACCAAAACGAAACCAATAACTGGTTTATTTCAAGATAAACAAAAAGCTGATTGACAACCACGCCCAAACCGGTTGCCACCACCCTATTACCAAAAAAAAACCACAACTGGTTTATCCTAAAACTTACAAAGAGAAACGCGGAATTCTTTAAATTTTTGAAAATATAAATTTAGAGTACTTATGATAAATATACACATGAACACCCTAGAAACTAAACCTTTATTTTTCCCTCTAGCTTTTTAACAAAACTTAGCCAAATAAACCGACGCGAAAATAAACTATATATAGATATTAATTAATTTAAATTGAAATAATCAATTAATATATAAATATATCAAAATGTTCCACAAAAAAAAGTTTTTTTTCAAACAAAAAAACCGGCTTGCCAACGCCCAAACTGGAAAATATTTTCCCACCAAATAATATAACTGTAATTAGGCTAACGGGTCCCTTTTTGTTCGGCGCTACGTTGCAGTAATTACGGCCCTGATACGGAGCCACGTTGTAATTCTTGGACCTTTACTACTATGGTTCTGTTCAGTATACTATTAAAAAATCTATACAGATCACAAACACATCTTATTATAGTTAAGCAAAGGAGGTCACTCCCTCCTTACAGATTATCTCCACACGGACCCTGAATTTGAGAATCTCTTACTATTTCCTGAATTTATCTTGACATTCCAAAAGTAATATTTAAATTAAAATTAATATACATATTTATAATAAATACCTTAAGTTATTTTTGTTGATTGATGTCATCAATATTCTGTTGTTTTAAGTTATTTGTTTGATTTTCCAATATCATTTCTTCCTTATGTTCTGTCAAATTTGTCTGCGGTGGATTTATTAAATGAATTCCTGATTGATTATTATTGCCACTATATACAATATTTCCATATTCTATATTTGGATCAATTAAATTGTATAATTCTCCATATTTCCATTGATAATTTTTTATAAATTAATCGAATAAACAAATTTATTACTTGATATTAATAAAATGGCGTTTTGAAGTCACAAAAAACACAGCATAATCAAGTAAAAATATAAAGACGCGCTATTCTTCTTGTATCTCAGCAAAAAAAATTCTTTGATACTTTAACAACCATTCATTTATTAAATTGTGGCAAATTTATGTAAATATTATTATTAAAATCTAATTTAATCTTAAATCACAATTTATTATATCACAACATCACTCATGGATATATATATTTTATTTTTATATAGACTCTTTTTTTCTGTTTTATTTAATGTTTAATACTAATAAAAATCGAATGTTTTCTTTTTAGAAACAGAAAATGGAATGAATAATTTTAAATTAAAAATTGCAAAAATGTGATTTTGCCTTTGACATCTTATGATGTCAAAAACAAAATCGGGTAATACTTGAAATTCAGCAAATGATTAACAACGACGTCTGTTCATTAGTATTGGAAATAAAAATTTAGTACGTTCGTTTGCTTTTTATAGTATATTCAAAATTTAACTAGCAGTTAAGTTTTAGAAAATTTTAAAATTATTATTAATGTAAAAATGAACGGAAACTAATGAAATGCATTTTTATTGAATTGAAAACGAAGATGAATTTGGTTTTATTATTGTTTTGCGATTATTGCGATCGTTACAAAAGCACTGGCAATTCTCAATTTATTTGATAATGCAAACTCAGTCATTATCTCACCATTATCATTCGATTCAAATATCTCTTCGAACCTTCCCATTAAAGTCATTAAGAACCATAATGAAGTAGCGTGTTGGTATTTGTTTCATAACCTCTTCCATTGGTATGCCTTCCAGGGCCTATTCCAAATTGTTAAAAGCCCGACTTTCACTCCCCGTAATGGCGGTGATAATAGTTTTCTACTAGATCTCTATCTTACCACAATGCCAGATATTACGAGTGTCGATGTTGCGAAAGGTAGTATTGGAAATTCTGATCATTATTTAATCTCATCAGTTATCAAAACTGATTTACTTAAAACTACAGCTCCCAAACCCCGTAAAATATTTCACTACTCAAAAATGGATGGTCTTCAAAATTTTTTCCATGGTTTCCCTTTCGACCGTCATTGTTTTTACACTGACAATGTAAATGTTTCTGCTCAAAACTTTACAGAAACCATCCAATTTGCTATCAATAAATTTGTCCCTTTCTCCATAGTAAAACCCAAACAAAAATACTTGTATTCAAAAGCTGCCAAAACGGCACTTAGAAACAAACGTAGATCATTTAATATTTGGATTCATAACAAAACTCCCACTAATCGATCCCAATATCTAAAGGCCAACAAAATATCTAATCAGATTATCTCAAACGAAAAGTCCGAAATTGACAGAGCGAAAGCCTCAAAACTTACGTCTATGTCTGTTTCTGACAAGAGTTTCTACAGTGCTATTAATTCTTTAAATTCTGGTACAAAATTTTCTATTCCCCCTATTATTGATGGTGATTTAATCGTCAATGATCCCGCAAGAAAAGCTAACTTGTTCGCTGAACGCTTTGCTCTGAACTCCACTGTTTTGGAAACTCCTAAAGAAATACCCCAAATCCAGTCTTCAGGAGTTAATATGAATGAACTTCACTTCAAACCCAAAATAGTCGCTAAACTTTTAAAGGGGTTAAACATCAACAAAGCATCAGGAATGGACAATATTCCACCCATTATTTTAAAAACCTTTTCCAAAGAACTCGCACCAACTTTAACTAAAATATTCTACCAATCCTACAAATCTGGTATATTTCCCTCGTGCTGGAAGTTGGCAAATGTCCAGCCCGTCCCCAAAAAGGGACCAAAATCCGATATCTCAAATTATAGGCCAATAGCTTTACTATCGGTCCTATCCAAAGTCTATGAGCATTATATTAATACACATATTTCAAAATTTCTGGAAGAAAATCATTTAATATCCGACAGCCAATACGGTTTTCGAAACAAAAGATCAACTACCGATCTATTAAATTAAACTATGTAGCGCATTGTTGGGAACAGCATACTTGATAAAGGTGGTGAAACATACGGTATCGCTTTAGACATCTCCAAGGCATTCGATCGAGTCTGGCATGCCAACTTAATCAACAAGCTCGTTGCGTACGGTTTTCATCCCAATGTTGTGAAGCTGATTCAAAATTTTCTATCCGACCGATGCATTTCGGTAACCTTAGACGTATATTCTTCTGAGTCTAAACTAATTAACGCTGGTGTACCCCAAGGCTCAGTATTGTCCCCAACCCTATTTTTGATTTATATCAACGAATTGTTGAAAATCACCAGCAACCCAATAAATAGTTTTGCAGATGATAGTACTCTGCACAAGTCGTTCGAGCCCCTTCCTTCAAAAGGTAAAATACACGAACGAATTAATCCTGCCCGGAGAGACGCTGCCATAAACGTGAACAAAGACCTGAATAAAGTCGCCGACTGGGGTGACCAAAACCTTGTCAATTTCAACTCCACCAAAACACAGCTGTTGATTGTTTCCAGATTAAAGACCGAGTTCCCCAAAGATATTTTATTTAGTATGTGTGATGAACCAATAGGTGAATGTAAAAACATTCGTTTATTGGGTGTCACAGTTTCAAATGACCTACTCTGGAACGATCATGTAATGGCGATGGCAAAAAGCGCGTCTAAAAAACTCGGCCTCCTAAATAGATGCAAAAAATTTGTCACTCCATACCAATTGCTCCATGTTTATAAGTCCTATATTCGTCCCTGTATGGAGTACTGCTGTCAAGTTTGGGGTGCTGCCTCTGTTTCCATCTTGGCCCTCTTGGACTCTGTTCAAAAGCGAGCTATACGAATTGTAGGTGATCGAACTTTGACATCAAAACTTGATTCCCTACAACATCGTCGCACTGTTGCTGACCTCGTTGTTTTTTACAAATATCGTCATCAGCAGTGCTCAGATGAAATCAGCGGCATCATGCCTCAAACTTATTCTTACCCCCGTTCCACTCGGCAATCGGCTGCCGCAACCAGTGAAACGGTAAAGATCCCGCGCTGTCATACTGGCAGATCGCAGAGAGACTTCTTTGTCCGAACTGCGTACAAATGGAATAGTTTGCCGGAACACTTAGTCTCAGGTGGCTTCAACCCACAGATGTTTAAAAAAAGCGTTAATCTACACCTCAGAACGCCAGTTGTTGTGGGACCCAGGTCTAGCTAGACCTAGGTCTTAAAAGGTATTTATGTGTTGTTGTGACACATATTCTAAACCCTATTACACAACACATTTTATTAAAAAAAAAAAAAAAAAAAAAATGTAGAAAGCATTCTCCTAGTCGACGGTCTAAACTGGAGTGGTGCATGCACCGCAATAAGAGAAATATTGTTGTATATACCGTGTACCCGTAGGTAGCAGATCCTCTCATTGACCAGAATGAATTTCATCACGGCTCCTTGTGTGCGTGCACCAACAAGAAACCCAGTACCAAATTCTCTTCGAGACGGATAACCACTACAGTATAAAGAGTGAATATCTAAATCTTGTTTTCCGATTATTGGCTGTCTAATTTCTTGCAAAGCAATGATATCCATCCCATACCTCTCAGCCTATGTTGGCTCGTGCGGCGCTCGGTAGTCTGTCCTTTTTCACGTCCATGTGAAACTCTGTTTTTTGTCCAGGTTTGTTAGTCTTTTACTGGTTTCTAAATTTAACAAAGTTTTTTTCGGGGTTAGGGTGTTAACCTCAGACCCAACCCAAATTTTGTGATTGGGTTCGTTCTAATGTTAAGGTCATCAGAATAACCTTTTTACATGTTTATTTAGCGTGCCACTTGATCCGAGACAGACGCCCGTTCCCAGCCGCCCCTAACATGGAGAAGAGACGCTTGGGTCGCATTCGTTTTAAAGCGCCAATTTTCTGTTATGTAGCGTCTTTGACTAAGCAATTTTTTCTCTGCTTGTCTCCGATACACCAACCTAATGCTGTCAGCAGCACGGCAAATACATCCCGATTTTGCTACTCTTCTTTATCTTTAGTTACCATAAACCGCTATGAATAAGATTAAATAAATATTAAATTATTATTAAATATTAAACATTTTTCAATGGCAATATGTTACATTTTTCGTATCTGATCGATCAATTTTCCATTGACATTGCTATTTGTTAGAGAAATTTTACATCCATTGCCGTGCTACTTGTGTAACGTTGACAAAATTAGGTTAGTTTAGTTGAGAAGAGAAAAGTAAAAACTGCGTAAACACAAAGTAAGAATGATTCTATACCTTGGCGAGTAATTGCCGCCGTAAAACCAATGCAACTCAAGCGTCTGTTCTCACCAACTACAATCGGAAAACGGCCACCAAAATCGCAACAAATGGTTTGACGACTATTGTCGCTAAAGCGTTGAACATAGGCGAGAAAAATAGTTAACAAGGAACACCCGAAGCTTCCAAGCTGATTATTTTCTACGGAAAAGAAACGCGAACATATAAAGGTTGTATCGAAAACATCAACCAACATGCTGCTAAAGGAAATTCGAAAGAGTGTTTTGCCAATGCGTGAAATGTGACAAAAAATTACCACCCAAGATCCACAGTCGTAAAAAATGGAAGCTACGAACTTACAACAAATGAACGTGATGTGCTGGCAGTATAGCGCTCCCACTTTCAAAGCCTACTGAACAGAAAGAATGAAATTGATCTTCTTCGAGCAATCGCGCCGTCAACTTGTCGTTTTCATCCCAACCGTTCAACCGCAGATCAATGTTGTGCTTTAAAGATGATTCTAGAAAAATGTTGGGAGTACAACATCAGCATCCACCAGCTCTACGTTGATTTCAAGCAAGCATATGAGAGTATCATCCGCGACAACAACAGTTTCTGGTCCTTTCGATATAACACGATCGAACAGGTGTTCGACAAGGTGATGCTCTTGCGCCCGTACTATTTAATTTGCCGCTTGAGAACGCGATAAGAAAAAGCCGAATCGAGACACAAACTGCATTTTTAACAAATCTAGTTTAATTGTTGGTTACGCAGATGATATTGCGCTTCTCGGACGTAGAACAATTGATATTAAGAATAGGCTCACAGCTTGAAAACTAAACTTCTAACAACATCTAGGAACATAACTTCCGGGAATCTGGATGCTGGCGACTATAAAGTGGAATGGAATGGAAGCTGATTGCACAGGTGGCAAAATCATTTTAAGTTTAAGAGGAAATATACATTTTGTATGTCCTTATGATTTTGCAATAGAAATACTATATGCATACAAGACAACTTTGTCAATTATTTTTGATACTATGTTCTTTTACGTTCACGGAACCCTCGGCGAGCGAATTTTATTCGCACTTGACCAACTTTTTTGAATTTTGTTTACGTTTTGAGCCTGAATACTAAAATTGGATCAGCAGCCAAATTATGTAATTGTGAAGCGGTGAAGTTGTAAGAACTCGCAATAATTCTGCATATCCAAATTTTTGGTTTGCCACTTTCGATAAAATTATTGAATTTGTACTTTTATTTAACAAATTTTCTAAAGTTATAACTAATTTATGGCAACAGCTAGCCATCAATTGAACAATATATATAAGCGTACTATACTTTCAAAATTGATGGTGGTGTGAGTCAATGCAACAGCGTGTCCAATATTTTTTGTATTGATTTCTTGAAAGTGGAACCAATCCTCCATTTTTCCATATATACAATGTATATTTTTACACGAATTTTTTTTACACGTCTTTCTCTGGAACCAATCTGTCGTGCAAAAACAGAATTAGGTGTATATATATACATATATATATATATATATATATATATATATATATATATATATATATATATATATATATATATATATATATATATATATATATATATATATATATATATATATATATATATATATATATATATATATATATATATATATATATATCTATATATATATATATATATATATATATATATATATATATATATGTATATATATATATATATATATATATATATATATATATATATATATATATATATATATATATATATATTTATATATATATATATATATATATATATATTTATATATATATATATATATATATATATATATATATATATACAGGGTGAGTTTTTTAAAAAATGCCAGGCTTTTATCTCGAGAACCATGCTAGATGGGACAAAATAACCCTAGGTGATATTTGTTAAGCGTCGAGGGGGACGTCCAATGGTAATATTGAATGACCTTGAAACTCATAAGTATTGGAGATATATGCCAAAATAGGTTTTTTTTAAATTAGAACCTATACATTTAATGTTTTTTTTTAATTAAGTAAATCAAACTACACACTTTTTGCTTTCAAATTTTTTTTCTAAAGTGTACGAGTCTGTAGATATGATGAAAATTGATTTGCACTAAACAAACGTGTCTTCACTAAGTTCTTCAGTAAAAAAATAAAATTTCAATAAATCAAAAAAAAAAAAACGAAAATCAATTTCACGCAGTAGACCACGATGCAATAATATTTAAATTAATGAATGATTTTCATTGTTTTTTTTTAATTTATCGAAATTTTATTTTTTTTCTGAAGAACTTAGCGAAGACACGTTTGCTTTAGTGCAAATCAATTTTCATCATATCTACAAAATCGTACACTTTACAAAAAAAAATTGTAAGCAAAAAGTGTGTAGTTTGATTTACTTAATTAAAAAAAAACATTAAATGTATAGGTTCTAATTTTAAAAAAACCTATTTTGGCATATATCTCCAATACTTATGAGTTTCAAGGTCATTCAATATTACCATTGGACGTCCCCCTCGACGTTTAACAAATATCACCTAGGGTTATTTTGTCCCATCTAGCATGGTTCTCGAGATAAAAGCCTGGCATTTTTTAAAAAACTCACCCTGTATATATATATATATATATATTTATTATATACATATACATTTATTTATATATATATATATATATATATATATATATATATATATATATATATATATATATATATATATATATATATATATATATATATATATTTTACATATGTATAACATAATACATATTCTACATATGCATAATATATATTTACATATGTTAAACCAAAAAATTAGTATTTATTTACCTTTGTTGAAATCCTCACTATTTATTTCAGCTAGTATGCCTTTAATTTCGTTTGATTTGATTCTATTTTTGGCTTGAAGGAAATTCAAAATTTTTTTGAATTGAGTTTCCCAGTCGGAAATTATGTCGTTCTCTGATTGATGTATAGATTTAAAATCGATGTCAATCTGAAGAAGTTAAAAACAAAATTAAAAGAAATAAATTGCTGTGTAACCTTACGAATTTTTAATATTATTAAAAAAGTATATACCATTTCATGATTGGTATTGCTGCATGTACTAATAAACAATTACAACATAAAAATATTTCTTTATTATCATTAACTAATTTATTAATGCTTACCAAACGATAACCAGCTGGCTTTTTATATTCTGGCCATTTGATAAAAATTTCTTTAAGCGAAATTAGCTCCGTTTGTATTTCGTTTATTCGATACCTGCTACTGGCTTGCCACATGCAGTTGAACTCCTCTGCTGAAAGGTTGTCATATTCAATGCTTTTAATGCATAATTTTGCGTCCACTTCTACATCTGTAATTTTAAAAATTAATAATTAATCAATACTAAGATACGAAATAACCGTCATCGACTTAAATCTCTAATTCTACTAAAACAACTAACCTAATTTAGAAGTTCTCGCTGTTTTTTCCATTAGTGAAGATTCTTTTGGCTTAAGTAACTTTGTAACACGCTTCAAATTACCATATTTCATGTATATTTTGCCACGTTGTCCAATTCGATAATATTCAAGTTTTTCACCTGGAAATTGGGCTATAATTTCTCTCTCTATTTGGTAGCTAGTAGCAAGACTTAAATGTAAGTGTTTTTCTTCGAAATACTGTGCAACAATATTTATTATTACTCGCCTATGTAATTCTTGCAATTTATTATTTTTCAAGAAGTATTCGCAGATTAGTTTGCCTTTTTCTCTACTTTGTAGAATTTCAACAAATGAAACTGTTGTTTCAGAAGCAATTTTGTCATTTGCAATTAATTGACAATATTTTTGACTGCTGCTATTTAACTTTTCTGGTGAAGATGTTGAGGCCGCACTTTCATGAATTTGAACAGGAGCATTATTTTGACAATATAATGGAAGTCCAAGAGTGTCACGCCATTGGGATAGATTGTGCTCGAACAATATAATTTCTCCCATTTTGCGTATCTTCAGAAGATCTTTAATGTGATGAACTCTCAAAATTTTTAGAGTCTCAATGGTAATGTGCTCTTCTGCAATAAATGAAAAATATTTTAATAATATAGAAAGTCAATTCGGTTATTATTTATTACCACATAGACAATGCAATAAGTTCGATTGTCCCCATTGACCCAATAGAGTTTTCAATTCATCTTCATAAATTGGTGATAGTTTTTGATTGGCAGCCGAAATATTATGATGTGGTGCATCCAATACAGTGTATATTGGGTTATATATTGGTTCATAGTCTGGTGTATAGAGAGTGATATCTGCTTCGTTGCTCGACATATTTTCATACAAACATAAATATTAAACTACAACCAAAACTGAAAAACTATGAGTAGTTAAGAGAAAGGGGAGTCCCGCTGGAAATGAATAATACAATCAAATTAAATAATATAATTACTTTCAAATTAGATCTAATATACAACCAAATTTTTCTCGTTACATTTTCAACAAACATTTTATAAGGGACCGTTCAACCGTCACGTCAGATTCTAATTTTCTCAAAAACCAAATACTTATATATGTATATATATATATATATATATATATATATATATATATATATATATATATATATATATATATATATATATATATGTATATATATATGTATATATATATGTATATATATATATATATGTATATATATATATATATATATATATATATATATATATATATATATATATATATATATATATATATATATATATATATATATATATATATATATATATATATATATATATATATATATATATATATATATATATATATATATATATATATATATATATATATATATATATATATATATAGATTTTACTGCTAAATTTAACGCTATTCTTACAAACTTTACATGAGCACATTAAAGCATTCTTTTAATCTTAACATACTTCTACCTTTTGCGGTTTTTATAATTGTAATTGGTGGTCCGATAATATCTTGAAATTTCAGAATGTGCAACTCACCTAATTGTTCTGGGTCAACGTCGTAGGCGGTTTTTGACCAAATTATACTTGCATCCAATCAAAATATATTAAATTGTACCTACCTAATTTTACCTGATTCTACCTATGTCAAAACTATTTCAAGGGTATATATATATATTGATTGGATTGCCTTATAATCAATTATATTCCAAAATATTAAGAAGACATAACGTTTAGAAAAGATAATAATAGAAATTTTAAACTTACTTATTTCAATTATTCAATTATTTTCCTTTTTACTTGCAAAAATATACGTAAGTCGGATGAAATTTGTGGCACCTATTCACAAAACATTGCCACCATTACCAAAAACTACGTGAAAAAGCCTCAAAATTCAACCGCGCATAACTCCGATTCAGAGTACACAAAAAATAAAAGCAGAAATTACTTTTTTCCTTTCGTCAATACCAACAAAATATCAAAATTTCAGATTTTTTAAAAATCAAAAATTTAAAAATCAACAAAAAAATGTACGTTTTCAAAATAATAGCCCATAAATAATACAGAATCTTACTCGTACAAAAAACAACATGTAAAAAAGACCTACTTTACGCTCTTAATACATGCATAACTATTTTTCTTTGATGCGTAGTATGTTGTCTCAAATATTAAGGCTTTTGGGCGTAAAATAATAATTTATCGGCTTCTTAATGAGAAAAATTAGCCTGCTTTACAACCGATTTTAGAAACGTATGATAAACAACACATGCACAATTGAATAATATAAAAACTAAATATTTACCTAATTGTTTTATATCCACTTATTTTTAAACAATTACTATTAAAAGATTAGATTCAATTATTGTTTTTATGAACCACTTTCACTTATTAATTATTATTAACAACAAAACCACATTTAATTATGAATATTAAATGTATGTTGTTATCCAACAACTTCAGAATAGAATGATGATTTAGATTTTATTTTTCGGAAAGTAATAGTTATACACCAATACACTTAAACATGTTCGATTTTTTCCAAAGATTTTTCTCTGTGTGTTCGTCTCGTTTAAGGATCGCGTACACATATCTTTTTTAAATGATGTCAAAAACAGACCAAAACAAAAGATACGTAAACGCCTGTGTGCGAATAAGACAAAACATAATCACTTTTTTTTTAAAAAGATGTCAATCGTGTATATTTCGCAAAATTTTGTGCCGACTTTGACCGAAAAGAAGAAATGTTTGGCTTTTTTATATTTTTTAAACATGTGTAAGTTAAAAAAAATTATACACACTATGATACTTTTCTAAAATAAATTTTGTTTCTCGATAATTATGATTTATATGATCGATTCTCAAAAAAAAAATAAATAAAACAAAAACTTATTTTATTTTACACAAAATTAAACAAAAAATTTCGAAATTCTATTTAATAAAATAAAATTTTTTAGGTTAAGAGCATTTTATTATTTATTTTCGGATAACATCGGTATAAAAATTAGCGAAATAGACACGATTGGCATCTTTTTTAAAAAAAAGTGATTATGTTTTGTCTTATTCGCACACAGGCGTTTACGTATCTCTTGTTTTGGTCTGTTTTTGACATCATTTAAAAAAGATATGTGAACGCGATCCTTTAATAAAGATTATTTTATTTTGGTACAAAATGTAAATCATACGGTTTTATTTATTTGTATTAGTTTTCATCTTTTTTCGGAAAACAAAATTCAAATGTTTGGAATATATTTGTAATAAATACCATTCTTTTCGTGTTATAATTGAAAAATAGAATATGTATTGCTAATTTATTCGTAATATGTATGTAACAATTCGTAAACTCGTCAACTCACTCATATTTTATAAGAATTTATAAGTAATTTCAAAATCGTAAGTACGATTTTGGTTTTGACGATAAAATAAAATAAAAATGATTTACGAATTGAGATTCTTACTAATATCGAATGCATTTATTATTTTTTTATTTTTTTACATTTATATAATGAATTTTACATAAATAGTATGAATTCGAGTTAATGAATGGCATTCGTAAATAAATTGCAGTATATTTTTTTCAGTGCAGTCTTAGCTGGGCAGCGTTCCGTAGCGGTACCGCTCATTAGCTCTTCCGAGGAATCGGACCAACACGTAGTTATGTGTGGGCTTTGTGCCTCGATTGAGGTGGTGGGCGGTGCGTCTGGGGTGTGCTGCATCAGCTGGATTGTTCGCATTTAGTTTTGTTTTGTTTTCTGCAAATTTCTCACAATTTGTTTTTCACTTATTATTTTGTTATTATTTCTTCATCTTATCATGAAATATTGGCATATGTCATATTTTGTTGTATGATAGGATTTTTTACTTAGTTATCCATTTTAAAATAAAACATAAAAAAATAAAATAAGCCTTTTGATATTTATATGGCAGTACAACCGAAAAAAAATAAGTCTGCAAGTGGTAAAGCAAATTTGCGCAATCCACCCGCCCATAAAGCGGCACGTCCACGGAATTTGCAGGGACAAAACATATATGAATCAATAAAAAATTTTAAAATACATGTTCAAAACATCTGCGGATTGAACGCTAACCATGACCACGTGCAACATCATCTTGAGCACGACAAACCGAACATTCTATTCCTTAGAGAAACACAAGTTTCTGAAAATTTTCTCTTTATAGAATCGCTTAATTCCGAATATAGGCTCGAATCAGCTTTCAAACTCCATCAGGGCGTATGCGCATTCATTCATGAGAGTATTGCGTACACGCGCTTTCCAAATTTTGAACTACACGGTGACGGCTTCAATACAATGGTTTTAAAGATTTGTCTTCCAGAAATGACTTTTTTTACAATAGCTTTATACCGGCCCCCCAACAAACGTAACCCAAACTTTTTTAATATACTGACAAAAATTGTGGACGAGATTAGAGCAAAGTCCCCTAATTGTGAAGTTATCGTTACCGGTGACTTCAACGTCCACAACAAATCATGGTTGGAATTCTCCAAATCGACCGACGATGTTGACAATAGTGGAAAACTGGCAGAAATTTTTACCGCGTCTCCGGGTCTATTCCAAATTGTTAAAAGCCCGACTTTCACTCCCCGTAATGGCGGTGATAATAGTTTTCTTTTAGATCTCCATCTTACCACAATGCCAGATATTACCAGTGTCGATGTCGCGAAAGGTAGTATTGGAAATTCTGATCATTATTTAATCTCATCAGTTATCAAAACTGATTTACTTAAAACTACAGCTCCCAAACCCCGTAAAATATTTCACTACTCAAAAATGGATAAGAGTGGTCTTCAAAATTTTTTCCATGGTTTCCCTTTCGACCGTCATTGTTTTTACACTTACAATGTAATGTTTCTGCTCAAAACTTTACAGAAACCATCCAATTTGCTATCAATAAATTTGTCCCTTTCTCCATAGTAAAACCCAAACAAAAATACTTGTATTCGAAAGCGGCCAAAACGGCACTTAGAAACAAACGTAGATCATTTAATATTTGGATTCATAACAAAACTCCCACTAATCGATCCCAATATCTAAAGGCCAACAAAATATCTAACCAGATTATCTCAAACGAAAAGTCTGAAATTGACAGAGCGAAAGCCTCAAAACTTACGTCTATGTCTGTTTCTGACAAGAGTTTCTACAATTCCATTAATTCTTTAAATTCTGTTACAAAATTTTCTATTCCCCCTATTATTGATGGTGATTTAATCGTCAATGATCCCGCAAGAAAAGCTAACTTGTTCGCTGAACGCTTTGCTCTGAACTCCACTGTTTTGAAAACTCCTAAAGAAATACCTCGAATCCAGTCTTCAGGAGTTAATATGAATGAACTTCACTTCAAACCCAAAATAGTCGCTAAACTTTTAAAGGGGTTAAACGTCAACAGAGCCTCAGGAATAATCAATATTCCACCCAATATTTTAAAAGCCTTTTCCAAAGAACTTGCACCAACTTTAACTAAAATATTCTACCAATCCTACAAATCTGGTATATTTCCCTCGTGCTGGAAGTTGGCAAATGTCCAGCCCGTCCCCAAAAAGGGACCAAAATCCGATATCTCAAATTATAGGCCAATAGCTTTACTATCGGTAATATCCAAAGTCTACGAGCATTATATTAATACACATATTTCAAAATTTCTGGAAGAAAATCATTTAATATCCGACAGCCAATACGGTTTTCGAAACAAAAGATCAACTACCGATCTATTAAACTAACAGCGCATTGTTGGAACAGCATACTTGATAAAGGTGGTGAAACATACGTTATCGCTTTAGACATCTCCAAGGCATTCGATCGAGTCTGTCATGCCAACATAATCAACAAGCTCGTTGCGTACGGTTTTCATCCCAATGTTGTGAGGCTGATTCAAAATTTTCTATCCAACCGATACATTTCGGTCTCCTTAGACTGATTTTCTTCTGAGTCTAAACTAATTAACGCTGGTGTACCCCAAGGCTCAGTATTGTCCCCAACTCTATTTTTGATTTATATCAACGAATTGTTGAAAATCACCAGCAACCCAATAAATAGTTTTGCAGATGATAGTACTCTGCACAAGTCGTTCGAGCCCCTTCCTTCAAAAGGTAAAATGCACGAACGAATTAATTCTGCCCGGAGAGACGCTGCCGAAACGTGAGCAAACGTGAACAAAGACCTGAATAAAGTCGCCAACTGGGGTGACCAAAACCTTGTCAATTTCAACTCTAACAAAACACAGCTGTTGATTGTTTCCAGATTAAAGACCGAGTCCCCCAAAGATATTTTATTCAGTGTGTGTGATGAACCAATCGGTGAATGTAAAAACATTCGTTTATTGGGTGTCACAGTTTCAAATGACCTACTCTGGAACGATCATGTAATGGCGATAGCAAAAAGCGCGTCTAAAAACCTCGGCCTCCTAAATAGATGCAAAACATGTTTCACTCCATACCAATTGCTCAGTGGCGTCATTTCACCAAAATCTTGGGGGGGGGGCGAGAATTTAAATGACATAAAAAGATTTTTTTCGTAAAACATAACATACACATTTTTATACACACATATATTTAAAAGCATTTAAATGCATGGACTAAGAAATAAAAATAAAATGCTTTTGAGCTACCTTGGTTACTCTGCTAGATCTTTGTCTTCTGGTGTTGTTTCATTGAAGCGAATGCCGCAAAGTTCTGCAAAATCCCTTTATTTGTTAAAAATAATTTTAAATTTAGTATCATCTCTGCATTGTTTAAGCATCAAGAAAGTAGTTTTAATTAAAGCGCTTGTGCTAGAAATTATTATATCTTTGCTTTGTAACTGTTCAGAGAGTGAATTTGTAAACGACAGCAGATCGTGCAGCATAAAAAAAGGATGGTTTTTCTATACGATCCCGGGCATCCCGGGATTTAAAATTTATGAGTCACGTAGTCCCAGGATCCATAAAACACCACGGGATTGCAATCCCTACGTGACTCCTCTTATGTCGAATCGTTTTTTGGTTTGTTTGTTTGTTTTCCTTTATTTGTCTCAGAGAGAAAGAGTTATTTCTACCCTAAACTGACCAGAGCCAAATCGTTAAAATGTGGGGCAAAATGCAAACATTCTTCCAAATACTAGCTAATTAGAATTTCTATTGCGAGAAAGTGGGATGGTGAAAACGTGCTAACTAGATTGTGCATAAATTTACTATTTAATGCTTTCCTTTACTATTTGTTTACTATTTAATTCTTTAAAAAAATCTTTTATTTTAGTTGGACGTTTTTCAACCGTTAGGAAATGTGCTTACAGTGGTTCGTACATTTTCAAAATTCTTTCTAGTGCTGGCATTACCGCTAGGCAGCGAGTTTCACTATATCTAATAAGTTGGTTATGTTTGACATTACTTTTGCCGCAGAACTCCTTCAACTTAAACCAGTAAAGACAGTAAAATATCCAAATTTTTTTAACCCTGCCACTTACATCAGCAGCACTTCTTATTGCATTATTTAGAATACAGGCTGCGAATCCAATACCCAATACATTCTGGTTCAAATTTGCGTTTAGCTTGCTTTTAAATTTTCACCCCTTGACGTGACACCACTAAAATTGGTGTTCGTGTTACCAGCGCAAATTGCAACTAGCTTTTTGTCAATGTTAAATAACAACAAGAAAACAAAATAACAACTAAACTTGTTTAAGCTACTGGAGCTGGCGGCTTATAGCAACGCTTTTTTATGTTTATCTGTATCTATATGTCTTTTGATATCATAATGTCCACTGTTAATTTGCAAATTCACTCCGACTGGTAATACAATAAACTTTTGCGTTGTTATATTTTGATTTTTTTATAAAAGGATAGTCCAATTCCATATCGTATGAGAATTTACGTAAACGTTTTCTATCCGTCTTGATTTGCAGGAGAACTTTTTAAATATAATATTAAAAATTAGTATAAATTTACCTTTTATAGTAGCTTAAAACTTTTGTTACACAAGTAAAGACTGCAAAACAATTGAAACAATTTATTTTAATTTTACTAAATAATTAATATCTTTTCTGTATTCTGTAAGTATAAGAGGCATATAGTATACCTCTCGTTCTATATTTTGCAAATCTATACCATTTATCAAGTTTTTATGCTGTTTACTTTGTTTGTTCTTTATTGAGAAAAAAAATTAGAAATTAGTAAGTGATGATTTTACTTTTGAGATACATAGTTAAAGCGTGTTTAAACAGAGAACAGGAAAATGTAATCTGCTCCAAAGGAATAAAATCGAAAAAACAAAAATTTTACTCTTACGAGTAAGAACGATATTCAAATTATGAACATTTTAATTTTTTAATATTATTTCAAAGAATTGAAATGAGTGCTCGAATAAAGTAAAATTGTAAACTCTGGTTTGAAAATTTAAATGTTTATGAATTTATTCGGAAAACTGCGTCTTTTTAAGTAAAATATTTTGTATTTTATTTTGAATAATATACTTTCGATCTCTCGTATATACACCGGGGAGATGTTTCTATAAACAAAGAAACCTTTTCGCTGAGGTAGATGTGTTAGACATCAAAAGATATTTGCAAAATAAAATGTAAATTATTGTAGTGAAAAAAACTGAGCTTAGTATTTCTATGAAAATTATAGTTAAAACACTATTTAGTAAAAACAATATTGCACTGGTTTGTTCTCTCAATATAGTTAAATCAACATATACATAACATCATACAAACTGCAAGAAAAAACTGTGAAGACATTGCTTTGACTAAGATATTGCGCAAACTGTACGTAGGTAGATATAAGGTTTTTTGATTATTTCGATAATGCGGGCATTTGTGGTGGAAATATTTGTTTCGTGGGACGCTTCGTGGGACAAACTTCTCCGTGGGACAACGCAACGAAATGTGGGACATTTCCACGCAGCGTGGGACGTCTGGGCAGTTTACTACCCATAAACACGTGCGTAAATTTTTCATTTGATTCAAAATTGTACAATTATTGCGAGCTTCTTTTAAATCTATAAGAAAAACCTACCACAAAAAAATAATAGTTTCTCCCTCCCTGTATAAAAAAAATGAACAAAGATTGACGTTTAGGATACGTTTTAGATTTTATTATAACCAACCAAACATATAATTTTTGCTATTTTATGAATTAAAAATTATAGTCCATATAGCGAAAAGAATTTGTCAGCAAGTTTTCATAACATATTTTGAAAATATTTACATAACTTAATTTGTTCTTGTCGTTAGAAAATATTGCTTGTCCATTATAAAACATTCACTATTTAAAATCACTGGAAATAACACAAAATATTTAAATTACTCCCGTAATTATTTTCATTAATTTTATAAAAATTAGCGCAACTATCAAGAAAACTTTAGATATGTTATAGGATTTTACATTTAGAATTGTTTTTAATTTATTGTTTTTAAAAAAGTTGTAAAGTTTGTACAATATGATATAGATAAAAAACAGGGCCAAACAGTCAGGGTTCTCAAAATAAGTGGGGCATGGAGGGATCAGTTTTTATTGTTTTAAAATTTTTATTTTATTTTTGATCTACGGGTGTGACAAACCCGCGTACTCCAGTCCCTGCTATTGACATACGAGTTAACGTGAGATATCACATACCACTGGCAATAGCAGTGAGATATCACTAGCCAAGGTGACATCTTAGAGGTGGTGGCGGATGAACTGTATTCAGTCAACGGTAGCACCCTCAATCTTAGCTGTGAAATAATCCTTGATGATGAGACGCTATTGCTTCCTTGAATAAACGAGCCTTCAAACAACTATGTGTGGGCTTTAAACAATAAGAAAGATGGTGCGTCACAGGATCAAGGAATAGGCAACCGGTTGGATTATTGGCAACTACATTTTTGTTTTGTTTCAGCAAATTTTTGTCAAAATTTCACTTTTATTTTCTTTACTCTATCATAAAATATTGGCCTATGTCATATTTTGTCAGTGATAGGATTTTTTGTTTAGTTATCCATTCTTTAACAAAAAATATAAAAAAACAAAAATAAAGGAAGATTTACGTCCATCAACACCTTCGAACGTATGTTGTTGTGGGACCTTGGTCTTAAAAGGTTTTTAAGTGTTATTGTGACACATATTGTAATTCCTACTACACAACACATTTTATTAAAAAAAAAATAATTAGGTTGTGTTCTCCTGCATGTACTTACTTTTAAGTTTATATAAACTACCAATGGCCAATAACAATTGAAATTTGAATGTTAAATACTGCACTATGAACTCTCGAGGAGCCCTATACTAATGAAATATTTTGTTTCCTCTGGCTCAGACACGAATATCTTTTAAACAAAACACAATCGTTCTTCTAAAAGTGGTAATGCCGCACACCTTATAGTACAATAGAATTTTGTCAAAATACGCACCCACGGCGTTTTTGGAAGAACGATCGTGTTTTGTTTATAAAACTGATTTCATCAGAAGATTAGAAGCAATACGACCGCCTTTCGTATCGGCGGCGCTCTAGTCCTTGATACAAAGAACGATAACGGTTTGAATATTGCGATGAACTGTACTTTAGTCGGGCCAAAATAATATTTAACGTAATAATTATATTATCAGATATATTTCAATTAATAGTATGCGATAAAATTGGTAAATTAGTTAAGTAAATCTTCTAAAAATTAGACGAATTTATAAAATAACCGTGCATTGAAATTTTTTGTAGTGTATAATTCTACCACGATTGGATGGTTTTATTGAATCGATGTATTGAATTATTGATAGTATCAGATCCTTGGGGGGGGCCAATGCCCCCCCAGCCCTACCCAATTGACGCCCCTGCAATTGCTCCATGTTTATAAGTCCTATATTCGTCCCTGTATGGAGTACTGCTGTCAAGTTTGGGGTGCTGCTTCTGTTTCCATCTTGGCCCTCTTGGACTCTGTTCAGCTATACGAATGGACTCTGGGACTCTGTTCGGCTATACGAATTGTGGGTGATCGAACTTTGACATCAAAACTTGATTCCCTACAACATCGTCGCACTGTTGCTGACCTCGTTGTTTTTTACAAATATCGTCATCAGCAGTGCTCAGATGAAATCAGCAGCATCATGCCTCAAACTTATTCTTACCCCCGTTCCACTCGACAATCGGCTACCGCAACCAGTTAAACGGTCGAGATCCCACGTTGTCATACTGGCAGATCGCAGAAAGATTTCTTTGTCCGAACTGCGTACAAATGGAATAGTTTGCCGGAACACTTAGTCTCAGGTGGCTTCAACCCGCAGATGTTTAAAAAAAGCGTTAATCTACACCTTAGAACGCCAGTTGTTGTGGGATCCAGGTCTAGACCTAGGTCTTAAAAGGTATTTATGTGTTGTTGTGACACATATTCTAAACCCTATTACACAACACATTTTATTTTAAAAAAAAAAAATGATGCTTAACTTGGAGTTAGCAGTCAACGTTTTGAAGTCATGGATTTGACAGTTTTACTCATCACGCGGTTTTGACGTGTAGAGATAATTCTCTACAATTAACAAAACCCATAAATAAAATCTACAATGAAATAAATCCCAAGTACATCACTGGTGTACAATTATATTTTTATGATCCGGTCATCGGCGACCGGCATCGTTTCTTCTTGAAAAGAAGAAACGAAATTAAATAAAATATATTCATGTTTGGATCACCAAACAAACAACACCTTTGAATTGAATTAAATCAAACTACTTAATTTAAAATAATTAATAATAAAATCTGTACAAATAAATTATAACTTATATTTATAGTATAAATAAATATGTGTAAAAGGAGTGAATTGAAATAGTTAAAAGAAATTGTATAATGTGTTTTTTATATTATCTTACAACTCCTTTGGTTAACGGTGAATGTAAATTAACAACCGTTACAGACGGTTCAAAAATAAAACTGGTAGTGAAATTTATTCTCGATTGTGTATCTTTTTTTACACTTTTTGAATAGCATAAAAAACGTTATAACGATAAACGGGTACTAAAAGGCTTGCACTGGAAAACATGCGTTATATATCTGGATGACATCATCGTCATGGGCAGAAACTTTGATGAACACTTGAAGACCTTGGTGGCGGTCCTGGAAAGGTTACAATCAGCCGCCTTAAAGTTACGTCCCAAGGACTTTTCACTTTTCAAGGAAGAAGAAAAGTATTTGGGGCAAGTTCTTACGGCGGAGAGAATTCATACAGATTCTGACAAAATTGCAGCAGTTATAAACTGGTCGAAACCGAAGAACCTACAAAAACTACGAAGCTGCCTTAGATTGTGCACATATTACAGACGGGTTGGGCCAGGAAATTTGCCAACGTTGCCAAAAGTTTGCATGAAACCAGTGCACGTAACCAGAAAAGATAAAGCATTTGATTGAAATGAACCTTAGGAACAAAGATGATGAGTATATTGCGGAAGCCATAAACACAGATCAATTAGAAGATCCAGATCTTGCACTTATCATCGAGTTCAAGGAAAATGGTTGCAAACCAGAATGGGGAGAAATTTCTGATAAAACTTAGACTTTGAAGTAGGGTTTCTCATTTCCCGTAGAAATTTAAATCCCGGGAAGCCGGGACAAAAAATATTAAATTCCCGGGATCCCGGGAAATCCCGGGAAACGCTAAAAAGCTAGATTTTTCTAATTAGGTGGTAGAAAAATGTGTAAAATTAAAACAGCACAAAAAATGCGCTACTGATTTTTAAATTTCCATTATTTTTAATTAGAAAAACTTCAAAAATTAAATAAAAAAGAATACATAAAAACAATTCATAATACTAATTTTTAAACAACTTTTCAAAAAACTAGGTTGTCAATGGCACCATCACTCAATTTTGTCCGAATTTTCGTGACGAAACGTCCATTGAACCATCCATTGAACCATCCGTCCAAGAGAACCATTAAACATAAATTAAGAGAAATGAAGCGCAAGTTTTAGGTAGATTTCTCAGAAAAATCTACCTATTTTATGTTTGATTGGTTTTAATTTGTTGTGTTTATATGTGTCAAAAAAACCATGATACCATATGTGTCAATAAAACATTTTCCTCATTTTGAACGAAATTAATTACTACAGAGGGAAAAGAACTAAAAATTACTCGATTTTCGAGTGAGAAAACTTTTAATATCTTTGAAAAAAGTACAAAAAAATGTTAATAAAAATTAGCGGAATACCCGGGATCCCGGGATGAAATCCCGGGAAAACGGGATGAAAATTTACCCCCGGGATCCTGGGGAAAACGGGATCCCAGGATCCCGTTTGAGAAACCCTACTTTGAAGGCATACTGGGGGCAATGGGACAGCCTCCATTTAGAGAATGGATGTTTATAAAGACTGTGGGAGAGTTCAGATCCCTTACATTGGTATCAAAAGGTAAAATACCTACGAGCAGTATTGAAGGAGCATCATGAGTTGAGATCATCTTGTGATCAATAAAACTCTTGCAAAAATACGACAACGGTTTTACTGGTCAGGAACTAGGCAATCAATTGTAGAGTGATATCAAAAAAATGCGGTGGTTAAAGGACCCGCACGAAAAGGTCATGGAAAAATGAAGCAATATAATGTAGGTGCTCTGTTTGAACGAATCGTAATTCATGTTGCAGGACCATTTCCAACAACTGATAACCAAAACAAGGATGTTCTAGTGATCATGGACTCCTTCAGCAAGTGGACGGGAGTATTTGCGATACCCAGGAAGAAATCACCATCGCTGAAGCTGTGATAAAGAACTGGATTTGCCGCTATGGAGTTCCTATAGGAATCCACACCGATGAGGGACGGAAATTTGAGTCAGCGGTATTCCAAGAAATTTGCAAAATGCTCGATATTAACAAAATGAGAACGACCGCTTTGCCCCCACAGTCAGATGGCATGGAGGAGAGATTCAATGCTACATTGGAGGAATTTCTAGCTGAAGTAGTTAGTAAGAATAAACGTAACATGGGATCAACATATTCCTTTATTTTTAATGGCAAATAAATCAGCAGTTCATGAAACGATGACCATGACACCAGCTCAAACTACTTTGGAAGTAACTTAAGACTAAAACTGTGACCTAAAACTTGGAGCAGTACCATCAACATCATTGTCTGCGCAGAATACATCAACCGAATCAGGGAGAACCTCGAGCATATTCACAAGTTTGACAGAAGATACAACTGGTCAAACATAGGATAAAAGGCTGATACGATATACTATCTAATAATAAAGTTTTTGAAGAAGGACAATTAGTATGGCCACACAACCCACAACGAAAACGAGGGTTAACACCGAAATTGCAAGCTGCATGGTAACAACCTTACAACATTATAACCAAGTTGAATGACGTGGTTGCTAGAATAAGAAAAGGTCATCGAGGTAAGGCAAAAGTTATACACCTGGAAAGATTAGTTTTATACAAAGGAGAGCTAGATCCTGTTCGGGACGAATAGCCTTAAGTGGCGGGTATTGTTACGGTTATACAATCTTTAATTCTATTTAATTTAACATAAAAGAGGGTGTTTCCTACAGCATAAAAAAATGAATGAAACGCATATAGTTGTTTTTGTATTTACAGTTAATGAACAAACAAAAATTATTTCTTATTTTGTTTAAAGGAATATTCCGGATTAAAGATATTTAGAATAACAATCCGTTAAAAGATTTTTCTAGATTCAAAGGAATAGTATTTAAACAATTTGTTTTTAGACGTAGAAATTAATTAAGTTAGTTATATTAATTTTATTAATTATTAAGTTTATTAATTAATTAAGTAAGTTAATTGTAAACGAAATGCTGTATCGTGAATATAAAACCGTATAGAAATCAAGTATTTGTTTTAATTTTAAATAAAGTTTTAAACGTTATTTAAGATAAATTGTGTGTATTATTTTGGACCCTTTGGACTAGAAATTTCTACAATCAACTGTTGGAGTTTTTGAAGCTGTTGGAGATTCTAGATAGAGATATTGTTTGCAGAATTGTTTTCTGTTGTTGTGAAACAATAAAATGTGGAACACTTACTAATCAGTGATTGAATCTAGAAGGAGATTTAGGGAATTACGTTTATCGAATTGAGAACAAGGACAGTTCGAAGTAAGGGTGGAAAACGTGATAGTATAAACTTGTTAAAAGAAAATATAATTAAAATTATATTTGATGATATATGTATATTTTTAATGAAAATTAGGTAATATCTATATACAAACAGTTTATTTTTTGCAATTAATATCGTTTTGGTAATTACAGTTGTATTAAAGATTAATTAGTGAGCATAATTATTAGTAAAACATATGAACACGATTAGTTTTTTTTATACCAAAGTAACTATTGCAGTTGGAGATTACATTTTGTTTCGTTTGACCTACACTTGTAATGAATCTCATCAAACTTATACTTCACAAAGTGGAAAAGTTGTAGAAGCACAAAACACTTAATTTAGATTTTATTATCATCCAAAATAAAAATGTTTTTACTAGCTATATGGCTGGAAGTAATAAATTTTGCATAAAAATTTTAAATACAAGAACTAGTTTTTCTAATTGAATAGGTGGACGAGTCATTCTTGTATTCGTTTATAAGAACTAGTGCTTACATGTGCGGTAAGACGGTAGCATACAGTAGTAAACCTTCCCACTGAACACCTTGTATTTGAACGTCTTTAGAACTATTCTAACTATACGATCTATAGTTCCTTAGAACTATTCTAAAAATCTAATCTAAAAACTGGCCGTAATTTTAGCATCACTAAGTTTTATTAATACAATCGTTTGATATAGCCAATAATCATAAAGATTTTATAATTACATAATGGTGTCATATAAAAAATATCAAATTTAATACTCTTTATTTAAATTATTTAATATGTTTACCATTAGGAAACAGGTTTTCGATTTATTATAACTTTTTTCGAAATTGATTAATAAGTAGCTTAAATTTTATGAATGGTGTAAACTTCTTTTTGTTTTGGTCATGTTGGGTTACCTGGTATTTTTTTTGTTAGCATTGATTGTCGTTTCGGCAGGTTCAGTTTAAAAAATGTAAATTCTACGAATTGCTATGCCTATAATTGTGTTATTTATAAGAATTTTTATTTGAATTATATAATGTATTTGTGTTTGCACTGTATAAAGTAATTATGATTTATAAGATTGGTAACACTGTTTTGTGTCAGAATAAATGTGTTCACATTAACCTCGTTTTTACAAACACTGCGTTTTAATAGTGCTCTGATATATTTACTATTTTTACAACAGGTTATGAGCCCAGAGCATTGTTTAAAGTAAAGGTATAATATAACTGTTGGCATATAATTATGTGATTGTTGTAAGGATCATTTTAATCCAATTTGGGTGAATATAATATTGTTTCTGTTTTTACACATCGTGTACATGTCTTATCATCATTCATAATGACGTCAAATCACATTTCAATTAAAAAATTGAGGGGACGAGAAAATTATGATAGTTGAAGAGATTTGCAGTAAAAACTTATCTCGAGCACGAAGAACTTTGGGATTGTGTAACTGGTACCGAAACAGATCCAAACAGTTACCAAAGCGAAGTCAAAGATAATTTTCTGGTGGAACCCATAAATTACGTTCATGTGCAGAAAGCCAAATCAGCAAAGGAAGTTTGGAAAAAATTTCAAGGTATAGGCATGGATATAAGCGAAGATTGGATAGGCACTTTGTCATTGGCCGGCTTGCCGGAAAAATACAAGCCGATGATTATGGGCATCGAAAGCACAGGTGTCAAAATATCAGGTGATTCCATCAAAACGAAACTTCTGCAATATGTTCAGTTAGACAACTTGTCAGAGGGCACATCCAGCGCATTATACAGTTCTCATAATTCGTCATATAAGAAGAACAGTCGTCGAAAGATCCGTCGATGTTACAATTGTCATAAACTGGGACATATTTCAAATAAATGTCCGGAAAAAGATAGAAAGAAGGACCAACCAAAATCTGCAGTTTTATATACTTCCGTTACCGTGAATGAGGTTAGGAAAACTGATTGGTATATAGACTCCGGTGCGTCTACTCATATGACGTCAAATGCAGATTTGTTGTATGATGTCTATAAACCACCATCGAATCAAGTGTTAATTGCGGACAATTCTTTTATGCAAGTCACGGAAGTGGGTAATGTGAATTTACAAGTCTCAGTAAATGAAAAGGAAAAATGTAATGCAATTGTTAATGATGTTTTGTGTGTGCCAGAATTATGTACCAATCTACTGTCAGTTAGTCAAATGGTAACGAATGGTAATAAAGTGACGTTTGATAAAAATTGTTACAATGTGTTTAATAAATCACAAAACAAAGCAATAGCAACTGCGTCATTAGTGAATGGGATGTTTAAACTAAATCACCACAATGATAAAATAATGATGTCGACTAATTCTCCAAAGTTTGACTTATGGTATAGGCGTTTAGGACACTGCAGAAAGTATGAAAGTATTACGTGATAAATTAGTAAGTGGTCTTGATTTCCCGAATAAACTGTCATCAGATCCTTGTGTTTTGTGTTTAAAAGGAAAGCATACAAGACTTCCTTTCAAAACATCGACTACAAAAACACATAAATGTTTGGAGTTAGTTCATACAGATTTATGCGGACCTATGCAAACAAGTTCAATAGGTGGGGGAAAGTATTTCTTGACATTTGTGGACGTTCGAGAAAAACATTTATTTATATTGTAACGACTCTGCGTTGGTTCTTATCGATTCTTTGAGCAAATACGACAGTAAAAAGACGGATCTTTGGTTAACAAAATCTCAAATTTTATTTGTCAACAAATTATAGCAGCTTCCGATTTTAATTACAATAAATTCTAGGGTCTCCAATTTATGTACGATAAATTTCACCGCTTTTCCACAATTTGAATCAATGATATTCGGAATCGTAAAATCTGTATTTACTATTCCACTAGGTTCAAATTCTTTCACTATTAGTACCCAGGCCCAAGTACCACCCGATTATTCCTTATACTTGCGAATATTTGTAAACACTTTTAATTGCAAAATAAACCTGACTATCCGATATTAAAAATAAATAAGTAGAAACTTCTGCTAATCAGTTGTTGTTTTCCACTGTATATTAAATTAACAGTTTTACACTGTAAATTAAATTAACCCATTCTGGACGAAGTTTATTACAATACAATTAGTTCAAAAACTGAAGTGTTTAAATGTTTTAAAATGTTCAAAAGTTTTGCTGAGACTCAATGTGGAGTAAAATTGAAAATGTTGCGTAGCGATAATGGTACTAAGTACTGCAACAATGAATTTGATAATTTTTTAGCGGAAAACGGTATTCAACACCAAACTACGAATGTATACACTCCTCAGCAAAATGGTATTGCGGAGAGAATGAATAGAACGATCGTTGAAAAGGCTCGTTTTATGCTGCTAGATGCTGACTTAAATGCAAGTTTTTGGGCGGAAGCTGTCTCAACTGCAGTATATGTGATTAATCGTTCGCCAAGTGCTCTACTAGACAAAACAACAGAAGAGGCGTGGAGTAGTATAAAGCCAAAACTAAATCATTTGAGGGTTTTTGGATCTAAAGCCATGGTGCATATTCCGAAGCAGAAGAGAAGCAACAAATTTAGTGCGAAATCGGAAGAGATGATTATTCTGGGTTATAGTGACAATACGAAGGCATACCGTTTATTTAATCCAACAGCTAAAAAGATTGTGTTGAGTCGAGATGTTGTTTTCCTAGAAGATCAACGACCCAACGTTGAGGTAAATATGTCAAATTACAATAATTTACAGTTTATTACATTTGCAGATGAGGTTGAAAAACCAAATCTGGAAAACATCGTCAGTAAAACCGAAGAAAATATAGTAGTGTTCGGACATCGAAAGTTTTGAAGTTACATTGGATGGTGCGAGTAATGATGATGTGGGTTTCAGAGGATTTTCAGAAGCAAATAATTCTGATTCATCTTTTAATTCATGTTTGCCAGAACAATCTGAAAATGAAGATTTCCAGATATCCGATGATCCAGAATTTATACCGGAAGTAGCAATTACATCCGAGTCTAACATTCGTCGTTCGACGCGAGTTGCGAAACCCAAAATCTTACCGGATTTCGTTAGTTTCATTGGAAAAACTCCAGTTGTCCATGATCCAACCGTTGATGAAGCCATGAATCGTGCTGATGCATCGCAATGGAAGAAGAAGAAAAGAAAAGAAAAAGAAGAAGAATACAAAGGCTGTATTCAGTATCAAGCATGAATTCCGGTCATCAAAGATGGGGCTATTGAAGTAATAATAAATTCTAGTGGGGATGTTATTTATAAGAATTTATATTTGAATTATATAATGTATTTGTGTTTGCACTGTATAAATAGTCCAGTAACTTTATACATTACCGTATGCGTCAAATCCGGTAGTTCTGATTTTTTGCAGACTTGTTTATGATGTTGGCCTAATGAATAATCCAAGTTTTTGACTTCGAGCGCCGAACGCAACTTCGTCAAAAATCGCAAAAACCGCGAAAAAATCGTTATTTTTTCAAATTTTGGCGATTATAACCCTAAAGGACTAGTTTTTTCTTCAACCTTTCTTAGGCCGTTTTTTAAGTAGACTGAATTTGCTACAATATGATACTAGAACTGTCTCTACAGACCCAATAGTTTCCAAGATTAAGCCTATCAAAGTTTATCATTTTTTTCGAACTTAGCAATTTTTTGCAATTCTGTCGTTCTAAATGAACTTTGACCCTGAATATACTATCGAAGCCCTACACTTTTATGATGTGATGTTAAAAAAGAAAATGAGAAGTGTGAACAGTGTGCACAGGTATGTTGAACTCTCGATACTTTTCCAAAATCATCCTTATCGAGAAAAGTGCATCGGTAGCACCTCGGCCCCGCCGGAAACCACACTGATATTCTCCAAACAGTTGTTCAGTAAAATGAAATAAATGATTAAATTAACAATTAAATCAATATTTATAAATTTTATGCATTTGTTACAAAAAATTGGTGTGTATAACTAGTGCGAATGCGTTTTCCAAACGCGAGTTATTGCAGCACTCCCTACGGTCATGCTGCAAACTAACTCTTGTTTGGAAAACACATTCGCACTAGTAATACAATCTACTATTTCTCATTGGCCACCACACAGACATGTATTTATTAATACAATTATTAGGACAGAGATGTACAAAACTCTACAAAGGTATAAATTGCAAAAAATTGCGAAGTTCGAAAAAAATGATAAACTTTGAAAGGCTTAATCTCGGAAACTATTGGGTCTACAGAGACAGTTTTGGTATCATATTGTAGCAAATTTAGTTTACTTTAAAAAAATCTAAACAAATTTTAAAGAAAAAACTAATCCTTTAGGGTTATAATCGCCAAAATTTGAAAAAAAAAAAAAACGATTTTTTCGCGGTTTTTTCGATTTTTGACAAAGTTGCATTCAGCGCTCGAGGTCACAAGCTTGGATTATTTATTAGGCCAACATCATAAACAAGTCTGCAAGAAATCAGAACTACCGGATTTGACGCATACTATGAAAACTACCGAATTAGACCCCATACTCTCAGGCGACAAAGTTACTGGACTACATCAAAAAATTAAATTAATTTAGCCCTCTTGGAAGGTTCCGCTTGAGGTTCGTCCGTATCTGGATCGACGTATTGGGATGGCATACCCCCCATCAGGGGATGGTGATGAATCGTCGACGTCGTGTGGGCAGTCATCCTCCATTTCGACATCGGAGAGATCGTCACCTTCTGGGATATCTGCTACTGCAACTACAAAAATGATCAGGTACAGTTACATAATCTTCTTTTCTCATCGGCCACCACACACATATATCTATTAATACAATTATTAGGACAGGGATGTAGAAAACTCTACAAAGGTATATTGCAAGCAATTGCGAAGTTCGAAAAAAGTGATAAACTTTGAAAGGCTTAATCTCGGAAACTAGTGGGTCTACAGAGACAGTTCTAGTATCATATTGTAGAAAATTTAGTCTACTTTAAAAACGGCTTAAGAAAGGTTAAAGAAAAAACTAGCCCTTTAGGGTTATAATCGCCAAAATTTGAAAAAATAACGATTTTTTCGCGGTTTTTGCGATTTTTGACGAAGTTGCGTTCGGCGCTCGAGGTCACAAACTTGGATTATTCATTAGGCCAACATCATAAACAAGTCTGCAAAAATTCAGAACTACCGGATTTGACGCATACTACCCCATACACTCAGGCGACAAAGTTATTGGACTAAAAGTAATTATGATTTATAAGATTGGTAACACTGTTTGTGTCAGAATAAATTACATTACCCTCGTTTTTACAAACACTGCGTTTTAATAGTGCTCTGATATATTTACTATTTTTACAGCAAATTGCCCGTGAAAATTATAAAAACGAAATATCTTAATTGATTTATTTTTTTGAAATGAAAACTTCTTTAGTATCGTTGTGATTTTAAACTGGATGAAACGAAATTTTAACAGTAAAAAGAGACAGTGAATATTTTCCTTTTTTTACTTATTATTTTGGTGGTATTGTATTATGTATGTTATTATGTTGAGAAAAAAAACAATTATGAAATTTTAAATTTTATTTGGTTATGTTTATGTTTAGAAGACAATAAATTTATTTTTGTATTCTTTTTGTAATTTTATTAGGAAAAATAGATAATATTTAATAATTCATAAAAAAAACGTAATTAGTTGATAAGGTAAGTATTGAAAAACTGTTTAATTTTTGTATAAAAGAAAATATTTTATGTTTTTTTGTAAGAATTTTATTTAACGTATATTATAAATTTTACGCAATTTCGGTGTAACCGTATGTAGTCTAATAAAGAAATGGATTAATGTCGATTTTATGTTAAAAAGATTATTAATTATGAAAATAAATTTTTACAAAAATGAAATTGTTTTGATGATTATTGATGATTAAAATGCAGGAACAGGAAAAACAATTCACACGTGGTAGAAGTGAAACCTTCAAAAATTTTGGCTTCAAGATAATGAGACGAATGTAAAATTTCGGGAAGAGGATAATTGCAGGTTTTAGTCATGATCATAGTGATACAAGGTTTGATAATTATTTTACATTTTATTCGTATATATTACATAGATTTATTCAAACTCAGAGCTTACATTTTCGATAAATGATACAAGAGGCTTATGGTAACTAAAGTATGAAATAAATACTTTGGTCTTAATATGGTCAATATATCTTTGGAATACTGCGTCAATTACTGTTTTTGATCTTGTTGTTGATACATTGCGAATGAAACACTGTATTCCAAAGATATATTAACCATATTAAGACCAAAGTATTTATTTCATACTTTAGTTACCATAACCCTCTTGTATCATTTATCGAAAATGTAAGCTCTGAGTCTGAATAAATTTATGTAATATATGGGCTATTATTTTGAAAACGTACATTTTTTTGTTGATTTTTAAATTTTTGATTTTTAAAAAATCTGAAATTTTGATATGTTGTTGGCATTGACAAAAGGAAAAAAGTAATTTCTGCTTTTATTTTTTGTGTACTCGGAATCGGAGTTATGCGCGGTTGAATTTTGAGGCTTTTTCACGTAGTTTTTGGTAATGGTGGCAATGTTTTGTGAATAGGTGCCACAAATTTCATCCGACTTACGTATATTTTTGCAAGTAAAAAGGAAAATAATTGAATAATTGAAATAAGTAAGTTTAAAATTAATAACTTTTCTCTTTTCCGCTAGGCGGCGCGTAAAACCTTGGTTTACTTCAAAGCTCATATCTCAAAAAGTAGGCTTTTTTTTTTTTGTTTTTCACAAATTTTAAAGTAAACATATGTAGCTATGAAATTGAGAAATAAAAAGTCAGCAATTCAATATGGATTTTTTCTTACGATTTTTTAAAGTTTGGTATTTGAAAAATTCACATGTGTTTTTTTATTAAGTTAATAATCCTGTACTAAATGTGGATCTAATAAATTAAACATTTCATATTTTAACACCTGCAATAAATTTGAACCATTTTCTGTGCGGCTAAATGGTTAAAAACTTATTAAAAATTAATTTAAGTTAAGTGGTAAAATAAAGGAATTTAAATTATTAAAAGGGTGTGTAAAATGTTTATTCATTTTAAAAAATGTCTATTCAGCCCCTTTTTACTAATTAAAATCTCATTAGAGACTCATAATTTTAACATTTAAAATTCTAATGACGCCCACAAACGGTTTTTGACCAAATTATACTTGCATCCAATCAAAATATATTAAATTGTACCTACCTAATTTTGCCTGATTCTACCTATGTCAAAACTATTTCAAGGGTATATATATATTGATTGGATTGCCTTATAATCAATTATATTCCAAAATATTTAGAAGACATAACGTTTAGAAAAGATAATAATAGAAATGCCTTTCAAATTGTGCTGTAACTTGTACGGTCTCAAAAATCATCAGCGGACATCAAAAAATGTGAAACTGGTCACACCAGCTGTTATTCAAAAAGCTGCGACCCTAAATTTTACTTTGCGTGATGACCAGTTTATATGTGAAACATGTCGCACTTATATCTATAAAAATAAGGTAAATTTAATTATTTTATTAAAATGAATAAAAATTCATATGCAACTAATATACAGCAGCTTTCATGTTCCGAAGCTATTGATAGTGAATATTATTTCTATAAATCAGGATGTTGAAAATGTTCCAACGAACGAAAATATTCAAATACCTCCAGCATCTTTAGATCCATCACCAGTTTCGGTTGATACTATATCTCCACCAGTTCCTGAACTACTTAATGACATTTTAGAAGATATTAACAATGTTCTTGGAAGGTTAGCCGAATCTCCTATCAAACAAAATCATATTACAACAGGAAGTTATAAAAAAATTGCAAGTGTCACATCGGCAATAAGTCAAAGAATATTTCAAGTAGATTCAGTTAAAGTGTTATCACCAAACGAGGAATGTGAATATACATCATGGCTTATGAACCTTAAAAAAGAGTTTAAAGATGCCAGCTGTAAATCAAAACAAGTGTTTTTGTTGACAACTCTACCACGTAAATTTTGGTCAAATCAACGTATCCAGGATGAATTTAATGCATCAAGACGACTGGTAGAATTCGCCATGGATCTGTTGGAAACAGTAGGTCCTTACAGTTGGCCTCAAAGCAAACAAGTCCACAGTTTGTCACAAAATATAGTAAAACAAATTCAAACATACTTCTTATCAGAGGAAATTAGTAGAACAATGCCTGGCCTTAAAGATGTTGTTACTATTACAGAAGGATCGACAAAAATTAAGAAATCAAAGCGGTTGGTGTTATGGAACCTCACCGACATCTACGAAATGTTCTTGGAAGAAAACAAAGAACTCAAGGATTCCACTGTTTTTTACCGGATAACACTACACCCGATAAAATAATTGCCAAAATGTTTTCTTTTTCTGATGATCATAAATATTTCAATTTAAAGGCAAAAAAAATATATAAATTAATTTTTTAATGTATTTATTTATAATATTGATTAAATTATAATGTTTATAGGAAAAATATTTTTTTAATGTTTTTTTCTAATGTTAGTGTTGGTGATGTTGAAATTATAACAAAATCTTCGATCATTGGGATCTCCAATTCTTATTCTGAATAAAAACCTGTTTCTCAATCGGAAATACACAAAAAATGGTTCAAATTTATTGCAGGTGTTAAAATATGAAATGTTTAATTTATTAGATCCACATTTAGTACAGGATTATTAACTTAATAAAAAAACACATGTGAATTTTTCATATACCAAACTTTAAAAAATCGTAAGAAAAAATCCATATTGAATTGCTGACTTTTTATTTCTCAATTTCATAGCTGCATATGTTTACTTTAAAATTTGTGAAAAACAAAAAAAAAAAAAGCCTACTTTTTGAGATATGAGCTTTGAAGTAAACCAAGGTTTTACGCGCCGCCTAGCGGAAAAGAGAAAAGTTATTAATTTTAAACTTACTTATTTCAATTATTCAATTATTTTCCTTTTTACTTGCAAAAATATACGTAAGTCGGATGAAATTTGTGGCACCTATTCACAAAACATTGCCACCATTACCAAAAACTACGTGAAAAAGCCTCAAAATTCAACCGCGCATAACTCCGATTCCGAGTACACAAAAAATAAAAGCAGAAATTACTTTTTTCCTTTCGTCAATACCAACAAAATATCAAAATTTCAGATTTTTAAAAAATAGTTGTTTTTTTTTCGATGTACGTTTTCAAAATAATAGCCCATATACGAATAAAATGTAAAATAATTATCAAACTTTGTATCACTATGATCATGACTAAAACCTGCAATTATCCTCTTCCCGAAATTTTACATTCGTCTCATTATCTTGAAGCCAAAATTTTTAAAGGTTTCACTTCTGAATTGCACGTGTGAATTGCACACATATCCCGATTTTTTTTTTTTTGTTATTTGCCATTGAACAATTTATGCCAAACAATACATTTCTGGTTGATGCTTCATAAACAAGCGATGAAACAACGATGTTTTTCCAGTCTCAAAAACCAAGTATTACAATCTCTAGCCAAAGCTTAAAATTTTACTCCCACTTTTTGGCATTTCTCGACGTTTTAGGTCGGACGACAGCGGACGAAAACAAAAAAACTACTGGAGCGATTTCAAAAATTTCTGTTTTTCTAAAAATAAGTTATGACGATGGGTTCAATAACTATACCGGTGTCTGTGTCAAATAAATCAGGTCAAGTGTGTCGAAAAAAGCAAATGTTCATATTTGTTGTTGGAGAATCTTGATGATCGACATCTGTATGTGAGACCAGGACCTTAGTGATTGTGTTATAAGTGTCTAAAAAATCGTTAAGTGTGTCAAAAGAATTATTTTCTTACATTTTGTTACCCATTTTTTTGACAAACATATCATGGTAAACTTTTTCGTTTAGAAACATATAAAACATAAAAGTAATTATTTGGATGACATGAAATAGACTAAGAGCCCGCGACGGCCAGACCTTCGTTATTTTATAAAAGCTGAAAGTTTCTCTGCACATACCCCCTACTCAGGTAGGAACGATTAGCGACATATGAAGTTTGGATCATAGTGGCTTTCGCAGGGAGCAGGTTCCAAAGGGGCTTCCAAAGTTTCGTGAAAGTATAAAAGCTAATTTTTTTTATATATTTTTCGGGATAGTATAAGAAGTCACGTCACCCATTTCTAGACACTTACTATCGTGGAAACCCCCTACCAGACACCCCTAAACTTTAAAGTTTAAGGGTGTCTGGCAGGGTGTTTCCACGAAGGTAAGTGTCTGGCAATGGGTGACGTGACTTCTAATACTATCCCGAAGAATATATAAAAAAAATTAGCTTTTATACTTTCACGAAACTTTGGAGGCCCCTTTGGAACCTGCTACCTGCCAAAGCCACTATGATCCAAACTTCATATGTCGCTAATCGTTCCTACCTGAGTAGGGGGTATGCGCAGAGAAACTTTCAGCTTTTATAAAATAACGAAGGTCTGGCCGTCGCGGGCTCTCGGTCTAAAATGTAATTTGATATGAAATATGGGTCTATACAGCTTCAACTACCCCCACCTAATAGAAACACTTAGAAAATATTATGTTGATGCAGATTAAATTTCGTTTTTTTTTACAAAAGATGTTATTATTAGGGAGATGTTTTTAGAAATATTTTGTGTTATTCCAGATGCCACCACTTTTGTGAATAATAGTCACAGTTGGAAAATATCACGTTGTTGCAGATTAAATGTTTTTTTTTTCTTCAAAAGTTGTAATTAATGAACAGAAATATTTACATTAAACGGACAAGTATTGTGAGCGGTTGTTTGATTGAATCCACTCCTTCGTTCACTGATGACTAATAGGTACAGCTGGAAAATGTTAGCTTGTTGTAGACCAAATGTCGTTTTTTCCAAAACAAATAAATAAGCTTAAAAAAAAATTATACTAAATAGAGAAGTTTTCTGGAATAACTGCAACAGTTGGGTTGGAAAAATATCAGGTTGGTTCATATCAAATTTCGTTTTCCAGAAAAATTGTAATTATCAAAAACTAGCATTTAGAGTAACAAAAAAGCTTTTGTAAAAAGTTTTGTGCACTTAAATGGGAACAGTTTGGTAGGAAAATATCGAACGGTTATTAAATGTGTTTTTTTTAGAAGTTATAATTATTGAAAAGAAGCATTAAGACTTAATGGAGAGGTTTTCTAAAAAGTTTTCTAGACTAATAGAAATAGTTGGATTGGACAATATCAGGTCACAAAAGTTGTAAATATTGAAAATAAACATTTAGAACAAATGGAGAGTTTTTCAAAGATGGTTTTTGGACAAATAGGAATACCAGGTAATTTTATATGAAATGTGTTTTTTTTGCAAAAGTTGTTACTATCGAAAAGAAGCATTTACACTAAAAGAAATGGTTTTCTGGACCAATAGGAGCAGTTGGTTTGGAAAATATAAGCTCGTATCTGTTGTAATTATTGAAAAGAACCATTTATCTAAACGAAAAAATTTTCTGTACTAATAAAAACTCTTAGGTATTGATAGATAGTAGGTTATTTTTTTTTTTTTTAAATTTGAAATTGCTGATTGCTAAATGGAGAGGTTTCTGAGTAGTTTGCGCAGTGTATCTGCTTTTCACTAAATTATAAATATTTATGATCTGATGTAATTTTCCGGCAACGTATTAATATTTCATGTTAGTTTTGTAATAAACTTTTAAACAAAGATAAAATACTTGTAGAGTTTTATGTTTAATTACATCGCTGCCCAAATGTAAAAACATTGTTTTCCTAAAAGCCTTTTGCAACACACACCAAAGTCTTGATATCTCAAAGCCTTTAGATTTCAGCCCCTTCATATTTTTCTACTTCAATTCTTGAGCCATGGAAATTCTTTCTCCTTTGCTACTCTGTACAAAGGATATAAATAATTATAAAAACGATATTTTTTGTAGAAAAAACATTAAATCAAATTTTAATTTTTACCTTCGTAAATACATGTGACAGAACCATAAACTTATTATCATTATAAAATACAGATGCGTTTTTTTATGAAAACTAACTAGAACTATATTTAATTTTAAAATTGAAGCCTTTGGTACGTTGAATTTAAGTTTTAATTGAACGATTTTATATCGCTGTCAAAGAATTCCATTCATCTCTTGTTAAATCTGGATGCCATACATCAATTATTAATATAAGTCGAACTGATGTACCGTTATGCCATACTTCGTGCTCGAAGCTGTCATCAAACACCAATATTTCACCTTCTTTCCATGTTCTAAATACATAAAGTTGTGTCTATGAGTTTTCTATATTTCATTTCACGAAAAAAAAATTTACAATACCTTGTCTCATCAGCAACTCTCAAGCTTGTTCCATCCGGAATTTTTAGACCCAAATGTGTTCTCAGTCGACAATTGGTAGGACCACAATGAGACCATACGTGAGTTCTTGGATGCATAACACTAAATTTTACTTGTCCTCGTCGACAATATTTAGCCGCAGGAATTAATTCAATTAGTTTACATGTGAATGGTGCTTTCAAACAATTTTTTGTAATTTTTTGTCCTCTAACATATAAATTAAATTGCTTCCAATCTCCACTATCAGTTAAGTCTTCAGACTCTTTCTCAAAGTATCCATCCTCATTCATCACACTTAATCCCTCATTTCGTATTGTTTTCCAATTATTCTCCAACATGCGTAATTCTTTGGAATAAGTTGTTTTAGTTTTATCCCAAAATGGACGAGATTTAAGACGATCTACGTTATGAGTTGATCGTTGTTGTTCTGATATAAAAAATTTATTTTCAGCTCCTCTTTTATAAACCTAATAATTAAAATATATAATATAATATTATAAACTTGTTCGGTTGGCACAAAAAATTATATAATACTTTGTGCGTTGTTACCAAAACTATCATGTATAACTAGCGCGAACTACTTTTCTAAACAAGAGTGATTATTGCTTGTTTTAAAAACGTGCTCTCACTAGTTATATACTATTTTTTATCAAACTACCTTCTTTGCCTCAACATTTCGTCCTAGCTTTGTTAAAGCGTCTCCTAATGCAACATAAAATAAACTTTGATTTGTTCCTTCTTCTTTACTGTTTATTCCTTTCTTCAAATAAACAACTGCATCTTTATAATTTTTATCTAAGTTTTTTAACACAAACCCGTAATGAGCTTGAGCAAATCCATTATTACTCCAATGAAGTAAAGTAGCATGTAATACATTTTTTGCATCTAAAAGACTAAGTATATTAGATATATAAAACTGAATAAATATTACTTGAGTTTACATAAATTTATTATTCACTCTGCAAATAATTATTTACGTTTTTGTCAACTTACCGATCAGACATTAAATATGTTACTGCAAGTTGATTCCGATAATCTGGTTCGTTTTCAAAACGTTTAATTAAAATTTTGTGAATAAGAACGGCACGAAGATTAACACCTGGAACAAAATAGTGATACATTTAATTTAAAACAATACGAAATTTTATTCTGCACGAAGTTTTTATTTAAAAATATCGAATCTGAAAAAATAAAATATTATAACGTAGGTTATGATGAGTATATAATTAACGCTGAGTATATAATTAAAACACACAAAATTACATTTTAAAATATTCTGAGCAACACAGTTCTACTTTCTTGAACAATGCTTGGATACTATACTTCAATAACAACTTTTTTGGCAAAGACAATTATAGATTTTATATATTTGCGCAAAAAATGCGATAAACACGATTAACCGTTTTCTATATATAGAGAATTTTTTACACTTCCTGTACATAATGAACTATTTATTCCGTAAGATGACGTAAAACATTACTTTTTCGACCGAATTACTTTACGGCCTCTATTACTCTATACCCTCTCTTTATTACTATACACCCTTCTATCGTTACAGTACGCCCATGTTTTTTGTTATAAAACATTGACATGAGAAAATCTTAAAATTAATAAATTTGACGTGTAAAGAATGTTGTATACAGTACATAAAGAACTATTAAATCAAAACTTCAATGACATTTTTGAAAGTTTTGTTTTCTACGCTTTAAAATAAGTTAAAAAAAAATTACAAAAACAAATTTAATTTTAGATTAAAATATTTTCGTTCTTTTAGGACAGGAATTCTTCGTCTGGCAAACGCTCGCTGTTGTCCTAATAAGATAAGATAAAAGTATTTGAGTCTAAAATTAAAATTAAAATTAATTTTTTTTTTTTTTTAATAAAATGTGTTGTGTAGTAGGAATTACAATATGTATCACAATAACACATAAAAACCTTTTAAAACCAAGGTCCCACAACAACATACGTTCAAAGGTGTTGATGGACGTAAATCTGTGGCAACATAAATCATTACTCAAATAATTTATGTTCACCACAAAATTAACGAACAATATCTCAAAATAATTATTTCTTCTTCATCGATTATTACACTAACATAATATGTTCCGCATTATCAATGTTTATAATACGTTCCGCATTAGCAATGTTTATAATGAATAAAGAATATAATAAATAAAGAAGAAGAAAAAGAAGAGTACACAACACCGATTTATTGGATCACTGCTGATTTTCATCGGGATGTCTCGTTTACATAACTCACAGTTATAATTTTGAATTTTATCATTATCAAAATTATAATTTTTAATTGATTTCGAGACACAAAATAAGTAACATCAAAATCAGCTAAATCAAATTGTTATTTTTATTATCTTTACAAATTGAAATAAATAAAATAAAACTTGTTTCCAAATAAAGTTAAATTTTTAATTCATAAAGTGTTTTACTTGCATTGCATGAATATTGTTTGTGTAAATAAAAATATATCCAATGTGAGTTATGCAGTTCATTATTGAGTGAAAGCAATCTACACAAAACCACTCAATAAATCTTTCTTTTTTTGTTTTTTTATATTTTTTGTTAAAGTATGAATAGCTAAACAAAAAATTATATCACTGACAAAATATGACATAGGCCAATATTTTATGATAGAATAGATAAAATAAAAGTAAATTAAAAAGTAAATAGCAAATTTTTACAAAAATTTGCTGAAACAAAACAAAAATGCAGTTGCCAATAATCCAGCCGGTTGCATATTCCTTGATCCTGTGACGCACCGTCTTTCTTAAAGATTAAAGCCCACACATAGTTATATAAAGGCTCGTTTCCTTAAGAAAGCAATAGCGTCTCATCATCAAGGATTATTTCACAGCTAAGATTGAGGGTGCTACCGTTTACTGTATACAGTTCATCCGCCACCACCCCTAAGATGTCACCTTGGCTAGTGATATCTCACTGCTATTGCCAGTGGTATGTGATATCTCACGTTAACTCGTATGTCAATAGCAGGGACTGGAGTACGCGGGGTTGTCACACCCGTAGATCAAAAATAAAAAAAAATTTCAAAACAATAAAAACTGATCCCTCCATGCGGATATGGTTTAATTTTTATTTTTTTATTTCTATTCAAAAGATTAAAAAAGCTTTTCAAACATAGAATTTAACAAACTTACATACGCTAACGCCAAGGGTAACAGAAACAATTTTGTAGCAAATTTTAAATTTAAAAATATTTATTTTGTCACGAATCACAGCCACAAATTAGGTATTGGAAGAAAAACGTGTTCTAGACCGAATTGTGAAAACTTGACCATTTTTGATTTTCCCAAAACTTGGAATATAAGTAATATGAACAACATAAAAAATGCAGCTTATTTTACAATTTTTTTAAAGTGCATAGTTTGAGCATAGAAGAACCCCAACATGCATGATAAATGAAAATTCTGCCAATCTGATGTAACTTTGAAATTAAATTGCTCAAGAACGGCCATACCGATTTCATCAAACTTTTTTTTGTTGGATTGGTGATTAGTTAATCGTTTGAAAAAAATTAAATAATTGTTTTTGTAATTAATTTTAAAATTAAAATATTAAAAAAACTTTTTTAAAGATTTCGCTAGGTTGAAGTTCAATTGGAATTTAATTTACTTTTTTTTAAACCGTTGTATCCTACTCTAAAATATTTCAAATTTACAAAGTGCATTAATTTGTGTTCTTGAGATATTTAATTTTAAAGATTTTGTTCAGACTAAAAATTCTAATTTTTCATATTTTTTTCAAACAACTTCCATTAACAAAAAATTTTAACTTCAATTAAATTTTAACTTTTTTTTTTTTAAATAGTTAGTTCTATTTTTACTTTAAAATACATATATCAAATTTACAAAGAGGCGTTAATTCGTGTTCTTGAGATATTTAATTTCAAAGATTTTTAGTCCTGCTAAAATCCTAATTGTTAATTATTTTTTCGAACAATTTTTATCAACAAAAAATTTTAACCACTGAAGTTCGAAAAAATGATGAAAAATTCGAATTTTAGATGGACTAAAAATTTTTAAATTTAAACATCTCAAGAACACGAATTAACGCCTCTGTGTAGATCACGTTTTTCATCATTGAGAACCATGCTCTTATGAGTTAAACACTCAAGATTTATATAGTTTTTCATGACTAGTTCAATATTATTGAACGGTTCAATTTGAACCTGTTAAATTAAAATATCTCTTCAGAGATACTTCTTTAACAGATTGGATACTAGGGAAACAGGATTGAATACTAGAGGAATTCGAGAAAGTTACGTCATCACCTTAAATATAGAATTATGGAATAAAAGAAACACTTTGAAAAGATCGTACGTTAAACTGATTGGTATATTATTCTATTTTATTGATTTTTAATTAAATATTTAATTACACCTTTTCTCAGTCTTTTTTTAAATTTAATTATTAATTAGGGTTCCGTTTTTTATACGGAACACTATTGGTGAGAGTAAAACGAGTTTTTCACATTATATCGATTATCTCGTAAACTATAAATGCTATGGACTTGAAATTTGAGGTGCGTATAAAACTAATCTGCTCACATGAAATGACGGATACAAATAAAACTAAAGTGGTTTTCGTTTGGTTTACAGGGGGTACGATGTGAGAGCTTTGAGAAAATATATTTTTTTATAGATTCAAGTAGGGTATCATATGAAAGGGCTTCATTTCAGTATTCCTTAAAAATTTATTTTGGAATTTTACACCTCACCATTTTTTGTATAATTTGGAATAATGACGTTTTTTTCGTGTTTTCTTACCTCGATTAGCTCCGAACCTAACTGATCGAAAATTTTTACATGTATTTGGAATGATAGAAAAATTAGTACGTTTTTAATAAAAAATATAAAAAAGTATCATATTCTCATACTTAGATTTTTTAAGGGGTTGGATATGAGGAGGGGTAAAATCACTATTTAAAATGGGGTCAAGTGGGGTGTCATTTGAAAGAGCACTTTATTTAAAACATAACAATTTTTTTTAGAATTTGGCGATGCACAGTTTTTGAGTTATTTTCAAAAAAGTGCAACTTTCAGACCATCCCCCCCCCCTACGTTTCGACACTGATTGACAGAAAAATTTGTAAAAATTCACAGAGTTAGGAAATTTGGTAAATTTTGTATGAAAATTATAGCGAGGTCTCAAATAATTATATTTCTGTGTGTTTAGGGGACCGGTGTAAGGAGGGTAAAAAAAAATTTTTTTGACCCAAGCGAGTGGGGTGTCATTTGAAAGAGCACTTAATTTAAAATTTGTTGCAATTTTTTTTAGAATCAGACCGCCCCCCCCCCCTACGTTTCGACACTGATTGACATAGAAATTTGAAAAAATTCACAGAGCTAGGAAATTTAGTAAATTTTGTATGAAAATTATAGAGAGGTCTCAAATAATTATATTTCTGTGTGTTTAGGGGACCGGTGTAAAGAGGGTAAAAAAAAATTTTTTTTAGCCCAAGCGAGTGGGGTGTCATTTGAAAGAACACCTAATTTAGAATTTGTTGCAATTTTTTTTAGAATTTAGTTTTTGAGTTATGGACAAAAAAGTGCAAAATTCAGACCGTCCCAAATTTTTGAATATATATCTATGGAGATGTTTGACACATTCCATAATATCTAATAACTAGTTTTGGATCACGCAATAATTTCGTTCCGGTTTGGATAATATTTGAAAAAATACGGCAATTTTGGAAAATCACTATTTTCTGTGCATTTATTTTCTGCGAAAGGATTCCTTCTATATCTTCATTATTAGCATCAGTGTGCAAAATAAACAACACTTTAGGTAAAGAATAGGACAAAATTGGTGCCGTAAATAATCCTATTACGAGCTCGACGAATTCTTGTTTCTGCTGGTCATGCCACTCAAACGCCTTGTCTTTTTTGTGAAAGTTATGTAAATGTTGGCAACGTTGACGAATCTAGGCACAAACCATCTGTAATAAGTGCACAACCCAAGAATGCTTCGTAGTTGATGTAGATTCAACGGTCTCGGTAAGTTCATAACTGCTGAAATTTTGAGTGAATCTATATGAATGCCTATACCCGTAACTTTATGTAGCAAGAACTTGACTTATTCCTTGAAAAGTGAACACTTTTTGCAACTTAACTTTAAACCAGATAATTGTTACCTTTCAGCACCTCCACCAAGTTCCACAAGTGCTCATGAAAGTCTCTGCCCATGAAAATGATTTGGTCTACATACACAAGACATGTTTGCCAGTGCAAGTCTTTTGGTACGCGTTCCATTAATATATCGAATGTTGTGAGAGCGTTGCATAACACAAATGGCATGACATTTAACTGCCACAGTCCATTACCTACAATGAAATCCGTATTCTCTCAATCTTTTTTCTCTGCAACTACCACCTATCAGTAACCGCTCTGTAGATCAAATGCTCAAAACAATCTTGAATCGGATACTGTATCCAATTTATCATCAATCATAGGCAATGGGTAGGTATTCTTATTAGTTCCTGTATTTAGTTTCAAGTAGTCGACTAAAAATTTGCATTTTTCTTGTCAACTAACATCACTGATGAGCTTCAGCGCTTGTCTGATGATTTGGATGCACCAGGTACTTTCATACCCCTCACCATGTTATCAGCATTTTCTCTTTTGGTCAATATTAATCTTCTTCGAGGAATCGGCATTTCTGCTCCAGTTTCAATACGATATGAAAGGCTTACTCTTCTACACAGGTTGTTCCATTTCTCCTTTTTGTTCCTTTATGTTGTGCTACTGATGTTTTTCTGCTCGGCTTTTATTAGTTTAGCTACCTCTTGGCTTTGCCCCATGAGTCCTAGCTATTTTAAATGTTTTCTGCGTTTTTGACAGATTAAATACTCTTACTGGTATTTTGTATTCAGCAATCAGCATCACATCTTAGTAAGGCTTTTTTTAAAACGACTCTTTAATGTTTTTGATCTTTTTTATGTGATTCGAAAACTCCCAGTCTGGGTGACCAGAACCCTCTTTCATTTTTCCCCAAATGATTGTTTCTGAATAGGGTGACAGTTGTTTTCTATGATTTAATATTATTCGATGAATAGCTGTTGATTCTTCACCATTAACTTCTTGTTCTAACTCTTTTCCGTACGTGAGTTATGTTGCTCTGTTTCTAGTTTGATGACACACTCTTTTATCACTACTATTTGTTAATCTCGAAACATAGATAAAGGTTATGAGGCAATCTTTTGTGGCATCTAATCTTTATTTTGAAACTATTTTATTATCTATGGAATTAATAGAATACTATTAAAATCACTTAACGCGTTCACACACAATTTATGTTAAAAACTCTCACAAAACGACTAGTTCTCAAAATTACCGAGAGCATGAACCGTGTAACTCAAAAATTATTAAAATGCTGTTTTGTGTTATTTTATCATATCACTTTACAAATTAAATTATCGATAATAAAAATAAAATTATAACTAAACTAACCTTTAAATCGCATCCTTTCAATACATTTGCTAGCAACTTCTTTCAAGAATGTATCATTTAACTTTCTATGCTGTTTCAAGACCAATTCATAGTTCTGTAAAGCTTCTTCTAACAATGAATTTTTCTGTTCAATTTCAGACAATCTATCCAACGTTAATGCTTTCCCATATATGGCCTCCAAGAATGATGGTTTATTTTTCAATATTAATTCGAATTGTTTTAATGCTTTTATTGGATTCTAAGATTATTTCAAAACAGTGATTAGTATAAAAACACAAAATAAATTAATAAAATTATTAGTGCGAGTTAAATAATTAAGAAAGCAGTCAAGAATTATAATTAAAAGTTACAAAAAAACTAATAGTTTTATAATATTCAATCAGTTTTTTCTATATCAGACATCTATGTTGGTATTTATATATTGTGGGTGATTACAGTGTAATTGATATAGAAATAATTAAGTCAATATGAATTTTTAAAAACTTAACAAAAACAATCACAGTGCAATGCAATATATAATAATTATGTAATAAACTTTTATAATTATTTTCATAAAAAATATTTAACAACAAAACAAATAGTTTAACGAAATTAATATAGATGAATAATGTATTATAAATAAATTATAACAAATTAAAATTTGATTATAAAAAGGAACTAAAGGAAAAGATTTTATTCGAATTGACGATCCTGAGGATTAAAAATACAAAAAATAAAATTATTTTAATAATGTTGAAGTGTAATTAATAAATGTTTGGATAGAAGTGCTAAAATTCTTAAAACTTTAAGCGGTACCCCACAGTTGGAAAAGATAGTTGGATATAAAAATTTCATCAACTTAAATAAATTTTTCGAGTTTTCTAAAATTATTAAGGGAAAAATGTTGCTGCTCTAAGTTGCACAAAAAGTTTAATAATTGAAAATCAGAATTTCTAAACTAAATAGAAAAATTTCGAAAACTAAATTCAATTTTGTAGACATCAAATGATCAATGCCACAATTTTAAACCAATTGATTTAGAATTGATTACAAAAATCACCAACGCCAAAATGAAAAATTTATCTATAGCAAATAATCTTTCCTAAATTGTTAATTAAACTTTCAACGTGCCAGGACTTTAATCCGTAGTAAAATATTTATATGTAATTCTTTACAGAAAACGTAAACAAGTTTTTTGAAGTTTTGTATTTCTATTTGGGATCTACCCTAAATTTTTATCTTAATAATATTTAAACTAAACATTTTATAAGTAAATATGTATGAACATTAGAACGCCAGTTCACTTCTGGGCCAGAAACAAAGAAGTACTTCAACTAAATATCTAATCAGCGCGCTGCGAAATACCAATCCATCGGCAAAGAATGGTATTTTTCTTCGCGAGTACAATGTCAATGTCGCGAGTAATAAACAGAAGTGTGATGCAGCTGGCAATGATTCGATATTTTCTTGCATATAACTGGTGTGGTGTGGAGATGTTTTCAAACTACGTATAACGTTAGAAAACCGTTACGTCATTTATAAACATACTCATTCCACAACGCACATCCATGCCAATGATCCTTAATATAAAGTCAATTGAATTAAAATAGTGACGTAACAATCGTTTATGTATTCCACCAAATGGAAGCAAGATATAATTTGCTAGATTTATATTCTCCGTCTTTAATAATTTAATAATTTGTTCGATTTGTTACTAAAATGTTCGAGGTGATTTATCATATGTGGATATTTAATTCACAAACGCATCGTTGGAAATGTCTTTGCAACCATATCAACCTTAACTTGCCATATTTCAATGGTCTTTTGGAGAAGGTTTAATATATTTAAAAAAATATTGACGCAAAAGAGTAACAATTACAAGATTAAAAACTTCTAACAGAAAAAATATTCAGATAAAAGAAACCTATTATTAGTAATAGATAAATTTAACGACTAAATCGTTTGACCATATAATCTAAATCGTAAAAGCTACGCAATAAACAACCTTCGAGTTTTCTTAATTTCTAAAAATTCTTAATTTAATTTAGAAGCTTATGTTTTCAAATGTAATACTCACATCCTTAATTAAATGTCTTGCCCTCGAGAATTCTTCATCAACATCCGTTGGAATAGATTGCGGTCCACCAGACGATAATTCTGAAATAAAAATTACCTTTAACTCCTTATTGAGAACGCAATCAATATTTTTTAATTAACATTAAGAAATATTTTAATATTCTTATAACAAACAATACATGGATTAAATCTAATATTAGAATATAATTTTTTTTAAATCTAAATTACTTGTCCAAGTGGTGTCTTCAGGTTCTTCATCTTCTTCATCTCCATCATCCTTTGCAGGTCGATTTGGTAATTTGCCATATTTCTCTTCTAAACGTTTTAACAAATCTGAATCATCAACATCTGATATATCTTCTTCATCAAGTTCTTCCTCATCTTCATCTCCTGAATAATCTTCCTCTTCCTCATCATTATATTCTTCGTAGTCTTGTTGATCGTAATTAACTGGTGATGATTTTGAAGAAGTTTGTGGTGTTGCTGACAGTGAAGATGTTGTGATGCTTTTTAAATCAGTACCTTCTTTTGCTTCTATTTTCGTTTCTGTATCAATAAAATCTTGAATTGTTCTTTTTTCATCGTTCAAACCCATTTGATATCCATGTGTGATTGTTTCAATATTAGACGAACTCTTATTTATCAATTTATCTGTGTTTAAGTAATCAATTTTTTTTAATTCAAATGGTGATTTAAATTGATTATCAGTTTTTTGAAAAAATATATCTTTGGTCGGAGGATGAACGTAATCAAATTGTTTTAGATTTTCTTTTGTCAATTTTTCGAATTCTGGTGGTTGATATTTTTTAACTTCTGGTATTTTTATTTCTTCAACTTCGTTATCTTCCTGTTCTTCAATTGCATAGTCTTCATCGTCTTCAACTTCATCGTCATATTCCAGATCATCTTCATTTTCATCATATTCTCCATCATCTTCGTAACACATAAATTACATTAAAAATCTCAATCTAGTTGAACGAAAACACAATATTTTACCAATTTCTTCATCAGCGATAGTAAGTCTGCGTTTCATAGATATTTCTTCGTGGATTTTGCTTGATTCTTTAATGTCTAACTTTTCATTTTCGGCTTGGAACAAAAAATGTTTAAACGCAGAATTTTAATTTAACAATTAATGAAGTTTTAAAAACTATTTGTCATAACATGCACAACAAAAAAAAATGTCAACACAACAAATATTTCAGCTTTTAGATTTGGCTGTATATCAATTAATACATTAATAAAATATTTTAAATTAATACTTTTATTACATGAGAGTAATATCGTAAATAAAATTTATTGGATTATTTCAACGCTTAGCATTAAATGCTGTGGTTATAATAGATAGATTAATAGGCTGAGATTATAGAATAGTAAGCAATAATGACATATATTTAGGGTATTAAAAGAAACTTTTATGTTTAAATTTTTAATACGTTCAATAAAGAAATAATGTTCGAATGTGTATTGCGTGAAAGAAACAAAAACAATCAATATCGCTTGTTATATTTGCTAAAGGCATTAAGCTACCTATATGTCCATGATATTTAGCCGTCACTTGTTAAAATAATAAGAACGTTGGAAAAATTTACGTAGAATGGGTCGGTTGCTGATTGATAGTTTTCACTTTAAGAGAAGCAGTGATAATCGCGATTGGAAGTATTTAAGACCTACTATACAGAACCACTTTCCATTTTAACTTGCATTCCATCCTTATCCCTAGTTAGCATGGTATCTTCGGATATTCAGAGACGTTAAATTATAATTTATTACACTAAACATAACTTTGAATAAAAAAATGTGATGCATGTTTGGAAATATTCTGACAATTGATTTGCATTTTTTTTTTAATTTTTGAACTGCGACTATGACAACTAGTGATTAGACTACCAAAGGTGATATCTCGAGGGGGGAGGGAAGGGGGTGCTTTTTCTTGATGATGGTATGCTTCTCTTTGCTCGTATAAACGACCCGTCATATAACTTTATATCTGAGCTTTAATCAGTAAAGAATAAAGTGCGCCACATGGTTTAGGAATATGCAATTTTAGTTTTGTTGCTGCAGATTTTCTTTTAAAAATTTGCTTTTTACCTCTTATTTTATTTTTATTTTCTCCCTCCTATCATGAAATATTGGACTATGTCTTATTTTATTAAGTGATAGAATGTATTGTTTAGTTAACCGGTCTTGGAAAAAGACAAGCAAAATAAATTTGCATCCATAAACACCTCAGAACACATGTTGTTGTGTGGCCTAGATCTTAAAAGGGTTTTATGTGTTGTTGAGCCACAAATTGTAATTCCTACTACAAAAACATTTTATTTAAAAAAAACTGATTCTGTTGTCTGGAAAATATTTACCTCTAGTTATTCCAATCAACGTGAAATTGTTTGAAAGTATTTTTTCTTTATTTTAAATAATAATCAGCTAACTTTGAGATGAGGTTGACAATACTTTTATTTTTTGGTGTTGGTATTAAATATACAAGAGTAATCGATATGCAGCTTCTTGCCTACTGTGAGGTTTAACGTAATACGAAAGAAAAAAACATTATTAAAATGTAAGAAATATGATTATAGTCTTCCATATACTTTTCATAACACATTTCGGGGTTTTCGTGGATCGTAGTTTCACATGGGTATTTTCTATTAAGTTTTATAATCTTTAAAATGTCTATTTTGAAACTGTATTCTAAAAGTTATGTCAAATGGAGCAAATATTATAATAGATTTGATTTAAATTAATTTTAAAAATAATTTGATAAATATTATAAAATAGAGCTATAACCATAATTATAAGAAAAGTACAATTTTCTTTATTTATAACAGTAAGCGACTCAATAAAACAAAAACAATTATTAGAAAGTGCATTTATGACAATTAACAGACAACATTTGCAACTATCTATTTACAACAGCAAATCAACAGCAACAACAACAAAAAATTATAAGAAAGTAAGTAAAGTAAAAAAAAATTGTTAGCATGCATACATTTAGTTATACAAATATCGATAGTAAATTGTGTGTTCGGATTATAACACTCACTCGTTGTTGATCTTTTAACCAAAACTTGGGAAGCAACAGCAACTAGTGCAAACCCCACTATCAATTTAACAGCAACTGAAATTAATTGTTCTCTTAGTAGTTGTTTCTGATCAAAAAAGTTAATTGTTTTTGTTGGTTTGCACTTTCTAATAATTCTTATTGTATACAAAAATCTTTATATTATTTAATATTCCTAATTAAAACCTAAAACATATACAAAAATTATGATTTTATACCTTTTTTCTTAAACATAACTTTTACGATCGAAAAACTATAATAAAATAAAATCGCGAATACCAAAGTTAAAATCTATATTAAACAATAATTTGTTTTAAATATAATAAAATTGTAAAATTATATAAATTTTTAACAAATAGAATTTGTATCGATTATAATTACTTACGTGAAGATGATTCCGGTTCTGCTATTTCTTCGACAACGATTTCTGCTTTTTGTGACAATTTTTCTAAATGAAGATCTTCTCCCGAATCGTTATCAAATATTTTATTGTCTTCGTCAAATGAATCGTCATCATCTTCGAGCTGCAACGACACATTTCACAACATTAGAGATTGACTAATTTATGTATGACACAGGATTAATAATATAAATTTAAAACAATATTAAACACAACTTACCGATTGTGAACATGACGAAGAAATATTTAACGATTTTTGAAGTATCCTAATATTTTCAATCAAGTCATCAACTTGAAACTTCAGTAATTCTGAACTTACAGTTTTAGTGTCAGTCTAAGTTAATACAGTTAGTATGAATTCAACAAGCAAAACACAAATGAACACAGATTAAAAATAAATAAATCAAATAGAAAATAAATTATTTAACTTAAATATATTACAAACCTCTTCAAATGGACTATCATCACTAACATTTTCCATAGAATCATCTTTTTCTTCTTCTGCTGTATTATCATCATCTGATTCATCACTTTCATCAATATCGTTTTCAATATTATAGGATTGGGATGGAGCAACAAAAGCTTTAGGCGAACTTTCTTTTTTAACTACTTCATCCTCATTATTTTCTTCAAACGAATCATCCTGCAAGATTGCATGACGTTTTGTCCTTGTCAATTGTTCTTCTAATAAATCGTCTTCATCAGATTTTCCATTATCTACACTACCACTGTTAGGACTATCTTCATTAGAATTGTCTTCGTTTTTTATTGGCACCGCTAAATCGTCATCATCATCATCATTTTCATCACTGTTCTCAGTTGCTAAATTTACTTTTTTGTAATTAACAGTTTCATTATCATTTTCGTCCGAAACACTATCATCATTTTCATTATCATTACCATCGTGCTCATCACTATTATTATCATCTTTCCTTTTAACATGATCATCGTGATCGTCTTGATCTTCATGATCATCATGATCATCTTGATCATCTTGATCGTCTTGATCATCATGATCGTCATGATCATCCTCATGGTCATCATCATGGTCCTCATGATCGTTTAACGAATTAACTAAATGTTCATGTTCATCATGAGATTCTTGTTTATCTTCCACCCATCCTTCAAAATATTCCGAAAATCGTGATTCAGTGACAGGAGTTTCCACTTAAAAAACAAATTCAATAAACAAGTAGAAATATTTTTTTAAGCCAGTGGGCACTTACAGTCTGACAATCCTCTATTTTCCAAAATGATTAAGCCAATCAAACCTAAAAGTATAGCTAGTAAAGCAAAGAACACTATTTTACCACACCAATGTCCTCCAGTGCCGTGATCTTTATGAACATGTAGTTGGACATCTTCAGTTCCTAAAGGTGCAGAGTGAACTACAGTAGGTTGTGGTGGGAGTTCCTTTCCAGCTAATTCATCTTCTGCAAAAAGAAAAAATGTTTTCTTGTACATGACATAATGAATCTATGGCATCTTTTATACAAAACAAATAACCACACAAATAGCAATATATTGTTGGGGATATGTTCGAACTCGATTTTGTTTTCAGTGTATATGATTGACCATCGTTATGTTAATTTTTGAGACCATATTTTTAATGTGCATAAAATACTAATAGGCAGAAACTTGTAATACTATTACATCTCGTATCTACTCATCTGTTTGATAATAGTTCTGAAGACCGGTTGGTTTTTGAAGGCTTAGTGTATTTCTAAGTACCCATTTGCAGTGGCGTATCCAGGATTTTTTTTGGGGGGGTGCATTTTTTTAAATTAAATAATAAAAACTATGTACGCAAATTTGCATTTATTTCTTTTATAATATTTAATATGTATCACTACAATATAATTACTTTTGTATATATTTTACAAACAAATGTTTAATTTTCGTTTATTCTTTTGCAAAATATTTTGCACTTCTTCATCTACTTTTATATTTTTGTATATGGGCTATTATTTTGAAAACGTACATTTTTTTGTTGATTTTTAAATTTTTGATTTTTAAAAAATCTGAAATTTTGATATGTTGTTGGCATTGACAAAAGGAAAAAAGTAATTTCTGCTTTTATTTTTTGTGTACTCGGAATCGGAGTTATGCGCGGTTGAATTTTGAGGCTTTTTCACGTAGTTTTTGGTAATGGTGGCAATGTTTTGTGAATAGGTGCCACAAATTTCATCCGACTTACGTATATTTTTGCAAGTAAAAAGGAAAATAATTGAATAATTGAAATAAGTAAGTTTAAAATTAATAACTTTTCTCTTTTCCGCTAGGCGGCGCGTAAAACCTTGGTTTACTTCAAAGCTCATATCTCAAAAAGTAGGCTTTTTTTTTTTTTGTTTTTCACAAATTTTAAAGTAAACATATGCAGCTATGAAATTGAGAAATAAAAAATCAGCAATTCAATATGGATTTTTTCTTACGATTTTTAAAAGTTTGGTATATGAAAAATTCACATGTGTTTTTTTATTAAGTTAATAATCCTGTACTAAATGTGGATCTAATAAATTAAACATTTCATATTTTAACACCTGCAATAAATTTGAACCATTTTCTGTGCGGCTCAATGGTTAAAAACTTATTAAAAATTAATTTAAGTTAAGTGGTAAAATAAAGGAATTTAAATTATTAAAAGGGTGTGTAAAATGTTTATTCATTTTAAAAAATGTCTATTCAACCCCTTTTTACTAATTAAAATCTCATTAGAGACTCATAATTTTAACATTTAAAATTCTAATGACGCCCACAAACGGTTTTTGACCAAATTATACTTGCATCCAATCAAAATATATTAAATTGTACCTACCTAATTTTGCCTGATTCTACCTATGTCAAAACTATTTCAAGGGTATATATATATTGATTGGATTGTCTTATAATCAATTATATTCCAAAATATTTAGAAGACATAACGTTTAGAAAAGATAATAATAGAAATGCCTTTCAAATTGTGCTGTAACTTGTACGGTCTCAAAAATCATCAGCGGACATCAAAAAATGTGAAACTGGTCACACCAGCTGTTATTCAAAAAGCTGCGACCCTAAATTTTACTTTGCGTGATGACCAGTTTATATGTGAAACATGTCGCACTTATATCTATAAAAATAAGGTAAATTTAATTATTTTATTAAAATGAATAAAAATTTATATGCAACTAATATTTTCTATACAGCAGCTTTCATGTTCGGAAGCTATTGATAGTGAAATTATTTCTATAAATCAGGATGTTGAAAATGTTCCAACGAACGAAAATATTCAAATACCTCCAGCATCTTTAGATCCATCACCAGTTTCGGTTGATACTATATCTCCACCAGTTCCTGAACTACTTAATGACATTTTAGAAGATATTAACAATGTTCTTGGAAAGTTAGCCGAATCTCCTATCAAACAAAATCATATTACAACAGGAAGTTATAAAAAAATTGCAAGTGTCACATCGGCAATAAGTCAAAGAATATTTCAAGTAGATTCAGTTAAAGTGTTATCACCAAACGAGGAATGTGAATATACATCATGGCTTATGAACCTTAAAAAAGAGTTTAAAGATGCCAGCTGTAAATCAAAACAAGTGTTTTTGTTGACAACTCTACCACGTAAATTTTGGTCAAATCAACGTATCCAGGATGAATTTAATGCATCAAGACGACTGGTAGAATTCGCCATGGATCTGTTGGAAACAGTAGGTCCTTACAGTTGGCCTCAAAGCAAACAAGTCCACAGTTTGTCACAAAATATAGCAAAACAAATTCAAACATACTTCTTATCAGAGGAAATTAGTAGAACAACGCCTGGCCTTAAAGATGTTGTTACTATTACAGAAGGATCGACCAAAATTAAGAAATCAAAGCGGTTGGTGTTATGGAACCTCACCGGCATCTACGAAATGTTCTTGGAAGAAAACAAAGAACTCAAGGATTCCACTGTTTTTTACCGGATAACACTACACCCGATAAAATAATTGCCAAAATGTTTTCTTTTTCTGATGATCATAAATATTTCAATTTAAAGGCAAAAAAAAATATATAAATTAATTTTTTAATGTTAAATTATAATGTTTATAGGAATTATAATGTTTATAGATTAAATTATAATGTTTATAGGAAAAATATTTTTTTAATGTTTTTTTCTAATGTTAGTGTGGTGATGTTGAAATTATAACAAAATCTTCGATCATTGGGATCTCCAATTCTTATTCTGAATAAAAACCTGTTTCTCAATCGGAAATACACAAAAAATGGTTCAAATTTATTGCAGGTGTTAAAATATGAAATGTTTAATTTATTAGATCCACATTTAGTACAGGATTATTAACTTAATAAAAAAACACATGTGAATTTTTCATATACCAAACTTTAAAAAATCGTAAGAAAAAATCCATATTGAATTGCTGACTTTTTATTTCTTAATTTCATAGCTGCATATGTTTACTTTAAAATTTGTGAAAAACAAAAAAAAAAAAAGCCTACTTTTTGAGATATGAGCTTTGAAGTAAACCAAGGTTTTACGCGCCGCCTAGCGGAAAAGAGAAAAGTTATTAATTTTAAACTTACTTATTTCAATTATTCAATTATTTTCCTTTTTACTTGCAAAAATATACGTAAGTCGGATGAAATTTGTGGCACCTATTCATAAAACATTGCCACCATTACCAAAAACTACGTGAAAAAGCCTCAAAATTCAACCGCGCCTAACTCCGATTCCGAGTACACAAAAAATAAAAGCAGAAATTACTTTTTTCCTTTCGTCAATACCAACAAAATATCAAAATTTCAGATTTTTAAAAAATAGTTGTTGTTTTTTCGATGTACGTTTTCAAAATAATAGCCCATATATAAAGTAATGAAAGGCCGTTCAATCTGTTTTCTGAAGTAGAATTTCGCAAGTAGCTTTTTAAATATTTTAAAGTTGAAAATGAATGTTCTGAAGTGCATGTCGTGACGTCACTAAAATTTTTAATAATTTAAAAACATTGGGATAAAGCACTTTATCACACATCTGAAGTGATTCAATAGCATAATTATGGTGTTGATTTTGGCCTTTTAAGGGGGTGCATATGCACCCTCGCACCCCCCCTGAATACGCCTATGCCCATTTGTATATGTTATAAGAGTACGATACTCTTGGTAGTTGTTACGATACATTAGATATAATCAGACGCCAGGGAACTGAGTCTTACAATGTTTGTGATTGTAAAAAGGTTACGTGCTGATTTTTCTGAACGTTTTAAACGTTTATATATGTATCGTGATTCCAGACAAACACCTGCTCCAAGTCAGCATTAAAATAGGAAAAGGCGCTTGGGTACACATTGGTTTTAAGATCCCAATAAGTCATCGTGAAATGCAGCATTTGTGTGTGTACTCAGAATTTTTAGCTAGTTAGCAAGGGTGTAGGACGCGAATTACACGGGTAACTTTAACAGAATTAGGTTTTGTCATGAAGGAAATGCAAAAAACAGACTGCTTATAATACTCAGTGATATGCTTTATTTTTTCTTCGCAAAATATATAAGGCCTTCAGCTAAAACAGCATACACGTTTACCGGATATTTGAAGTCATTTAGTCTTTGATATAAAGAACGGTTAATAGATACTAGGTCATTCAATAAGTCCGTAGGATGACACATAGATGGCGTTACTAGAATTTTTTCCATATGATTTTTATTTAGTACTAACCTTCAAACGATACGTGTATAAATTTGACAGCAATCTGACTATTCGTGAGTTATAGCGTTTTGTGTGAAGCAACTTTTGTTTTTGAAAAAAAATGGAAAAAAGTGAATTTCGAATTTTAATAAAGCATTGCTTTTTGATGAAAAAAAATACAGTGGAAACCAAACAATCGCTTGATAAACATTATCCAAACTCTGCTCCATCGAGACAAATGGTAGAGAAGTGGATGGCTGAATTTAAATGTGGTCGTACCAGCACAAAAGATGCAGAGCGCAGTGGACGCCAAAATGAGGCTGTTATTCCAGAAAACATAAAAAAAATCCACAAATTGGTTATGAACGATCGCAAATTGAAGGTGCACGAAATAGCTGACATTGTAAAGGTAGCAGATGGTAGTGTTTTTACCATTTTACATGAACATTTGGGTATGCGAAAGCTCTGTGCAAATTGGGCGCCGCGTGAGCTCACAGTCGACCAAAAACAACAACGAATCGATGCTTCGGAGGAGTCTTTGGCACTGTCAAACCGCAATAAAAGGGAATTCTATTGTAGATATGTGACAATGGATGAGACATGGCTTCACAATTACACACCAGAATCCAAAAGACAGTCAGCTGAGTGGACAGCAGTCGACGAACCGAATCCAAAGCGAGCAAAGACGCAACAGTCGGCCGGTAAGGTGATGGCGTCTGTATTTTGGGATACGAACGGAATAATATTCATCGACTATCTCCAAAAAGGAACCACCATCAACAGCGAGTATTACTGTGAACTTTTGGATCAATTGAAGGCTGAAATCGCAAAGAAACGGCCACATTTGCAAAAGAAAAAAGTGTTGTTTCACCAAGATAATGCACCGTGTCACAGATCGATGAAAACGATGGCAAAATTGAATGAATTGGGCTTTGAATTGCTTACCCACCCACCATATTCTCCAGATTTAGCCCCCAGCGACCTTTTCCTGTTTTCAGATCTCAAGAGAATGCTTGCTGGAAAGAAATTTAAGTCCAATGATGAAGTAATCGCTGAAACTGAGGCCTATTTTGACGAGAAAGAGAAATCGTACTATAAAAGTGGTATAGAAAAGTTGGAAAATCGCTATACTCGTTGTATCGCCCTCGAAGGCAACTATGTTGAATAAAAAAATCGAGGTTTGTCAAAATGTTGTTTTTTTCTTACTTATCCTACGGACTTATTGAACGACCTGTTAAAACGTGATATCAAACCTCCTTTCTGTAGTTGTTTCAAAGTGTCAAGCAATGTAATTCAATTTCAAACCCGGACATATTATTTGGCAATTGTGTTGATGTTTCATCAAATTAGAGGATATTTCAAAACGATTTAAAATATTTTAACGGAAATTTTAAAAAGTTAACCTTTGACATTCGTTTTGACAAAAGTCTGTCAACAAACAAATTCGATATAATTTTTATTTAACTCTGTTTGTTGATTCATTTTGTTTGCAATAAAATGATAAATTTTTGACAAAACAAGAGTGAAAATACTGATAAGTTGCCAAATAATATTTATTTACTTATTTCTGAATAACATTTAGACATAATATTATATTAGGAATGTCACCTTTTGTTTTAAGTTCATTTTCTTCGACTTAAATTATTATTAATTCTTTGTCTGTTTATAATTAAAACAATCAATTTTTTAATAAAGTTTTGTTGCGTTTCAGTTCTTACATTTGTTGGACTTGTTTGAATATTTTCAGTTTGTCAACGAAATTAAAGATTAAAATTCAAAATCGGAATTAAAATACACAATTCAAAGGTGGAATTTGATATTTCTCAGAAACCGAAATTAAAAAACTTTGGTTATTTGTTCAGTCAACATTTTTATGTATCAGAGCACAGTAAAACACACCTTGAGGCTTGACAAAATACGATATTTATTTATATGATAATAATATTTGCGCAAAACAGTGTACAACAGAGGAAACTGCGAATTTAAACTAAACATAAACACAGTTTTAACTAGGTATCTAAAATACCAAAGCTGCAATCCATCTGCATTCTTTGTCATGGCAACGAAAGAAACTATGATGTTATTCAGTTGCCATCAGAATAATTCTTACCAAAAGCTTAAAAACATAAATGAGAACTGTGCATGTTAAAGCAAACTTTACATATCAATTTCTTAGAATATGTGATAGTAAGTTTTATTGTATATGTGATTATAATAAAATAGCAGCTGCAAATAAACATTTATAAATAAGCAAAAACAATCAACAAACATTATGTGGTATATTTGAAAACTGCCAGAATATGTCTGACTGAGGCGCATGAAAATCATTGAGAGCAATACTGGGCGAATGCATATTATTCTATGGAGATCACTAGATTCCTTGCAAACACTTGATAGAGTGCCATACGTTAATCTTTGGAGAGATATGCTTAACAATATGATCACGAGTATAATAAACCGTTGATTTTGCAATTACCTGTGAGGGTGCTAAAAAGTCAACGATTTTTGCTACTTTAAATCTGAGTAAGACAGAGCACAACAAGGCAGAATACTCTCAACTTCATAATTTAATTTATACTTTCGTAATTCTTATCAGGTCATCATAAGGAATCGCCACCACTTAATACATTGATTGCACTGCAGTGCTTGCAGCTGGAAATAACTTAAACTTAATTAGTTTAAAACATTATTCAAGTGCTTCAAACTAGTGATGGGAACAATCGAATGATTCTAACAATCGAATAAATGGTAGTCAAGATGTGTTAACAATCGAATGATATTTTTCTTAAGCTAAAAATAGTATGTAAAATAAATCACAATATGTGCCATAACAACACATAAATGTTAAATACCTTTTAAGACCTGGCTCTTGTTAATATGTAAACTCAGTCTTATTCTATATTAGTATGCAAACGCGGTCTTACTTTTATATAAATGTCAGATTAAAACTAAGACTTATTATAATAAAATGTCTGTATATTGTAAAATTGAAATACAAAAGAAATAATAATAAACTAATAAAACGGTAGTCTGTTTCAATTCTATCAACAGTAAAATTACATTCAACAGGTTATGTGGCCAACAAAACTCAAAAAATAAACGTAAAGACAAGTAAAAAATTTTGAGGTTTAAAACTTGTAAAACCAGCAACAGTAAAACGAAAAAGAAATTTTATAAAATGGCGGATGATATACAGCAAATAGAAAAACTAAACGGAATTGAAACTTATCAGATCTGGAAATTTCAGGTAATGATTTATTTTAAAGCTTCTAATTTATTTGATATTATTAAAGGGGATAAAGTACGTCCTGTAGACGAAGCAAAAATTCCAGAGTGGCAAAAAAAAGATGCCCAAGCACAAAAAATTATAATACAAACAATTGAAAAAAACATAACTACTAAAACTTAAAACCTCAAAAGAGATGTTTGAAAAATATGTGAATTATTCGATGGTACTGAAAGTAGAAACAGAGACTAACTAATTCAAGAAATGTTCAATTTCAAATTCTCTGAAAATGATGATATGCAAGGAAACATCGCTAAATTAGAAAATTTAGTGTTTAGATTGAGTCAGTTAGAGCAAGTTGTAGATGAAAAAATGGTTGCATCAAGAATACTAACATCATTACCAGAAAAATACAACTACTTTACAACGGCTTGGGAATCTACAACAACAACCGAAAAAACGCTAAATAATTAAAAAAAATTTGAAATTCATGACAACCTCATCTCGAAGTTGGCAGTTGATTATTCATGCAAAGAAAAATTATTTGCAAACAATTTCACTGTGATTGGGACAACTACACGATAACATTTTCCTAACAACAGAATGAGGTTTATTTAAAATATAAAGTGTTATATCCAATATAACAGTAGTTGAATAAAGATTTTTTTTAGAAAAAATTTCTTTGGCCTCATATCATGAATTTTTCATTTTAAAGTTTTAAGTATTTGAGATTAATTGAACTATATTTTATTTTCACATAATATTTCGTGTGATTGTCTCAACTTCATCGATTTATAATTGTAGAGTTGTTGAAGCAATTTCGTATTTCGATTCGCCATATGTGACCGCACATATGAGGTTGAGACAATTGCATTTCGATTGGAAATAGGACATGTTTTTTCAGTGAAATATCTCAGAGAAAACTTTAACTTTAGCTTTAACTTTATATGGCTTAATCGAAAAATTAAGGACATTAGGAGATGATTGATGAAAGATGGTGCTTTGAAAGGGGATCAATATACTTATATCAATTTTTGGTTGATCAATGGCATCTTGTTCTTGACCTAATTTGTAATTGTACCGATACTTACTTATTCGCAAATCATTTACCATATCGAAACTATTTTGCAGTGGGCCTTGAGATAGGAAATGTAGGGTAGCCACTTGTGAATTAACGTTTTTTTTGCTGGTTTACAGTTCAATATTTGCGGTTTTTAATGGCTCCAGAAATGTTTATAAAGACTGAAGAGTTTCTAAATTAATTCCCACCAGCGTTTTTTTTCGTTTTTTTTCATAACAATTTCCTTTATTTTTCGAAGTTGTCTATAGTGGATTTTATCACATAGACTTATGAGTTTCAGCGGGTTGTTTCCTCCAATTTAAGTGTAGTCGACATTCTGTTTTGGAGGTTTACTGATTGCTTGAAGTAAAACACTAAATTTGGACGTAACAAATATTTAAAGGGGGCAGCCCTTAGTTCCACTCTTTAAGAAATTATTGATAAAAAGAAAGCGCTTTCGATTAGATCACCTATCGGTGACAAAAGGGAATTTCTTCAAATCAAATACTGCGTATCTGGCAATCATGTTAACAATTTTATATAAAATGTTGTCTTCAGTAGGGGACCATTGTAAAAATCTTCAATTGTTAGAATGCGTTCCAGAAGACGTCGGACCAAAATCATCGGACCAAATGTCGACGGTAAGTACTCCATTTTGAATGGTTTCCTCTTCCGAGCTTAATGTCGCTGAAAAAATGAGACTTCACTTTCTGGATATTGTAACTTACACTAGTTCTGGGTGACAATATATTTTCTACATTACTTTTCGATGGATTATCGTAATTTTCCGTAAGACTGGAAATGGCTTTTATTAGATTAGTAAATCCTTTTTCACTGACAGTTGAAAACTGTATATTACGTTACATAAAACGTGAAACATAAAATGATTGCATAAAATGAATCACAATGTACACTGCACGGCGCTTACCAGTTTTTTAGTTTAAATGGGAAAATCGATGTAATTTGTAGGTAACAAACAAAAGTAGAAGGATAAACAAAATTGTACAACTTAAATAAAAGGGACAAAAAAAAGAACACAAAAAAGCGTAAAATAACTCAATTGTGGCTTAGAGACAAAAATTTAGTTATATCTAACTACAACCAAAAAAATAAGCCGTTAAACAAAATTATTATATTATAGAAGTTATTTAGTATTATAATTATTACAATTATTAAGTAGTTATTTAATATTATAAAAGCTGTTTTTAGTACAAAACGGTTGGATGTTGGAGCCAAGCCGGAGACATATTTATCAGTTTTTGTCAATGTGGCACCGACTTCGAACAGTTTTGTACTACAAATAGCTTTTATAATATGATAACTGTTATAACAAATATAATAATTATAATAACAAATAACTTCTATAATATAATAATTTTGTTTAAAGGCTTAATTTTTTTGGCTGTAGTTAGATATAACTAAATTTTTGTCTCTAAGCCACAATTGAGTTATTTTTCACATATTTGTGTTCTTTTCGGTTGAAGTCGGTTCTATTTTTTTTTTAAGTCTTTAGAGTATATAACCAAATGTCTGTTAAGAAAGCGTTTTTAAAGCAGTAACTTAAAATCCTCGAAAGTATTAATCGATGAAAATCTAGTAATCATGGTTTCCCGATTTAAAAAAATATTGCGACGCTGATGCATAGGCAAGCTGTGGTGAAGTCCACCACAGCTCTGGAAAGATAGTGTTCTGGATATATAATGAGCTAATATCCATCAAATACTTTAATTAAAAGCTAACCAATGTTATAGATTTCGCGAAGTTCTAATTATAAAAATATTAAAGAAAGCAGTAGTATCCCATCAAACATAAATTCTGTTGTACGAAAAAAAATAAAAAATTTTTTTACCGGAAGTGAAAAACCGGAAGTTGCTATGCAGAACTGTTGTGAACCATACTAAATGCTGATGTACCAAGTTTCATTCAATTCGATTATCAGGTACAGATGTTATTGAGCTTTCGAAAAAACAGATGCTCCGGGGACCCCACACCACTTGGGTCACTATCGCTCAAAAACTAATCAGTTCTTTGTCATACATATTTGCATCTTTTTCCAAAGTTTCATCTAAATTCAATGTTTTATGCTCCCAACAAACATAAAAAACATTGGGTAAAAACCATATGTTGTATGGTGGTTTACATTGGATAAAGACCCTTTATCCAATGTACTCCAAAAGCTGATAAAATCTTTCTCATGATACATGAAAGCTTTTACCAACGTTTCATGAAAATCGATCGGTAATTGTAGGCTACAGTAGGGATAAACCCTTGAAAAAAAAACTTTTTAACCGGAAGTGACAAACCGGAAGTGTAGAATGAATCCAGATCTTCTATTTTCAAGTGAACCTGTATCATTTGCCAAATTTTCATCAAGATCGTATGCAGAAATGTCACACACACACACAGCCATGTACATACAGACGTACACCAAAATTTTTATTGGCTATTTAGATAGAGGATGGTCTAAAACAAAATTTGGGGTATGTAAGATTTTTTTTTTCAATTTAAAATTGTGGTGAAGTAAAAAAACGGAGTATAGCAATATAATGCAGCTCAAACCAACCAAATAGAATAAGCTGTTTCGAAAGAATCGGCGAAAATGCCTTGAAAATATAATTTTTTTCCAATTTTCTGAAAAAGGGCGTTGACGCGAAGTCATGGAAAAAAAGTCCGAGCGGCAGGATGTCCGTTAGGAAAAGGTAGATTTCGAGATCAGACAGTTTTGTGTACAAGTAGAATCTGATGTATCAGATTAGTTTAAGCTAATTACAAACAGATATCGAACAAATTTTAAAAAGAAAATTAGCTACATAAGCTACGTATAAGCAAAACTACATCTTTGCAATTTTGGAACGTTGTTACGAACGAAAAAACAAATATCAAAGCTTCCACAGAACATATGTGTGACAATGTACATATGACACTATATGAAAAACACACGGCAAGCTTACTCTATATCACACGTCGTGCAATTACTGCGAAATATCATAATAGTTTATTTCTAAGAAAAAAAATATTGAGACGCTGATGCACAGGTTAACTTCACCACAGCTCTGGAAACAAAATGTTCTGGATATATAGTGAACTAATATCCATAAAAAACTTTAATCAATGGCTAACCAACGTTATAGATTTCGCGTAGTTCTAATTATATCAATATTATAGAAAGCTGTAGTATCCCAACAAACATAAATTCTGTAGTACGAGAAAAAGTAAAAAAAAAGTGTTTTCCCGGAAATGAAAAACCAGAAGAACCGAAAACGTACTAATTGTTTATGTACCAAGTTTCATCCAATTCGATTATCGGGTACAGATGTTATTGAGCTTTCAAAAAACAGGTGCTCGGGGGACCCCACACCACTTTGTTCACTATCGCTAAAAACTAATCGGCTCCTTGCCATACATATTTGCATCTTTTTCCAAAGTGTCATCAAAATTCATTCACGAACGAATGTTGTATGCTCCCAACAAACATTAAAAACATGGTAGAAAAAACCACCTGTTCTATGGTGGACCCCCAACCCTTTATCCAATGTACTCCAAACGCTGATAAAATCTTTCTCATGTTACTTGAAAGTTTTTACCAACGTTTCATGAAAATCAATCGACAATTGTAGCATAAAGTAGGAATAAATACCTGAAAAAAACTTTTTAACCGGACAAACCGGAGGTTGGTATGCAAAAATATTGGAAACCGTAGTAAAATCTTATATACTAAGTTTCCATAAGATCATAAGGGATCAGGATTAGAAGTTATTGAAGATTTAAATTTAGAGGTGTTCGGGAGAACACCTGTCATTTTCTCCAAATTTGAAATGGATCCAGATCTTCCATTTTAAAGTGAACCTGGATCATTTGCCAAAGTTTCATCAAGATCCTTTACACAAATGTCACCCACGACCAAACCCACCCACACACAGACGTACACCAAATTTTTTATTGGCTATTTCGATAGAGAATGAACCAAAACAAAAGAAAAAACAAAATTTATGGTATGTAGGATTTTTTTTCTAGATAGATTGCATTACTTCCCACAATTTAAAATTGTGGTGAAATAAAAGAGGTTTTGGCAAATTGTTGTTGTTGGGGATTATTGCCAACTTTTTTTGTTGAAGCCGACACATCAAAAACCTTTAACTGCAGAGGTTTATATTTAAAAGAAACGGATTAAAATGTTTCCACAGATTCTAAATTTATGAAGTTTTTAAAAATATTAGTACCAAAACGGCCGTTATAACGGTTTAAAAAATAAACAATTTTTTTCTAGTAGAAAGCCTCTAGTTTCTTAACCATGAGCCGGATTTTGCTGAGTATCGAACTTGTTCAAAGATATTAATAAAGCACACATTCTAAGAAACATTTTTTGATCTGGCTTCACAAATACGACCATGAGAGTGCCAGTTGTTTCAGAAAAATTTTTGTGTTTTACAAGCATTTTTGTTGAAGCCGCTCATTCAGAAACCTCTAATTGCAGAAGTCTATTTTTATAAGAAATTGATAAAAACTATTCCAAAGATTCTAAATTTATGAAGTTTTTAAAAATATTAGTATCCAAAACGGCCGTTATAACGGATTTAAAAAACCAACTTTTTTTCTAATATAAAGCCTCTAGTTTCTTAACCATGTGTCGGATTTTGCTGATTTACGAACATGTCCAAGGTATTCATTTTCACATTTTTAAAAAACGTTGTTTGATTTGGCTCCACAATTGCAACCGCGAGAGTGTCGGTTGATTCAAACGCATTTTGGGTTTTACAAGCTTTTTTGTTGGAGCCGCTCACTCAGAAACCTCTAATTGCAGAGGTTTATTTTTATAAGAAATTGATAAAAACTATTCCAAAGATTTAAAATTTTTAAAGTTTTATAACGGATCTAAAAAACAGACTTTTTTCTAGTATAAGACCTCTAGTTTCTGAACCATGTGTTGGATTTTGCTGATTTGTGAACTTATCTAAGATATTAATAAAACACACATTTTTAGAAAATGCTTTTCGATCTAGTGTAGACAAATGCGACCGTTATAGTGCTGGTTGTTTCAAAAAAAAATTTGTTTTGCAAAGTTTTTTGTTGGAGCACTGAGTGAGCACTCAGGAACCTCTAATTGCAGAGATCTATTTTAAGAAGAAAAGGATAAAAAAGATTCCAAAGATTCTGAATTTGCTAATTTTTTTTAAACATTAGTATCAAAACGGCCGTTATAACGGTTTTAAAAATTCACTTTATTTTATTAAAAAGCCTCTGGTTTCTTAACCACGTGTCCAATTTAGCTGACTCCCGATTTTGTCCAAGATATTAATAGAACACACATGTACAGAAATTTTTTGATCTTGCTCAACAAATGCGACCGTGAGAGTGCCGGTCGTTTTCGTAATATTTCACATCGTTTATATATATATATATATCGATGGTGTTGCGTTAAAAGGGCCAATCTGCATTTTCTCTCTAGGACCCCAATCTACTTTTGATTACCTTCTCACAACAAGCGAAAAGGACCAAACTGCCTAAGGCCTATCTGCAATAACGTATGTTAAGTAGTTTTGTTAGTGTAGTGTTAGAAGGACCAATCTACATTATCTAACATGCAGATTGCAAAGATATAGAATATAAGGAACATGTTAAAAACTGTTTTTGTATTTTTGTTTTGTGTTTTAAGTTTAGCAATGTTGTGCATCAACTTCTTTAACGTTTTTAAATCGGTTTTCAATCAAGATAGTTATTTATGTACGAAGTGTGATTTATAAATTTCAGCCTAAGCGAGAATTCGACTAAATTCTCAGGCAACAACTAGGACTGAAAATAACTTTTTCACCTGTGGTACATACAACATTTTGTATACTTCCTACAAGAGGGCGCAAAGTAGCAAAACGAGGGTGTAAATTAACATTAAAAGAACGTAAAGTAATAGAGGGTGAAAGTAATAGAAGTCGAAAAAGTTATGTTTTACGCAAATCTAAGTAAGTGTAAAATATTATAAAAAATCATTTATTTTGCTTACTTTTTCCATCATTGTTTGACGTATTGTGATTGCATTACTTAATTTGTGTTTTCTTTTAAAACGTTTAAAATATAATTACAACTATTAATATTTACAATGGAGAAAACAAGAGGTGGAATACCAAAATATAAGGGGATTGGTACATGGGCCCGGCGCATGCTCGAATCAGAAGCAAACCAAAAGAAAAAGGTATGTAATTTACATTATTAATCAACCTCTGTCACAGTTGTTACGAAGATCACTTCCGTTACAGTTGTTTTAGATATCCAAGAGGAAATATTGGTTCCACAGCAATCAGATTTGCATTCTGAATTAGAAAACCCAGAGGTCAAAGCAAGTGAAGAGTCGGATATTTTTGAATGTGTGTAGTTTTATGTTCTGTTCTGTTTCATGTATTTAAAAAAAAAATTTATTCGCTATCTTCTGTTATAGTTGTTTTGGATGGCCAAGAGGAAATATTGTTTGCACAGCAAACAGATTTACATTCTGAATTAGAAAACTCAGAGGTCAAAGCAAGTGAAGTCTGTTATTTTTGAAGGTGTGTAGTTTTATGTACTGTTTCATTGCCATAATGGTATTGTAGATATTTCAAAAATGTTTTTATTCGCAAACTTCTGTTACAGTTGTTTTGGATGGTCAAGAGTAATTCAAGCCAAGTCAAGAGGTCAAGAGTCATCAAGAGAGATTGATCTTTTTACACCAACCAGATTTGCACTCTGAATTAGGGAATCCTCTTACGTCTATTCTGAATTATGGTATGCATTTTTTTCATGCCTTTTTATTTGGAAGAAAAATGTATTGAATATTATTTAATTTAGTAACTTTTTGTAATAGTTCCTGCTGAAAATGGGAAGGTAGGCGATGGAGGAAGAAAAAAAGAAAAATGGAAGAAAAATGTATTGAATATTATTTAATTTAGTAACTTTTTGTAATAGTTCCTGCTGAAAATGGGAAGGTAGGCGATGGAGGAAGAAAAAAAGAACGCCCGAAGCAGCAGAGAATAATGAGACAACTATTTCGAGAAAACGGTGACGCTAACACAACCGCAAAAGGAAAGCAAATCCCCTTGCCGTTCCGTTGTACATCTTTTTTACACGTTGAATTGCAAGGGGCTTTGCAATTCAACGTGTAAAAAAGATGTACAACTTTATTTTCAACTGGAAAAAGGCAAACAATTCACACAGATTATTGGAACCTTGGGTATATGGAAAAAAGGAAGTTTTTTATGAGGTGTATCCAAACTTCACAAAAATCAAGAGAAACGGCACCAAATAGTTGGTGAAATTTTTCTAGAAAATAATTTACCTCTAGACAATGACAAGAATTATGAGGCATTGAAAGGACTCAATGTGGATGTTTCTCAAATTTTCTTGGCTAAAAAGAATTTCGAGGAATTCGTAAATATGCCCTCTCCATCAAAATAATAACACAAATTATTAAATTTTACTTTAATTTATTAAACAACACAAAATTTAATTTTAATTATTATAAATAAAAATTTAGATCGACTGATTTCTTGATTCTCAACATTACGAATGATATAATAAAATTTAGTGTGGTCACATGAAATATAATGACCTTAAGATTAAATTTGTTTCGAGAGTACTACAAAATTATGTGTTAAATGAATGGAAGGCTCTTATGGATATAAATGAATGCGTGATTGTAGTATTTTTAGATTTTAGGCGCGCTTTCGAAACGATAGATAGAAATATACTAATTTGTAAATTGGAACAATACGGTGTAAAGGGGAATGAGAGAAAATGGTTTGAAAGCTATCTAAATAATCGTTATCAAAGAACAAGAATTAATGATACTGTCTCAGACAAAATAAGGATTGATAATGGTGTACCACAAGGATCGGTCTTGGGAGCACTACTGTTTATTCTATATATTAATGATCTTGGACTTTGTGTTTCTAATGTAGAAGTAAGAATGTTTGCAGATGACACGCTTGTATATATACATGTTAAAGATGTAAATGAAGGAATCAGACTTATGAATGAAGATTTATCTAAAATAGTGGATTGGTTGGCGACCAATAAAATGAAATTAAATTTCGAGAAAACTAAGTGTATGATAATGTCTAAAAATAATAATTATGGGGTAGTGAATGAACGAATCAGTATTGACGGAAGTGAAATCGAGTTTGTGGATGTTATTAAATACTTAGGAATAATATTGCATAAAAATTTGAGTATGTGTAAAAATGTTGATTATGTTTGTAAAAAAATAGGTAAAAAAATCGGATATCTGTCAAGAATATCAAATAAATTAACAAGCGAAGCGAAAATTAGCCTTTACTACTCTATAATAGCCCCACATTTTGATTACTGTTCTACACTACTCATCATGTGCAATGAAGAAGATATTCAACGGTTACAAAAATTGCAAAATAAAATAATGCGTGTAATTCTAAGAGTCCCAAAAAGTACGAGTGTGATGTGGATGACTGAGACACTAGGATGGATGAGTGTGGCACAGCGTATCATAATGAAAGTAATTTTATGGATGTGGAAGGTAAAATACAAGAAACTTCCAGATTATATGTTCGATGGTATAACATACAATTTCGAAGCGCATTATTACCCACTTCGGAATATAAATGATTTCAGACTGCCAAAAATGCGAACAAATTTTGGACAAAATACAGTCGAATATAAAGGTCAAAAATTGTTCAACTTATTACCACAGGTTGTTAAAGATGAAACAAATGAATTCAGTTCTAAAAGACAGACGATAAACTTTGTGAAAGAAAAGGTTGGGCTCAAGCTCTCCGACATTTTAAAGTCATATTAGTTAATTAATTAATGCAAAAAATAAATAATGTATATTAGTCGTAAATGTTATTTTTAGTAATATGTAAGAATAGCTATCCGCTAAATAAATAAATATATCAAAATATGAAGGAAATATTTGCTACAGTATGTAAAACATGTTTCAAGGCTACGCTGGATGTTGGGGCCAAACTTTTACGCTATACGAAAAATAATATTTTTGTTTTACTTGCGGCTACCTCAACAGATAAACGAGGTAAAAACAGTTACAGTAAAAGTTGCTAGTCAATTAGAAACTTCACTGCCACTTCATATTTCTGATCTACCAATTTCAGAGGAAAAGTACTGAGATCTTGTTGCATTCTGTTTAAAAGGAGACATTCCTTCTCATCTTCATCATGAATTTATTGATATTTGATTTAACTCACCAATCGACAGTACGTCATTCATTTGTAGAGCCTGACGAAGATGAAGAAATAAGAATTAATGAGTAGAAATTTAAACCAAATCCAATGATTAGTTTTTGAGAAATCGGTGAATATACATAAAAAAAAGTCCAAGCGGCACGTATATCCGGTAATAGGTAGATTTCGGGACCAGACAGCTTTGTGTACAAATAGAATTGGATGTGTCAGATTAGTTTAAATAAAAAATTTAAGTAGAAACAGAATAATCCAAAAAATTTATCAAACCAACCAAACTATAAAAAAATACATAAACGGAAACTACTTTATCAATGCAACTTCAGAACGGTTTTGTTTAATTTGGTTAAAACTACTTAATAACATATTAAATCCTTTGGTGGATTAACGTTCTAAGTTCTAACTACGTCACAACTGCAATACTACTACACATAATTCATAATCAAAAATTATCAAACAACTTTTACACCTCAAATAAAACAAATATCTATCAATTTAGGAAAACTTTTGTAAATATGTAATCATTATACATATATTTATTTCACCTAAGCCACTTCAAAATACTCCAAATTTCCAAAGAAAATATTCCCTAATTCAAAACAATAATGGACTCAGCTTTGTTTTAATTTTTTTTTTTAATTTTCGCTAAAAAAAATAAAAACTAAAAAACAGAAACAAAAGAAAATTTATTTAATATTCTATGGGATATTTTTATGGGATTTGTTGTTGTAATTGTATGGCGTGAGAGTGGCTTGCATTAGGTTAGTATAATGCTGATTGCATTGGAACTTCTTGGGTTAGAAGGCTGAAAATCTCTGAGGTTATAGTTGAAAAGGTTATCTAAGTATTAGTATTAGTTTAAACAAAATAAACTCAAAAATGATGAAAGCAGGGCCGTTTGCTTTTGTTTTAACAGCCCCAGGGTGTCAACCTCTGAACTTAAACAATTTGTTTTTTAAGTTTTGGATAGATTTATGTTGTATCTACGTGTGCAAAAGTTTTCCTTTTTGAGCTTGGTCTTTTTCATCTATATGGAGGACAACGGAATTTAGTGAATTTTTAAAACAGCTGATTTTCTAGGAACCTTTTACGCTGAGGTTTTCATTTTGAAAAAAAATGATAAAAAATAGTTCAAATATTCAGTATTCATCAATTTTATTTAAACATTATGATTCAAACGGTAGTTATAACGCCCTAGATTATTCGACTTTTAAGGCTCTAGCCGCTTAAATGGTACCCCGATTCGGGCAGTTCGCGAACTTGTCCAAGAGATTGTTTCCCACAACATACACAGAAAATATTTTTGGTGTAGATCGAAAAGTGCGACCGTGAGAGTGCCGGATAATTCCGTTATACCTCATATCGTTATACCTCATATTTTCCGTCTCCGCTTATCATATATAGTCGATTGGCAACAAAAATTTGCCGAAATTCCGAGATGAAGCACATTGCAATAGGTAGATTTTTATATGAAATCTACCTAAGATACAGTTTTTTACGATTTTCAGAAAAACGGTAATTTTTACGTCATAAAAAATATGGGACCATCCCGGAATCTACCTTAATAGAATACAATTTAAATCACTCAAATCGAACGCGCCGTTTTCGAGAAAACGGTGAATATACATAAAAAAATACAAAATGAAACATAGAACCTCCTTCTTTTTTTTTAAGTCGGTTAAACAACGAAATAAAACGGAATCAAAATAATTTTGTTTTTCTTTTTTACTTTCAGTTTTGTTTGAACGCAAAAATACAGGAATGGAAATAGAAGCAAAATAAAAATGTTGTTTCTATTTCTTATCACTAAAGTTACAACTACATCCAAGAGTAAACTAGCACATTAAAACCATTATTAGGATATCAGCTAGTCTATAAAAGCCTTTTAACATTCAAGGATCGTCATATGAACTATTGATGGAGGATGTATTTACCAAAAATCAGTTTAGAATTCAAACCAATCACAATTTTGGGGGAATCATATTCATTAAGTAATAAATCTTGACCCAAATTAGGTGACTTCAACACGTAAGAAGGACCTTCATTGTTTATAAAATGAGCCTGCTTGTATGGTGGCCCTGCTAAAACTATCCTATTGAAAAACAAAGTTTAATGGAAAAATTGCATCGGAAATTTCCTATAAAATCCTATTAAATAATTTTTTTTTCCTTTTGAAATCGATTGACCTATAGAAATACTTGATCAATTGTCCTATAGAAATACATTGAATCCTTTTAATTGAAATGAAAACATTTTTATAGGATTATAAAATTCTCCAATGGGATTGAATTTTCTGAGACTGTCAAAGTTTTTATTAAATAATAAAGAATCCTACTTAACTTTATAATAGGAATAAACACATTTTAAAGTAATATTTGTAGTCTTAGAATTTCATATGGAATCCTTTTCAATTCTTAATGGAATTGACTATGTTTTAATGGGAATTTCTAAAACCTTCAAATTTCCTATTAAATAATAATCAATTAAAATAAAATAAACACATACAACCTTAATCACTATTATTATAGTCTTTCAGCCGAGAAGCGATAACTAAAACACATAAAACGATTTTAACTTATTTCTAAAATGGATACTAACTACTCTAGTGAATTTTAACCATACATAAGAAAAATTTCAGTCGTATTTTCCTGTAAGAATTATCCATTTTCTATTGAAACTATTTCAATGTCTTACCATAAAACTATTTAGAATCCTATTGAAAAATAATGTCGTTATAATTATAATTTTAAAGTCCTATATTCCTGTAGAAATTATACACTTCCTATTGAAACTATCTCAATGTGTTCCTGTAAAACTATTAATCCTTTAGGGAAATTTTGTCGTAACAAAACAATTTTCCAAGTTTTATTTTCCTTTGGAGATTATCCATTGAAACTGTTTCAATGTCTTCCTTCAAAACTATAAAGAATCCTATTAAAGACGTAAGAAAAAAATTTCCTAAGTTTTATTTTCCTTTTCAATTACATTTACGTAAATTCCTATAAAAATGTTTCAAAAGGAACCAGTCTGATATTTAAAGGATTATGAGCTTAATTCCATTTTCCCATTGAATATGAGTCTTTCCTACCCAACATTTTTATGAAGTAAAGAATTTCTCGGTTGATCCCATTAAAATCGTCCTTTTCCTATCCAGTTTTCATCAATATTATATTCTATAGGATTGTACCTTTTCTAATGGGACAGTTTAAGCAGGGGGGTGTTACTCAGGACCTTAGTGTTCTATAATCTTATAATAGGAATCGAGTAGCAATGAAGTGAGATGAATTTCACCTTAATACACAGATGACAAAGTTTCACCAGAGTATAAATGCCAGAGAGGGTATTTTTAAGAAAATTGTATATACAAAAATGAATGGACATTTTGTGCCATGCAAATACAATCACGTAGGGAAGCCCTCATTATCACTCTTTGGATTTATTACAAATGTTTTTGGACGCTAAAGCAGGTAACTAATTGTCATAGATAATGTTTGCTTGTTTTCTATGTTTTTATGTTTTCTTTACGTGATTACGCAAATAATTTAATATATAGCAAAGAAACGAACCAAATGATATTACTCAGTATACAATTTAGGTCCTTATTTAGCAAGAAAAGAACAATTGTTTTTTCACTTCTTTAAATTTAAAAAAAGGATTGTTTGACTGGCTGCGTACTAGCCCTTCTAATTAAAATGTATGATAATCCAGCACGAACGTCAAGTACGATAAAATCAAGTTGAAATAACTTCAACTTTCGAATGAATTCATCAATCAATTTACTGTCAACATTTAAAGTTTATCGTTATAAATTAAAAACATTTTTTTTTAAAAGTTATTACATAGATATATAATGAACGATTCAATGAATGACATGATCTTATGAACGATAAAATGTATTTTTGACGCCAAATATAATTACCCCATATTCACATGTTAACGTAAAAAACATTATTTTGTAAGGAATTATCTATTAAAAAAACAAACTTCACATCTATTTAAGTTATTTAAGATTCTATGGTTGATACACAAAAACGTGAATATTTCAGCAACCCAATGAATCTATTTAAAGAATTGCTTAGCGATAATTTACTTTTCTTTTTCTTACCACTTATAATTATTTTAATCAAACAAAAATTTAGTAATTATATTTTAAACTTAAGTAAATCTATTAGTTTATCTTCCAAAAATTATGCATTGCTCTAAAAAATCCGCTTAATTTAATTCAAATTTAGACAAAAACCGGTGTACAATTTTTTCCTAAATTTTGTATAATTGACGAAAAATTTCAATAATGATCACAAAAGTACCACCATATACTTACACAATTTTATTTTAATATATTTTTAGGTTTACAAACAACGGAATTTAATTTTACCTTTTTTCTTTTTTTTATCTTTACGTTTTCTTGGTTGAACATCACCAGACATTTTTTTTGAATATTAATTATGGTAAAATAATATAAATTAATAGTTTTGATATGAAATAATAGGTCACAAAATTATTTTTTATATATATAGCCGGATAATATTGCACAAATTTCGTACGACGGATTATTCAAAGTTCACGCTCACGACTGAATTCTGAAAGTAATTTTGACGTTCGTTCTCGTTCGTCAAATTGACGATTGGAGGAAACTTCTGGTGGTAAGAATCAGAACTAGTACTCCAATATAAATTTTGACATTTAGTTCATTTTTGTATACATTCTAAAATTTGTGTTTACATTAGTAAGTTTTCAAGCCGAATAATAATAATTTAATCTAAATCCAAATAAAATATTCATTTATAATACTTGTGTTTTTCCAGGTGTTTTGTTACAATTACAGAAAAACTACCAGAATTGTATATAAAAAGAATATTAAAACAGCCATCACGGCAACACAAAATCCAGTTCACAAAAGAACTTGGATATTACATTGTGGGGTAAAATAAAAATTTAAACTAAATCTAATTGAAATATACATTTATAAAACTTGTGTTTTTCCAGGTGTTTTGTTACAATTACAGAAAAACTACCAGAATTGTATATAAAAAGAATATTAAAACAGCCATCACGGCAACACAAAATCCAGTTCACAAAAGAAGCTCCATTCAGAGTTCGAACATTAAATCCTGTTAATTACGATTCTAAATTAAAATTTTGGAAAAATGCCATAACAAAACTATTGTTTGTATAAAGGGGAAAGCAATATAAATATAAAAGAATTGAAAAATGCATTTCAGCGTAATAATCCAACGGTATTAGAGGATATGTTTCAGAAAGAAGTTAAATTAAAAAATGATTTCATGGAAATTCGACAGTATACATGGAGTGGAAGGGGGTTTTAATTCGTTGATAAAAAAGTATTTCAAAGAGTCTCAATAAATTTAAAAATTTAATGATACAAACAAAAGATGATTTCACAGAATATGTTAAAGGTGATTTTTTATTTAAGATTCTGTTGTCTCGAGGTTTAATTTTTATTCTTATTTGTAGAACCAATCAACAAAAATCAAAAGGGAGATGGAATATTTAACCGAATCTGTTATGTCCTTGTAGCCGATGCTATCGAAAAGCTTACCAATTCCAATTTAGAGTTTAAATTAACAAATGAAGGTGCTTTTTAGCAATTCAATAGTTAGAAAACGATAGATAATTACTCAAAAAGTCACACTAATCAATGAGCTTGAACGTTCTGTTTATAATCTAGAAAAAACAGAAAAACATTTATTGAAAATTATTGATAAAATTGAAAATGAATTAAAAGAGTTAGACATAAAAATATGAGGGTTGATAAGAGATGGCAAACGAAATTCGGCGAAGTTTCATCTTCGTTAGATCAAATACAAAGACTACAATCTCGAATTCAAGATACAACGAGTGATGCTAAAGTGTTGGAAGCTTTTAAAATTGGTTCTAAAACTATCAAAAATTTGCTTTCTGATTCGGGAATTACGCTGGATAGCGTTGATAAGGCATTGGCAGATGTCTAAGAAAAGCATGAGGTACATGATGATATCCAATCAACGTTGGGCGGTGGTAACACATTTAATATAATTGAAGATTCCATTCTGGAAAAAGAATTAGAGGAATTGTTATTAGAAGATGCCTTCCCTGATGTTGTACTGTCTGATATTAATAAAAACGACGGAAATGAAAAGGAGAAACCAAAGGATGCAATATTAAATATGGATGACTCGCTAGAACGTCGTATGAATGAATTAAGAATTGAGTTTGGTGATGGATGTTATTTTTTTAAAAAAACAGCCTCAGTGATGATAATTTTCTCCTATACTGATGTAACACCCCTTTCAAATATTCAAGCAAGAAACAGGAACTAAATTTTATTAGCACCAAAATAAGAAGCAATGGCTGATGACGCTCATTCAGCGTGGTGATTTAATTCTAACAAGTATCATATATCATATACCTCACCATCAAATAATCGGGAAAAAAATAATACGTGATTGATTGATTGTATTTTATTTAGTAATTAATTACCAATATTATAGTTACATATATTTGTACTTAATATTCATAAATTAGTTAAAGAGCGAAAAACAAAATGTAAATATATCACATTAAACAAATAAAATTTTTGATAATAAAATGTATAAAATCGTTTAAATTTGTTGGTTCTTATTCTTCATTTTAACAATAAGTCTCACTAACCCACTTTAACATTTCGAAAGTTGAATGTTTTATTGTTTATTTTTAGTAAGTCATTGTATTTTTAAATTGTTATAAAATTAAAAATATTGTACTTACTTTAATTGAAATTTAATTTTGCTCTCAAATACACAGAAAAATATACTTCTATTACCCACCAAACGTGTTATACCAGACTCACCAAAGATTTACTTGTAACGCGTTATCATAACAAGGGTTATAAAAGCACAAGACAACTCCAAAGAAATGTCACAGCTCGTCTTGCAAGACATGTATAGGGTTTGTCTTGCAAGACTAGTCTGTAGTTTTTCTGGTCAGACTGGTATTTAGTTTGTTTTTTCCAACCTATTATATTGCCAAATAACCTTGTTATTTTAATTTATTTTGCAGGTTAAATGAAATATGTTATAAAAATTTTGTAATTTTAATTTTATTTAGTTTACATGGTTTTACATTTAATATTTGAAAGGCACAAGAATGGTGAATTGTGATGAAGACGATTCGTTATAGACGTTACAAGTTTGAACCAGTTTAATGTTTTTCCATAGCAGCTTTTATAATTATTGGTTAGTTTATGTGAAGCTATGGTGGAAGTACAATAAATAAATAAATAAGCAAAAATATAGTACAATAATGTAAAAAATAATACTTACAAACTGATATTACAATTTGCTAATCAAAATTTAATTATTTAAATTACACGTGTTCACGTGTATTCAGTAGGTTGACATTTAAGCTGAACAAAAATTTACAGAAAACTAGAAATATAGTTTTGATTTCTATCGCATTTATTAAAATATGCTGTGGCGCTATGAGAAAAAATAGTCTGTCTCGCTTTAACTAATGGACTCTTATGCATGGTAACCGACTAATAACATGTTACAAATAACAAAAAATTTGGTGGGTAACGTCTTATATTGGAGTACTAGTTACAAAACCTGCCACCAGCAGCGCGATTTTTTAGATTCCAATCGTCAATATAAAATTTAATTTAAAAAATATGACATTTGCTGAATTTGCTGTATAGTGCTTTCAAATTGCACTTCAAATCGTTAAATTTGTGTATGTGTATGTATTTGACAAATTACATACAGCAAGGATATTTATAAATCAATAATTATGTATTAAAATTTTTTGCAATAATCATAACAATTTAATTATAGTAAAAACAACTTCAACACAACTCAAAACAAGCTTGATTTACACGAAATGATGATTATTTAGAGGTTTCAAAATAAAAAACAGCTGATCACATCTGTCAAGATTTTTTCGGTAAAATATTTATAAATTAAACCGATAAATCAGGGATCGTGTCATCAGCTGATTAGTTCGAAAACCGTAAATATTTTGTTGCAAATAACTGGTTGTGTTGTGATAGTCGTTTTTACCGTTATTAAGTGAAAATTTTAATACATACCTACAGATTTGAAATTTGCCGAAAAAATGGCAGTAATTTGCCGACAAAATGGCAGTTAACGATGTTCTACTTATTACTTACTTACTTACATTTTAGAAGTATTCTTGTATTCCAGACCATAAATGTTAAAATAGAGTAAAATAATTGGCCTATGTCCATTTGAGTCCATCTACACCTTAGAACGCATATTGTTGTAGGACCTAGGTTTTAAAAGGTTTTTATGTGTTGTTATCTCAAACAGATGAAAGAGTTGTGCTCAAATCTAACATTATATGTCGATTTGTAGTAATACATTCAACAATTAGAATCAATAAGAAAAATTTCTTACATTTGGCTTTGCAACTGTAGTTCCTTCAAGTTGGGTCTGATCACGTGAAGGAGTTGTGACAACAAGTTAGCTTTTATCCTGAAGGATTGGCAATGAATATAAGAAGTTTTATAGCAGTTACAAAATACTTCGATTCACCTGAAAATCATTGGAATTATGATGCTATGCAACGCAAATTTAAAAAACGTTAGCCCAATCGGCGCTAAATGTGATCAGATTTAGATTTATTGCTGTGTATATTAATTTGTCCACTGAAAGATGGTCAGAGGTGAATGTTAGATATACAATTGTTTTTTCAATAGTTTATAGATGTTATTTAAAACATAAGTTTTATACAAAGGAGTGTGCTCGGTAAGATTTAAAATAAGCATAAATATTCTTTGTTGGTTTAGGTGTTTGCTTTATCTTGTACTACCTTCTAGGCTTGATATCCAGTCAACTAGACAGCTTTATGAAATATAATGGTCAGTTGATTGTATCTGAAGAACTAGGTTCCACTCCTAATCCATGTAAAAAGAGGTGGGTGATCAATATAACCTTATATCCTCATTTAATATTCGTTTTCCTGTAAGTCCTTCTATTTTGTATAATCCTATTGATCTCCAACACTCCACCCCCTTTAATGTACTCTCATTATATATAACTTCGTTACCATTAAATAAAAAAAATATCTTTAAAACATAAGTTTTATTTAATATATCAAAAGGGACTTACAGGCATTACTTTTAAATTAAGTAAAAAAAATTGAATTTCATAAAAGTGATCACAATTAAATATAGAAATATTACTTATCTAAATATCAATTAACAGGGGAACTTGGTGGGAGTAAATAATTTCGATAATCTGGACGGAGTTGAAATTTTTGTTCCACTATTATTGTTTCCGTGATCGATGGAATTTCGACGAGAATTATTTAATGTTAATGTCGAAATACGTCGAATTGGCGTTGTTGAGTCAAACCTCACTGGTGCAGTTGTAATTGTAGCCCTTAACGCTTTAGGGTTTAGCGATATTCTACTCGAAATAGTTTTAACATTTTTAACCGGTTGCATTGCCTTAACCGGGCCACTTTTTAATCCGTTTACTTGAGATTTTACTCTCAATTGTGAGTTTGTGCTAAACGGCATTGCTGACTCTGTATTTGTTTTACTCAATCTAGTATTATACATCGAGCGACGTTGTGTGGGAGCTGGTTTGGTAGGCGATATATTCTCTTTCTTATAACCACTAAAACTTAAGGACGGACGGGAACGCATCGGTTTCGTTGGTGTGCTAAATACGCTTACACCCTTTGGTACTGATTTAAAATTTACAGAATGACTCAGTCTTTTATTGGATTGTATTTTACAATCTTTAATTGGTGTTTTATGATTAATATTCGTTTCAGGTTGATTGGAATGTATTTCAAATGTTCCTTCACGTTTCAGTTTATTTTGTGTATTTACGTTTTCATTATCATTACTTTTGATTTCATCTATACTATTCTCTTGGTTAGATAAACATTGAATCAGATGTGTTAAAATAGATTTAGCTTTATCTTTACTTTTCAAGTCATTTTCAGATATAAACTTAAGTACCATTTCCTCTAATTCGCACAAAAATTTTGTATCCGCCTCGGTTTTTTTCTTTTCTTTGAATTCATTCAACAATTTATTAGCTTTTATTTTTCTTGAATTCATATCATTATCATTTTCGGCGATTTTTATTCGATCTAACTCTAATCCTACATCAGGATCATCAACTTTTTCTTCTGTGGTTTGTACAGTTAAAAAAGGTATTTTAAGTAACTCAATGTCACTATCATTTTCGTTTTCGGATTCAACCCACTTCGGATTTGTTAAGTTGAGATCTTCAATTGTTTGATTTAAATAACTTAAGTCAAGATTATTTAATTCATCTTCACCAATAGGAGAGGATGATTTTGACTCATTTAAACGAAGTTTTTCTAAAAATGAATTATTTTGAATTAGTTTTAAAATACTTTGTCCTACATTCAATTTTGATCCGGATTTTGGACTGTTTGTGGTTCTGTTCCGGTTTGTCAAAGTATTCGGTGTGTCTAAAATGTGATTATTTGATAGATAAGGGCTGCTTATTTGTTTTTCAACCTCTTTATCATTACTTAGAAGTAAGCAACCTGAAGTATACTCGTTTAGATTCGAAGTTAAATCAATCAGATTTCTTTGGTAAATGTTATCATCAAATTGATCGCATATTTGATTTTCCATAATTACCTGAAACTAATAAAACTAACTAATAAATAAATAAAATTTTAATCAATACATTGTTCTTACAATTATTTAACTTAATTATTAATATTCTAGACAGCAATACAATTATTTCAATCACAAACTCATTTCTTGATCAGCCGTTTCGAAAATGATTTGATTTTATGTCAAAACTTAAAAATAATTGTCAATTGTATAGTACTTCAGGTTGTTTTTCATAAATATTTCTCTTGGACATCTACATTTTAGTATTTATATCTCAACTAAAAATATATTTTCGTAGGATTTTAGCACTATATCAGATATTTGACTCAAACCAAAATTTAGTGTCGACATTACACCGATAGCAACATAAATTTGTTAAAGAATGGTATTTCCGAATATTCTGTATATTCCATGCATGCTATTCCTTTTCTTGTTTATTATTTTAGTTTTTCGGAATATACAGAATGCATTATTTTTTAATTGAATCAAAACGTAGATTTTATTTATTTATTTATTTTTACACTTGACGGCAAACAGGCCAAGGCCAAATAATACATTGCCCAGAAAATATACATTTTACAGAAAAGAAAAAAAAATTCTAACAATCTACAATTTATACTTAAACACTAAAATATATTTTCGTAGGATTTTAGCACTATATCAGATATTTGACTCAAACCAAAATTTAGTGTCGACATTACACCGATAGCAACATAAATTTGTTAAAGAATGGTATTTCCGAATATTCTGTATATTCCATGCATGCTATTCCTTTTCTTGTTTATTATTTTAGTTTTTCGGAATATACAGAATGCATTATTTTTTAATTGAATCAAAACGTAGATTTTATTTATTTATTTATTTTTACACTTGACGGCAAACAGGCCAAGGCCAAATAATACATTGCCCAGAAAATATACATTTTACAGAAAAGAAAAAAAAATTCTAACAATCTACAATTTATACTTAAACACTATGAACATACAAATGAACATGATTATAAACCGAAGTTATAATATCAATATGATATTAAATTGAAATTAAATTGAAGTAAAAATATAATATGATAAGAAATGATATGATATAGGATATGCCAAAACATATATGCCGAAAAAAGATTTCATCAAGAATACATATCAACAACAGCAACAAACCAGAGATCAGAATTGAGCCTCCATACCCCCGCTATAAATTCCAAGCCACCAATTATACATAACATATATAAGGGGGAGGGGAAAATACTAGTTATAGGAGGGAATGGAGGATAAGGGTGGGAGGAAATGGAAGGAGGAGGGAAAGTGGAAGGAGATGGGAAAAAGGAACATTGACGCAGATAATACAGACCATCGTCATAAAGAAAAAACATGCAAAAAAACATGCAGGCTAGCAATATATTTAAAAAAAAATAAATAAACGGTGAGGGCAGCAATCCGCGATAATGGCCTACGACAATGGCATATTCCTAAAATTTTCGTCTCCAAAACTCACGAGTTTTGTTCGCATGTCTTCTTACGAAGAAAATAAATACCGACCTCTCAAAGTTGGATTTGTGGTTTAAGATGAATAAAATGAAGCTCAATATCGGAAAAACAAAATGTATGTGTATGAACGGTATATTGAACGAAAATGTGATGATCGGTGGACAAATAGTAGAAGAAGTTCATGAAATAAAATACTTGGGTGTAGTGATTGATAATCAATTACTTTTCAAAAGCCACTGGGATTACATATGCAAAAAGATTGGGAAGAAAATACACTTTCTAACAAGAATCCGTGATACAATATCACAAATTACAGCAATAAACATTTATAATGTAATTATAAAACCACACTTTGAATATTGCTCGACGATTTTATACATGTGCAACAGAACGATGATGGACAGAATACAAAAGTTGCAAAACAAGGGTATGAGATGCATTCTTCGAGTTAATAGATACACCCACATAAATTTAATGCTGGAAACACTTAATTGGTTGAGTATTCGACAGAGAATCAATTTGAACGTATTAGTTTTTGTCTTCAAAATCAAACACGGCCTTTTGCCAGAGTACTTGAAGAGAAAGTTGGTCTACTCATCTGATGTTCACAATTACCAACTGAGGAATAAAAATGATTTTCGATTAAATTTATTTTCAAATGAAAAATCCAAAAACATGCTGATGTACAACGGGCTGAAATTATTTAATGAACTACCACCCGAATTGAAGAAACTGTCAAACTTTAACATTTTTAAAGTTAATCTGTTAACTTATGTTAAAGAAAACTTTTGAAATGTAATCTAGTGATTTAACTTATGTATTTTCTTAAATGGTTACTAAACTAAATAAACAAATTATTATTATTATTATTATTATTATCTTCTACACATAATGTCCATTCTACTCCTTCGGACAAATTCTATTCTTCTCCGTCTACCTCCGCAGAAACGAGACAACGCGACGCTAAGGCAACTGTATCAACTATGAGGGTTAGATCTAATTTAATTTCTCAGCAACAACTATTCCATCCTGCATCCACAATTACGTGCCACAATTAGGCACAACCACTCGTACCACTACTCGGTTCCTTCGTGTTGTAGCACAATAATTCCCTACATCGTCTCATCTTCGATGAAGTTGATAGTTCGAGTCGATGAAACAGCGTCAGCTAACACTTTACGAATTACCAACACATGCAAAACTCTCGGACAAAAAATTCTCTACATGCTTCTCATTCTAACATTACCGCCTACGGTACGTTTTGATTTACGGTTCGCTTTAACGTTACGTTTACGAAACCTTGTATGAAAAAACTACTTCGCTTTCCTTAAGCTTGGCGGTGCTTATTCTATAGAGTTTTTTCTTTAAACTTCAAATCGTTGTATTGCTGCATGGAATCTGTCAAATGATAATTAGAAATCAGTAATTATGTATTAAAATTTACTGCAAAAATAATAATAATGCAAATATAGTAAAAAACAACTTAAAGACGCAAAACAATCTTGATTTGCAAGAAATAGCAATTTTTTTATGTTTTCGAAATCCAAATCAGCTGATCACAAATGTCAAGTTTTTTTCGGGAAAAAGGTCTATATACTATACTTATATATATATCATACAAATATACAAATATACTGTATAATGATTCTTTACGTTTTCAGTTCGAATTGACGATTGGAGGAAACTTCTGGTGGTAAGAATCAGAACTAGTACTCCAATATAAATTTTGACATTTAGTTCATTTTTGTATACATTCTAAAATTTGTGTTTGCATTAGTAAGTTTTCAAGCCGAATAATAATAATTTAATCTAAATCCAAATGAAATATGCATTTATAATACTTGTGTTTTTCCAGGTGTTTTGTTACAATTACAGAAAAACTACCAGAATTGTATATAAAAAGAATATTAAAACAGCCATCACGGTAACACAAAATCCAGTTCACAAAAGAACTTGGATATTACATTGTGGGGTAAAATAAAAATTTAAACTAAATCTAATTGAAATATACATTTATAAAACTTGTGTTTTTCCAGGTGTTTTGTTAAAATTACCAGATTGTACATAAAAGAATATTAAACGTATTATCCTGATGAATGGAAAGACGATGTAAGAATCGATGCTTTGCTCGCTCCATTCAGAGTTCGAACATTAAATCCTGTTAATTACGATTCTAAATTAAAATTTTGGAAAAATGCCATAACAAAATATTGTTTGTATAAAGGGGAAAGCAATATAAATATAAAAGAATTGAAAAATGCATTTCAGCGTAATAATAAAATTCCTTGTATTTCCAACGGTATTAGAGGATATTGTTACGGTTCAGAAAAATCTAGACGATTACGGTCACTTCCAGGAAAATAAAATCAACAAAACACAACAATTGAATGAAATGAATATTGTTGTTGTTGTCTCTTCTTAGAAATAGGGTCAACATAAACGATTTTATGAATCAAATCAACATAACGTAAAATAATCGAATATTCTAATATTTTCTCAAGGTTTCTGGAAAGTGATGTCGAATTATCTAGAAGTATTGCAGAAGGTATATAAGAAAATTACCTATTGTAGTTTTTAATTAGTTTTATTTTAAACCTGCGATTGTGAAGTTAAAATTATAAAAGTGATCTTTAAATTAGATTTTGTGTAAAGTTATAAGTGTAATAAAGTTATAAGTGTTATTGAATAGAAATATTTTGTGTATTATTTTGAACGCTGTTATTACTGGAAATTTCTACAATAAACCGTTGGAGTTTCTGAAGCTGTTGAAAGAATATTCTAGTTAGGAGTATTGTTTGCTGTATTGTTTTCCTGTTATTGTGAAACAATTAAGGTGTTGAATACTTATTAAAACCTGGTGTGTTTGCTAACTAATCAGTGATCGAACTCAGAAAGAGATTGAGAATTGCGTTTATCGAATTGTGAGTTAGGCCAATTCGAAGGAAGGTTGGAAAAACGTAACATTGGTGACATCGGCGGATTGGTTAGCTGTTAATAATGGTTTTATTAAGTGATTTGAAGGTTCTTGAGTTAAAGAAAGAACTAGAACAACGTGGATTGTCAACAAGTGGAAACAAAACTGAATTAATGCTACGGCTTCGACAAGGTATGGAAGCCAATGGATTGGACGTGGAAAGTTACCAGTTTGTAAGAGTCACAACAAATAATGATGCAGTAGTAGTTGATGAAGAGAAAAGTTCTGTTGCGGAAACAACAACCTCATTGCCACCTGCAAATTGTGATTTTACGCAGTTAATGGCTATGATGCAACAGATGAATTTGAATATGAATCAAAAATTTGATCAACAAAGCAGCAACATCAATCAACAAATGGCTGCTACTAAAGAAGAGATTAGTTGCAACATCAATCAACAAATGGCTGCTACTAAAGAAGAGATTAGTTGCAACATCAATCAACAAATGGCTGCTACTAAAGAAGAGATTAGTTGTAACATCAATCAACAGCTGGAAACAGTCAACAATAACATGGCTGTTAATAAGGAAGAGATTACTGCAACACTTGCTGCAAATAAAGAGGAGATGAACCAGCAAATAAATGAGTTGAAAACTGGAATACGTCAACATTTGGATGAGAAACTATTACAAATGTCAACTGCATTCGATGTAAAAGTCGAGAAAATTGAAACAGAAATTCAGGAATTCGAACATAAAATGTTGACGAAAGTTGATGATTTTGAAAAGAGGTTGCAGGACGTTGAAACGACTAAAGTTATTTCCCAGGTGGTACATCAAGTAGCAAATATCAAACTAAAACCACCATCATACGATGGAACAACATCGTTCGGCATCTTCAAGTTCCAGTTCGAAACCGCAGCAGATCAAAATGTTTGGAACGCTGAAAATCGTCTAGCTGCGTTAATAGTTGCTCTTAAGGGGGAAGCAGCTGAAGCATTACAGGCAGTGCCGGAAAATGATCGGAAAAGTTATGCAGAGGTGATGAATGCATTGGAACGTAAATATGGCAGCGACCATAAAAAGGAGTTATACAGAATTGAGCTAAAAGGTCGCTTGCAACGAAATGGTGAATCTCTACAGGATTATTCCTCGGCTGTAGAGCGGCTTGTTCATTTAGCACACTCAAATACACCACCATATTTCATGGAGAAAATGAAGATTGAGGCTTTTACAGATGGTATCCGAGATCCAGAAACCAGGATCAAAGTAATGACTACACCTAAGGCGACTTTCCATGAAACTGTCGCATACGCAATGCAATATGAGATGGTACAGAGGATGTGTATGCCATCTGGTGGATGCAGAAAAAGGAATGTTGAGTGGAACATCAAAGGGGAGGTTTTGGCACACAGAGATAGAAGCGACATCAGATGCTGGGTATGTGATGAAGAGGGTCACATGGCACGGGAGTGCAAGAAAAACGGGGAAGCAGACAGATTGTCGTCTTTTGTGAAGAACAGAGGAGCCGAAGAAATGGAGCACGTAGGGTTCAGGAACAGCAGTAGAAAACTTCTGTGCTGGATATGTAGGAAATCGGACCATATCTCACAGGACTGCTGGAACAGGAAGCGTGATAGATCTTCGTCTCCTATTCAACGGAAGCCTGTTGAAGGTGCAACTGTAAAGCCAAAAAGTGAGGAGAATGCAGCCTACATTCCAATTTCAAGAATTGCGGTAAATGGTGAAAGCTTGGGTATCAACGGACAACTTGAAGGTAAAGTTTGCTTCATGACACTGGATACAGGTTCAGCTCGAACATTCGTTCGCAAAGGTTTAATTGACGGTGTTTTGGAACCATCAGATGGATTGATACTCCAAACAGTAACTGGAGAATGCGCCGAAATAGAAGGTAAAAGAATCGCTGAAATAAAATTGGGAAATAACTGCTATCAACAAGAGGTGCTAGTGGCTGACATTAGGGATGAAGTCATTTTGGGGATGGACTTCATGAAGGCGAAGGGATTAGTCTTCGATTTTGGATGTGGAATCCTTAAGGTTAATAATGTTGAGATGCCACTACTTGTGAATGAGGCAGAGCCAACAGTTATTGGCAGCGATGAGGAACTACGCAGTGCAGAGGAAAATCCAGCACCATCCAAACAGATGAGGGAGAGAAACGTTAACCGACGCAGACGATTAAACAAACGCCGAAAGTTAAAAAGGAAACAGGTCCAAGCCCATAACGAAGTGAGCGATGTAAAAGAGGTGGTTCAAATAGCTGCAAACGGGGACGATTCGCAGCTGAAAATGAGAATGGTTCAGGGACATGGCGGTGTGAAACACTCAAAGGGAAGAGATAAGGATCACTTAAGAGATAATGATTATCCATACTCATCACGGTGGGCTGATATAAAACAAAGTAATGGCCAAGGACTTAGAAAGGGACCGGAAGTAGTTCTAAACAGCCTGGGAAATAGAAAAAGAAAAAAAAAACATGTTTGGATTCAACAATTGGAGGAGAGATCTAGATCCTGTTCGGGACGAACAGGCTTAAGTGGAGGGTAATGTTACGGTTCAGAAAAATCTAGACGATTACGGTCACTTCCAGGAAAATAAAATCAACAAAACACAACAATTGAATGAAATGAATATTGTTGTTGTTGTCTCTTCTTAGAAATAGGGTCAACATAAACGATTTTATGAATCAAATCAACATAACGTAAAATAATCGAATATTCTAATATTTTCTCAAGGTTTCTGGAAAGTGATGTCGAATTATCTAGAAGTATTGCAGAAGGTATATAAGAAAATTACCTATTGTAGTTTTTAATTAGTTTTATTTTAAACCTGCGATTGTGAAGTTAAAATTATAAAAGTGATCTTTAAATTAGATTTTGTGTAAAGTTATAAGTGTAATAAAGTTATAAGTGTTATTGAATAGAAATATTTTGTGTATTATTTTGAACGCTGTTATTACTGGAAATTTCTACAATAAACCGTTGGAGTTTCTGAAGCTGTTGAAAGAATATTCTAGTTAGGAATATTGTTTGCTGTATTGTTTTCCTGTTATTGTGAAACAATTAAGGTGTTGAATACTTATTAAAACCTGGTGTGTTTGCTAACTAATCAGTGATCGAACTCAGAAAGAGATTGAGAATTGCGTTTATCGAATTGTGAGTTAGGCCAATTCGAAGGAAGGTTGGAAAAACGTAACATTGGTGACATCGGCGGATTGGTTAGCTGTTAATAATGGTTTTATTAAGTGATTTGAAGGTTCTTGAGTTAAAGAAAGAACTAGAACAACGTGGATTGTCAACAAGTGGAAACAAAACTGAATTAATGCTACGGCTTCGACAAGGTATGGAAGCCAATGGATTGGACGTGGAAAGTTACCAGTTTGTAAGAGTCACGACAAATAATGATGCAGTAGCAGTTGATGAAGAGAAAAGTTCTGTTGCGGAAACAACAACCTCATTGCCACCTGCAAATTGTGATTTTACGCAGTTAATGGCTATGATGCAACAGATGAATTTGAATATGAATCAAAAATTTGATCAACAAAGCAGCAACATCAATCAACAAATGGCTGCTACTAAAGAAGAGATTAGTTGCAACATCAATCAACAAATGGCTGCTACTAAAGAAGAGATTAGTTGCAACATCAATCAACAAATGGCTGCTACTAAAGAAGAGATTAGTTGCAACATCAATCAATAAATGGCTGCTACTAAAGAAGAGATTAGTTGTAACATCAATCAACAGCTGGAAACAGTCAACAATAACATGGCTGTTAATAAGGAAGAGATTACTGCAACACTTGCTGCAAATAAAGAGGAGATGAACCAGCAAATAAATGAGTTGAAAACTGGAATACGTCAACATTTGGATGAGAAACTATTACAAATGTCAACTGCATTCGATGTAAAAGTCGAGAAAATTGAAACAGAAATTCAGGAATTCGAACATAAAATGTTGACGAAAATTGATGATTTTGAAAAGAGGTTGCAGGACGTTGAAACGACTAAAGTTATTTCCCAGGTGCTACATCAAGTAGCAAATATCAAACTAAAACCACCATCATACGATGGAACAACATCGTTCGGCATCTTCAAGTTCCAGTTCGAAACCGCAGCAGATCAAAATGTTTGGAACGCTGAAAATCGTCTAGCTGCATTAATAGTTGCTCTTAAGGGGAAGCAGCTGAAGCATTACAGGCAGTGCCGGAAAATGATCGGAAAAGTTATGCAGAGGTGATGAATGCATTGGAACGTAAATATGGCAGCGACCATAAAAAGGAGTTATACAGAATTGAGCTAAAAGGTCGCTTGCAACGAAATGGTGAATCTCTACAGGATTATTCCTCGGCTGTAGAGCGGCTTGTTCATTTAGCACACTCAAATACACCACCATATTTCATGGAGAAAATGAAGATTGAGGCTTTTACAGATGGTATCCGAGATCCAGAAACCAGGATCAAAGTAATGACTACACCTAAGGCGACTTTCCATGAAACTGTCGCATACGCAATGCAATATGAGATGGTACAGAGGATGTGTATGCCATCTGGTGGATGCAGAAAAAGGAATGTAGAGTGGAACATCAAAGGGGAGGTTTTGGCACACAGAGATAGAAGCGACATCAGATGCTGGGTATGTGATGAAGAGGGTCACATGGCACGGGAGTGCAAGAAAAACGGGGAAGCAGACAGATTGTCGTCTTTTGTGAAGAACAGAGGAGCCGAAGAAATGGAGCACGTAGGGTTCAGGAACAGCAGTAGAAAACTTCTGTGCTGGATATGTAGGAAATCGGACCATATCTCACAGGACTGCTGGAACAGGAAGCGTAATAGATCTTCGTCTCCTATTCAACGGAAGCCTGTTGAAGGTGCAACTGTAAAGCCAAAAAGTGAGGAGAATGCAGCCTACATTCCAATTTCAAGAATTGCGGTAAATGGTGAAAGCTTGGGTATCAACGGACAACTTGAAGGTAAAGTTTGCTTCATGACACTGGATACAGGTTCAGCTCGAACATTCGTTCGCAAAGGTTTAATTGACGGTGTTTTGGAACCATCAGATGGATTGATACTCCAAACAGTAACTGGAGAATGCGCCGAAATAGAAGGTAAAAGAATCGCTGAAATAAAATTGGGAAATAACTGCTATCAACAAGAGGTGCTAGTGGCTGACATTAGGGATGAAGTCATTTTGGGGATGGACTTCATGAAGGCGAAGGAATTAGTCTTCGATTTTGGATGTGGAATCCTTAAGGTTAATAATGTTGAGATGCCACTACTTGTGAATGAGGCAGAGCCAACAGTTATTGGCAGCGATGAGGAACTACGCAGTGCAGAGGAAAATCCAGCACCATCCAAACAGATGAGGGAGAGAAACGTTAACCGACGCAGACGATTAAACAAACGCCGAAAGTTAAAAAGGAAACAGGTCCAAGCCCATAACGAAGTGAGCGATGTAAAAGAGGTGGTTCAAATAGCTGCAAACGGGGACGATTCGCAGCTGAAAATGAGAATGGTTCAGGGACATGGCGGTGTGAAACACTCAAAGGGAAGAGATAAGGATCACTTAAGAGATAATGATTATCCATACTCATCACGGTGGGCTGATATAAAACAAAGTAATGGCCAAGGACTTAGAAAGGGACCGGAAGTAGTTCTAAACAGCCTGGGAAATAGAAAAAGAAAAAAAAAACATGTTTGGATTCAACAATTGGAGGAGAGATCTAGATCCTGTTCGGGACGAACAGGCTTAAGTGGAGGGTAATGTTACGGTTCAGAAAAATCTAGACGATTACGGTCACTTCCAGGAAAATAAAATCAACAAAACACAACAATTGAATGAAATGAATATTGTTGTTGTTGTCTCTTCTTAGAAATAGGGTCAACATAAACGATTTTATGAATCAAATCAACATAACGTAAAATAATCGAATATTCTAATATTTTCTCAAGGTTTCTGGAAAGTGATGTCGAATTATCTAGAAGTATTGCAGAAGGTATATAAGAAAATTACCTATTGTAGTTTTTAATTAGTTTTATTTTAAACCTGCGATTGTGAAGTTAAAATTATAAAAGTGATCTTTAAATTAGATTTTGTGTAAAGTTATAAGTGTAATAAAGTTATAAGTGTTATTGAATAGAAATATTTTGTGTATTATTTTGAACGCTGTTATTACTGGAAATTTCTACAATAAACCGTTGGAGTTTCTGAAGCTGTTGAAAGAATATTCTAGTTAGGAATATTGTTTGCTGTATTGTTTTCCTGTTATTGTGAAACAATTAAGGTGTTGAATACTTATTAAAACCTGGTGTGTTTGCTAACTAATCAGTGATCGAACTCAGAAAGAGATTGAGAATTGCGTTTATCGAATTGTGAGTTAGGCCAATTCGAAGGAAGGTTGGAAAAACGTAACAATATGTTTCAGAAACAGGAAGTTAAATTAAAAAATGATTTCATGGAAATTCGACAGTATACATGGAGTGGAAGGGGTTTTAATTCGTTGATAAAAAAGTATTTCAAAGAGTCTCAATAAATTTAAAAATTTAATGATACAAACAAAAGATGATTTCACAGAATATGTTAAAGGTGAGTTTTTATTTAAGATTCTGTTGTCTCGAGGTTTAATTTCTATTCTTATTTGTAGAATCAATCAACAAAAATCCAAAAGGAAATGGAATATTTAACCGAATCTGTTATGTCCTTAGCAGATGCTATCGAAAAGCTTACCAATTCCAATTTAGAGTTTAAATTAACAAATGAAGGTGCTTGTTAGCAATTCAACAGTTAGAAAACGAACAGAGTCGATAGATAATTACTCAAAAATTATAATAAAATTCGGTGCCACCGCACAAAAAGTCACACCAATCAATGAGCTTGAACGTGCTATTTGTAATCTAGAAAAAACAGAAAAACATTTATTGAAAATTATTGATAAAATTGAAAATGAATTAAAGATTTAGACATAAAAATATGAGGGTTGATTAGAAACGGCAAACGAAATTCAGCGAAGTTTCATTTTCGTTAGATCAAATACAATTACTACAATCTCGAATTCAAGATACAACGAGTGATTTTAAAGTGTTGGAAGCTTTTAAAATTGGTTCTAAAACTATCAAAAATTTGCTTTCTGATTCGGGAACTACGCTGGATATCGTTGATGAGGCATTGGCAGATGTCCAAGAAAAGCATGAGGTACATGATGATATCCAATCAACGTTGGGCGGTGGTAACACATTTAATATAATTGATGATTCCATCCTGGAAAAAGAATTAGAGGAATTGTTATTAGAAGATGCCTTCCCTGATGTTGTACTGTCTGATATTAATAAAAACGATGAAAATGAAAAGGAGAAACCAAAGGATGCAATATTTAGTATCGATGACTCGATAGAACGTCGTATAAATGAATTAAGAATTGAGTTTGGTGATGGATGTTTCTTTTTTAAAAAAACAGCCTCAGTGATGATAATTATCTCCTATACTGATGTAACACCCCTTTCAAATATTCAAGCAAGAAACAGGAACTAAATTATATTAGCACCAAAATAAGAAGCAATGTCTGATGACGCTCATTCAGCGTGGTGATTTAATTCTAACAAGGTATAGCATAGCGTTTTTAGAGTTTCCCACACTAACTGCACTTCCCCCTACTTCTGTAAAAATCTTATATAGGAGTAGTAGTTACAAAACCTGCCACCAGCAGCGCGATTTTTTAGATTCCAATCGTCATGACGATTGGAGGAAACTTCTGGTGGTAAGAATCAGAACTAGTACTCCAATATAAATTTTGACATTTAGTTCATTTTTGTATACATTCTAAAATTTGTGTTTACATTAGTAAGTTTTCAAGCCGAATAATAATAATTTAATCTAAATCCAAATAAAATATTCATTTATAATACTTGTGTTTTTCCAGGTGTTTTGTTACAATTACAGAAAAACTACCAGAATTGTATATAAAAAGAATATTAAAACAGCCATCACGGCAACACAAAATCTAGTTCACAAAAGAACTTGGATATTACATTGTGGGGTAAAATAAAAATTTAAACTAAATCTAATTGAAATATACATTTATAAAACTTATGTTTTTCCAGGTGTTTTGTTACAATTACAGAAAAACTACCAGAATTGTATATAAAAAGAATATTAAAACAGCCATCACGGCAACACAAAATCCAGTTCACAAAAGAAGCTCCATTCAGAACATTAAATGCTGTTAATTACGATTCTAAATTAAAATTTTGGAAGAATGCCATAACAAAATATTGTTTGTATAAAGGGGAAAGCAATATAAATATAAAAGAATTGAAAAATGCATTTCAGCGTAATAATCCAACGGTAATAGAGGGTATGTTTCAGAAAGAAGTTAAATTAAAAAATGATTTCATGGAAATTCGACTGTATACATGGAGTGGAAGGGGGTTTTAATTCGTTGATAAAAAAGTATTTCAAAGAGTCTCAATAAATTTAAAAATTTAATGATACAAACAAAAGATGATTTCACAGAATATGTTAAAGGTGATTTTTTATTTAAGATTCTGTTGTCTCGAGGTTTAATTTCTATTCTTATTTGTAGTCCAAATGTAGTCCCTCAAAAATCCAAAGGGAAATTGAATATTTAACCGAATCTGTTATGTCCTTGTAGCCGATGCTATCGAAAAGCTTATCAATTCCAATTTAGAGTTTAAATTAACAAATGAAGGTGCTTGTTAGCAATTCAACAGTTAGAAAACGATAGATAATTACTCAAAAATTATAATAAAATTCGGCGGTGTCACCGCACAAAAAGTCACACTAATCAATGAGCTTGAACGTTCTATTTATAATCTAGAAAAAACAGAAAAACATTTATTGAAAATTATTGATAAAATTGAAAATGAATTAAAAGAGTTAGACATAAAAATATGAGGGTTGATTAGAGATGGCAAACGAAATTCGGCGAAGTTTCATCTTCGTTAGATCAAATACAAAGACTACAATCTCGAATTCAAGATACAACGAGTGATGCTAAAGTGTTGGAAGCTTTTAAAATTGGTTCTAAAACTATCAAAAATTTGCTTTCTGATTCGGGAATTACGCTGGATAGCGTTGATGAGGCATTGGCAGATGTCTAAGAAAAGCATGAGGTACATGATGATATCCAATCAACGTTGGGCGGTGGTAACACATTTAATATAATTGATGATTCCATTCTGGAAAAAGAATTAGAGGAATTGTTATTAGGAGATGCCTTTCCTGATGTTGTACTGTCTGATATTAATAAAAACGAAATGAAAAGAAGAAACCAAAAGATGCAATATTAAATATGGATGACTCGATAGAACGTCGTATGAATGAATTAAGAATTGAGTTTGGTGATGGATGTTTTTTTTAAAAAAACAGCTTCAGTGATGATAATTTTCTCCTATACTGATGTAACACCCCTTTCAAATATTCAAGCAATAAACAAGAACTAAATTATATCTATTATCTTTTCATCGTTTAAGTCCAAAGTAAAATAAATCTTTTTTGTTCAAATTTTTAAAAAAACATTTTTATTTTAAATAACACAAGCTATAACACAAGCTATCTTCAGGTCAGAAAAAAATATATCAACTATACAAAACAGAAAATGAAAACTATACAATTTAAACAATATTAACAAAAAACACTTACAAAAATGTTTTGTCCAAATAAATTACTTCACTGATGTCACTATTATGATATTATTAATTATAATTTTCAAATAAATTAAAAAAATTTTAAATTAAAAAAAGTGAAACTCAACTGAAACTTACAAAATATCTTCTTTAAACAAACGGATAAAAAAATTTTTTTGAAATATAAACCAAAGATAGACAGTATTTAAAAAAAAAAAAAATTTTAAATATTTAAATAAAAGAAAGGTATACGTTATTATATCAGCACCAAAATAAGAAGCAATTGCTGATGACGCCCATACAGCGTGGTGATTTAATTCTAACAAGTATCATATATCATATACCTTACCATCAAATAATCGAGAAAAAAATAATACGTGATGTATAAAATCGTTTAAATTTGTTGGCTCATATTCTTCATTTTAACAATAAGTTTCACTAACCCTCTTTAAAATTTCGAAAGTTTAATGTTTTATTGTTTATTTTTAGTAAGTCATTGTATTTTTAAATTGTTATAAAATTAAAAATATTGTACTTACTTTAATTGAAATTTAAATTTTGCCCTCAAATACACAGAAAAATATACTTCTATTAACATCTTATATTGGAGTACTAGTTACAAAACCTGCTACCAGCAGCGCGATTTGTTAATAACAACCTTCACCAATAGATGTCCTGTTGAAACAAATCAAAGCCAAATGAACCTGTGTAGCCAAATCCAAATTACATTACAACAGTTATTTCGCTTTACCGTTCTAAATTTTTAATTTTAGATTGTCAGAAGTATCAAAACCCGAAATCATTTCATAGTCTTTGCTTTAAAGTGTAAGGTAAGCCAAAAAAATTTGCACATTAAACTATACAAATAATTTCCATTATTTTAAATTTTCGTAGATACTAAATTATTTTTGGAATATTATTTTTAAATTTCAAAGAAAAATTAAATCTGTTCAAACACGAGGAATTTAATGGTGTATCAAATATTTTAATCACCGATATGAAGAAAGCACTTGAGTTTAATAAAAGTTATTCCAATTCAACTCCAGAAATGGTTAGCAAAGGAATACGGCCTACGAAAATTTCGTCGGCACCTCACATTGTAAAATGCATTTCAACAAGTAAACTTGTCGAAAGAAAATGTGCAGTAAACCAATCGTTAGATCTTAATATTAAAAACCGGGCCGGAGTAGAAATTATGTTGAATGATAATCCATTTACATTACAACCGCCTCTATTTTCTAATACATCTTCAGTAGAAGATCTGAATTTAACTGAACCTAAATGGGTTGATTCTGAAATTGAAATGGATAGTTACATTGATGATTTAAAAATTCCATTTATCGAGGACAATGATGTGCCGGAGGAGAATAATAACGATACAATATGCTCCATGGAACATCAAAATATAATATCAAAGAACAGCAAATTGTTAGAAGAATTAAAAATTAGGAATCGTTTGGAAGAAAATCAAAAGTTTGTCAAAGAGCTAGAACAAAATGTGATGAAATTTATTGAAGAAAATAATCTTATACATCACCAAGTTGTTAAAAAAAATTTAAAAACATTAACCGATAGTTTAATTGGCTCCGATGATTCGAAAGAAAAATCACCCAATGCAAGTGATGATAAAAAAATTGTTCGGGAAGGAACATTTGAAATAAAAAAATATTCTATTTTTACTGAAAATGACTTCCATCAAACTCCGATGATATCGAAGATTAATAATATTAGACGATCAATGAGTTATCAAGATAAAAATTCTAAAATAGGAGTAGAAAAGTCGCATAATACGTTATCAACTCCAAAAGCTGCGGTGAGATCAAGACATTCAACTGTCACTTTGAATACACGAAAAAAAGAAAATTTAGAGCCATCACCGAAAATTTTGAAACGATTACAATATAGTGGTGCGACACCAATGAATGTACAACACACACCGAATATCAATGATACCAGAATTCAAACCCCAAGCAATCAAAAACTTCGGCCTAAAAGAAGAACAATGGCAATGGAGAGTGGTCCGATGAAAGCTATTCAACCAATTAGTTCTAGTATGTTGACTAGCAAGCCTGTTTTAAAACGTGCATCATTAAATCCGAATCTAACAACATTAAAATGTACACCAAATTCTACAAGTACCCCAGTTTTGTCCAAAGATTGTACGCCAATTAAGCCGACTTCTGCTTTGATAAATGCAAGAATTGAAAGAAATAATTTATCAGCTAGGGTACACACTCCTTCGAAGTTGGCCAAATTGTTTACACCAAAACGGGCGGGCTAGTTATAAAATTATTCTTCGGTAGGTAATTTAATTTAATTTAGTGTTTTATTTGTAAATTTTTTTAAATTGTTTCTGTTTTAATTTTCTTGAATAAACTTTGCATTATCATTAAATCGTTATGTAAGTTGTAAAAATAATTGCTGGTCGGGCTAAAGGAAAACGATTTCAGGCATGAAACAGCCTCTATTTTTCGTACGGATCAAAATTTTAAAATTGTAGAAAAAGCTTCAAGATCATTTCCCTAAATTATTTTTTCGTTTGTGGCACAACGAAATTTTGTTTTACATGTGGTTGTAGCTGAGGTGCTAAGCCTCTGGTTCCATGTTCCGGTTGAGGAACTCTGCTACTGCCCTTGGGCGGTACCATAAATCTTCTTTCGTCAGGTTGGTTTATTTTCAGGACATCTGAATAAGTGGTCTACATCGTGCGGCTTGCCCTCAGCGTCCAGCATCGCTTGTCAACAGTTTCGGTATCAACTCTGCTCATGTAGTTGTTCAGGATGTGTATTGCGTGACCAACCGGATCTTATTTGAGCTAGGATGGATCTGGTGATACGTGGTAGTTGTACCTCTTCGGCACAGACTTTTGGTGGCTTTCTATTTAGAACTTGATTTGGAGCGTAGTTTCTTATAAGGTATTTAACAGTTTTGGTGTGGAGTATTTTTAAGCCTGTTCTGTATGTAACCTCGTCAATGTTGCTAATTACTTGGTTGTCTCTAACATCATGCAGAAAGCATCTTGCTGTCCTCCTTAAGTCTATGTGGTTTAATTGTTGGTAAGGTGTCGTTACAAGGATGTTGCTCTTTGTGACAGACCAATAGATATTGTTTGGTTAGCATTTAATTATGTTCACGAACCGCCAATCTTTTACAAGTGGGCCATCAAATGACATCCGGTTGCGGTTTTTCTTCTGCTGTGTTGTTTGTAACTTATTCCCGTGAGTTTCAGCATCTTGGTGTGTCCATATGGGTACAGCATAGTTTACAATAGGTCGACCTATTGGTTTATACGTTGCAATTATTGTATTTTTATGCTTGCCCCATGAACTACCCGCTAGTGTTTTCAATGCATTATTCCAATTTTTTAATGCAGAGTTCACTTGTTATGCATGAACATTGAATTTAAGAAATGGGACGAATGTTACCTCCAATAGTCTCGGATTTTTTACTGTAGGAATGAGTATGTTGTCAATGCAGATGCTTAGTGTTGGATTATCTCCTTCGTCCTTGTCGTGAAAACTGAAAAGTGTAGAAGTGAACTTTTTCGTGGAAAGTTTCAGTTTTCTTGTTTTGAACTATTTATTCAGAATGTTAAGGTAAGGATATAGGATATTGGTGAGTTTTTACAGGTTGTTTCCTGTTGCAAGCACTGTGCAGCCGTCTGCATATGATGTGATGGTTATTCCTTCTGGTGGGGCAGGTAAGCTGCTAAGGTAGATATTGAATACTGAAGGTGAGAGAACTCCACCTTTTATAACTCCTTGTCTTAGCACACTCACCTTGGACTTACAATTACAAAACTCGACGTATGTTTGGTGACATCTAAGGTAGTTGCACAACCAACGCTTTATTAAAACTGGCAATTTAGTGTATAAAATATCATCCAGTATTGCAGCGTGCGACACTGTCGAAAGTTTTTGATAAGTCAAGTGCAACTAAGATTGTTCTAGCACAGGGTTGTTCTTGGTTCAGACCATCGCACTGATGTAGTTTTGTGTTCTGTAAAGCGCGGTGATGGTACTATGTGTTCTCCCGCAGCTATTTTGGTATGGCGTCAAGTTGCAAGATCTAGTCAGCTCAGGGAGCAGAAGTTGGTCGGAGTCGGAGATCGGTCTGTAAGATTCACGCTTTTGTTTAGGTTTTCCAGGTTTTAAAATAGGGGATGATTCTGGCCGTTATCCAGATATTTGGTATCTGAAGCGTATTTACAGGCGTATTGACTGTAGTAGTGAGGTAGTTCAATCCTTTGGGTCCAATGTGTTTGAGCATGATGGCTGAGATGCTTTCGGTTCATATGGCTTAATTTTTCTTATTGTATTCTCATCTTCTATGGAAAATATCATATCCTCTAGGTTGTCCGTACTAAGTTTACACAGATGTCTTAAAACTGATCTGGTTTCTTTCTCATGTTTACTTTGTTTTTCTGTAAACTATATGTTAAAGTTGTTTGCGCATTTCCTGCGCATGCAGTTATTTTGAGTTTGTCGAGGATGAGTTCGGTCTCTTGATGACCTTCCAAAGCCTTTTACTTGTGCTCAATATTCATTAATTCTCTCCATTTTTTCTTTTATGTTCCGTTACCAAATTGTTAATTCTCTTATTCTTATATCCATTTGATATATCAATTGATGCTTAACTGTTACCATAGATGTTTCTTAATTGTAGTTTAAGTACAAAGAAAAATTATTTTATCACGTATGTATAGCAAGCCATTAGAAAAATAGCAGAATATAGTTGAAAGTATTATAAACGGGTTTGAAGCTATCGAAGTTAACAACAAAAAACTGTTTGATAGACCTGCATCACTTAGATCAATAAACAAAAACACAAGTTATATATTGTACGGATTTTGGACATGTTACAAAGTTTTATCAAAAGTTTGTCATGAACGGATGCTATAATGAAAGAACAAGCAAACATGTTGTTGTTAAATTAAAAATGTGAAAAACTTTGGATTGGAAGTGAAAAACAGGAAGTGGGTTGACTGAGTTGTTTTAATTCTTTCTCAAGAAGTTTCATACCAAGATCCATCATAATAGCGTTTAGAGGCTCTCGTTTTATCAAACGCAACACCCCCCTCTTCCTTTGTCAAACACAACCGCTTATTTTTTCTTTCTCTTGTTGACTAAACCGTTGTACCAGAATTTCATCCACATTGCTTCATAACTGTAGGTTGTTGTATGGATAAAGGCGTAAACGTATTGTCTGCCAGAAGTGACAAACCGGAAGTTGATATGCAAAATTATGACGTCTAGTCACCTTAGGTTACTGCGTCAAAGGAGATTAAATAATATGGTCTTGGTTAATGAAATAAGTTGAGACTTATTTAGTTTTGAGGGCAAATGAGTTTTTAACGTTAAAGATGTTTGAGAATCTTGGATAGAAACAAGGAAGCCAACACGGAAGCGTATAATAACATCCTCTGGTTGGAACCTTTTTGTGGACAATGGACAAATTCTATTCGCGGAAACATGCGGGAAGAATTATGACAGAGTGCTGCAAAGCCTGGAATAATCCCTAGGGTTAATACAGTCCAAGTAGTTAATTTTGTTGTGCAATCAAATCAAAAAAGGGCAGCAATGTGCTCTAGGTGAATAGGCCTTTGTTACAAGACACTTTATATTAAGAAAACGCCTTAAGAATATTGGTATGGATGAGGGAGACGTATGTATAATTTGTCTTTTAGAGGAAGAGACCCCAGTTCATCTTCTCAAAGATTGAGAAGTTTTATTCTACACGAGGTGCCGTATGAACGAACAGAACCCGCATTCACTTAACCCTTTCAATTTCCTGAAGGAGAATGGATGGAAATATTTTTAGAGTAAACCACGTTAGCTGCACTCCCCCCTCAAAAACAAACGCCAAAAATTGAGCTATTATCGCTTTCGCATTCCATAATCGGGGTCCTGGTCTATGATACTGAAGCAGGTCCAAAGAGTTCAATATAACAGGAGCGACTCAGGGATCTGTCCTTAGACCACTATTATGGAACATCATGTACCATTGTGTTCTCAGATTAGGTGTGTCCAAGCGAACAACGATTATCAGCTATGCAAGTGGCCATGGTTGTTGAAGCCAAGAACCTCAAGGACATTAATTTCAACCGAACCAAACCATAACACGTTAGACTATGGCTGAATAACAGTAATAGACTTGATTGATCTCAAAATGGAAGTCGTACTATTGCGTAGCCACAAGTATCGATATCCACGCTAGTGAGCGGATTATAACATCGGGTGAGCACCTGAGATATCTGGGAATCGTTTTAGACCACAGACTTAATTTTGAAGACCACCTAATGTACGCTGCAGACAAAGGAAAACGAGTTGGGAAACATTGGTGGGCCTAAACAACCATCATGAAGCTTCTCGGAAGCGTTAGTACATTAATAGTGAAGTATGCGGCACCCATATGGATCTCAGCGGTGCAAACTATATCTTATGTTAAACCCATCAAAACGGCCTATAGACTGACATCGTTGCGCATATGCTGCGCTTTCCACACGGTGTCTGATAAGGCAGCAACTGTTATTGCGAGTGGGATACCGATCGATATTGTAGCAAAAAAGTAGCGACTCTGCGTTTAGCAAGACGAAATGATAGAAACCGAGGAACACGCAAATGCTCCATAAAAGACAATCAGATGAAAAGGCAAGAAAAATGAGAAGCTTCGCGAACGTTGGATGGACCTTTGTAATGATCTCTGACGTAAAAGCATGGACAATAAAGAAACAAGGGGTTCGTTCGTAAACACCAAATCGCTTGCTTATTTTCGTATTTTGACGTTTGTGGCCGGAAATGGTCGTTCTTAAACTATTTCTTGCCTATTTAAGCAAGCGATTTGACAGATAAAGTTGTTCGGAAACTCCATTCCTATTCCAAAATAGGCGATTCGATCGCCTATTTTGGACTCGCTGTTTTTAAGATCCTAAATAAGAACTGAAATATAAAAGTGACATTTGCGGTTTTTATTTAATTTTAATCAAAACAAATACAATAATATTAAAAATATAAATTTAATATTTTATTTTGTGTGTCTCATTTATTTACTAGAAATATGAAAATTGTTTTTTTTAAATCTGCATCTATTTTTTTATACAGAAATTAATCAAATAAAAATTCAAAATTTAAATCATTTGTTTTTATTTTTCATAATTTGACATCTGCAAATAATTATTTTTTCACGCAAACCAAACATGTTTTGTGTTGTGTTTAGTTTGTTTTTCCTGTTGTTAAATTATTGTTATTATTGTGATAAGTTTTAATACATAATTATTAATTTTTAATACTTTATGTATATATATTTAGGCAACTGGTCGTTCGGAAACAAAATGCCAATTCTTGTTCTTGTTGAAGAACTGATAACCACGCCCCTTGGAATGACAGTTGCCTATTTTAGAAAATAAGCAAGTGATTTGGTTTTCCGAACGAAACCAAGGTGACGTCAACCATTACTTGACGCAAATTATCTAAATTATCGCATAGATGTTCCTGTGAATACTATAGCAATACAAGTAAGTACGTAACCGATCCAAACTGCCTCTACTGTGAGGAAAGACCGGGAACGCAGGGCACGTGGCTGTCGAATGCACAAGGTTTGCAACCGCATGACGACTTATTGAACAGCATACTGAGTAATCAATCACTTCGCATAGCTTCATGCAGTTTATGCTGAACTCAAAAGTCAACTAGATCATAGCGAATGAGATAATCTTAAATATGATGAAACGTTCTTTATTTAATATAACAAATTTAAATGATTTTGAACAAATAAGCTAACCATACAGTTCTTGTTCCTTGACCTACATTCGAAAATTTAAAATATAACAAAATAAAAAAAGGAAATAATGAATAATAACAAAATATGATTAATTAATAAACTAACAAATAAAAAATAAGAATATTTCGTATAAAGTAAATAAACATTCAAATTTCAAATAACATCTAGAATAAAATAAAAAATTTAACTATAAATACATATTGAATAAATTGGATTCCTACACAGAAAAAAATTAATTCGCATTTTCATCTAAACTTCATTGATATCACATAAAGTAAATGAAAGAATTTTAACCATTTAATTGTGTTTTTAATTGATTTTGCGAATAAGTTTTTATGCTTTATTTAAACATATTAGACGAACACATAATATTCATTCATCAACCGGAGTCAGACGTAGAAGGTTGTCTGCTAAATTTTAAAGAAAAAAAAAATAATCGAAAATAGAAAAATAAATTGTATTTTGTTTTATTTTATTTTTGCATGTATGTCTTTATAAAGACAGATTAAAGGTAAAATAAGAAAAAATACACTGAAGTGTGTGTTAGTGTTTATGAAAGAAAAAGTGGTGAAGAACGGAGGCGTAAAATTATATAATTGGTGAAATTGCTCTTTATTAAAAAATTATTTGGTATTTTATACTGACTGTTACCAGGCGGTAAGCAGGTAAAATTTTACCTGTTATTGCTTTGATGTAATAAATTTATTTATTATTTTAAAGCATAAATCCGTTTTGTATTGCCCGGTAACAAGAAATGTAAAATTTCGTTTTAGTTGTTAGTATGAATTTCGAATTTAACCCTTTATTTGCACTCTTCAATTTTGTTAGTGTCTTTTGTGTCCCCATTTTTTTGCTTTTCCCTTATAGTGCAACTGTTGCATGAAACCTGCTATCGTGTTTTTGTGACAGAGATACCCAGTTTCTTTTGTACTGTGTAGTGTTCAAATTCAGGCCTGGCCGAATTTCAGTATCTATACCTGCACTGTCAAAGGGTAAGTCTTTGTCTCAACAAAATGGCAGCAGAGTGAACCAACAGCTTAGCATTGACTTCACCAACATAAGAGGTCTCAACTCGAATCTAAACGAGGTTCATTACTACACCGAAAAAAATAAACCTGACATATTGTTTCTTACTGAAACAATTGTCAGTGGCAAAACATCGAAATTGAATATCGATAAATACCGGATACCTAGTTACGAATTGGAACATTTCTTTTATAACAAGCATGGTGTCTGTGTATTTGTTCGTAATTCACTTTCATGTATGAGAATTAAGGCTTACGAGTTAAACTCTAAGCACCACAATTCTCTAGCACTGAAGAGCTCAGGTGTTGATGAAACTATGTTTATAATAGGATTATACAGATCCCTAATTCCCCCCAGGATGTCCCTTTTTCGATCAAATATCGGCTAGTCTAGACAAGATTACCACGGACTACCCCAAAGCAAGACTGGCCATTCTTGGAGACTTTAATATTCACACTAAAGAATGGTTTAAGTATTCATCGCGCACTGACGACGTAGGAAGACAAGTCGAACTGATACTCGCAGATTATCACGGTTTGACGCAAATGATAGAGTGTCCCACTAAAATCTCAGACAATTCACATCATAACAATAATTTGCTGGATCTGTTTTTGGCAAACGAACCAGATACTACGAAGACAAAAGTTGAATAACCCCTCGGAACATCGGACCATTTACTAATATCAGCAATAGTACAATTTACATCGCCGACACAAATTAAAGCAAATCCTCGTCGTGTTTGGAACTATAAACGCGCTGACTGGGAGGGACTGAGAAACTTTTATGATGAAAAACCTTGGAAAACTATTTGTTGTGTTGATCAAGATCCTAGCACATCGGCAATAAGAATTCCTGAAATCATAAAAGACGGATTACGGCGGCTTATTTGAAATCGATTAATAACTCCTAAAACTGAGCCTTGGTTCACGCGGGATGTTGATGAGGCAGTGAAGAATAAACGCAAAGCATTTAAGACGTATAACGCAAATAAAACGCCTGAAACCCATAGCGCCCTTAAGAAAGCCAGAAATATTAGTAAATTCAACATAGACTTGGACAAAGACGCGTTTATCCAGAAGAAAGCAAAGAAATTCGCCGAGCACCCATCTGGCTCACGTAGTTTCTTTCAGGCAGTTAAATCAGTCCAAAGTAATTTTGCTCGATCGTCTTTTCCAACCTTAGTTCTGAATGACATTCCCGTGAGCGACTCGAAAGAGAAGGCGGATCCTTTGGGTCATATTTTCGCAGAAAACTCAAACATAGTTGAACCTCCCCATTCTCCTACACTCATTTCCCCAGTTGTAACGAAAATGAAACCAATTATTTTTCGTTGCAATATTGTACGGAAAATGCTTCTTTCTATCAATATCAACAAATCTGCTGGCCCCGACCTTATTTCACCCCTCATTCTTAAAAACTTTGCTAGGCAACTAGCTCCAATTTTAACAAAAATTTTCTATTTATCTTATAAAACCGAAATATTTCCCGATTCTTGGAAGCGGGCCAGCGTTCAACCTATATCAAAGAAAGATAGTAAGATAGAGCCTAACAATTATAGACCAATTGCAATTCTGTCGGTTTTAGCTAAAACATTTGAAAAATATGTTAACTACAATTTAATAGATTATTTGGAAATGTCGCGAATTATTGATGATAAGCCGTATGGTTTTCGTAAAAGTCATGCAACAGGAGATCTGTTAGCCTACGTATCCCATCTCTGGAACAAATCGCTGGAAAACCATGGTGACCATTCAGTATTTCACTTGACATTTTTAAAGCATTTGATAAAGTGTGGCATAAAAATCTGATAGCTAAATTAAAATCTTATGGCATAGACTATCTTACTGTCTTTTGAATTCATAGTTTTCTTACAGGTCGCCAATTTCATGTTAATTTAGATGGTATCACATCCAATATTTTCACAACCAATGCTGGGGTTCTCCAAGGTTCTGCGCTCTCACCAACCTTGTTTCTTCTATACATTAATGACATAATCCATAGTTTTGCTGATGACAGCACATTGCATGGCATCACATGCATCTCCTAAATTTCGATCTCATACTGCATATACCACTGATAGAGAGCTGCTAATTGATTCTATCAACAAAGATCTGGATCATATAATGGAATGGGGTGATCGTAATCTTGTTTCATTTAATCCAACCAAAACCAAACTATGCCGTCTTTCACGAATAGAGCGACATAAAAATTTCCCTATTAAAATAAACCATGAGGAATTGCGTGAGGTTGAATCAGTTAGACTTCTTGGAGTGGATATTCAAAATAACCTGAAATGGAATAAACATGTGTTCAACCTCGCTAAATCTGCAATGCAAAAATTAGGATTCTTGAGTCGATGTAAAAAGTATTTCAATCCCTAGCAAATTTTGCTAATCTTCAAGTCCTCTATTCGTCCATGTATGGAGTACTGATGCCGAGTCATCCCATCCATTTGATGTTTAAATATCTCGTTGTAGCACTGTATCCTTCCAGAACGACTATTTTAATAGAGTGGCAAAATTGTGGAACTCAATGCCCTCCTCTGTATTTCCCGATGAATTTTCCCCTCAGGCATTTAAAGAAAATGTCCATCGTCATTTAAAATAATTAGTATAGTTATCCCTATATCCTCATTCCTTCCATTTTCCTCATCTCCTTCCTTTATAGTTGACATGATATCTCCGGATATTCAAAGAGTCTGAATAATGAATATTTCATATTTAGTGTGCTAAACATGTCTAACTAATTAATAAAAAAAAAAATTTAAAACCAACACTTTTACGAATAATAAAAACGAAACAAAACCAAATCTATTTAATGCTAATATAATAACAACAATAACAACAAAAGAATGGAAAAATAAAAAAGTTGTTTTACATTTCAAAAATGACTGATTTCATTTATTGTGAAATAATGCTTTCGTAATATAATATTAAACTGATGTATTTCAATTTATTTTCATCTAAATTTGTGTGAGAAAGGAATTTTTTAGTGAAGGTAATGAAAACAAAAACAAACAGGCATTTTGAATAATTAATATTAGGTTTTAAAAAAATTATTAGATATTTTAATATTTATTTTGTTTGTCGTGTTTCATCTTGGTTTATAGCTCTACTATTTTAGATTCCAAATTTAAGACAATGTAGTCCTGTATTAGGCCAGTCTTTCACGATCTTCAAATTAACTTTTTGTTTAAATAAAATTACTTTTCAAAAAAATTAAATTATTGTTAATTCTGATATATGTTCATTTAATTTTAACACCAAATAGATTCATTCAATTACAATTTTAAACATTTATATTAGATTCTTTTTAAAAAAAGTCTTTAAACAAAGATGAATAAAACATTCAATTAAAAGTGTTCTGATTCAATTCTGATACAAAATTTTAATAACACAATCCAACATTTTATCACATCAAATCAAGATAAAAAGTCCGAACAGCGATTAACTTATATTTTAAGTAAATATAATGAACTTCTATTTATTTTAAATTGATTAAGTTAAAACACGGATTACCACAACTAAAACTTTAACAAACTTTCCGAAGAAAATATATCGCGTGAACAACGTTGAAATAAAAATTTTTCTCTAAAAACAAAAACTTGAAAAATTTCGAAAAATAAATTTTTCTACGCTCTCTTGATTTTTTTGAAAAACTGGAAATGAAAAATGTGTTACCAACACAAAACAAAATGTTAAAGTTATACTACCAGTGTTCGCCACAGGTTTACCTATATTTAAATATTTTTTTCTTAATGTTTATGAAACATTTATTATATTATTTAATATATTATTTATTATATATGAAACATTTAAACAGTTTAGTAAAAATTTAGAAAACTTTATATGAATCAGCTACAGCTACTTAAATTACATGAATTACATGAATTACATTACATGAATTACATGTAATTTTAGTAAGATGAAAACGCGACTTTATTTTTTTTTTCTGTGTGAGTGATGTGACTGTGTTGTCCGTTTTGCGATTATTTAAAAATAAATAAATATAATATCTACCTTAAATCATTGAATCATCACCCTTTGTATCCATTTTTAATCCTCAGTCAATAAACAATATTAATAACAATAGATTCGATTTCTATCCTACATTTAGGAAATTGGTTTGATATCGGTACCGGGTACGTATTATAACTACTATTCGATTTGATCACTACTTTACGGTCCCGTCTTTCCATTTTGTCTATCTAATAAAAAACCATGGTTATAAACAAAACATATATTTGACTCTCATTATTTTTTATATAAAAAACTATATAAAACTAAATTAATCTCGTCCTAAATTTTATTATAATAATAACAATAATTAAATTATCACAACAATTGACACTGTTTTAATGTAAAAAAAGATAACTGATTTACTATTCGAAGTACTTCGTTTTAGTCAACCGACCACCATAACTAATATTAATGGTGACTGATCTTCTGTCAAATCGTTTTTTTGTTTGTTTGTTTTCCTTTATTTCTCTGAGAGAGAAACCGGTTTGTCTTCCCAAAGACGTGCGAAAATTTTTCATTTGATTCAAAATTGTACAATTATTGCAAATTTCTTTTAAATCTATAAGAAAAAAACCTACCACAAAAAAATAATAGTTCCTCACTGCTACTATATAAAAAGAAATAAGAAAAATGACAGATTAGGATTTGATTCTAACCAAACATATAAATTTTAATCTTTTATCTATTAAAAATAAACTACGCAATAATGAAAAGTTGGTCGCCAGCTAGTTTTCATAATATACTTTCAGGATGTATACATAACTTAAATATTTGAACATTGGCATTATAAAACAATAAAATATTCACTATATTATAAAATCACTGGAAATAACACAATAAATGTAAAATACTCTCGTAATTATTTTCATTCATTTTATAAAAATTAGCACAACTAAAAATAATAGATTGTACTTTTTGTTTCGTTTTAAATTATTTAATTGTTTTTAATTTATAATTTAATACAATAGTTGGTTGTTGTAAATAAACAGAAATGCAAATGGCGAAATGAGAAATTGAATATGACATTTTTGTGAACACGATTTCTTATGTCTCTCTTCATACAATTTTAAAGTTATGTTCTCTCTATATTTATATATACTCTAAGGTTTTAGTAGTCTATTCCTGTGAAATGGAATTTACCACCTACGATGGTTAAAGAAACCATTCGAATAAGTATATGCACATAAAAAACAATAACACACCTCAATTACCAAAATAGTGTCACGTCACTTTGAATTTCTAGGCACATGGCATCGAGAACGACTTTACAGTTGCATCCGTTTTAATCGACTTCAATAATACCAATTTTTAAGAATAGTGACATGACTTTATCACTTGATTTAAAGTGATACGACATCGGTTATTGAAGTGATATTGTTTTCAATCTCTCTCTTTTTTTTAAATTTCTATGCATAGCACGGTTTTTCCTTATAGAAAATAAATGTCTATAGTATAGCAAAAAATATCTTTTCTAATATAAAAATAATAATTAATAATTTTAGCTAAACTATTATATACAAAATAAAAAACGCTTAAAATCTATTTAAATTTAAAATATAAAATTAGACAACATAAATATGCTATCTCTTGCAATCATAAAATAATGATGAGCCTCGATTTGCAATATCAGCATATTCTTTTTTCGGTGCGCATAACTTATTTGAAAATTCTGAATTACGTTTTCTGGTAAAAGAAAGAACAGAAAAGAAATGTTTTTTTAGTGTGACCAATATTTAGTTATGACTTGTAAGCTTACTCTCTTGTTGGCATTTGCATTAAATCTACTGTAACTGTTTTAACATATAAATGATCATTACACCATAAAATGCATAATGTTCTTGGTTCTAAAACATTCATGTCATGGGACCAATTCAGCTCAACCTTTCGAATTTTATCCCCCACGTCATATTGGTTGGCGATTACTACTTGATATATTGAACCATGTTCCAATCGCACCGTTCCACGTGGTGTTAAATCAATATTACGAACAGCACCACGATCGGAATAAATAGCTGCTGTTAAATATCCTTGTACCCATTGTTCAGCCATTCTAGGTTTAGCCATTTCGATTGTAAAACGATAATGACGTTCTGTAATAACATTTTAATTCGAAAAAATATTCGTTACGGTTGAAATTAAATTAGATAATTTAAATACTTACGACAATATGGATATTCTTTTCCAGTTGCTAGAAAATATTTTCCTGGTATTGGTGATTGTAGTGGAATATCAGAAATTTCGTTTTCAGAAGAATTTCCGGATGATATTAATGGTATTGTTGCATGGTAACCCATAATTGCACAGTTTCCTGAATTACATTTAAAACACCTACCCGCTAAGAAATGTTGATATGACGGACATCGGTGTGCTAAAATGAAATCAATATTATTTAATAAATAAGGTTAGTTCTTATGTTTTGTTGATTTTAGGGTTTGCAACGTACCGACATACGGACATTTTCCATTTATACTATCAATAAATAATTTAATTGCACGAACATGATTGCAAGCTAGAAGAACTCTAGATGCTTCTTCAATCCCATCTTTAATTAGTGTTAAAGGAATCAACGCACCACCTTCTTGAGATAGAGCACAACCAGGTTGTTCTTTTCCATTATTTGGGTAAAAATCTATATGACCACATGCTTGTGACATACCATAACCTGGAATTTCTAACAAAAAGAAACTCCGTCCGTCTGTATGTATTACATCAACAAACTGTGCATCACTTGGATCTAATCGTACCGATGGACCCATGCCTTGAAAATATGGTTCCGCTGGATCCAGTCCTGTTATGCGACCGATACCCAATATTCTTTCACCAGCATAAGCTGCAGTATGTGCACCCAATGAATGACCTATCATATGAACGTCTTCTGGTCGCAATCCATGATCTTCCTGCAGTCGTTTTATTAAATAGGCGATCTCTAACCCAACAAGACGTGTATTGGCTGTTGCTTGAGTATACAGTGGTAAAGAACCACCAGCCCAATCGACTAATATTACATTCAAATTTTTTCTAGCAATAAGTTCATCCCTCATTTCAGAAACCCAATTTGATAATGGTGTATCAATGAATCCATGAATAATAAATTTTGTATGCCATTCTGGATTAAAATTACTTTCTGAAATTCCTTCTTTATCTTCAGCTACAAGAAGTTGTCCTTCGTTAGGATTCTTTTCAGTGTATAGTAAAAATCTTGTGTTTATAACGCCTCGTGGTAGTGGAAATACGTTGAATGGACGATGTATTAAATGATACCATTCTCGAGTTATGTTTAAACAGCCCAATTCTCCGTAGCATCTTGTTTCATTTTCAACTGAAAAAAAAAATAAAAATACGTTATAGATAGAAGTTTCCGAGATTTGTTATTCTAGGCACAAAATTTATATCGTATTTTTTTTATTAACAGAAGCCCATCGAGAAATGCACGAAACACCCTAAACATCTTATACAAGAAATTTTATAAAATTAAGCAACAAAATAGTTGGAAACTGGTAATTTTCTACTTAGCATTCGACTTATGGGTATAATAATTAGGAGTAAATTTACGTCGAATCGGTCAATGTGTAGAAAAATCGATTCGGCGTAAATTTATGAGTAATATGTTCTATTTAGGTAAACATTCCAATTACTTCCTTGTTTGAGTTTAATTGCTCTCAAAAAATCCCCAATAAAATTAAATTCCCCATAATGTTGTCTAATATGCATACATATTTGACAATAATTGACCATTAATTACACATTAATTGGAAACAATCAATAATGAATTAGAATAGAAATTTAATTAGAATAGAAATATTCCCCATTCTATGGATTCACACAAAGTAATGTCTAGAAATTTAATGCAAAAATTCCCATATAATATAAACACATTTCCATAATATGGTGTCTAATGATAATGGAAAAATTCAACTTAAGTAAATAAATAAGTGATGATACAGTGTCATCGCCTAGTAGCGTAATTAAGAGCGTGTCATGCCAACGAATTCGAACATTGCACTGAAGACTATACCTTTGAATTGAAAAAATTTCTAGTACTGCCTAACTTACTTGTGTTTATTGCTTCCAAAAATCTCCAGTTCTATTTATTTCTCCAGTTTTTCTACCTAGTAAATTTCTCCCTAATTAAGGTATAGACTTGACGTCGACTATAGGTTGCTTTGCACATATTTTCAACCTAATTGTAAGTTATTATTGGTCGTGGAATTATAAAATTCTACTACGCAGAAGTAATTCTGAAGATGTTCTGAATTGAACATTGCTCGCAATGAACCCAACGTGTTCGTTTTTCTCTAGTTATCGGTAGACTTTGTTCTTTTCCCGTGCTTCCCTTACAATAGTTTGCCATGAACTTTATTCCACTTTTCCATTTCCTTGTTTCAAGTAAAGTCTTGGAACCATATTTTTTGATAGTGTCGACTATCATTTTTTTGACAACATGGCATAATCCACATAATTAACCTCTGCCATTCATAGACTGCGGTGGGCCGTATCGGAGGGAAACTACTGTTTTGTTAGAGGGAGAGGGATTATGTATGGAATGAGATGTTTGATGATGATTGTTGGCTCATCCAGCATTTCCTTCCTCCCATATGTTTTTTTAGGCTCTGCAGTGTAATTTATTTATCATTCGTTACTATCCTTTGAAAAAATACTACAAATGTCAAATACTACTAAATTCCATAAATACTACATTTGGCGCCCATTTTTTTATTAGTTCCGAATCAATTTGCAAATCCAAGTTTATAAAAGTTTCTCATTTCTGATGTCTAGTTGACTACATAGATAAACCAGATACTGGGAGCGTAAAATATGTTAGCGGTTTTTTGTTTCGTTATTTTCAGTATGGAAATTTCATAAGTATAATAAAAAATAAACTAGAAAACAAAACTAACAGGATACTACCTGCCAAGTAGAGAAGATATGCGGAAATCAGGGCTCTAAGACAAAATTTAACAATTTTCGGATGAAATTGGAACAATCTGCCACGCCATCAATTATTATTAAACGTGCCGAGTAAAGCATGCGTTTCAAGTATTTACAATCACATTTACAATCTAATAACATTTATAATCTAATATCACAGTAGGTAGGTAGGTCTTTAAAGGATTCTATGAGTTGTGACACATATTGTAGCTCCGATTACTCATCACGTTTGACGAAAAAAATATATAATATTTCTTTGTAGACGTTTATAAAAACGGCCAGTTAATTTTCAACGCTTCACCAAATTTTTCTTTTGATTTAGTTTTTATTGAGAAAATATTCTAATCTAAATTTGATCAATTTTTATGACATACCAACTTCAAATGTAGCTCATCATTATTTTAATTTTTATCTACTTCTTTCACCACTGCTATTACTGCCTTTACTTTTTTATTTATTTCTTATTGTCTGTACAACTATACCTTTTTTAACCTCTTTGTTTTTTCTTTAATTTGTTTCCACATTTTCGAAAATTTATTAATTTCTTTTTTCTACTCCTATCACAGTAAATTATAAATTACATCACACTATCCATGACATGTAAATTGATTATTTCAAATAGCGTGCGGTAAGTAAAAAAAGCGTGCGGTAATGGATTTTCATATATATATTACCGCACGCTTTTAATAAAAAGAAAAATTTTTATTTAAAGAAGAATTTGATTTTTAAAAATTAAATATTTCAATTCATTTTGACACAGAATAATGCAAAGCCTACCACAATTTGTAAACTATTTGCATTTAATTTATAATTAGTAGTTCATTTTTTCAAGTAATTATATGCGTTTGGGCATTAAAACAAAGTCATAGAAAAAGTATATAACAAATCGCGAGTTGTAAAGCATTTTCCATGCTCGTGAAGATACTGCACTCGTGCGCAAAATTTTCCCTCGCATGTAAAATGTTACTTACAACTCTAGATATGTAATATACTATTACACACAAACGAATCGTAAAACACATTTTACATCCTAGTTATCGTGACTGAAAGTTGAACTTAACGCCTGTAAAATAAAAGCCCGTTGCTATATAAAACATTAGTGTATTTTTCTACTTTGCCGCTCGTAAAATAAAATCGTCATAAAATTAGAACAAACAAATAAATTATTGTATGAAGTTTATAGAGACAATCATGGCATGTTTAGTATAATTTTCAAAATGTCTAGCAGCGAGCTTAAAAAATTCAAAAATTGATTTATACTACAATTAATTTGTACAGTTGTGCGTAAAACGTTGTACATGCACTCAGGTTGAAAGGAAGATTACGTCCTTGGTTCAATAAAAGCCCTCGCTTCGCGTCGGGCTTCAATATGAACCGCAGGCGTAATCTTTTACTTTCAGCCCTCGATATGTAAATAACTATTACGCACAAATTAATCGTAAAACAAATTTTAAATAAACTAGTTATTGTGGCAGAAAGTTGAACTTTACGCGCGTAAAATAAAAGCCCGTTGCTATATAAAACATTGCTGTATTCTTCTATTTTGTCGCGCGTAAAATAATTGTCCGTACAATAATTAAAATAATGATAAAATTAGAACATTATTGTATGAAGTTTATAGTGAAAATCATTGCATGTGGCAGAAAGATGAACTTTTTTTGGCGCTCATGCTCCATGCAGGAGCGTTGCCTAGCTAATCAGCTTCGATTATTCACCACGGTCCTTCGCAACAGTGATATAATTACCATGGGAGCAGATTTTTTTAAGGTCGTTTATTACGTCCGTCTCCCATTGCAGTCGTGGTCTACCTAGCGGTCGCCCACAATCTGGACCACTACGTACATTTGTTTTTAATCATTTCAGACTGTGAATCGGCACGTAGAACATGCCCAAATCAAGCAATCCTGTTGGAGCGGATACAACCGGATATTTAAAATATTCAACTCCCTCAATTCATTCTTCGCCGCACATCAAATCTTTCTTCTCAGCCTCTTTTGAAACATTAATTTATTTGGTTTTGTAGTAGTTAATTTGAAGACCAATTTTTCTAGCACCACTCTCAAGCGACTTGAAAGTCTCACTCATAACAGCTTCTCTTCGGCTGAAGATGACAACATCATCGGCATAAGCGATCATATGTACTGAGTTTATTGACAAGATATTGTTGTTAGTCGGTAGTTTCTTTTGACGGCACACATAATCCAAGGCTAGATTAAAGAGTATAGGAGAGATAGAATCACCTTGTCTTAACCCGGATTCGACTTTAAAAAATTTTGATATTTCGTTCTCTACTCGTACACAGCATTGAGAGTTCTGTTATGCCACAATCCGACGTGAGTTAGGACCAGTAGCATTTATAAGAGAATCTACCAACATCTACAAATACGCATAACAACAAACATAATATTATTGACAAAGTATCACATTGTTCATTGTCTATACAATTAACAACAATATAAGGAATCCATTATTCGCGCCCCTCCAACAACACGAATCTCCAAAAACGTATTGTTTCATTATCAATTTTTTTTATATTAACTCTGTTAAAACAAACATAAAAGCCATGCCACATGCAAAATATAAACGAACGAATTCGGTCGTTTTAAGTAAAATGTGCCACATGAACAAAAAATTTATCGGCGATATTTACAACAACAACAACACTAAAAATGACAGTTTGCAAAAAAAAATATGAATTGTTATATTGAATTTGAAATGAAAATTTTTATTATGAATGTTATTATGTTTCCAAAATTTTATTTTAAAACAAACTCAACGTAAATTATAAACAATCACAAAAACATAAACTTTCAAAATGAAAAATACCACGATGTGAGGTTAAATCCGAACGATAAAAAAAATCGGTCATAATTCTACAAAAATCGTTCATAATTCTCCAAAAAATCAGTGGAGATTTATGAACGATTTTTTTATTTCTATCGGCGGTAGAAATCGTGCAAAATGATTTTTGGAAAAATCATCAATTAAAATTAATTTAATAATAAGCTTTGTTTATTTTAATCGATAGGTATTCTAATTTACCATACATTTGGCATAATATATAAATAAAGCAAGTTTTTGTTTAATCAAAAATTAGAAAATCGTTGCTAGCAATCCGGCAAAAATGTTTGTCATGTGGCAACGACTTAAGAAAAATCTACGTAATTGTATTTTTTTATGTTCTCTGATACGATCTGATTTTAATGCTATTGCGTATTGATTTATTGGTTGTATTAGTTTCGTTTAAATCATAAACGGTTATTTGTTTTTTTTTTAATTGGTAGCTGAAACATAAACAAACACGGTTTATATGTGGTTGACCGTTTCTTTTTATGATTGATAGTAAAATGTTGAAACAGAATGTCGGTCCTAAACTGGTTTTCGTATTAAAACGATAGAATTCCTTTGTTTTGGAAAATGAAATAACAGAGAGAAATATACGACTGCTTTCAACAATCATCTCGCTCACACACCTTCGTTTAGAATATTTATAGAATGCATTTTGCATATTGCTAGTTAGTACGATTTTAAATCAAAATCATTAAGTTCGTTTTTTATTGGAAATCGAAAAAGATTTATATAAATTTAAAAGTTCAATTTTGATTTTAAAATCAAACAAAAAAAAATTCAAATCCATTCGTGATTTTTATAATTATAATATCGATTAAAAAAATATAAATTAAACTCTAACTTTAGAGTTATTTCAGAAAAAAAAAATTAAATAAAAGAAACAGGAATTCATGAGTGAGTTATAAATTGAAAAGAAAATAGAATTTTTTTTTACAATTTCAAGATTTGTTAAAACAAAAGTTTGTAATAAAATTAATATTGTTAATGTTGCAAAAACAAAATTTTTCTTTTGTTTTAATTCAATTAAATGTTCGTTGGTGTTATTCGGCGGTACTGTCGAATTAGTGGTGTCAAAATCAAAAATGTCGTCGTTACATTGATTGGCAATGAAAACATATATGTGGTTTCATTGAGGAAATTTGAACAACAAAAAGGGGGAGAATATATGAAATTAGTGAAGAGTTATTCGCTTTGTGTAGATGGAAAATTAAAAGTGTTCGTGTTTCACCGGCATCAAATTTGCCTGTTTGTGGAAAATTCTATATAAGAGTAAAGAAATTTGTAGTCGACATATCAGGACGAAAGTCGCTACCAACGTTCAGCATTGAAGACATCATTCAGCATAATATATTAAGGTATTTTTATGTCCTTTTTTTCTTTGAATTTGATTGTCAATTATGTTTAGACCAAATGGTCTTATAAATTAGAGTGATTAAATTAGAGATTCTTCCCGGGTAAAGACCGTGCGTTATCCGTTCATTCGTTTTTTTAGAAATTAAAATTGAAACCCTTGGATAACTAGATGCCATAGGCATCTATTGTTAATTTGTAAAGTCCAGGCTTTACAGTTCTGTACTGTCATTTTGCATAGTGATACCAGATTACCAGGGATTCCCATTGACACCAGTACAGACCATAAAGTTTCCCGTTCGAGAGAGCCGTACCCCTGCCTGAAATCAATGAAGAGTTAGTACACAGGTATATTGAACTCGCGACACTTTTCCGAAATCATCCTTATCGAGAAAAGTGCATCGGTGGTACCTCGGCCTTGCCGGAAGCCACACTGATATTCTCCAAATAGTTGTTTAGCAAAAGGATTGATTTTGGCTAGCAAAATGTATGGAAAGATCTTATATGCTGTGATTCCTCTGTAGTTTGCACATTGTAGGCGATTACTTTTTTTTGGATTGGTATCAGCATAGCTAAGTTCCAGTCCTGTAGCATGGTTTCAGTCCTCTAGATCATTTTAACCAGTACAAGCAATCTTAAAGATAGAGTTTCACCACCATGTACAATCATCTCGGATGTTATATCGTCGATACCAAGTGTTTTATTGCGTTTTAATTTTGACATCGCCGCTTCGAATTCCTCTTTGTTTGGTTCGTCTATATGTATATTTGACGCACGAATAAGCTTTGCTCGTCACTTGACTTGTTGCTGGTCACTTAAGTTGATTAAGATTCTCAAAATAAGCGCTCCAGGTATCTACAATATTTTTAAGGTGTACTTGTAGCTTTCCATCTCCGTTTTGAATCGCAGCCGATCAAGTTTGAGGTCCCTTAAGCCTTAAGCTGTTGAAAGAAGTTACGCGATTGATGTTCCTTATTGAAGCTTTCAATCTCCTCACACTTTCTCTTCCACCATTCTCTCTTCATTTGTCTACATAGCTTTGTAATGACTTGTCTTGGCAATTTATAGTTCTCCTTCGTGAACTTGGTGTTGGGTCCTTGTAGACATTTCAGATAGCAATTGGCAATTCTCAAATTATTTGATAATGCAAACTCAGTCATTCTCTCACCATTATCATTCGAATTCAAATGCAGGCAGTTGGCCCACCACGCTTCCATAAGACATATCTCTTCCAACCTGTCCATTAAAGTCATCAAGAACCATAATGAAGTCGCGAACTAAAGTTGGTTTCATAACCTCATCCAGTGCTATGTAGAAAGTATCCTTCTTGTCTACGGTCTTAGCTTCAGTAGGTGAATACACGACAATAAGAGAAATATCGTTGTATGTACCGCATACCCGGAGGTAACAGATCCTCTCATTGACCGGAATGAATTTCATCTACGACTTCTTGTATGCGTGGTCCTACAAGAAAACCAGTTCCAAATTCTCTTCGAGAAGGATGACCACTACAGTATAAAGAGCGACTATCCAAATCTTGTTTTCCGATTATTGGCTGTCTAATTTTTTGAAGAGCTCATAGCTCCATCCATCCTATACCTCTCAGCCTTTGTTTCTAGACTTATAAGAGCATCAGTAGCGCTCAGGTTCCTGCGCACGTTCCATGTTCTGATTTGGTAGTCTGGCCCTTTTTCACGTCCAGGTAAAATTCTGTTTTTGTTTCCGGGTCTGTAATTCTTTTTCTGATTACCAAATTTGACAAATTAGTTTTTTTCCGAGGTTAGGGTCTTAACCTTAGGCCCAACCCAAAATGTCGTGAATGGGTCCGTTCTGCATCTTAAGGTTACCAGAAACAACCTTTTTACACGTTTATGTAGCCAGCCGCTTGATCCAAGGCAAACGCTCACTCCCAGCCGCCCCTAACATGGAGAACAGACGTTTTGGTCGCATGGGTTTTAAGGCACCAAGTTGCCGGGATGCAGCGTTATCGACTAAGCAGTTTTTATCCTGCTTGTCTCCGATGCATCAACCTGATTCTGTCAGCATTACCCAAGCAGCACATGGTCGTCGAATTTCGGATTTCGCTACCGGAAAGATCAACTTTACGCCCCTAAAATAAAAGCCAGATGCTATATAAAAAGTTTGTATAGTTTTCTTCTTTCTACCGCCCATTAAATAACCGCCCGTAATAGCACATTGTAATGCAAGGATGTAAAGCTGAGGTTTTTGGACGTATGTGGAGTTTGCGACCCTCATTAAGTCCAAAATGGCTTACGTCCAAGCAAAATATTTAAAAAAAAATTGTTTCTAAACCAAAACTTATAAATTTTGAAATAAAAATATGTTGAACAAGTAACCTTTGACCAAAATATTTGTTTTTTTTTTCAAACAAATCGTATAACTATGACAACAAATATTTTAATTGAATATCTATTTTGTATAGAATTTAAACATATACAAAAGTTTTTTACTTTTTTGGGCGTAACTATGTCAACAAAATATATGGTTAAAAAGTGACACTTTGGTAACAAAGTAACACTTTAATATGAATAGGCAAATAAAAAATAATTAAAATATGTAATCATAAAATTAGAACAAACAAATAAATTATTGTTTGAACTTTGAAGTTTATATTGAAAATCATGGAATGTTTATTTTTATTCGAATTTTCAAAATTCTTAAAGGCATTCTCTATTCTTAATGGCATGCCCGAAAAATCCCGGGGTTCTTTGTGCCGGGTTAAAATTTTTATCGTGCCTTCCCTTTTTAAAATAATTTCCACCACAATGTGGTTTATCATCAGCCCTCGCTCTGTGTGTACCAATTTTCCTTGCGACAACAAATTACTTATATTTTTATAATGTGTAAAATAAAGATAAGTTATTACAGTAAAAGGTCAAACTTTTCGAATAAAATGAAAATTATAAAAAATGATCAATCCTTAAAAATGCAGCAAAATATTGTTTAATATTTGTTAATTAACAATTAAATGGGAACAAAACAATCTTACTCTCATTTTGAAGGTTATGGCATGTGATAGACATTCTTAAACAATTAATGGTCATAGATTCAATTGTTGGTCTATTATTATAGATTTAAATGAAGGAAGAATAAATAACTTAATAAATTTATTTATTTCATCATCCCATCTGTTGAAAAATCGAATGTTTTCATTTCTATTAGTAATAGAAAGGTTCGTTATTCCAATTTGAATACTTCCTCTTCTTTACTTTAAGAAACACTCGTCGATCAATAAATTGAAACACAAATTATCAACTTTCTTTAAATTTCCAACAGTCAGTCAATCAAAATTTTAAAAAAATATCTATATTCATATAACATCTTCAAACCGGCAGATGATTACAATAATAACGATTGTATATGAATGAATTTACCCGATGATTATATTTGTTTATTTAACAATCAAATGTGGAAGTTATGAAGTGAAACGCGTAATGATGACTCGCTTTCAATGGTGATTGTTTAAAGAGTGAACCACATTTCACAACACCAAAGATTGCTAACGATTCATTAAATTATACAATTTAATCAATACATAATAATTTATTTAACATGTTTTAAAGAAAACGCATTTTAGATTAGGTTAGTTCGTTGTGAAAAGCGGTATAAGGAACTTACCCTTTTTATACATATTTATTTATTTGTAAAAAAAAAGCTGACTGTCTACTGGAGCAGCGAAGGTTGCGTATCAATTTACGTATCAATATTTTTGCATTCAAACAAATTTGTGTCAATTTTAAAAGTCGCTTTTGATTAGGACTAAACAAATAGTATAGAAAAACCAAAGATTTAGGATTGTTTCCGGCGTCGCGACTCACATTTGAAACAATCGATTGTTTAAAGAACTTTTATTAAATATAATTAATTACCAGGTCTGAAATGGTTGGTTGGTTGTATATTAATTTCATCTAAACGCACCTATTGACTGTCTCCAGATCGCAAACCTAGTTCCTCCACAATAGTTTAATCTATTTGGTAAGTTTGAAAGAACTCGTTTACATTGGTTGTCTGGCTAAATTACTCTGAATTGATCATATATAATGGCAATGGCAAAAGGTGTGCCTAGAAACTCGGTCTCTTTAAAAGGTGAAAAAACTTTCCTGGGTATCTATTAGTTCACAATTATAAACCTTACTAGGGGACCCCTGTGCATTTGCACAAATTTTAAAACCAATATTTTTTTAAGCCTGAAATAAAATCACAATCCAAAATAATACGTCCATCCGCAAGCAAAGCATAAATTGAAATTCAAATGAGAATAAAATTTGGAAGAAATTCAAAATATTTCGTTTATTTGTTTCGTTTATTTTAGTCGTTTTTGATTTTTTATATCTTTTTGTATTCTCTTCTTTCTCTTCTGTATTTCTCTTTTTCATATGGCTACGCTTTTTGGTGGCTTGTGTATTGTATATATGATATTCGTTCCAGTGTATTGCTTATGTTTTTGGAACACCCATCTGATGTCATCTAGATTTTTTTCAACGTTGTTCAAAAACGTATTATCAGTGATCAAAATTTGATTAAAATAAATGAATATCATTCTTTTGACACACTTAACGGTAATTTTTGACACATCTTAGAATATAATAATCAAGCTCTTGGTCTCATATACTAATACCGATCATCAACATTTCTCACATTCAAGATTACTACTTCGTTATCACTTAAAATGAACGTTTTTTAAAGCAAAAAACATGCAAATTTTCTTGTTCTGACACACTTAACAATTTTTTCGACACTTTTCCGGTAAAGTTATCGAACACATCGTCCTTTCGGTTCTTTCCATTAAGTAGCCCTATTTTTAGAAATAACAATTTTTGAAATTGCTCCAGCCTTTCTCTAGATTTTGTCGGTTGAGACGGACGGTAGACAGACATACATTTTATTTTGTTCTTTAGAATCAGTAGGTCCTACAACGTCGAGAAATGCCACAAAAGTGGGGGTAAGAAATTCACTTTTGGATCGAGAATGTAATACTTATGTTTTTCAAACCGAAGTAATTATGAAAATAATGATTACAATAAAGGTCTTTTACAAGCGTCAAGCAGATAAAGCAAATGAGATATTGAACATGCTCAATTAAGACAAAAAAGAACAAAAAATTGAAACTAGAATAACATCTAATAAACGAAACGAACACAGAGTCGGCCATCTACATACCTGCGGAAATAGGTGTGATAAATAAAACTAAGCTTTCGACCCACGTTAGCTTGTGAAGTATGATTTGAGATAAAAAGTGTTAAATGATAAATGAGACACCAGTTTTCCGTCGATTAAGGACCTAGTCTAAGACTGAAGTTTAGATATTAATCAATTTTAGTAAATGAACGAATTACAAATTCAAACAACTCACTTGTTTCTCAAGAAACACTGTTTGGGTGAATTGTATCTGGAATTCCTGATAGTGAGAGCACCGAGAAAAATACAAACGTCTAATCTAACCATGTTACTCTAAATTATCAAGAGCATGTCGATCTTCACTTTACATGAAACAGATTTTTTTCGAGAAAGAAGAAATTCCTGTATTTCACATATGTCTAAGTCAAGAAGAAGTTGAATGTGAAAATCACTACAAAAGTAATCTACATCGTTCAGCAGATGGCCGCTATATTGTAGCAATTCCATTTAAAACGGATGCAGCGAAACTTGGAAATTCAATCAATACAGCGACAAGAGGGTTTTGGAATAAAAATTGCAAGCAAATGTCGCAATCAGAGAAGAATATTTCAGATTCATTGATGAATGGATTAGGATATTTAACCCAATCGAAATTGAAAAAACCTAAATTGAGGATGCTTTAGTTGTTTACCACACATAAGCAATGGACCAAAAACTATATAGCGCATGAAGATTGTTGTTAACAAATAACAATGAACAAAAATAAATAAAAAAAAATATTTAAATTTTGTTCTTAACTTTTTTGTATCGCTCTTGATAATGGCGTAAGCCGAAATGCATTGAGCAAAAAAAATTAAATAAATAAGCAAACTTAACAACAACTGCTTATCAATTTTTAATTCAATAATAGTTGACAATAATTCAAAAAATTTCCGCACCGAAAAATTTCTAAAAAAATTGCAATGTTTCTTAAATCAAGTGCTTAAATCAAATACTAATTTTGCTATCATTCCAAATACTTTTTAAGATTTTCGATTAGTCAGGTTCGGAGCTAATCGAGGAAAGAAAACATAAAGAAAACGTGATTATTTAAAATTATACAAGAAAATTATACAACAATTCCAAAATAGACATTTTTTATGAATACTGAAGTAGAGCCCTTTTATATGATACCCTACTTGACTCGATAAAAAATTTATTTTCCCAAAGGCCTCACACAGTAAAACAAACAAAAACTATTAATTTCTTAACCCATCATTTTGTGTGAATTTTAGGTTCATAGGATTTATAGTTTACGTGATAATCGATAAAATGGGGGAAACACGTTTTACTCTCACCAATAGGAAAGTGTTTGTCTGTCTGTGTGCGCTCTCCAGAGAAATCTGGAGCACACAGGAGGCTGAAATTTTGTCAGGAGAAGGCAATTGACAAGTACTAATGCACCTTGGAGCCGAAATTTTAAGATTAAATTTAGTTTTTTTAATTAATAATCTCAATTTTCTTAAGGGTTTGCCTAAATGTTGATTATATTTTATATTTGGCTTTTTATTCAAATTTTGAATTACAAAAATCCCAGTTATCCGGAATGCTCGGGGATTAGAGTTTGCCGGATAATCGAAAATTCGGGATAATTGAATGTAAATGATATTTTAGGACGATTTCATGTTATACTTCATATAAATATTTTGTTAGGATTTTTGTTAGTATGTTTTCAAATAAAATACTAGAAACTTATTTTTGTATAATGTATTTCATGTTGTTCATGAGTTGATTGCGAATAATATTTGCTACAAACACACAAATAAGTAAATGAAATAAATAATAAGAATATTTTAAAATTTTAAATAATTTAAAAGTCAAACCAAAATTATATATCTTGTGAATTCCCAAAGGAAAAAAAACTCTTATGAAATAGGGTAAAATTCAAAAATTTTAAATTTCGGTTGTCGGATAATCGGGCTTTTACTGTATTCGCTTAGTTATCTTTGATCAATTTTTAGGTTGATTTCATATAAAAATCTATCTATTGCAATGGGCTTCATCTCGGATTTTCGGGAAAATGTTGGTGCCAAACGACTATGAATGATAAGCGGAGACGGAAAACAAAAAAAAAATTATATATGTATATATAATATATATATATATATATATATATATATATATATATATATATATATATATATATATATATATATATATATATATATATATACACATATATATATATATACATATATATATATATATATATATATATATATATATATATATATATATATATATATATATATATATATATATATATATATATATATATATATATATATATATATATATATATATATATATATTATATATATATATATATATATATATATATATATATATATATATATATATATATATATATATATATATATATATATATATATATATATATATATATATATATATATATATATATATATATATATATATATATATATATATATATATATATATATATATATATATATATATATATATATATATATATATATATATATATATATATATATATATATATATATATATATATGGGGCATTCCTTGCAACTCGGAGACCCCCTGCTATCCAGAATTGGTTAAAGATTTTCGAATTTTTTATGGGCAGAAATTGTAGCCTACTGTTTCTAGTTTCTAATGCCGTGTGCCCCTTTTTGAAATTCAAAATGGCGAAATCAATATGGTGGCTGGAAGCCACGAAGAACAGTGATATTAATGTAAGAAGCAGGATAACAGCAACATTTGTCTTGGTATGATATTGTTTTATGTACACCCGATAGCTTTGATGCTCGCTCAACACGAATCCACTGTTAGATTTTCGAAATTTAAAATGGCGGATCCAAGATGGTCGACCGGAAAATTGAAAAAAAAAATTTATTAAATTTAATTCGTTTGGCTTTTGGAGGTGTCAGTGACGAATCTAGTGTCATATTTTATGATTTTAAAATGGCGGATAAAATGTGCAGAGACGGAAACCGGTTCGTTTGAACCAAACCAAAACCACTGAACCAAGGAAATTTTGCCGAACCAAAACCAAAACCAAACCAAACCATTTTCAAAATGATTTTATTAAACCAAACCAAAACCAAACCAGTTTTTTTAATAATAGTTGAACCGAACCATAAACCAATGTTTTTCTGTTTGGTTCACGGTTCGGTTTTATAGTAAAAAATATGTTCCGTTACCAACATAAATTGAAAATATCTTCTCATTTCTTTTTGAAACTACTATATTTTGAAATTACACCAAGTGAGTCTGGAGGATCGAGGTTTATCGTTGGTCGGAACAGAATTAGAATCCATTGCCTATACGTGTTATATTATAAGACAAGTGTGCCCACCACGTTCTCTTTAATGCGACTTATTAGTAGAATAAAGCTTTTTGGGGTTCCGATTTTTATACGGAACACTATTGGTAAGAGTAAAACGAGTTTTTCACATTATATCTATAAATTCTATGGGCCTGAAATTTGAGGTGCGTATAAAACTATTCTGTTCACATGAAATGACGGATACAAATAAAACTAAAGGGGTTTTCGTTTGGTTTACAGGGGTACGATGTGAGACCTTTGAGAAAATACATTTTTTTATAGATTCAAGTAGGATATCATATGAAAAGGCTTCATTTCAGTATTCCTTAAATATTTATTTTGGAATTTTACACCTCACGTTTTTTGTATAATTTTGAATAATGACGTTTTCTTCGTGTTTTCTTACCTCGATTAGCTCCGAACCTAACTGATCGAAAATCTTCAAATTTATTTGAAATGATAGAAAAATTAGTAAGTTTTTAATAAAAAATATATAAAAGTGTCATAAACTCATAATTATATTTATTAATGGGGTGGGAATGAGAAGAGGTAAAAACACTATTTAAAATTTGGTCAAGTGTCTTTTGAAAAAGCAAATTTAAAAAACATTGCAATTTTTCTTTACAATTTTGCGGTGCACAGTTTTGAGTTATTGTCAAAAAAGTGCAAAATTCAGATCTTTCTTGAGTTACCATAAACATTTATGGATCAGATTCAACCTAAAGTATCATTTTTTGAGTCATTTTTGATCAACGTAGATTTGATTGTAATTTACTATTGACATTTACGATTTCACATTTATTTTGTTATGCGTCTATGGTCTGGAAATATAAAGACATTACAACACAACTTTTGGTCAATAATTTTAGATATTGTGTTCTTTTACATCCAAGGAACCCTTAGCGAGCGAATTTTATTCGCACTTGTCTGAGTTTTTATTTGAATATCGAGAATTAATTAGAAATAAAAATGTAAATCTAAATTCTGAATCTGAACCAAAACCGAACCAAAACCAAACCAAAACCAAAAAATTATAAAGTCCTTAAACCAAAACCAAACCAAAACCAAGTTTTGAAATATCAAGAAACCAAAACCAAACCAAAAACCATAATAAAAATTTGTTATTAAACCACAACCGAACCAACTGAAAAAAATCTTTGGTTTCCATCTCTGAAAATGTGGCCTTCAGTGGCGTCAGTGACGCTCACAAAATTCGATTTTTTTGTCTCGCCCACAAACTTGTGAATTTTGTAGGAAAATGGGTTCGGTGCGACTGAAAAAAAATATGATTTTGTTAGAATTTTTACCATAGATTATAATAACAATATTTTTAAAATTTTTGGTGGTAGTTCTCACCCTTATTTTAAGGATTAAAACTTTAAAATCGGGATTTCAAGATATATGCCACGATTTTTTTAAAATTTTTATTTTAAACTTTTTCTCTCTTTTATCTACTTTCGATTAACTTTTGTTTTGTAATTGGCATCGACCAGGAACTGGCCCAAAACAAGACGAAAACGGGAAAATTGCGTTACCATGCTATGCGCTAATAAATGGTAAAAGAATAGTATATTCTAAGATTGTTAGGCTCGCAGATTACAAATCTAATTTATAAAAGAACTTTCAGATCTAAAATCGTACTGATCAATTACGCTGCGCCTGATTTAAACGGTGATTTGCCCGGTAAGAAATATAACTTAAATCCGGTTTAACCTACCAAAAACGCAGTTCGTAGATTAACAAATATTATTTAGAAACCGTGGAATAAGGTATACGCTACCCATGCCTTTTTAATAGATGGAGTGTATTCGCACATTGGGTAGCGAAAATCCGAAATTCTACGTCCACGCCGTGCTACCTGGGTAACGCTAACAGAATTAGGTTGGTGTAGTTGAGAGGGGCAGAGTAAATACTGCTTATACTCAATGATTCTGCACCATGGCGAGTCATTGGCGCCATAAAACCAATGCAACTCAAGCGTCTGTTCTCCATGTTAGGGGCGGCTTGGAGCGGGCGTCTGGCTTGGATCAAGCGGCTCGCTATATAAATGTGTAGAAAGCGTCTGTTCTCCATGTAAGGGGCGGTTTTCAGCGGGCGTCTGTCTTGGATCAAGTGGCTCGCTATATAAACGTGTAAAAAGGTTGTTTCTGGTGACCTTAAGATGCAGAACGAACCCATTCACGAAAATTTGGGTTGGGCGAAGGGCTAACACCCCATTTCCGTAAAAAAATTATTGTCATGAATTCTGTACACAGGGCTCGGAATATCTCGGATTCATTATTGGAACGACCTCGGAAACTGTACCCGGACTACGATTTAAAAATGGGAACCTGGAACGTGCTAAGCCTTAGAAGACCAGGAGATCTCCTAAAACTCACCCAACAAGTCGAGAGCTACACACTAGATATAGTGGCATTACAAGAACTAAGATGGCCAGGTAGTGAAATCCATGAAACAGCGAAAGGATACACTCTTTATTATTGCGGTCATCAAGACGGAGGAGAATTTGGAGTTGGCTTTCTTATACACCTTCGCGTGAATCAGCATGTTATCGACTTCTGCCCAATTAATATGCGGTTATGCACACTGAGAATCCCCACGCAAAAATTCAATGTAACGATCGTCAATGTTCATGCACCTACTGAAGATAAAGCAGATGATATTAAAGACCTATTCTTCCTGGAACTCGAAGAAGTCATCAATAAAATCCCGCGGCACGATATAAAAATCGTGGTAGGTGACTTTAATGCTCAAATTGGTAGAATTGCAGAACTTAAAACACATATCGGCCCTAACAGCTTGCATCATACCAGCAACAATAACGGTTTTCGCACAGCCGAGCTGGCTATGATGTATGATCTAGTAATTTCCAGCACTTTCTTCCCTCACAAGAGAATTCACAAGGCAACGTGGAAATCAAATGACGGAAGAACGGAAAATCAAATCGATCACGTCATGATCTCTAAGAGACACTCCACAAGTGTAACTGACGTTCGATCATACAGAGGTGCTGATATGGACACTGTTCATATGCTTGTCATCTTTAAGTACAAGTGCAAATTATCATCTACATTTAATAGACAAGCAAAAAAGACCGTGCGCTGGAACGCCGATGCATTTAAACATCTGGAAACGCTGAACAGATATCAGGAAATAATAACACAAAACATAGAAGAGCATGACATCTCTTCTGAGATGCCATTAAACATACAAGAAGAATGACGCAATGCAAACGCTTCAATCAACCATTATAGCCGCAGCACAGACTACAATCAGAAAGCGGCCACCGAAATCACACAACGAATGGTTCGACGACGAGTGCCGCCAATCCGTTGAACATAAACAAAAACTGCGAGAAAAATGGTTAACAAGGAACACCCGAAGCTCCCAAGCTGATTATCTATGCGCCAGGAAAGCCTCAACAAAACTTCTACGTAAAAAGAAACGCGAACACATGAATAGCTGCATTGAAGACATCAACCAACATGCGGCCAACGGAAATTCAAAAGAGTGCTTTGCCAATGCACGGAATCTGACAAAAGATTTCCACCCAAGATCTACAGCCATCAAAAATGAAAATAATGAACTTACAACAAGTGAACGTGATGTGCTGGCAGTGTGGCGATCCCACTTTCAAGACCTATTGAATAGGACGAATGAAGTTCATCCTATTCGAGCAATTGCTCCATCAACTGAAGAGATTTTTGTCCCTTACCCAGCAATAGAGGAAGTGGAAGCTGCAATTAAAAAACTGAAAAATGGCAAATCACCAGGTTTCGATGGAATTCCCGCAGAACTACTTAAAAATGGAGGAGCAGCTCTGGTCTCACGTATATACGATCTGATTCTTGCAATCTGGGACCAAGAAGAACTACCTACTGAATGGAAAACAGCTCTCATTGTTCCGCTACATAAGAAAGGTGACCGTTTAAAGTGTGCGAATTATCGTGGCATCGCACTGTTGAACACTGCATATAAAATACTAGCTAATGTCGTACTTGCTTGACTCATCCCGTTCGCCGAATCTATCAATCGGTGACTATCAGTGTGGTTTTCGTCCCAACCGCTCAACCACAGATCAATGTTTTACATTAAGGATGATTCTGGAAATATGTTGGGAGTACAACATCAGCATTCACCAGCTCTACGTTGATTTCAGGCAAGCATATGATAGTATCATCCGCGACAACCTCTGGTCCGCACTCATATGCCTTGGTATCCCAGAGAAATTTGTTTCTCTGTGCAAACTCCCAACATCTGGATGAAATTGTAGAATAGTAATCGAAGGGTCAGTCTCTGATCCTTTCGATATAACATCAGGTGTTCGACAAGGTGATGCACTCGCGCCTGTACTGTTTAATTTGGCGCTGGAGTACGCGATAAGAAAAAGCCGAATTGAGACGCAAAACTGCATATATAATAAATCTAGTCAAGTTCTTGGCTACGCAGATGATATTGTGCTTCTCGGACGTAGAACGAGCGATATTAAAGATAGACTCTCTCAGCTTGAAAGAAATGCTAAACGACTTGGATTATGCATCAACACCGGCAAAACTAAAGTGTTAACAACATCTAAGAACATACCTCCCGGAAATCTGGATACTGGCGACTACGAAGTGGAACGCGTGGAAAACTTCAAATACCTCGGGTTTGTAATAACATCGTCAAATGACATGCAGGCAGATACCAAAGCCCGTGTCTCTGCCGCATACAGAGTTTTCTACGCATACTCAAAACTTCTGCGATCAAAACATCTTTCGCGGTCGTGTAAACTCACATTCTACAAAGCATTAATTCGACCTGTGCTTACATTTGGAAGTGAAAGCTGGACACTGACTTCCTCTGATTGTAGAATTTTATCAACTTTCGAGAGGAAGGTCATACGAACAATTTATGGTCCATGTAAAGTTGCTGAAAATCAGTATAGAGTCCGAATGAATCACGAAATCAGACAGCTTCTTGGAGGCTGCGATGTAATCGGATTCATTAAATCTAACCGGATTAGATGGTTGGGTCATGTAGAAAGGGCACCATTAGATAGAATGATTAAAAAAGCGTCCCAACAACAACCAGCTGGTGTTCGTCGAAGAGGAAGACCTAGACAACGCTGGTGTGATGACATCATCCATGACCTTCGTGATATAGGATGTCAAAACTGGGGTCAACTGGTCATGCAACGAGATGATTGGAAGCTTATTGCACAGACGGCAAAATCCCTTCATGGGATGTAAACGCCAGAGAGAGAGAGAGAGTGTATTCGCAAATATATGGTTGATATGGTTGTTCATGAAATCTGCAGTAGAGTTTGGAGGCGGATGCAAAATTATATCACTCTAATAGTAATACTTTAAACTTCCATCATACTTTTAATGTGGAGTTAGTTGCGTTCTGTGGTCGTTGTAAACGTACTCTTAATAATTCAACTTCCCGACTGTCATTATATTAAGGCTCAGATCCAGGTCGGAATCAGCTTGCTCTATCACGGATAGGGACTGAATCAGGTAGCCTGAAACAATCCACGCTGTATCAGGCATCTCTGTCAGATCAGTTCAAATAGGACATTTAAAACTACGACTGCGATAGTGTTTGCCTGAATAATATACTAGTCGAGTCCATTGCAAAAAAATCAATTAAATCAATAAAAAACATATAAAATATTATCATATATTATATAAATTTAATAAAATTGAATAAACATTAAATTAAAATAATTAAAATAAATTAAAAATGTCTAATGAAAAAAAAAATTTAAACATACACCAACCATATAATTAATTATTATCATAGTCTTGCAGGAAAGCGATAACTATACGAGAAATTGGTCAAACTTCTATATATTTTTAAAATCTAAACTCTAGTGAATTGTAACCAAATGACATTTGATCAAATGAAACAGGCTCAGATTAGGATATATAAGACAGACCCTACTAATGTTATATATGATTTTTGGGGCTGGATGAGAATGCTCTATTATGCCTTGCCCTATATTATACTCTGATCCAGCTCGGATCAAAATAGAGCTAGTCTGAATAAAATGCTTGTCGGGTTGTTCTAATTTAAAAAATACAGTTTTTTCTTATTGATAAATAAACTTCAAATTAATACATGTGTAAAATGTATAATTAACATGGTAATTATAAATAATTATCTAATAGTTAAAAAAAGAAATTAAATTGCCAATAGGTGATGACTAAAAGAGTCAATAAGCATAGAATTATAGGTGTAGTAACTTGCTAGCGGCAATCTTTAAACAATCGTTAAATAAATTTCTAATTTATTCTGCTTGATAATTAGTAATTTTTTATTGTTGTATGAACAATTGTTTTATTTATTAAATCGTTAAAATACAAAAAAGTCCAAGCAGCAGGTATATCCACTAAAAATAGGTAGATTTCGAATAATTCAAAAAAATTATCAAATCAACCAAACTAAATACATAAACGGAAACTACTTTATCAATACAATTTCGGAACAGTTTTATTTAATTTGGTTAAAACTACTTAATAACATATTAAATCCTTGGGTGGATTAACGTTCTAACCACATCACTACTCAATACTACCACACATAATTTATAATCAAACAACTTTTACACCTCAAATAATACAAATATCTATCAATTTAGGACAACTTTTGTAAATGTGCAATCAATATATTTATCAATATATCAATATATCAATATTTATTTCAACTAAACCACTTCCAAATAAATTATATATTTATAAATATAAATTCTTTCATTGATGATGGATATTTATATCCGAAACGCGTCTGAAATTTATATTTTTAATAAAAGTTGTTAGAAAAATTATATTACTTTTAATTATTAAATTTAATAATTGATTAACTACACTTCCAAATATTCCAAATTTCCAAAAAAAATATTCCTTAATTCAAAACAATAACGATTCAGCTTTGTTTTAATTTTTTTTACAAAAATTTTGGCGAAAAAAAAATGAAAACTCAACAACAGAAACAGAAGAAAATTTATTTTAGATTTCTATGTGATATTTTTATATTTTTATAGGATTTGTTGTTGTAATTGTATGGTGTGGGAGTGGCGTGCATTAGGTTAGTATAATGCTAATTGCATTGGCACTTCTTGGCACTTCAAAACAATTTGTTTTTTAAGTTTTGGATAGATTTATGTTGGATCTACGTGTGCAAAAATGTTCACATTTGTGAGCTTGGCCATTTTCATCTATATTGAGGATAACAAAGTTTAGTAAATTTTTAAAACAGCTGATTTTTTAGGAACCTTTTGCAGTGATTTTTTCATTTTGAAAAAAATGATGAAAAATAGTTCAAATATTCAATATTTATCAGTTTTATTTAAACATTATGATTCAAACGATATAATTATAACGCCTTAGATTATTTGACTTTTAAGGCTCTGGCCGCTTAAATGGTACCCCGATGCGGCCAGTTCGTAAACTTGTCCAAAAGATTGTTTGCCTGCGGCAGAAAATATTTTTAGGGTAGGTCGAAAATTGCGACCGTGAGAGTGTCGGAAAATTCCGTTATACCTCATATCGTTATATATATCTCTCATGTTAAGTCAAAGAGACTTAAGTCAAAAACCTAAAACTTTTCAGTATGCACAATCAAAAGTTTAAAAAATTGCCTTTGCAGTATCACATAACTTAAAACATAGGTTTTAGTCTTTTTACAACTTTCTAACTTAAAATATTCAAAAAATGTCGCATTTGGAGCTTAATTGTTTTATATAGGTTTTTTATGTACTTAAGTCCTATAGACCTTTGACTTAAGTCCTTAAGTTAAGTACTCAAGTCTTTTAAACTGATAGGCTAAGACTTAAGCCTAATTAACAAAGCGTATGTATGTATTTAAGTCCTATAGACCTTTGACTTAAGTGCTTGAAAATGTGACTTAAGTCTTTTAAACTGATAGGCTAAGACTTAAGCCTAATTTAACAAAACTTAAGAAACTTCTGGACCACAATTACTTACATAAGTCCATTTTATTTTCGATATAACTTCAAATATAAATTTTTCTGACTTTAGCCGTTTGTACCATTAAAAAGAGCAGAATTTTTTGATCAAAATGGCTTAAAAACATCGATTTGTCAAAAACTTGACTTAACCCTGTTTGACCTAACTTGAGATGTATATATATATATATATATATATATATATATATATATATATATATATATATATATATATATATATATATATATATATATATATATATATATATATATATATATATATATTATCTATATATATATATATACTAGGTCATTCAATAAGTCCGTAGGATGACACATAGATGGCGTTACTAGAATTTTTTCCATATGATTTTTATTTAGTACTAACCTTCAAACGATACGTGTATAAATTTGACAGCAATCTGACTATTTATTCGTGAGTTATAGCATTTTGTGTGAAGCAACTTTTGTTTTTGAAAAAAAATGGAAAAAAGTGAATTTCGAATTTTAATAAAGCATTGCTTTTTGATGAAAAAAAATACAGTGGAAACCAAACAATGGCTTGATAAACATTATCCAAACTCTGCTCCATCGAGACAAATGGTAGAGAAGTGGATGGCTGAATTTAAATGTGGTCGTACCAGCACAAAAGATGCAGAGCGCAGTGGACGCCAAAATGAGGCTGTTATTCCAGAAAACATAAAAAAAATCCACAAATTGGTTATGAACGATCGCAAATTGAAGGTGCACGAAATAGCTGACATTGTAAAGGTAGCAGATGGTAGTGTTTTTACCATTTTACATGAACATTTGGGTATGCGAAAGCTCTGTGCAAATTTGTTGCCGCGTGAGCTCACAGTCGACCAAAAACAACAACGAATCGATGCTTCGGAGGAGTCTTTGGCACTGTTAAACCGCAATAAAGGGAATTCTATCGTAGGTATGTGACAATGGATGAGACATGGCTTCACAATTACACACCAGAATCCAAAAGACAGTCAGCTGAGTGGACAGCAGTCGACGAACCGAATCCAAAGCGAGCAAAGACGCAACAGTCGGCCGGTAAGGTGATGGCGTCTGTATTTTGGGATACGAACGGAATAATATTCATCGACTATCTCCAAAAAGGAACCACCATCAACAGCGAGTATTACTGTGAACTTTTGGATCGATTGAAGGCTGAAATCGCAAAGAAACTGCCACATTTGCAAAAGAAAAAAGTGTTGTTTCACCAAGATAATGCACCGTGTCACAGATCGATGAAAACGATGGCAAAATTGAATGAATTGGGCTTTGAATGGCTTACCCACCCACCATATTCTCCAGATTTAGCCCCCAGCGACTTTTTCCTGTTTTCAGATCTCAAGAGAATGCTTGCTGGAAAGAAATTTAAGTCCAATGATGAAGTAATCGCTGAAACTGAGGCCTATTTTGACGAGAAAGAGAAATCGTACTATAAAAGTGGTATAGAAAAGTTGGAAAATCGCTATACTCGTTGTATCGCCCTCGAAGGCAACTATGTTGAATAAAAAAATCGAGTTTTGTCAAAATGTTGTTTTTTTCTTACTTATCCTACGGACTTATTGAACGACCTGTTATATATATATATATATATATATATATATATATATATATATATATATATATATATATATATATATATATATATATATATATATATATATATATATATATATATGTATATATATATATATATATATATATATATATATATATATATATATATATATATATATATATATATATATATATATATATATATATATATATATATATATATATATATATATATATATACTAGCAGGACCCGGCGTGCTTTGCTACGCTTATAAATGAAGCCCGTGCACAGACATTTTGTTGACGTAGTAGCAATGATTTCAAAAAGTGGTAATGAGAATGATAGCATAATTTTTAATTTATCTTTTTAAAAATATGAATGAAAAATAATCAGCACTCTAGCTGATCAGTTCGGATATATGAAAAATTAGCGATCAAATTAGTTTTCAAGTAAGCAAAAAAAAATTAAGTAACTTGTTGAATTAGTAGAGGTGTGTCATCTCTATATAGAACAGTGTACAGAACATAAATAGATTTACAAATGTTCGCAGTACCCATATGTTCAATGTGCTCAGTGCTCACTAAGAAAAGAGAACCTACTGGTTTCTAATGTTCAATTTCTCGATGCTTCTGCAGATTATACATTATTTGTTGTGGCTCCATTGTTGGTTCAGATATAGAGATTATCTAGTTTCATGCCTCTTTTCTGTCTACGCAACATTTAATTGTCCATACGAAAATCAATCCGTTCTACATCTAAAGCGCGCACTTTTAATGATTGAGTGTGATCTTTTTTTATGGTGATTGCAAACATCAATTTAATTGACAATTGTGATCTTTTGAATTGAAATGCTAATCAACCGTATTGTATTTATATTAAACCTAATCATCAGTATTGTATTTATATTAACGACGTAATTTCACATTGACCGACGGAGCAGATCGATTCGGCGGTAGCATTAATAATTGATTGAGAACTAAGTTCGCGAATACTACGCACAGATCTTCAATCATTTTGCTATATTGGACAGGAAATATCATCAACCATGTGCGATTTATATTTTTTCCCATAACGTTCTTGTAGATGAAGAACAGTAAGCGGCCAGCATGATTTCAAACAAAGCCCGAACTTAGTTTGGAGGTGACATGCTGCACGTGTCATTGATGAATGATGCATACATCCTAGTGCTGCTTCATTGAAGCACGCTAAAACTGAAATGTTGCCTTTATTAAAGTACTTTCTAACCAATGTATTTGACTGATTTGACGTATATATTCCAAGTTTATGTGCGATCTGTATGTTCTTTCTAGCAAAGGATTAATCTGGAACAACCATCCATGTTTATGGAACTATTTCCACGTTCCCGTTATACATATCTATATGTTGTTACCTTACCGCCATCTGCTGCGGCTCTTCTTTTATATAAAGGATATTTATCGTTTCATGTAACTGAATTTCCTGTAACTGACTGAATCCTTGATGATACCACTTTGCGTACTTTGGATTCAGTGGATTCAGTGTTCTGAAAAGCTCATGTTACATATTTTTCGTCCCAACTTCCTACAAATCTTTATCGAAGCTGGCATCGGATATTTGCCGTGTGCATTTGAGATGATTTTGTGTATGGGCGTTAGTTGTGAATATAATCCGTCATATTAAATTGGCTCTCGCAAATAAACTGGTTCAGAGAAAACTTGGTTTGATTTAAACGAATGAATATTAAACGTTCTGTTTCGAATGTTTTTGCATACATATCTACCATGTATTCGAATCATTAATCCTTCTTTTATTGACAAAAATATATCCCGGTTGAAATTTATTGCCGACTTTATTAATTGTCACTTTGTTTATTGTTCGAGCATTGAATCTTCTCACATGTCCTCTAGCAGGCGTTTTGTCAACCTGAACTATTGAAACTGTACGCATGGAGGGATGAGTTTTTATTAATTTGTTAATTTTTGTCTATTTTTTGATCCACGGGTGTGACAACCCCGCGCACTCCAGTCCCTGTTATTGGCACATGAGTTAACGTGAGATATCACATACCACTGGCAATAGCAGTGAGATATCACTAGCCAAGGTGATATCTTAGGGGTGCTGGCGGATGAACTGTATTCAGTCAACGGTAGCACTCTCAATCTTAGCTAATGAATATTCCTCGATGCTGGAACGCTGTAGCTTGCTCGAAGAAACGAGCTTTCTTATAACTATATATCTGAGCTTTAATCATTGAAAAATATACTGCGTCCCATAATCAAGGATTATGCCATTAGCTGGACTATTGGCAAACCAATTTTAGTTTTGTTCCTGAAAAATTTTTAAAACAAATTTGCTTTTTATCTCTTATTTTATTTTTATTTTCCCTATCCTATCACGAAATATTGGCCTATGTCATATTTTATATGTGATAGGATTTATAGTTTAGTTGTCCATTATTTAACAAAAAATATTAAAAAAACAAAAAAAAACAGATTTGCGTCCATTAACATCCTTAGAACGCATGTTGTTGTGGGACCTTGGTCTTAAAAGGTTTTTATGTTATGTTGTGACACATATTGTAACGCCTACTACACATCACATTTTATTAAAAAAAAAAAAAAAACTTAAAAACTTATATGTATCTGTTTCAACTTCTGTTTTGAACAAATGCACTAAATCGTTTTTTGAAATCTGGCTTTCAAACAAATTATCAAAATGCCATTCCGTGTGGAAGTATTTGGTATAATATACAATAGAACTAATTTCCATGCAATGGGCAAAAATGAAATAGAACACTTTTATGACCGTATGTATATAAATGTATGTATATATGTGTTGAATGGCCTAGTGGTTAGCACTACTTCCATTTAGGTCAAAGTGTTGTTATACAAAGGCATTAACAGCCATCAACACACTGGCTATACAATAACACTGGAAACTGGAGTGGTTTTACAATTAACCGGTAATCAACCAATGTGGTTGATAAATTAAACAAAACAATATATGGGTGATCACACATACATAACTAATCGATTAAATTAAGTCTTTAAGTGAAATTCGACCATAAAAAGATTGAATTGAAATTAATGCAGGTGAGGGACACTTGTGCTTGTTGACAGCTTATATTCCTATAAGAAACACATATCGCTAAAAAAACACTGTATAATAACCTTTCCGTATTTGAATGCAACATTGTGTCCAAATTTCAAGAGAATCGATCCAGTACATTCCTAGATTGCCTATTTTGAAACAACGAATATTTATATTTTTATTTATTCTATATAGATATGTAGATAGAAGATAGATAGATAAATTAATAGATTGATCAGTTATCGACTACTGAGAATTGAAGAGTATTCCAGTACTAATATCGCAATTAAAAAATGGAGGTTGGTGATAGAAGGGGAAAAATTAAGGATTATATGTATTTTGTAATGTCAAATCATAAAAAAATAAAAATAAAAAATTTTGTCTGAAAAATACAAAAAATTTTGTGGAGGAGGGCCCCCCTTATCACTTAAGGGTATAAAAAATAGTTTACGACCGATTCTCAGACCTACCGTATATACGCATAAAATTTCATGGAAATCAGTCAGGCCGTTTCGGAGGAGTAATTGAAGAGTATTCCAGTACTAATATCGCAATTAAAAAATCCCAGCGGCAGGTATATCCGCTAGAAATAGGTAGATTTCGGGGTCAGACGGTTTTGTGTCCAAATAAAATTAGACAAGTCAGATTAGTTTAAATAAAAAATATAAGTAGAAACAGAATAATTCAAAAAAATTATCGAACCAAATTAAATACATTATCCGAACTAACTCCATCAATACAATTTCGGAACAGTTTTATTTAAGTTGGTTTAAACTACTTTTAATAACATATTAAATCCACCAAAGATCAAATGAACTACGTCACAACTACAATTATACCATCACACATAATTTATAATCAAACATTATCAAACAACTTTATTTCAAAATCATCTTTGTGTTGTATTTTTTTGTTCTTATTTAATCTTTTTTCAAACGGTTACTTATTGTTAGTAAAAAAAAAATAAAAACATAAGAGATTTTGATAATTTTTCTATGGTATTAAATGGCTTGATATTTTTCTTGTAAGGGGTTCATTATAACGCTTATAAAAATGGAACCTTTTGGGTTAGAAAGCTGAAATTTTTTGAGGCTATAGTTTAAAAGTATGTTTAAAAGTTAAGATGAATTTAAATAACATAAACTGAAACATGATGAAAGCATTGCTTTTTGCGTTTGTTTTGATTTCAACAGCCCTAGGGTCTCAACCGTTAGACTTGAACTATTTTTTTTGATAATTTTGGAAAGATTTATATTTTAAGTACCTGAGAAAAAGTTTTCAAATATGAGCTTGGCCATTTCAGCTAGATCAAGGACAGCAAAGCTTAGTAAATTTTTAAAACAGCTGATTTTTGAGGAACCTGAAACGCCAAGGTTGTCATCTGGATAAAAATGATAAAAAAAGGTTCAAATATTCAATTTTTTTAAATTTTATTAAAATATTATTATTCAAACAGAAGTTAACAGAAGTTATAGAGAGATTATTCGACTTTTTAGGCTCTAGCCGCTTAACGGGTACCCGGATATGGCCAGTTCACAAACTTGTCCAAGACATTATTTGCCGAAACATACACAGAAAATTATTTTGGTGTAGGTCGAAAAATGCGACCGTGAGAGTGCCGCTAAATTCCGTTATACCTCATATCGTTATATATATATATAGACAAATATAATTTTTTTTTTTGTTTTTCCGTCTCCGCTTATCACATATAGTCGTTTGGAATCAAAATTTTTCCGAAATTCCGAGATGAAGCCCATTGCAATAGGTAGATTTTTATATGAAATCTACCTAAAATGGGGGTTGGTGGTAGAAGGGGAAAATTAAGGATTATATGTATTTTTTAATGTCAAACCATAAAAAAATAAAAATAAAAAATTTTGTCGGAAAAATACAAAACATTTTTGGGTGAGGGCCCCCCTTATCACTTAAGGGTATAAAAAACGGTTTACGACCGATTCTTAGACCTACTGTATATGCACATAAAATTTCATGGAAATCAGTTAGGCCGTTTCGGAGGAGTAATTGAAGAGTTTTTTCGTTTTGATTTTCCGTCTCCGCTTATCATAGTCGTTTGGCACCAAAATTTTTCCGAAATGCCAAGATGAAGCACATTGCAATAGGTATATTTTTATATGAAATCTACCTAAAATTGTATGGTAAACAGATTTGTATTCTTAGTTCATGCATTGAATATATACGGTATATACGGTTCAAAGCAGGGTTATTTATTTTTTAATACGATTTTGAGCATCATTCGAAAGAATTGCCGATACTTCAACTATTATTCTTTTCTTTTTTTTAAAGAGTTATTGAAAATTTTTAAATTCTTGCGGAATCGGATAAATTATCTACTTAAACCGTAAAACATTAAGCAGAAGCCGTAAAAATGACCAACAAAAACAATTTCTGAAAGGGAAAGATTTAAAAGGATGCAATTCAGATTCTATATCAATTGAACGAACGAGATCTCGAAATGCAAGGACTGGTGGAAAATTGCTAGTTAAGCGGCATGGAATTGGAATTGCAAAAAATCGTTTACATGATCACTGATAGAAAAACTAATCCAACGTGATCACATGCTGGTTATGAACAAACATGTAACAGATTAAGAGAGATTTCGACTGAATTTAATTATAGAATAACTTAAACTCGGTCTAAATGAACTGAAATGAATCAATCATTCGTTTTCATAACACATGAACAAATAATATTTCGGAGTGAATTTTTATTTTATTACATGATTTTGTACTATTGTTTGCAAATACTATTGTGTATAACTAACGCGAACTACTTTTCCAAAAGGGAGAGCTTGCAGCATGGGTGTAACGAGTGCACTGTTGTTATGAAAACGCCTTCGCTCTAGTTATACAATATACTATTGTAAGCTTTTAAAAAATAAATACTATTAAGTCTACTTTTGGGGCTTGGCGAGACATTATTGTAAAACGGCTCTGATCATATTTAATGTTAGTGTAAATATGTGCTAATTTGTGCTCTTATTATATTTATGCATAAATTCAATATTTTTTTAAAAACATTTATTTCATTTTATCAATAACACTTAGCACATACTAAATAGAGTTTTCCTTAAATATAGAAATAAACAACGTATAATTGACCTATACGTCAATGCAAAAATGCAAAATACAATTAGGAGAGAAATAAAATAAGTAAGAATTGGACGTTGGCTCTATTACCGAAGATTTCTCTGTTGCTGTTGATCTTTTATCACTAATCTAATAAACAAAATTTACATGCGACAACCGTGAACCTTTCTAAACCGTGAACATCGTCGTAAAACAGTTTATTATACCCAGTGCCGGATCAAGCTATTTCAGCGCCGGGTGCAGATTAGGTAAATGGCGCCCTCAAATTAAATTATATTATAAGATAATATATTCAAAAATCAATGCAATACTTGTTTTAATACGAAGTGTTATGTAACAGAAATTAGAATATGTTTTACTGTCACACCAACACATAGAGAGCTTTTAAGATCTAGACCCCACAACAACATGCGTTCAAGTATTAAACGCTTCTTTTCTATTTTGCGTCTAAAATAAAGTCATTTCGATACCCAAATGCGTATCGAAATGGCTTTCATTACGATACGCAAAAGTTTTGTCTTTCAAGGTTGGTCACATTGGTCATACAAACGTCAGTGAACATTAAAACGAATAATTATGTAAATAAAATTAATCAGAATATCTAAATTAGTGTTAAATATGTTAATTAATTAAAATAATTAGTAATAATAACAAAATTTCAAATTGACTATTTTTTAATAAAATGCACATTTTTTAAAATTTCAAGACAAAAAATGCAAAATAGAAAAAAAAGTTTAAAAAACTCGTTTCATAAGACGTTTTATCCGCACTTATCCTTTAGAAAACCCGCTGCGCGGGTCGTTTTCTAAACAGATTGCGTGCGATAAAATCGTCGATTATGAAACTAGTTTCTTAATATACTATTATGATTGGATAAACATTTTCTTTTATGGTTTTTCAAGTGTTGGATATTTAGACAATAAATCTTATCATATAATAAAATATGATATATGTCAAAATTTCATGATAATATGTGGAAAATAGAAACAAAATAAAAAATTTATTTTTTTTAAAATTTGAAAAACATAATTAAAACTAGGTTACTAATAATCTAGCTGATAGAATACTCCTCATTCATGTGACGTACTCCCGTGGTCAATGCTTAAAGTTCACAAATAGAGTTAGGTATACATATATATATATATATATATAGAGGCAGTGGCGGATTACCATAGAGGCGGAAGAGGCGGCCGCCTCGGGCCCCACATGCACAGGGGCCCCCTCGCTACAAATAGTATTGATATTTTATAGGTATTCAAATATCAGATGACTGCGTTCATTCAACCAAAGTTTTTAAACCTAAAGATTTTTTTAATATTATCCCACATGTAAAAGTGTTAGGTTGTCAATTTGTATTGCTTTTTTTCATGTATGTATTTATTTTAATAATTCTAATTTGATAGTTTTATAATTTTTTAATGTATAAATTCGTTTTCCAATTTGTATAGTAAAAAAACATTTTGTTTTGAAAAGTTCCACTGTTACGAATGAATATTAATACTAAAACTTTATTTGCAATGGGCTGTTATTATATTAATCGCAAAATTATTGATAAACACAAAATCCAGATAAGTATTTTTTAGATATTTGAAGTATATTTGAGTTTTATGTTTTCATCAATGATTTTGGATTTCTTTTAAGACCTACAATTTATTGAAAGCATTAAACTGAAAACCTCAATTTTAAGCATATAATTGTACATATTTTAGATTAATTTCATATATAACTAAATAAATGAAAACTTTTTAACGTGTAGAATTGAAATCTATTATTGTATGCTTAAAATCCATGTATTTTTTATACAATACATGCTAAATTCATCATTTGGATTAACGTTTGAAAAGGGTTTCCATATGATATGATTGATATAGTATAGGTGTTTTAGCTTTAGTTGTATATTTCGTTTTATCAACGTTGATTGGAAAAAAGATTGTCTAAAAAATTTGTTTGAAAAATTTGCAAAAAAGATTGTTTGTAGCTGGACGTATTGATACTCAAATAGCTCGTGAAATTGAAGTACAACAAAAATGCTGGCGGGAAGTTTTAAAAAGAGTTGCAGCTACAGTAAAGCTATTAGCTACTTTGGGTTTAGCATTTCGTGGTCATCGAGAAGATATTGATTCGAACAGAAAAGGAAATTTTATGACATGCATTCAGTACCTATCCCAATTTGATGATTTTCTTAAAAATCATTTGGAGAGGTACAGCCATCCAGGAAAATGTAATGTAAGTTATTTATCACATACCACATGCGATGAATTTATAAATTTAATGGGAACTGAAGTAAAAGAACACCTAATTCAAGAAATTCAGGACTCTTTATATTATTCAATTATTGTTGATACTACGCCAGACGTGAACCACACTGACCAACTAAGTTTTATATTAAGGTATATTGATAAAGTGGGCGATGCGAGAGAACGATTTTTGGATTTTTACAAATTGAAAATTACAATTCAGAATATCTAGCACAACTTATTTTGAAAACTTTAAACAATTTGTCTTTGGATATTAAAAATTATCGCGGTCAAACATATATGGCCGGAAAATATAATGGTTTACAAGCCAGAATTAAAACTCTAAGTGAGACCGCCATTTTTATTCCTTGTACAAGTCATACCCTTAATTTAATTGGAAATTATGCTGCAGATGCCTATTCTACTGCGGTGTATTATTTTATCTTTATCCAAAATATATATGTATTCTTTTCTTCATCTACTCACAGATGGAAGTTGCTTATTGATAATTTTTTCCGATCCTAATTCCAAACATATTAAAAAATTAAGTGACACAAGTGACAAGATGGTCTGCAAGAGCTGATGCAGTATCCGCCTTGCGGTTTAATTACAAAAATATTAAAAGCGTTCTTATCCAAATTAGCGAAAATGAAGACGAAAAACCGATTACTAAAGTTGAGGTTAAAAAATTAGCTAGCCCTTTCGATGAATATGAATTGCCTTGTTAACCGTTATATGGGATATATTATTGGAAAGAATCAATAGTACTAGAAAATCATTTCAAAATATTCAAACGAACTTATTACAAGGAGTAAAACTGTTTAATTCTTTGTCACAATTTATAAGGGATGTTCGGAATGATTTTGAGAGCATAGAAAAGCAAGCAAACTTATTAACAGACAATATTAGCTACAAAGAAGGAAGAAACAGAAAACGCAAAATTATGTATGATGAATCATCTGCAAATGATACACAGCTAGTAGGACGAGAATTGTTTATTGTAAGTACTCACAATATGATCTGTGATAGATTTGCCACTGAAATGTCTACCAGAACGTCCATATATGAAACTGTTTTAAATAATTTTAAATAATTTTTTGATCAAAATATATCCAGTGATGAAGTTGACAAGTGTATTTTAGAATTGTCAAATACATATGCGAGGAATATAGAAGTACAATATTTTAAAGACGAAGTGCATCATTTTTTAAAATATATAAAAGAAGAGAACATCACTTGTCCATTTAAGATGTACAAGGTAATCATTGATGGCCTGCAATCTTCATTTCCCAATGTGGAAACTATTTTAAAAATATTTCTTACATTGCCGATATGCAACGCAAGTGGGGAACGATCTTTCTCCGTTCTGAAGCGGATAAAAAATTATTTAAGAAATAGTCTTAATCAAACTCATTTGCAAAATTTTTGGTAAAATCTTAGGCCCCAAAATTTTGTTCCGCCTCAGGCCCCTTAAAGGCATAATCCGCCACTGTATAGAGGCATATCTTCGAGCAAGCAATTGCACAGTAAATAAAAATTTATTTTAATAAATAAAAAATAATTTTAATAAATTTAATAATACGAATTTATTTCAAATATTGTAACAATTATGGAGTGCGATGTAAAAAAATCTATTGAGTTTTCTTACTGGAAAATGGTTGTTGCAATACAAACTGAATAGCACCTAAATAAGTTTCTGAAGATAAAAACAGAATTAAATAATTTTATCTATTACGAAAATAAAATAAAAACTACACAGTCTATGCTAGAGTAGATAAATAAACATATTAAAAATTGTAGATTTCACACCGCGATGTTTCGAAGATTGTGTTATGTTTTTTGCTATTTAATTTTTGACTAGCATTAAAAAGGTTGCGTTGGCGATAGATTAGTTCGAAATAAACGATATAGTTAGTTGAACATTAAAGGTGACAGAAGTTATTGATAATATAGCAGTGATACGGTATAATTATATGAGATAGCCATAAGTAATTTACACAATGTGACAAAAATAATAGTAAACTGATTAAGAAAGAGGAATAAGATAAATGGACGAATATTATTTATAACGTAAAGAAAATCCATTGTTTAAGTTTATTAAATCTAGAAGTCGAACCGAATATAAGGAATGGCCGAGTTGCTCTACGTTACAATATAATAAAGATTATTAAAAAAAAAAATTATGAATAAACGTGAAAATAAAAATAACATTAATTTGTAAGAAAGAATAATTATATAATATGAAAATCAAAAATACTATAACTTTCATATATTAAAAATAAAATTGTATTAAATAACGAATCACATATATGTTCACTTTTATGGCTTTATTTTCAGAAAACTCTTTTATTGTCGGTTGGTATTTTCATAAATAAGAAATTTCAGATTCAATTGATATAAGAGAAAAGGCAACTAACCTCTCCCGGCACATGCTCCATCACCTGGTGTAATTTAGAAAAGCTCCTTTTAGCGGGAGCTACTGTTATTGACAGTATCATGGCTTTAAATAAATTCGAAAAATATCTTGTATGCTTTGCAAATATAGGAGGTGTAAAATTTTCTATAGAAGTTTCAAATATTTTAAAATCTAATCCCTATCTTAGTTTTTTAATTAACATATGTTATATAAAAAGCCATATCTATCATTGTGCCCTGGTCATCCCGCATCCGTAAGAATAAATCGTTCTAATGAATTAATAGCAATATCAATAGAAGATATAACTTTGAGATCAGAAACCTTCTTGAGGGTCCTGATATAATAGGTTGTATCTGTTCTAATAGGATTGCTTGGTTTGGGCATGTTCTACGAGACGATTCACAGTCTGGAATGGTTAGAAAAATGTACGTTAGTGCCCCAAGGAGTGGGCGACCGCGAGGTAGACCACGACCACAATGGGAGACTGACGTAATAAACGACCTTAAAAAAATCGGCTGCCATGGTAATTATGTCGCTGTTGCGAATGACCGTGGTAAATATTCAAAGCTGATTAGCCTGGCAACGCACCTACATGGAGCATGAACGCCGTTAAAAAAAAATCAATAGAAGAAAAAGAAATTTTGTGAAGGATCCTAGATCTTATATTATATTTTCTTGTGTTTCATTTTCAAAATTCTTTCCTGTAACCCGCCAGCTTTTACATACATTCAATAAAATACATTCAATTACATGCAAGTTCAGACTTTGTATCATTTTAGAAACAACAATTATTTTGGAGATCGTTTCACAAAATTAAACTGCAAAGATATTTAAAGCAACATTATCTTCGCTAAACATTTTGCTCCAAATTGTTTTATATAGTTTTGCGTGGCTGGTTTAAAGGAATTTCAATTAAAGTGTTTTAAAATTCTACTATTTAAAATCTAAGAGGTATTACAGCTGATTTTAAGATTTCCCAACAAGTTTCATTTCTGGCCTTAAACTAAGCTTTTCTTTTGCTGCCTAAAAAGATCAAAACACACGACAAACAAATTTTGAAAAAATCTGCGTATATGTAGTTGAAAAAAATTAAATATTGTAGTTGAAAAAAATTAAGAGTTTCTCCAGAAGATGACGCCGCATAATTTATAACAATAATTGTTGTTATAAATTGAATGAATGAATTGTAACTAATGAATTGTAGTTTTTTTCTGAGAAACTTCAAACCATACCTTTGAATTGAAAATATTCCAATTACTTCCTTACTTACTTGAGTTTAATTGATCTCAAAAATCCAAAATAAATTTATAACAATAATTTATAGAAAAAGGAAAACTGCAGAAAAAGGAAAACTGCATATAAAATTGAGAGTACTGTTAGATGAATAGAGTTCATTCGACAGCTCCCGTATGATATCACCTTTGCTGGTAATATCTCACTGCTATTGCCAGTGGTATCTAATATTTCACGTTGAATCGTATGTCAATAGCAGCGACAAGAGTACACGGGCCTATCACGCCCGTAGATCAAAAATTAAAACAAATATACAAAAATGAATTGTTGATTTTATATAGAAAAATAAATTTTAATTTGCCTTAAAATTTATTAAAAACCAAAACGAAAAAGTAATCGAATTTAAAACAAAACTCAATTTTGGCGCCTTTTGTGTTGGCGCCGGGTGCGGTCGCTCCATTGCACCCATGGTAGATCCGGCCCTGATTATACCAATATGTTAATGTTTAACCAAATGCCGGTAAAAAAGTGCTTTTTATTGTAAAGTAAAAGTAGAAACATAATTTGTTTAATAGGAAACACTAAACATCACAATGAATGACAACAGCTGTTTTCTACATATATATTGGCCTTAAGGTCAACAAAATGAAACTAAAGTTATGAATGAATGTCTTGTAAAATTTTACGATTCAATTTTGTTTGTGCTTTAAATTTAGTTTGTCATTAAACCGACAAGAATTTTATTTTGTTTGAAAGATATAATTAAACTGTTTCACGTTTGATTAGATGTAAACTGTCATGAAATTGTAAATAAAAACTTAAGATTGGTTGAGAAGTTGTTAAACAAGTTGTTTGAATTATAACGTATTGACGATAACGAATTTAATATGCTAACAACATATCAAATTTTCATTAATTTTTTAAAATTTTTAATCAAAAAATATATATATTCCATAAAATTTAATGACGAATTGTTAATTTTGAAATTAAAAGAAAGTTAAGACAAATAATTTGCAATTTGATTTATGAATTTTTGTGGAAAATTTAATTAGTTATTGGACAATGGTGAGAATTTGTTGGAAAGTTTATACTGTGGGAAAATATTGGACATGTGTTGGTGGTAACAAACCAAAAATTTAAACTGAAGCAATCTTGAATTGTTATCCTAGGTTATATTATTTTTGCTAATTTATCAAACATTATGTATTGTAAAATGACTGGTAACATGAAACTCAGTTGACACTGGTTAAGTGACGATTTTACGGGAAGACGAAGTTGAAGTGGTAGTAGCAATAGGTGAGATACCCGCTTCCAGTATATAATAACACGATAGCAAATCTAACGACAAAATTGAAGCAAAATTTCTTGTCATAAGAAAATAAATCTTCCTCGTTCAAGACCAAGTAAGCTGTTGTAAAGCAGCATACAAATATAGTTCTGACTCAGAAGCCTTGAATCAACAATCAAACCCTTGATCTTAATTGTAGGAAGCCATATAGATTTTCCGTTGTCGGTACACTTAAAGAACTTCTTGTGCATGCGTTTATTGGCGAATGAAATTTTTGGTATACTTATTCCTAAATGCAGTAGCAGAGACCGTTTCTGTTAAACATTCAGTAAAAATCGAGGTGTTGACTTCCTATGGTCTTGAACCTTCTGTATGACGTGGCTCACTTTCAAAAAATGAACTGCTTATAGGGGATAATTCGTTTGATAACAGTAAATCACCCTTAGTTCTGTGGTGATAGAAACGCGTATCATGAAATTTAGGGAAGATCAGATAATAATATTTTGTTATATACATATTACACGTCATATTTCTTAGGACTGCCCACCGTTCGGTTGAATTAATAAATAATGCTTAGTCGGGTGTTTAAATAATAAACCGTTACTCTCTCGTATCACTGAAAAATGTTTACCAAGTATAGAAATATAGCAATAAACTGACCATGCGTCAGATATTAGTTTCGCATTGATTGACAACAATCAAAAATGACTCTACACTCGTGACTTAGGATGTTGATTAGAATGTTGACTTAAGTGTTGACGAAATATTCTCTCATCCTATGAATTCATACATAGTAATGTCTAGAAATTTTATACAAACAATTCCAAAGTTTACCAAGTATGTTAATTATTGCTGACATATACGGATACCTAAGTCTTAGAAAAACATTTCTTTCGTTTTGTTTTGACTTTCCTTGGGTTTTTTTTCCTTGGGTTGACTTAAAATTTTTTTGTTTTTGAATGACATATTTAGAATTTTTTTTGGTTACCTTAGTTTTTTTTTTTTATATCTTTTTGATTTTTTTTTGAAAATTTTTTTTAAATCATTTTATTTCATTTTTGGTGATGTTGTGTTTTGTGTTTAACAGAGAAAAAAAGTTTTTTATAATTACGAAGCTTTTAAGTTTTGTTTTTGGATATTTTTGTTGCATTTTGTTTGTGAGTATCTTATATCAGTATTTACATTTTCATATTTTTCTTGATTATATATATAATTTTTTTGTTTTTTTTTTTGAAAATAATTTTTTATGTAGAATTTTAATTCTTTCTTTTTTCTCTGTTTTCTTAATTTATTAGTGTATTTATTTTATATTTTTTTGTGCCGGATGATGATGGTTATGATATTACCGAAAACGTTAGCAAATAAAATATAAACATTATTTAAATATAAATATCTATATTATTTTTTGGACTACACCGATGAAAAGCAACTTTTGTGTATTAATTGTCCAATGAAACTTTATAATATTAAAAATTTAATTTAAAAATTTTGAAAGTTTTGTCCCTACTTTGTTGTTATTTCTTTCGGCGTAAAAAATAGGAATAAACCAAAAATATATATCTGTCTACCTGTAAGTAGGCCATTGCATAAGACGAAAATTGGATAGTTTTCGAAAAAAAAATTCTAAACATTTGGGAGCGTAATATGATCTGAAAAGCTTTTGGGAAAAAATTCATCTTCATACTTTTGGGCCTGACCATTGGATTGTAAGTGCAAATGTCGAAATATTTATTTTCATATACAGTCAAAAAAAGGTGTACAGCAAATAGTTCAACATTTACGAACTAATATATCTTAAAAGAAGAATGGAAAAATAAAATACATTTCATTTTTAAAAAGTGTATTTAGTATTAGTTTATTTTAACTAAAACAAAAATTCATTTATTTGTTGTTATGCTTGTAATTTTAAAAAAATTGCATAATGCTCTGATTTTACGCATCAAAAAAAAGTGTACACCCACATTGTTTGATTATTTTTTTTTTATAACGGGATTTTTTCAAATATTTATATTTTGCAGTGTTGCAAAACGTTACTCGTAACGTAACGCAAAAACGAAATAACGAAATGAAATAGCGTTATTATTAACAATTACGTTAATAACGTTTTAAAAATTAAACTGTGTTACAATAACGTAAAACGTAACGATAACGGTAATAATTTATTTCGTTTTTTTGGTATACTTTTTGTATAATTATATGAAAATCAAAGCGCTAAGATCGGTTGTATAAAATCCAACTTATCTGCTCTTTTTCAATAGTTTTAGAAGCTATGAAATTGTTTGATATTTGTAACAAAATACATAATGAATTGTAAGATTTTAGGTATGTTTCAAGTAATATCAAGTCTGTACTAGCTGTTTCTGCATCACAGGTGTTTTGAGTAATTTTAAGAAATCATATTATTATACTGGCCGATACAAGAAATAATTCTGAAGATCTATTAAAAGTTACGCTTATAGTCATTAACAAACTCAGATTTGCTGAGAACTCTTGATAAGAATGCCTTGTTTTGTTAAAAACTAATTATTTTCAATTTGAAATGAGTCAAATTTTTTAATAAATTTAATTATTTAGTTTTATTTTACTATGAATATATAAAATTAATATTTTTATAATTATGCATGCAAGAAATAACTGTTCATTAGAGATTTTCGATTTTTGTGCAGTTAAGTAGGTTAGTTTTAAACATTTCATTCAATTTTAAAATAACGTAACTATAACGTTATAACATAATAATATATAATATTTTTGTGTTTCATAACGAAATATCGTACCGAAAAAATTAATATAATGTTATAAAAACGAAACGCATAACGTTACGAATTTTTTTTTCGTTTTGCAACACTGATATTTTGTTTTGTTGCATTGTCGATATCTTCGTGTCAAAGATCCGTGCAGTTATTATTATTCCAATAATAATAATTTAATATTATTCAACATGGCCAAACAAACTACAACAGAAACACGTAATTTAGTGGTAAAATTAGCACCCCAAGTCAAATCTCTGAGGGAAATCGCTAGTATTATCGACAGAAGTCGTAATACTGTGAAAAAAATACTATTCAAATTCAAACATTTGAGAAGTGTAGCAGATCCCTGTTCTGGCAGGCTGCCAGTTTTGTCAGTTATGGACAAAAGAGCGATAGCGGAAGGGTTGAGGCTAATTCCTCTGAATGTGCAGTCAGAATAGCTGAGGAACTCACAGAAACATTAGGAGCAGGAATAAGTGCCACTACCGTTCGCCGTGCTCTGCATGAACAAGGGTAACATGGCAGAGCTCCGAGAAAAAAATCAGTTATTTCTAAGAAAAACCAAAAAAAGCGTCTCGAATATGCAAAAATGCATATTTCTATTTTACAAAATTACTATTTTACACTCGTCACTGAATAAGCACTTATTCCAAAAAGTAATGTCTTCAAATATATGCTTTTTTGCAAATTCGAGACGCTTTTTTTGGTTTTTCTTAGAAATAACTGATTTTTTTCTCGGAGTTCTACCATGTAACCCACTTTCATTCAGAGCACGGTGAACGGTACTGGCACTGATTCCTGCTCCTAATGTTTCTGTGAGTTCCTCAGCTATTCTGACTGCACTTTCAGAGGGATTAGCCCTAACCCTTCGCGCTATCGCTCTTTTGTCCACAACTGACAAAATTGGTGGCCTGCCAGAACGGGAAAGATCTTCTACACTTCTCAAATGTTTGAATTTGAACAGTATTTTTTCACAGTAATTATGACTTCTGTCGATAATACTAGCGATTTCCCTCAGAGATTTGGCTTGAGATGCTAATTTTACCACTAAATTACGTGTTTCTGTTGTAGTTTGTTTGGCCATGTTGAATAATATTAAATTATTATTATTGGAATAATAATAACTGCATGGATCTTTGACACGAAGATATCGACAATGCAACAAAACAAAATAAAAATATTTGAAAAAATCCCGTTATGAAAAAAAAACAATCAAAAAAAAATGCGTAAAATCAGAGCATTTTGCAATTTTTTTAAAATTACAAGGATAACAACAAATAAATGAATTTTTGTTAAAATAAACTAATACTAAATACACTTTTTAAAAATGAAATGTATTTCATTTTTCCATTCTTCTTTTAAGATATATTAGTTCGTAAATGTTGAACTATTTGCTGTACACCTTTTTTTGACGCTGACTGTATATTTGCGCTTGATCACCTAGTTGTATGCGTTTTTTGTTTTACTTTTGTGTAATATATTTGACATTTCTAATCAAAAAATAGAAACTATTGTACCAACTTAGCTTATTTGCAAAGAACTTTACTTTTATTATAAGTCTCTACAAAATAAGCTAAAAATAATTGTACGTAACACGTACTTAATAGGTGCTTTCAATTAGAAAGATATGTAAGATTTAGATCAAATACCAAACCTGTTTTATCAACTGTATTTGCTATGTAGGCAAAATAAAAACCAGTTATATTTGAAATTAAAATGAAATTAAAATTTATATTTTGTGATTCTGTAGATGAAATTAGCCTTCTTTCTGGACGACTTCAAATAATCGACATTTGAACCAGACCATTTTTGATCGACTTCATTCTTGGCATACAAGTAGTATCAACAATTTTATGTGCATTGAAAATGTAATTCACTGGCCTATTCATGAGAAAAAAACTCACACTAAATTTTTCACCTACACTGTTAAAAATATTATGAAATAAATATTTAAAAAATGGCGCTAATGTAGTAGTAGGTCTAACATTTTTTTAAACTTTTTTTCGCAATATAAGAATTTAAACATCTCTCTACAACATGCCAAAATTTTCAAGTCAAGTTTAGTTTAACTAAATTTAGCAACTAAAATTCTTGACCTGATATACACATTTCTAAAAACTGTTATAATATTTAGAACAAAACAAAACTCTTTCTTTAAATTTTGGAGTGTGTTTGACTTCGAACAATTTACGGTATTTAAATTTATCGATAAATTAGTTTTTTAAGGTTATTGCTATTGTCTTTTAACACAACCGTTCTAATTAATATCATTTTGACATGTCATTTTCCTTCAGAAGATTCTTGATGTTCCTTCATAAGATAATAAAATTAAATGATTGTTAGTAAAATAACAAATTTTGTTTAACTTTAATTAATTGTTCAAATTGATTAACTCTAATGGGCAAATAAAATGAAAAAATGACTACAAATGTTAAACCAAATTATTAAAAAAATACAAAATATTTTCTCCCAAACAACTGCGATTTTTCTAATGACTATGAAATGATTTTTTTGTTTCAAAATGTCTAACACGATAATTGTTTCAATGACTGTAAAGTTACTCATTTGCTTATTAAATTATTAAAAAAAACCCCAAAAAATTAATTTAAACTTTAAAAAATATGAATTAGCTCTAGAAGTAAACCATTAAAATGACAATTAAGCTCTTATGGTCTTTTTTCAATGTCATTAGACATTTAATGTCTTTCGCTCTACTTTGCCGACACATGGGTGCATTCAATGTAAGTTAAGGACTTAAGGGCTTAAACTAACAGGGTATTAGAGTAAGGTGGGAATTTTCATATTGTGAAAAAAAATCAAAAAATGCTTACGGCATCAGTGCCATCTTTCAAAAAATATTTCATTGTTTTTTTGACAGTGTAAGTAAAAAGTTTACGGTGTATTTTTTATATCGGCTGATAGGCCAGCCAAATATCTTTCTAATACATATAAAACCGTTTAATAGGGTTAGCTGTTCTTTAGAAATTTGACTTCAAAGGGGAACCCTGTGTTTGAAATTCCACAAATCTTTGGACAACCCTGTTTTCAAATTAAACATTTTAAATTTTTCTGAAAAATGCTTATTTTTATTTCAGCTATACTACTTGTATGGCTAATTTGAAGTCGATTGGTAATCCGCCGATTGTTCAGATCACGAGTTTCATCTAAAACTGAAAGTTTTGAACCTGAGATGCACATTTTCAAAATTAATATCTGTGGAACAAAAAAAACTATATCTTTAAATTTCAGAATGTTTTATAGTAAGGTTGGAACTTTCAGATTGTGGAAAAAAAATTTAAAAATACTTAATCTACAACATCAGCGCAATCTTTTAAAATTTATTAAATAATATTATTAACAGTGTAGGCAAAAACATTACGGCCAATAAATTACCTTACCAACGCACATACAACCGTTGATATCGGGTGAGCCGTTCTCTTGTATTTTGATTTCAAATAAACCCAGAATTTGAATTTCTAGAAATCTCAAACTAAGTACTTTATAAACGGCGTTTCGGAAATCACTAACCTCCGTATAGGCTTTAAACCTGGGCCTCACAACCACTATGTCACACTTAAATTCACAATACCAATCTGAAGTCTTTTTGATGTATATCGCGTTCCGTAAAACTTGTTGTAGCATATTAAATTATAAAATGATAATAATAAATTAAACCAAAACTTACATGGCAGCCATGGAATATTTACATCAATTGGTAACCGATCTGCTCTAGCCCAACTAAATGGATCCAATGGTCCAGCTTTAATTTGAAAAACTAATTTGATAATACAAAGTAATAATATTATCGCCACATTTCCCAACATTGTACTATGAGGATTTTATCTAGAAATATAATAAGAAAAGAAAAAAATATAATTTGACTATTTAACCTTGAAAATATCGTAGATGAATATAACAATGTTATAAAGTAACAGTATTGTATAACAATAAATTTAAATACGAAAAGAAATGTTATTTGATATGCAAAAGCGTTAATAATATTTCATAATTCGTGTCATCTAGAGACAGCGATTAATTTAACGACTGTGATTTACATTTCGTTACGATTATTTTTTGTGGTTGTAATTAAGGAGTCATCACAGTCACATGTGTTTTGATAAATAGTGTAAGCCTATGTGATTTATGACACTGTTGTTAGTTTTGTTTATTTTGTATAAATATATAAATTTATTGAATGTTTATTTGTGACTCGGTGGTTCTTTGCTAGAGCATTCAGTTATTCGACATTTTGAGTTATCCAAATATCGAATAAATTTTTCTTTAAATATCCGAATATTCGGTTAATATTCGAATAGTAAAAGAAGTACTAAGAACTATGAGTAGAATCAAACATATTATGCATTTTATTTTATTTATTTTCTTGAAATAGGCATTTAAGAAAGAGGAATACATTTAGATGTTTAAATTTTAGGCTACTTTTTATTTTAGATATCTCGCCGTAGAGAAACCCCTTTCAGTTTTTGTTGAACTGGGGGCTGAAAGTCAACAGAGCATTATACTAATTGTCTAATTTATCTGTTCTTTTTTTTGAACGAATTTTTTTTTTTTTTTTTTTTTTTTTTTTTTATTTTTTATTTTCCAAAAAATTTTACAATTCATGTAGGAAAATATTACATACTTAATAAAACAACTAAAAAGTACAATTAAAAAGTACAATTCATTGATCAATAAATTTTTTTATTTTCCTTTTTTCTCCTTTTTTCTTTACGATTATACAAATAAGATTTTACAAATATTAAATTGAGCCAAATTAAATTACAATATTAAGATTATATTGAAATATTTTATTGATTGTTAACAAGTGAGCGTAATAAAACTTAAATAATAATTAGATTAATACGATGGGTGAAGGCAATGAAAGTAAGTGACGATAAGTGACGACAGCAACAGCATTACAGTTGAAATCAAACAGCATTATATAAATATGAGCATCAAAAAAAAAAATGGTGTGAAGCAGAACGAATAGAAAAAAAGAAGAAATGATATGGTCTAATCATATACAATGTGATTGATTAGGCCATGATTTCTATTATATTCGTAGATATAGGCATTATATAGTTTTGTCTTGACATTCTTTTTGAAATCTCCAATCTTCGAATGTTTATCTGCATCCGAAATCGTATTATATAAAATCAATCCCTTATAAAATATACTGTTTTGGGTAACACTATATGTATAATTTTGGGGTCGAAAATGGTTTGCATATCTGCCAGTACGTTGGGAAATTGAATGATTTGTGGATAGACTAGTATTAAATTTAATAATCTTGTTAGTTATTTTATATATTGTTATAAGATATTCAAAATCAATCATTTTGTTTATCGGAAGGATTTGAGGACTATACAATTTATAAGATGCTGTTCGATTTGGAAGCAATTTCAATTTTTTTAAGGCTTGGTTCTGAAGAACCTGAAGTTCTCGTATTTTAGAATCATTAGCACTGCCCCATATTGGTAATAGATACATTATGTGGGATTGAATCAGAGAAAAATATATACAGTGTGCCACATCATGAGTTAAATATTTTCCGACCCTTTTAAAAACACCTACAATTGGTGCAATTTTGGATTTAACATAATCAATGTGACTAACCCAGTTCAGTCTCGACGTTAAAGATAAACCAAGATAACATGTTGAATCGATCCGCTTGATTAATTCGTTATTAACTGAGATTTGCTCAAATTGATTACAATTCTCGGGATTTTTTATATAAAAGTTCATAAAGTTTGTCTTTTTTATGTTAAGACGTAGTTTGTTAACATTTAACCATTTAATTAGAAGCAGAAGATCTTCTTCCATTTTTATTTTTAGTTCGTTAGAGTTCATACAACTGTATATCAATAGAGCATCATCCGCAAACAGTTGCAGCTTTCCGTGGAACTGTAATTGAAATATGTCATTTATGTAGATCAAGAAAAGTAAGGGACCAAGAATAGAACCCTGGGGTACTCCGCATTTAACGCCTTTAATTTTTGATTTTACCGGTCCAATTTGGACAAATTGAGATCGATTTGTCAAATAATTTTTCAATAAATTTAATGCTCTTCCCCTGATAATTTAAATAACAAAAATGTTTTTATTGTTATTACACACTTTTATTTAACTTGACTTTTGACAGTTGTGATGGTTACTCTTTTGTGATCCATTTTGCAGTAACTTCCCATTATGTGATTGATCCCAAATTTAAAAGACAAGTTTGTTGAAGCAGTCAGTACGTATTTCTTAAAGTTTTAAAACAAAAAACTTTATAAAACTGAAGCAAAAAATTCAAATTTTTCTTCACTCTAAAAGACCTTAAATCCTGCACTGAAATCCTCATAATCTGGTTGACCCATTTTGAGCGTAGGAATTTTGGTAATACTGTGTATATCATTAAAATCATAGACATAATACATGTTTGTGTCATTTTTATATGGATAAATGGTCTTACATTATAAATAATGAATATAAAAAAAATCAAAGTATGACATTTCGTTTTAATTTCAAAGCTTATAGACCTTTTTCTTAAACTTGAAATCGTTATTTTGGTGTATATATTTGACAGATTACATACAGCAATGATAATTAGAAATCATTAATTATGCATTAAATTTTATTGCAAAAATGTTAATAAACCAACTATAGTAAAAACAACCTAAAAACAACACAAAACAATCTTGATTTGAAAGAAATAGCCATTATTTAAAGTTTTACGTTATACAAATCAGCTGATCACAACTGTCATGTTTTTTTGGGAAAAAAAGTCTTTCATTCACGATTCGTTTGAGTAGTAATCGTTATTTATATCTTTATATCAGTTAATCAGTGTATTGTATTTATCAAAACCGTCATAATGCTAAGCCTGATGGTTTTTTAGCACAGAAAAACCGTGAACCATAAACAATATTAATAAATTTAGAGGTTCAGTATATGAAAGGTTCATTGTATTTTGCATATGGGGTCAACAATAGGGCTTGAGAGTTTTGATATTTGTATAAAAAGAATTTAATCCATCCCAAACATCGCAAATTTTCGGAACTTCAACAAATGCTAACAAAGATTTGTTTTTAGAAAATGATGGGTTAGTGGAGATTGATTGTTAGCAAACGTTATAATTTATAGCAAACGTTTGTTGTTTGTGTTTATGCAGTAAAACGAATACGGCATATTTTATAAGAATTTATTAAATTAGAAAAGAAAATTAAATTTTAGTGATTTAATTATTGGTTTTACTTAAGATGTATTTACTGTGATGTTAAAAAAACTGACTCAAAAAATGTATATGGCTAAAAACTATAAAATAAAAAGAAATAAAAAATTTTTAAAAAAACACTTTTATTGAAAACGAACTAAAATCTAAAAAATAAATTTTGCATTGACACAACACGATGTTCCAAAGAAGCAAAGGTTTTATTCAAACGTTAAATCTTTTATTAATAAATATCTTTTTAAACAATTTAACACAGATATGGCAAAATTAGATGTACAGACTAGAATACTATTTAACCAGAAATTTTGTTAGATAAATAATTTTCCGTTACAGTTTTTTACAAAAAATAAAAGTGGGTGGCGTAGTGTATATAGAAAGGCAGTAAATATGTAGAAAATGTGCTAATTCTAAATCTTAATTATGTAATAAGTATAAATATTAAAACTTAATTCAACTATTTAAAAGTATTATAAATTACTTATAATACAAAATGTGATGTAATACGTTCAATACGCTGACTGCGCCACCCACTTTATTTTTTTGTAAAAAACTGTAAAGGAAAATTATTTATCTAACAAAACTTCTAGTTAAATAGTATTCTAGTCTGTACATCTAATTTCGCCATCTGTGTTAAATTGTTTAAAAAGATATTTATTAATAAAAGATTTAACGTTTGAATAAAACCTTTGTTTCTTTGGAACATCGTGTTAAATTGTTTAAAAAGATATTTAAATATTTATTTCCTTATTACAGTTTGAAAGCAAACATAGTTATTAATAAAAGATTTAACACTTGAACATAACTTTTGTTTCTTTGGAACATCGTGTTCTGTCAATGCAAAATTTATTTTTTAGTTTTTAGTTCATTTTCAATAAAAGTGTGTTTTTTAAAAAAATTTTTTTCAAGTTATTTGTTTCACTGTTCAAAATCAATCTTGATCTATATATAAATACGTAAGCACTATTTTTGTGGTACAATTTAAAAATATTTGCCCCAACAAAGTGTGGCAATATCTATATCGTTGGAAAGGTCTTCAGCAGTAGATATATATATAAATACGTAAGGACTATTTTTGTGGTACAATTTAAAAATATTTTCCCAAAGTGTGGCAATATGTATATCGTTGGAAAGGTCTTGAGTAGTAGATGGGCCAAAAAATTTGAATTTTGACGTTTTTTTGAGAAAAATATGAAGGTGTGTTTTTATGATTTTTTTTCAATTATTTTGTTTTTTTTTCAAGTTATTTGTTTCACAATTCAAAATAAATTATATCAATTAATCAAACTCTGAAATAATGTGTTGTAGCTATTTTGTTAGAAGGTCTATTTACAATTTCCATTTACAAGGGCCGAATTTCGGCCACTGGGCGATTCCTAGTAATTTTTAACTCTCTCAATATTTTTATAAACAAAATAAAAAATACTAAAAAACACAAATTTTTATTTTATGAGTTAGGCTGGTGAGATTTTCATTTTGCCACTTGAAAATCTCAAAATAGAAGTTAAAAAAAAATATATTTAAAAAGAAAATCTAGTGTTGTTTATATTAAAATTCCTTTGTTGAGAAAAATGTCTTGAGTAGTAGATATATATAAATACGTAAGCACTATTTTTGTGGTACAATTTAAAAATATTTGCCCAAAGAAAGTGTGGCAATATGTATATCGTTGGAAAGGTCTTGAGTAGTAGATGTGCCGAAAAATTTGAATTTGACGTTTTTTTGAGAAAAATATGAAGGTGTGTTTTTATGATTTTTTATCAATTATTTTGTTTTTTTTCAAGTTATTTGTTTCACAATTCAAAATAAATTATATCAATTAATCAAACTCTGAAATAATGTGTTGTAGCTATTTTGTTAGAAGGTCTATTTACAATTTCCATTTACAAGGGCCGAATTTCGGCCACTGGGCGATTCCTAGTTATTTTTAATTCTCTCAATATTTTTATAAACAAAATAAAAAATACTAAAAAACACAAATTTTTATTTTATGAGTTAGGCTGGTGAGATTTTCATTTTGCCACTTGAAAATCTCAAAATAGAAGTTAAAAAAAAATATATTTAAAAAGAAAATCTAGTGTTGTTTATATTAAAATTCCTTTGTTGAGAAAAATGTCTTGAGTAGTAAATATATATAAGTACGTAAGCACTATTTTTGTGGTACAATTTAAAAATATTTGCCCAAAGAAAGTGTGGCAATATGTATATCGTTGGAAAGGTCTTGAGTAGTAGATGTGCCGAAAAATTTGAATTTGACGTTTTTTTGAGAAAAATATGAAGGTGTGTTTTTATGATTTTTTATCAATTATTTTGTTTTTTTTCAAGTTATTTGTTTCACAATTCAAAATAAATTATATCAATTAATCAAACTCTGAAATAATGTGTTGTATCTATTTTATTGGGAGGTCTATTTACAATTTCCATTTACAAGGGCCGAATTTCGGCCACTGGGCGATTCCTAGTTATTTTTAGTTCTCTCAATATTTTTATAAACAAAATAAAAAATACTAAAAAACACAAATTTTTATTTTATGAGTTAGGCTGGTGAGATTTTCATTTTGCCACTTGAAAATCTCAAAATAGAAGTTAAAAAAAAATATATTTAAAAAGAAAATCTAGTGTTGTTTATATTAAAATTCCTTTGTTGAGAAAAATGTTTTAAAAGAAAGTTGTGTTGTTAATATTAAAATTTGTTCTTTAAATAACAGTTCATAAAAAGAAATAAATAAAAAAAATTATGTTTGTGTTATTTAATTTATGAGACAGTGACAGTGACAGCGGTGGGATAAATAAATAAATATTATTATTATCACCTTGACTAGTGTATCTCACTGCTATTGCCAGTAGTATATAATATCTCACTCGCGACTATTGATTTCGGCAAATCATTTAATTTAAATGAATCTTGAAGAAAAAATACCTTCTGTCAGTATGACAGTTTATCATCTTGTCAGTTTGCACTAACCGACAAACGAATGGATTGGAGATCAAAATACATTTGAGGCATGATGCATCCGATTTTGTCTTACCAACTTTAGTGACGTTAACCATAATAACAAAAACGAATAGCAACAGTGAAATGGTGTTGTAAGGAATCAAAGTGTCGAAACCAATTTTTTTAGATGTCTCTTTGGCTATTGGAATTTAAAACGTCTTTCACCCTATTATTTAAATAGAGCTATCATATGCTTGACACTTTGGCACGGTAATAGAGCACAATAAACTCAGTGTACCTAGGTGCTATAACGCCACATTAATTAATGCCGGCACGGCTCAGAATGTGTAGAGTACGCTTGGCCGTTAGCTTGGAACTCTGAACATAGGACATAGGAAGAATTCAGCAATGCAAAAGATATTTTTAGTGTTGCAGTAGGACTCCAAGAACAATTATTATCTGGCCACACTACCACCTTATCCCAATATGCAAACCGGATAGCACCTACACCACGAGCTGTACGGGGACTGTCATCAACAGATGTGAACAAGAATATGCCGCAGTTAAAGTCATGCTCATGATCCTGGAACTAAAAGTATTGCACTTCCTGTAGCCAAAAGAAAGTTGCCCCTCATAGGATGAGATAGGCTATAGACTTTTTCGGTTTTGAGTTGAAACTGATTTGAGAACCGTCTTATCTCTGATGAGTTTGTTCAATATTTCTTTAGATGTGGAGCAAAACGAGTAGTTTTTAGACTAAAACATGGCAAAACCAAATAAAGCCAAATCGTCCAGACCAATAAGTTTTGCATCTTTTCTACTAAAATAACGAAAAAGATCAGCGACTGTAACATCTGTTTGTTATGCATATCGTTTACAAATCCACCTCATTCTACCCGACATGCTTATATCTGACAAGGCAAACCATTAAATGGCATTCTATGTGAGTACAAGAGCAGGATAAGTGTCTGTTCTTAGAACAAAGGAAACAGTTGTTACGGTTTGTTTTTATACAGAGGTACATTTATGTGCTAAAAGAAGATACTGCTCAAAAATACCACGTGAATGCCACCGAAATTTGCAAAAAGTTTCATGCAATAATATTATCACGATAATATGATAAACAGTATGGTTTTCGTAGAAGTCACGCAACAGGTGATCTGTTAGACTACGTATCCCATCTCTGGAACAAATCGCTGGAAAACCATGGTGAAACATTCAGTATTTTACTTGACATTTCTAAAGCATTTGATAAAGTGTGGCATAAAAATCTCATAGCTAAATTGAAATCTTATGGCATAGACCATCTTACTGTCTCATGGATTCATAGTTTTCTTACAGGACGCTAATTTCATGTTAATTTAGATGGTATCACATCCAATATTTTCACAACCAATGCTGGGGTTCCCTAAGGTTCTGCACCCTCACCAACCTTGTTTCTTCTATACATTAATGACTACTTATTTCCACAGTGCACCTATAATCCATAGTTTTGCTGATGACAGCACATTGCATGGCATCACATGCATCTCCTAAATTTCGATCTCATACTGCAGTTACCACTGATAGAGAGCTGCTAATTGATTCTATCAACAAAGATCTGGATCATATAATGGAATGGGGTGATCGTAATCTTGTTTCATTTAATCCAACCAAAACCAAACTATGCCGTCTTTCACGAATAGAGCGACACAAAAATTTCCCTATTAAAACAAACCATGAGGAATTGCGTGAGGTTGAATCAGTTATAGACTTCTTGGAGTGGATATTCAAAATAACCTGAAATGGAATAAACATGTGTTCAACCTCGCTAAATCTGCAATGCAAAAATTAGGATTCTTGAGTCGATGTAAAAGTATTTCAATCCCGAGCAAATTTTGCTAATCTTCAAGTCCTTTATTCGTCCATGTATGGAGTACTGCTGTCATGTTTGGGGAGGTGCTTGTCAGTCAACAAAAAAATGTCTAGACTCTGTACAGAGAAAAGCAATACGGTTGATTGGTAATACCAAACTAACGGACCAGCTTGATTCACTCCAGCACAGAAGAAATGTGGCTGAATTGTCAATCTACTATAAATATAACTTTAGCGAATTCTCCTCTAAGGAAATTCACAATATCCTCCCATTGTGTGCGCAGTATAATCGACAAACAAGAGCTGCCGAGTTATCCCATCCATTTGTTGTACAAATACCTCGTTGTAGAACTGTATCCTTCCAGAACGACTATTTTAATAGAGTGGCCAAATTGTGGAACTCAATGCCTTCCTTTGTATTTCCCGATGAATTTTCCCCTCAGGCATTTAAAGAAAATGTCCATCATCATTTAAAACAATTAGTATAGTTATCCCTATATCCCCATTCCTTCCATTTTCCTCATCTCCCTCCTTTATAGTTGACATGGTATCTTCGGATATTCAAAGAGTCTAAATAATGAATATTTCATATTTAGTGTGCTAAACATGTCTAACTAATTAATAAAAAAAAAAATAAAAAAAAATCACATAAGTACACGGCCACATAGAAGAAAGTTCATTAGAGGAGTTCACTCAACAGCATAATACAAAAATGGAAACAGGATAAATCTATTCAATTATTGAGAAGCCGAGTAGGACTAGGACAATTCAAAAAAATTCTACATCTCCTCTCTGTTTCAATCCTAAAACCAATCGAACAGAGAATCTTTAGGAATGTTATCGTGCTTATTTATTGGACTAGTCTATGATTAACTAATAAGAATTAATAGCTAATTCATTTCATTAGATTAGTTAACATGGATTACAGCGTGCAACCTGTAACATCATCGACAACGTCGAACAACAAACCTAGGGAACAACAAACAATAGAATTCTAAGTTGCAATAATACTTGAACTGAGCTGTTCGAGGCCCTCCAATAGAAAAACAATATTTTCCAACAATCTATTACTAAATAATAACATACTAAACCAAAACTAATTTCAGAATGATGATGTTTTTTAATATGCGTGATGACCATTTTTGAGCTTAAATGCTACATCGTTAATTAAATAAAATTAACAAAACAAATGATACTTACATTCATGAATATTTGTTGCTTTAAATGAGCAAGATATTTTAATTTATTTTTAAATTATCCGATTATGTAATACTTCAAAGCCTCTTATATTCTTCAAGCCCAATTCATTGACGCCATATTAAAATAACAATGAACAATATTGCCGTATGCAAAAGTTTGAATTTGCGTTTTTGATTAAATTTTTTTGAATTTTTTTTATATCGAGTTTTATTTTTCTAGATGGCATTATTGGCGTTGAGGCGATTTATTGAATTTTTTAGGTAGATTTCATATAAAAATCTACCTATTGCAATGGGCTTCATCTCGGAATTTCGGAAAATTTTTTGTGCCAAACGACTATATATGATAAGCGGAGACGAAAAAACAAAAAAACAAAAAATTTATATATATATATATATATATATATATATATATATATATATATATATATATATATATATATATATATATATATATATATATATATATATATATATATATACATATATATATATATATATATATATATATATATATATATTAGACTGGTCGTTAAAAACTAAATTTTCCGAGACGCCCCCTAGAAAAATTCTTTGGGGTCAAAAAAGCACAACGGCATTATTTTTTTTTTTTTTAAATCAAAAGAACACGTGCCGCAAAATCATCGAAGTTTATTTTTTGATAAAATTGTTAATATCTCATAACATATGCTAATGTCAAAAAAAATGACATAATCAGTTTTGTAGGAAATTTAATTTTCTACAAAAAAGGTCCAAATCATTTTTTTCCTAAAACCTATATTTCTGAAGATATTTTGAAATAAAACTTGAAATTCTTCGAAACTCGTTAAACCAAATGATGAAAATTTCGACGAAAAAGTACTACTTTTGATTTTTTTTGTCACGATTATTTTTTTATACATTTCATTCTATAGCATAAGAAGAAAATTAGGACTTTTTCGTCATCTTTATTTTTTATGTTTTCTAAAAATTACGAAAACTTACAAGTTCATTTTCAAAATATCATGAGAACTGTACGTTTTCGGGAAAAAATGACCTGCACCTTTTTTGTAGAGAATTAAATTTCCTACAAAAATGGTTATGTGATTTTTTTTGACATCTGCATATTTTATGAGATATTTGAAAAAATCTACGAATTTTTCAAAAAATCAACTTCGACGATTTTGCGGCACGTGTTCTTTTGATTTAAAAAAAAAAAAAATAGTGCCGTTGTGGTTTTTTGACCACAAAGAATTTTTCTAGGGGGCGTCTCGGAAAATTTAGTTTTTAACGACCAGTCTAATATATATACATATATATATATATATATATATATATATATATATATATATATATATATATATATATATATATATATATATATATATATATATATATATATATATATATATATATATTTTTTTTTATTATATAGATTTTATATGTCTTAAACCCGACAAGGTAGGAATTTTTATTGGAAGAGATAATTAATTTCCTTAACCTCACTATTTGTGATTTTCGAAAGTTAGTAGGTATATTCCATACTATCCTAAGTCATGTGTGCAGTTATTATTGAATGTTGCCAATCAATATGAAATCAATTTTACGACATAAATGTCAAGTAAATTAGTGAATCGTATGAATTTTTCAATTCGAAATCAGTTTTTGGGTTTATCTGAATAAACCTTATAGTTATTTGTTAATAAAAACAACTTTTATCTCTGAACGTGTTTCGGCTAGGATTGATGAGGTTCTAAGTTCGAATCCCAACCGAAACACGTTCAGAAATAAAAGTTGTTTTTATTAACAAATAACTATAAGGTTTATTCAGATAAACCCAAAAACTGATTTCAAATTGAAAAATTCATACGATTCACTAATTTACTTGACATTTATGTCGTAAAATTGATTTCATATTGATTGGCAACATTCAATAATAACTGCACACGTGACTTAGGATAGTATGGAATATACCTACTAACTTTCGAAAATCACAAATAGTGAGGTTAAGGAAATTAATTATCTCTTCCTATACATATATATATATATTATATATATATATATATATATATATATATATATATATATATATATATATATATATATATATATATATATATATATATATATATATATATATATGTAGGATTTTGGTTTGCACTAAATTAAAGTAAAGCAATACGAAAAGAAAAAATCGAAAATAACTTTTTGTAGCCTGTTTTAAAATTAGTCTAATGTAATTATCCAAGAATAAATGACGTGTTAAATTTTTCTTAGTTACATTTGAGTTTTTTTTATTTACCAAAATAAGGAATAATTCTACAGCTGGGGGCTCATAAGGGATTTAATTGAGCAATTATTTCTTTGTAAATAAAAAAAAAAGACAACGTTGAATTAATTTCTTTAAGACGTGATTGAAATTAAAAGAAACGGCGTTTTTTCCAAGATTCATTAAATTAAGTTTTATATTATTAAGAGTGCATAAAACAAATTAAGAGTGTATAGTTATGAGTGTATAGAGTTTCTTGATAACATTGTTTTTTGTTTTCATAATAAAAGAGTGGGTAAAATATAAACTATAATAATTGTATGGATTTTAAAAATGTGTTAGTGACTTAATATAACGGATTTCTTTACAAAAAAGAATCTTCTGGATTATAACTTCTTTTATGTGTGTTAGTGAACCGTTACTAAGAACTGTGTTTATAAAATAAAAAGAAAATAATAAATACAAAAATCTTTTTTATAGTGTATGTTCATAAGTTTATTTTTAGTACATTTTCGTTTCGAATAAAAAACCTCTATATTTTAAATATTTAATAAGTGCTTTGCAAACATTCTTTATGTTTGTGATGAAATTTTAAATTAGTGTATTAAATGTTAAAAAGAAATTTCAAACAAATACAAATATATTTAATTGTGTGTTACAGTGCTCTAAAAAAGTTTATTAGATAATATTAGAATATATTATACGAATAAAAATAAATATGAGGCCAAAAAAGACAAAAAACACTGATATGGAATTAGATAAAGAAAAAGATATGAAGAGTTTTTATGAAGAACTGCTTAAAAAGAGTGAAGAAATACGGGTAAAGGAGATTGAATTAAAGGACAAGGAGATTGAATTGCTTAAAAAAGAAAATGAGTTGATGAAAGAAAAATCACTGACTAACGTTGCAGAAAATGTAAATTCAATTCCAGCGAAATTGCAAACTCAATTTCTTTTTAAAGATATAGAAGAATCTTTAATACAATTTAGTGGGGATGATTGCTATCCAGTTAATAAATGGCTTAAAGATATAGATGAGGCTGGCGATTGCATTGGCTGGTCTGACCTTCAAAAGACAGTCTATTCAAAGAGACTTTTAACTGGAACAGCAAAACAGAGTTTGCGAACTACTGATGATGTAAATACGTGGGCGAAGTTAAGTCAATTTTTAACAAAGGAATTTAGCAATACATTAAATAGTGCTCAAGTACATAAAAAGATGACAGAACGCCAAAAATTACCGAATGAGACTTTCAGAAGCTATCTCATTGCGTTAAAAGAAATAGGCAATTTGTCAAAAATGGAAGACGATGCAATTATCCAACACTGTATCGATGGCATAATTGATTATGAATCAAATAAACAGATTCTATACAATTGGCAGGATATGGAAGATTTTAAAAAAAGATTGGATATATATGCTGAGATTAAAATTAAAACAAAACATAACAAGCCCAAAATCGACAGTGCTCCTTGTTCCTCGAGCTCAATTAAAAAACCAAGAGGAAATTTTCAAACAAAATTTAAAATAAGATGCTATACTTGTGGTGATTCTGGTCATGGAAGCAAGGAATGTCCAAACAAGGACAAAGGATTAAAATGTTATCGTTGCAATGAATTTGGTCATATTGCTCCTAACTGCACAGAGAAGAAAGAGAATATAGGAAAAAAGGTATGTTTAGTTAATCAAAATGAGGACGTAATAAAAGAAACTAGAATTAAAAAGTTCATTTTAAATAATATTGAACTGTATGGTAGGGTTGATAATGGAAGTGATTTAAATATGATGTCTGAGAGTACATATATTTCCATCGGAGCTCCAAAACTAATTAAAGAAATAACAACTTTTGATGGAGCTGGTTCAAAAAATGTGCCAACAATTGGCAAATTTTATACAAAAATAATAATAGATGATGATCATTATGAAACAGTTTTTAATGTTGTTCCTGATGGTATACTCCCAGTAGAAATTCTTCTTGGAAAAGAGATAATTGATCAAACAATAACAACAATAACACCTTTCAATATTACTATGAAAAGGTTTGTACCAGAAAATTGTTGTCTAATAATCGAACATGGTGATTTAGATTTAAACTTGAATAACATTGAGGATAAAAGCATAAGAGAAAACATAAAAGAAATGATAATCAATTACGTCCCAAAGAACGTTGAAGTGAATCAAGAGGTAGAAATGAAGATTGTACTGACTGATAATAAACCAATATATCAAAAACCAAGGCGACTCTCTCCTTTGGAAACAGAAATTGTAAAGGAACAAATAGATAGATGGGTTGAAGAGGGCATTATAAGAGCAAGTAATTCAGATTTTAGTAGCCCAGTTGTGCTGACAAACAAAAAGGACGGCACAAAAAGATTATGTATAGATTACCGTAAGATAAATGAAGTGATAGTAAAAGATCGGTACCCGTTACCTCTAATAGAAGACCAAATTGACCAGCTTCAGGGCTCGAAACTATTTTCTACGCTTGATTTGCGCAATGGTTTTTTTCACGTACCAATTTCACCTGAATCTATAAAATACACAGCTTTTATTACACCGTTTGGTCAATGGGAATTTTTAAAAGCTCCTTTCGGATTGTGCAACTCACCATCTTCCTTTCAAAGATTTATCAATAACATATTTAAAGATTTAGTTATGCAAAAAGTTTTATGCATTTATTTGGACGATCTGGTGATTCCTGCTCAGGATAAAGAAGATGCACTTACTAAATTGGCTTTGGTTCTAAAAGTTGCTGCAGAAAACGGACTGCAAATAAAATGGAGTAAGTGTCAATTTTTTCAAAAAAATATAGAATTTCTAGGTTATGAAATTGAATCTGGATCTGTCAAACCATCGGTTAGAAAAACAGAAGCTATCTGCAAATTTAATGAGCCAAATTCTGTCAAATCAGTTCAAAGTTTTGTTGGACTGACAGGATATTTTAGAAAATTTGTAAAAGATTATGCGATAATTGCCAAGCCATTAACTGATTTATTGCGTAAAGATGTTAAATTTCATTTTGGATATTTAGAAAGAGATGCATTTCAAAATTTAAAGCATATTTTAACTCAACGTCCAGTTTTACAAATCTACTCATTACATGCCGCAACAGAACTGCATACAGATGCTTGCAAAATTGGTTTGGGAGCAATACTTCTTCAAAAGAGTGACGAAGATCAAAATTATCATCCTGTATTTTACTATAGCAAAAAGACATCAGCGTGTCAAGAGAGATACAGTAGCTATGAACTTGAGGTTTTAGCTATTGTTACGGCACTCAAGAAATTTAGAGTTTATTTACTTGGTCTGCAATTTACCATTATTACTGATTGCGCGGCCTTCAAAGCCACCATGAATAAAAAAGAATTAACCTCGCGTATCGCTGGATGGGCCTTACAGCTTCAAGAATATAACTATAAACTAGAACATCGTCCAGGAATTAAGATGCGACATGTCGATGCTCTCAGTAGGAGTCCTATTGTAATGGTTATAAAAGAAAGTGTTATAACAAAATTAAAAGCCGCCCAGAAAAATGATGAAAATTTGTTACCAATCTTCGAACTGCTTGAAAAAGGTACGTACGATAATTATATTAATAATAATGGTTGTCTTTTTAAGATGGTGCTTGGAGATTTACTAATAGTTGTACCTAAAGGAATGCAAAAAGAGATCATAAAATCTTATCATGATCAAGGACATTTTGCTGTAAAAAAAACGGCAGAGCTGGTGAAACGACAATTTTATATTCCAAAACTTGATGACAAAATTAAAACTTGCATAAAAAATTGTATTCAATGTTTATTAACTGAACGAAAAATGGGTAAAAAGGAAGGACTGCTTAACCCTATACCAAAAGGGGATTATCCCTTGGCAACATATCACATAGAACATTTAGGAAGTCTCGCAGCAACCAATAAGCAATATAAGTATGTATTAACAGTTATAGATGGATTTTCTAAATTTGTATGGATCTATCCAACAAAAACGACGAGCACAAAAGAAGTGATACAGAAACTCGAGATTCAAAAAGCTGTTTTCGGAAATCCCTCATGCATAATTTCCGATAAAGGTACCACATTTACTTCTGCAGAGTTTCAAGATTATTGTAACCAGCAAAATATAACACATACGATGATTACTACAGGCGTACCTACAGGAAACGGGCAGGTAGAAAGAATAAATAGAATTATCATTCCCGTTCTTGCTAAATTATCAATCGATGACCCAGCATACTGGTATAAATTCACCAGTAAATTACAGATGTATTTAAATCATACGTACCAAAGAAGCATATCGATGTCACCGTTTGAGCTTTTAATGGGAGTCAAGATGCGTTGTTCAGAAGATTTGTTAATAAAAGCAGCTATTGAGTTAGAGGCAGCCTTAGAGTTCAATACTGGTAGGCTTAGAGATGATGCAAAAATGCAGATCCTACGAATCCAGGAAGAAAATAAACGCTCCTATAATAAAAGACGAAAAAAAGCCGATACATACAAGATAGGTGATCTTGTTATAATAAGAAAATCACAATTCGCTAATAGCGCCAAATTGTCACCAAAATATTTAGGACCATACGAGGTAATAAAGGTAAACCGGAATGACAGATATAATGTCAAAAAAGTTAGTTCATCAGAGGGTCCAGCTTTTACATCAACGTCAGCCGAAAATATGAAAACTTACTACCGTGGAATGTCCGATGACGAAAGTGATACTAATGATGAGAACGTACAGTTTTCATCCGAGTCAGATGAACAGCAGGAGGGCCGAATGTAGGATTTTGGTTTGCACTAAATTAAAGTAAAGCAATACGAAAAGAAAAAATCGAAAATAACTTTTTGTAGCCTGTTTTAAAATTAGTCTAATGTAATTATCCAAGAATAAATGACGTGTTAAATTTTTCTTAGTTACATTTGAGTTTTTTTTATTTACCAAAATAAGGAATAATTCTACATATATATATATATATATATATATATATATATATATATATATATATATATATATATATATATATATATATATATATATATATATATATATATATATATATATATATATATATATATATATATATATATATATATATATATATATATATATATATATATATATATATATATATATGTATATATATATATATATATATATATATATATATATATATATATATATATATATATATATATATACATATATATATATATATATATATATATATATATATATATATATATATATATATATATATATATATATATATATATATATATATATATATATATATATATATATATATATATATATATATATATATATATATATATATATATATATATATATATATATATATATATATATATATATATATATATATATATATATATATATATATATGGGCAATTCCATGAAACATAGGACACACACTCAAAAAAAAAAAATTTGAAAAAAACAACTAAACTTTGATTTAGATGTATTGAAATATGTTAGAAGTTTATAATTTACCAAATAATTTACATAATTATAATTAATAATAATTATAATTATAATATAATAATAATTATAATTAATAATAATTAATATTATAATAATTAATATTATAATAATAATTATAATTAATCATTAATAACTATAATTTACATAATTTACATTTTTGAATTAATAGAAGGAATACAACAAGTTTATTTTGATTTTAATACTGCCAAAGTTATATTTACAGTAATTATTAAAATCAATGCATTGTTGCTACAGTGTTGCCAATACTTTTCCACACAAGGTTTCACAGATGCATATAATTAATGTCAAATACCTTTTGAAGCATTAAAATTCATACAGATGTAAAACTAAGAAGTAGAAAAAGGAAATGTAACGTGAGTCACAGAATAGAGTAACGTGAGTCACACATATTAATTAGAATTAACCTAATAACTAACATGTAAAATTTGTAATTTAAGTGTTAAACAAGAGTTATGAATGTTCCAATCCTTTTAAAGTAAGTTTTTTTTAAATAACTATTCTGCAAGAGGAGAAAATTAACATTTATGTTACCTTCCAAATATGTTTGTCTGTTTCATTGTAACGTGAGTCACGCTTATAAATAAGACTGCTGTTCCCTCAATTATATATTTTTCTTTTAAAATAGTATATTTCTCTACTGTAGGAAGTCCCTTGGTTCATATAAGCAGTGTTTTTTCACCAAAAAGAATCATAATTGCAAATAAATAGCAATTATAAAATCGAAAACTGTGTCATTTTGTAACGTGAGTCACGTGGAATTGCCCATATATATATATATATATATATATATATATATATATATATATATATATATATATATATATATATATATATATATATATATATATATATATATATATATATATATATATATATATATATATATATATATATATATATATATATATATATCCCCTGTTGGAGCTGCTAGTCTTCCATGGGGCGCCTCCCCTGGGTGGCGGATAGGGGAATGCTTGTCAGATATGACTGGTACCGGGGAAATCAAATACCTGGGGTGGACCAAAACTAGCAAACATAAAGTGCGTCTGTTCTCCAGGAGGAGCGGCACAAAACGACGTCTGTTCTCCATGTTAGCGGTTGCAGCCAGTGTAGTCTTTTACTCTAGGTGGTAGACTTAAATGAAACCTAGTGCGGGGAACAAAACCTCGACACGAAATTGGCATGGAGAGTACAGTGGGATCAAAACTTACGGTGCAGGGAGACGGATCCCCAGTGCCGGCGGCTTCGGGGAGTGAGCAAGCAGGCTCCCAGCCGTCGAGATCAAGCGACTGCAATGTTACCACGGTGGAGGTCTTGGCTGGGGTAGCAGATAAAACGACAAGAAACAATAAAGGTGAAGATGACGATGTAGTAATCGTAGATATCTTTAAAAGGAGTGGTAAAGTGCTGAGATCTCCAGCAAAGGTTAGATCGAGCGTGAAAATAGAGCGTTCTCTTTCACTATCATCACTTCCAGGAACAGATAAGAGATCAAAGGAAAAAATGAATAATGTAGGCAGGGAAGCAGTACTGGTTAACCTAGGGCTAAAAATTACAGAGCTATCGGAATTTGTAAAACCAAAAACCAACATCCATGCTGAAATCAGAAAGATGATATGTGTAGTTCGGGCGTTGCATGAAACGGCAATGAGCAAGACGTTCGATACTTCCAAGGCTTCATGTGGATGTCAGACCTCACCAGTGCCTGACCGGGTTGGTGAGGAGTGTACCAGCAAGAGACGACGCTCAACGCCAACAAAACGGGAGGAAGAGAGTGGGAAAAGGAGGAAAGACGCTAGTGCCCCTTTGTTAGATGGAGGTAACACAATAGCCAACCCAGAACCAATAGCAGTTGAAACTAGAGTATCGAAGGATGTAATGCAGAATGAAGAAGCTGCAAAACGCAAAAGAAAGAGAAAAAGACGGCGTTTAAAGGATGCACATCCCCAGAAACCAGCGTTAAGCGCGGAGGAGCAGAATACGTGCACGCCAGCAGAGGAGTGGCAGAAAGCGGTACCAAGACATAAGAGGCAGCGTCCGGGTAGGTTGCAGGCCCGTCCAGACGCTCTACTAATCAGGAAAGGGAAAGTGCCATTCTCGGAGTTGCTTCGAAAAGTAAAGATGGATCCGAGCTTTAAAGACCTCGGTGAAAAGGTGTCACGAATACGTCAAACGGCGAATGGCGACCTGCTTATGGAACTACAATCCAAAGGGGACCACTCCAGAACTGCGTCATACGGTCAACAGCTTAGAAATGCGATTGGTGAGAACCTAGAGGTGAAAACTCTGTCGCAAGCCACTGTGGTTACCATTAAGGACATAGATGAGATCACAACATCTAAGGAAGTTTACGAGGCTCTTGAAACGCAGTTTCCGGAAACAAAAGGTGTTGCCTCGGTGGGAGAACTCAAAAGGGCATACCGCGGAACACAAATGACTGAGGTTAGTCTCCCCGTTGATGTTGCTGAAAAGGTGATGAGAGCTGGCAAAATAAAGATAGGCTGGGTGATCTGTCGAATTCGAGAAAAAGTGGAACCAGTCCGATGCTTTAGGTGCTCCGGCTTTGGTCATCGAGCTTCAGGCTGTAAAAGCGAAAACGACAGATCAAAACTCTGTAGAAGGTGTGGAGAGGAAGGCACTTCGTCCAGGATTGTCGTAAGGACCCAAAATGTATGCTCTGTAGCGAACAAGGTGGTGAAAATAACAAACACATGTCTGGCAGTCGGAACTGCCCTTTGCAGGAGGGATCGATTTTGATCGATTATGATCAATGTTGATCTACGGGTCTGACTACCCTGCGTACTCCAGTCCCTGCCATTGACATATGAGTTAGCGTGAGATATCACATACCACTGGCAATGGCAGGAGATGTCATTAGCCAAGATGATATCTTAGGGTGCTGGCGGACGAACTTTAATTAGTCAACGGCAGCACTTCCAGTCTTAGCTGGGCAGCGTTCCGTAGCGGTACCGCTCATTAGCTCTTCCGAGGAATCGAACCAACACGTAGTTATGTGTGGGCTTTGTGCCTCGATTAAGGTGGTGGGCGGTGCGTCTGGGGTGCGCTGCATCAGCTGGATTATTGGCATTTAGTTTTGTTTTGTTTTCTGCAAATTTCTCACAATTTGTTTTTCACTTATTATTTTGTTATTATTTCTTCATCTTATCATGAAATATTGGCATATGTCATATTTTGTAGTATGATAGGATTTTTTACTTAGTTATGCATTTTAAAATAAAACACAAAAAAATAAAATAAACATTTTGATATATATATGGCAGTACAACCGAAAAAAAATAAGTCTGCAAGTGGTAAAGCAAATTTGCGCAATCCACCCGCCCATAAAGCGGCATGTCCACGGAATTTGCAGGGACAAAACATATATGAATCAATAAAAAATTTTAAAATACATGTTCAAAACATCTGCGGATTGAACGCTAACCATGACCACGTGCAACATCATCTTGAGCACGACAAACCGAACATTCTATTCCTTACAGAAACAAAAGTTTCTGAAAATTTTCTCTTTATAGAATCGCTTAATTCCAAATATAGGCTCGAATCAGCTTTCAAACTCCATCAAGGCGTATGCGCATTCATTCATGAGAGTGTTGCGTACACGCGCTTTCCAAATTTTGAACTACACGGTGACGGCTTCAATACAATGGTTTTAAAGATTTGTCTTCCAGAAATGACTTTTTTTACAATAGCTTTATACCGGTCCCCCAACAAACGTAACCCAAACTTTTTTAATATACTGACAAAAATTATGGACGAGATTAGAGCAAAGTCCCCTAATTGTGAAGTTATCGTTACCGGTGACTTCAACGTCCACAACAAACCATGGTTGGAATTCTCCAAATCGACCGACGATGTTGACAATAGTGGAAAACTGGCAGAAATTTTTGCCGCGTCTCAGGGCCTATTCCAAATTGTTAAAAGCCCGACTTTCACTCCCCGTAATGGCGGTGATAATAGTTTTCTACTAGATCTCTATCTTACCACAATGCCAGATATTACGAGTGTCGATGTTGCGAAAGGTAGTATTGGAAATTCTGATCATTATTTAATCTCATCAGTTATCAAAACTGATTTACTTAAAACTACAGCTCCCAAACCCCGTAAAATATTTCACTACTCAAAAATGGATAAGAGTGGTCTTCAAAATTTTTTCCATGGTTTCCCTTTCGACCGTCATTGTTTTTACACTGACAATGTAAATGTTTCTGCTCAAAACTTTACAGAAACCATCCAATTTGCTATCAATAAATTTGTCCCTTTCTCCATAGTAAAACCCAAACAAAAATACTTGTATTCGAAAGCTGCCAAAACGGCACTTAGAAACAAACGTAGATCATTTAATATTTGGATTCATAACAAAACTCCCACTAATCGATCCCAATATCTAAAGGCCAACAAAATATCTAATCAGATTATCTCAAACGAAAAGTCCGAAATTGACAGAGCGAAAGCCTCAAAACTTACGTCTATGTCTGTTTCTGACAAGAGTTTCTACAGTGCCATTAATTCTTTAAATTCTGGTACAAAATTTTCTATTCCCCCTATTATTGATGGTGATTTAATCGTCAATGATCCCGCAAGAAAAGCTAACTTGTTCGCTGAACGCTTTGCTCTGAACTCCACCGTTTTGGAAACTCCTAAAGAAATACCCCAAACCCAGTCTTCAGGAGTTAATATGAATGAACTTCACTTCAAACCCAAAATAGTCGCTAAACTTTTAAAGGGGTTAAACATCAACAAAGCATCAGGAATGGACAATATTCCACCCATTATTTTAAAAACCTTTTCCAAAGAACTTGCACCAACTTTAACTAAAATATTCTACCAATCCTACAAATCTGGTATATTTCCCTCGTGCTGGAAGTTGGCAAATGTCCAGCCCGTCCCCAAAAAGGGACCAAAATCCGATATCTCAAATTATAGGCCAATAGCTTTACTATCGGTCCTAGCCAAAGTCTATGAGCATTATATTAATACACATATTTCAAAATTTCTGGAAGAAAATCATTTAATATCCGACAGCCAATACGGTTTTCGAAACAAAAGATCAACTACCGATCTATTAAACTATGTAGCGCATTGTTGGAACAGCATACTTGATAAAGGTTTAGACATCTCCAAGGCATTCGATCGAGTCTGGCATGCCAACTTAATCAACAAGCTCGTTGCGTACGGTTTTCATCCCAATGTTGTGAAGCTGATTCAAAATTTTCTATCCGACCGATACATTTCGGTAACCTTAGACGGATATTCTTCTGAGTCTAAACTAATTAACGCTGGTGTACCCCAAGGCTCAGTATTGTCCCCAACCCTATTTTTGATTTATATCAACGAATTGTTGAAAATCACCAGCAACCCAATAAATAGTTTTGCAGATGATAGTACTCTGCACAAGTCGTTCGAGCCCCTTCCTTCAAAAGGTAAAATGCACGAACGAATTAATCCTGCCCGGAGAGACGCTGCCATAAACGTGAACAAAGACCTGAATAAAGTCGCCGACTGGGGTGACCAAAACCTTGTCAATTTCAACTCCACCAAAACACAGCTGTTGATTGTTTCCAGATTAAAGACCGAGTTCCCCAAAGATATTTTATTTAGTATGTGTGATGAACCAATAGGTGAATGTAAAAACATTCGTTTATTGGGTGTCACAGTTTCAAATGACCTACTCTGGAACGATCATGTAATGGCGATGGCAAAAAGCGCGTCTAAAAAACTCGGCCTCCTAAATAGATGCAAAAAATTTTTCACTCCATACCAATTGCTCCATGTTTATAAGTCCTATATTCGTCCCTGTATGGAGTACTGCTGTCAAGTTTGGGGTGCTGCCTCTGTTTCCATCTTGGCCCTCTTGGACTCTGTTCAAAAGCGAGCTATACGAATTGTAGGTGATCGAACTTTGACATCAAAACTTGATTCCCTACAACATCGTCGCACTGTTGCTGACCTCGTTGTTTTTTACAAATATCGTCATCAGCAGTGCTCAGATGAAATCAGCGGCATCATGCCTCAAACTTATTCTTACCCCCGTTCCACTCGGCAATCGGCTGCCGCAACCAGTGAAACGGTAAAGATCCCGCGCTGTCATACTGGCAGATCGCAGAGAGACTTCTTTGTCCGAACTGCGTACAAATGGAATAGTTTGCCGGAACACTTAGTCTCAGGTGGCTTCAACCCACAGATGTTTAAAAAAAGCGTTAATCTACACCTCAGAACGCCAGTTGTTGTGGGACCCAGGTCTAGATCTAGGTCTTAAAAGGTATTTATGTGTTGTTGTGACACATATTCTAAACCCTATTACACAACACATTTTATTAAAAAAAAAAAAAAAAAAAAAAAAGGTACCAGGCGGCAAAGCAATCAGGGTTTAGGAGATGAAAGTGATCCAGTTAAATCTCAACCACTGTGAAGCTGCACAAGATCTTCTGCAGCAATCAATATTGGAGACTGGAGCAGATCTCGCCATTGTATGTGAGCAGTATAAGGATCTTAACAATATTAACTGGGCGTCAGATGTGCATAGTCGAGCCGCGGTGTGGGCTTGTGGTATCTTCCCCTTGCAGGAAGCAACACACGGTGCCTACCCTGGATTTGTTAGAAGTAAAGTCAACGGAATATTCGTGTACAGCTGCTACGCTCAACCTAGTGCATCGGTTGACGAATTTAAAATTTTCGTCGATCTCTTAACAAATGATGCAAGGAATAGAAAGCCACTAATAATTGCAGGGGACTTTAACGCATGGGCTCTGGAATGGGGAAGCTGCAAAACAAACACAAGGGGAACAATTTTACTAGAAGCATTCGCATCGCTCCAGCTAGTACTAGTGAATACCGGGAAAACACCAACTTTCCGTAGGGGCTCTGCAAGTTCGATAATCGATCTTACATTTATGAGCGATTGCCTAGTAAATAAAGGTGTGACGTGGAGCGTGAGTAAGGACTACACAAACAGCGACCATCAAGCTATTGTATATGACCTATTGAAAGAGAAACCGCAGTGGAAACACAGTGAACACCACAGGGCAACCATGGGATGGAGATTTAAACTACTAGATGAAGCCACTTTTTGCCTCATGATGGAAGATACTTGCCTGACTGGAACAGCAGAAAACAAGGCCACCCAGCTCATGAATGCCATTGAACGAGCGTGTGATTGTGCAATGCCTAGGAGAGCTGTTAATAATTTTAGAAAACCAGCTTATTGGTGGAACGAGGAAATAGCTGACCTTCGAAGGAAGTGCTTCCAAGCAAGAAGACTGTACCAACGTGCCCGAAATGCCCGCGATCCTATATTACGTCAAGAATACTGTAGTGCAAGATCAGAGCTTAAACATGCCATAAAGCGTAGTAAGCGACAGTGGCTCCACGACCTGTGCGAAGAAGTCAACCGCGACCCTTGGGGTAGACCGTACAAGTCTGTTATGAACAAATTTAAGAAGAATAACCATAACACTCCTACCTGCCCTGCTATAGTGGGAGATATTGTAAAGGTTCTGTTCCCACAACAAGCTGAAGTAGCGTTCCACGTTGAACGTAGTAGCGCAAAAGAAGAGGTGCCACCAGTAACTGTTGAGGAGGTTTTAAACGCGTTTAGTAAGGTTGCGAATAACAAAGCCCCAGGCCTGGACAATGTGCCAAATAAAGCCCTGAAACTAGCAGCAAAAATGCAAACTGAGACTTTCAGAGAAGTTTATCAAGCGTGTATTGCCGAAGGAGTCTTTCCCGATAGATGGAAGAAACAGAAACTAGTTCTTGTTCCAAAAGGAACAAAACCACCTGAAGAACCATCCTCTTACCGCCCGATATGCCTGCTTGATACGGCTGGAAAAGTGCTAGGATCATAAATGACCGATTACAGGAGGAAATTGTCAAAACGGGAGATCTTGCTGAACATCAGTATGGTTTCCGGAAAAGTCGCTCTACTGTGGACGCAATCAATTGTGTAGTAGACATCGCAAAAACAGCAATATCAGGATGCAATAACCTACAGGGTACCAAAAAGTACTGTGCTGTAGTAACATTGGATGTGAAAAACGCGTTTAATTCAGCTAACTGGAAATCTATAATAAACGCACTGATTCGAATGAGGGTACCACAATACCTACTGGAAATAGTAGGTAGTTACTTCAATCGTAGAGTTCTGATGTATAACACAAATGACGGGACTAAATCGTATGCGGTTACTAGTGGGGTACCCCAAGGTTCTGTGTTGGGGCCCACTCTCTGGAACGCTATGTATGATGGTGTGCTGCGATTGTCCGTGCCGCCAGAAGTCAAAATTGTGGGGTTTGCTGACGACTTAGCAGTAGTAGTCGTCTCAAAATACAAGGAGGAGATCATGGAAATTTGCAACAGAACCATACGAAATATACAGCAGTGGTTAACTACTGCTGGGTTACAACTAGCAGAGCACAAAACAGAAGTGGTCCTCATTAGTGGTAAAAAGAAAATGGAAAGGGTAACGGTGGATGTGGGTTGCCAACCAATAAGCACACAACCTGCTCTTAGGTACTTAGGTGTAACGATCGACTCTAAATTGTCCTTCAAAGCGCATCTGGATGCTACGAGAGAGAAAGCAAGCAAAGTAAGGAATGCTTTGTCACGAATATTGCCAAACTCTGGCGGTGCCTCACAGTATAAAAGACTGCTGCTAGCAAATGTGGTCACGTCTACTCTGCTGTATGCAGCTCCTATTTGGGCCAATAAATTGGAGAAAAAATCGTACAGAAACAAAATGGCAACTGTGTATAGACTCAATGCCTTGCGAGTGATTTGTGCCTTCCGTACAGCTTCAGATGATGCAGTATGTGTGATTGCAGGAATGCCGCCCATAGACCTACTAGCAAAAGAGCGACAATATACACATAATCAACAGGGGCAGGGCACCAAAAGTGTAATAAGAAGAGTAGCTCGTATCGAGACAACCGAAGAATGGCAGAAGCGATGGCGGGATTCGACAAAAGGGCGATGGACATATCGTCTGATCCCATCTATTGAAGAGTGGGTGAGGAGAAAACATGGTGAAGTAAATTTCTATTTGACTCAGTTTCTTACTGGTCATGGCTGCTTCAAAGCATACCTTCACCGGTTCCATCTAGAGGAGTCACCAGATTGCCCTACCTGCGAGGGAAAACCAGAGAATGCAGAGCATGTCTTTTTCGATTGTCCACGATTCAATGGGGAGAGGGCAAAAATAGTCAAAATCTCTGGAATGGAGGTGTCACCAACCAACATCATGGAATTGATGCTGAGATCAGAGGAAGGTTGGAATGTTGTAAATTATGCAGTTACACGAATACTGGAAGAACTAAGAGGTCTTGAGAGACTGAGAAGGAGATTGAACTGAAGTCAGAGGAGTAGCAGCAAAAGCTGAGCCACCCTTTGAAGTAATATCTAACGGTAGTTCCATTGGGTTCGGCATAGGAAATGGGGGTGGGGTTTAGTCTGTAAGAATCGGACACTCTTGCATGTTCGTTAAAGGTTCACATGCGAGGTCTATGAAGATTCCCCCCTCCACCAAAAAAAAAAAAAAAAAAAAAATATATATATATATATATATATATATATATATATATATATATATATATATATATATATATATATATATATATATATATATATATATATATATATATATATATATATATATATATATATATATATATATATATATATTAGACTGGTCGTTAAAAACTAAATTTTCCGAGACGCCCCCTAGAAAAATTCTTTGGGGTCAAAAAACCACAACGGCATTATTTTTTTTTTTTTTTAATCAAAAGAACACGTGCCGCAAAATCGTTGAAGTTGATTTTTTGAAAAATTCGTAGATTTTTTCAAATATCTCATAAAATATGCAGATGTCAAAAAAAATCACTGTACCATTTTTGTAGGAAATTTAATTCTCTACAAAAAAGGTGCAAGTCATTTTTTCCCGAAAACGTATAGTTCTCATGATATTTTGAAAATGAACTTGTAAGTTTTCGTAATTTTTAAAAAACATAAAAAATAAAGATGACGAAAAACTCCTAATTTTCTTCTTATGCTATAGAATGAAATGTATAAAAAAATAATCGTGACAAAAAAAATCAAAATTAGTACTTTTTCGTCGAAATTTTCATCATTTGGTTTTACGAGTTTCGAAGAATTTCAAGTTTTATTTCAAAATATCATCAGAAATATAGGTTTTAGGAAAAAAATGACTTAGACCTTTTTTGTAGAGAATTAAATTTCCTGCAAAAATGACTCAAGTGATTTTTTTTGACATCTGCATATTTTATGAGATATTAACAATTTTATCAAAAAATAAACTTCGATGATTTTGCGGCACGTGTTCTTTTCACTTAAAAAAAAAAAAAATAAAGCCGTTATGGTTTTTTGACCACAAAGAATTTTTCTGGGGGGCGTCTCGGAAAATTTAGTTTTTAACGACCAGTCTAATATATATATATATATATATATATATATATATATATATATATATATATATATATATATATATATATATATATATATATATATATATATTATATATCCTCAGGGATCACTGGTCTGATTAGACCGTGATACGGGACTTGGCGAACCCGAGGTACCTGAGCTATAGTGGGCTCTAGCCTGCTATTGCAAACCGTAAACCTGTTGTCATGTCTAGCGGGAACGGGGACCTTGGCTTAGCCGCCCGGGTCGCGGGAAGGTGCTCCCTTATTAGCACCCCCTGGTAGGTACACACTAGAGAGGACTCTTGCAGGGTCAAACCACAAAAGTACCATCCTCTGGGCACCTGTCGCCCCCAGTTGTATATAGACTTCTAACAGGTATAGACGAAGGCCTGTTGGTGACCTTTATTGCGTCTAAAATCGTGGGAACAATATGGATAAATATTTTAGTAACCTTTCAAATTTTTTAAAAACTTTGTTTTCACCTGTTTATTATTTCTTACATCCTATCATGAAATATTGGCCTATGTCATATTTTATTATATGATAGGATTTATTGTTGAGTTACCCATTTTTAAAAAAAATTATATTTAGATCAAATGACTATCACATTTGATAAAAAACTTTTTAAAATACACATCCAAAATATTTGTGGATTGAATGCCAACCGGGACGCCGTGCAACATCATCTCGAGCACGACCAACCGCATATTCTTTTTCTTACAGAAACACAAGTTTCTGAAAACTATCCCTATGACGTAACACTAAATCCCAAATATAGGCTTGAATCAGCTTTTAAACTCCATCAAGGTGTATGTGCATACATTCATGAGAGTGTTGCATATAAACGCTTTCCAAATTATGAAGTACATGGTGATGGCTACAGTACAGTAGTATTAAAGGTTTGTCTACCTGAAATTTCTTTTTTCACAATAGCTCTATACCGGTCCCCAAACAAACATAATCCCAATTTTTTTAATGACTTCACTAATGTTGTCGATGAAATTAGAGCACAATTTCAAAGTTGTGAGGTTATCGTTACCGGTGACTTCAACGTCCACAACAAATCGTGGTTGGAATTTTCCAAAATGATCGACGACAACAATGGAAGGCAGGCAGAAATATTTGCTGCATCGCACGACCTGACGCAGATTGTAAAAAGCCCAACTTTCACTCCTCGTAATGGCGGTGATAAAAGTTTTCTCTTAGACCTTTATCTCACATCTATGCCAGATATTACGAGTATCAATGTCGATAAGGGTAGTATTGGAAATTCTGACCATTATCTAATCACATCAGTTATCAAAACTGATTTGCTACAAGCTAGAGTTCCTAAATCCCGTAAAATATTTCACTTTTCAAAAATGGACACCAATGGTCTCCGAAGTTTTTTTCAAGGTTTCCCTTTTGATCGTCATTGTTTTTATACTGACGATGTAAATGTTTCTGCTCAAAACTTTACTGAAACCATTCAGTTCGGTATTAACAATTTCGTTCCCTTTTCAATAATGAAACCCCAACAAAAATATTTGTTTTCGAAAGCAGCCAAATTGGCTCTTAGAAACAAACGTAGATTATTTAATATTTGGATTCACAAAAAGAACTCTGTTAATCGATCCCAATATTTAAAGGCTAATAAAATATCAAACCAGATAATCGAAAACGAAAAAGCAGAGATTGACAGAGCGAAAGCGGCAAAACTTTCGAGTATGTCAATTTCTGACAAAAGTTTTTACAGTGCCATTAATTCTTTAAATTGTGGTAATAAATCTTCTATCCCTCCTATCATTGATGGTGACTCAATCATTACTGACCCTGCAAGGAAAGCTACATTGTTCGCGGAACGCTTTGCTTCAAATTCAACAGTTTTAGAAACTCCCAAAGAAATACCCCAAACCCAGTCTTCAGGAGTTAATATGAAACAATTACATTTCAAACCCAAAATTGTCGAAAAACTTTTAAGGGGGTTAAACAACAACAAAGCTTCTGGTCTGGACAACATTCCTCCTGTTATTCTAAAAACTTTTTCAAAAGAACTTGCACCAACCCTCACCAAATATTTTATAAATCCTATAAATCTGGTATTTATCCATCCTGCTGGAAGTTGGCCAATGTCCAGCCTGTCCCAAAAAAAGGAACGAAATGTGATATTTCAAATTATAGACCAATAGCCTTACTCCCAGTCATGTCTAAAATATACGAGCACTATATTAATTCACACATATCCAAATTTTTGGAAGACAACCATTTGATATCTGACAGCCAATACGGTTTTAGAAACAAAAGATCAACAACCGATCTATTGAACTATGTGGCACATATTTGGAATAGCATACTTGAGAAAGGTGGTGAAACGTACGTAATCGCATTAGACATCTCAAAAGCATTTAATCGAATTTGGCATGCCAACTTGATCAACAAGCTCGTTGCGTACGGTTTTCATCCCGCAGTCGTGAAGTTGATTCAAAATTTTCTGTCTAACCGATACATCTCGGTATCTATAGATGGCTTTTCTTCTGAGTCCAAATTAATTAACGCTGGTGTACCCCAAGGCTCAGTTTTATCTCCCACTTTATTTTTAATTTATATCAACGAGCTGTTGCAAATCACCAGTAACCCAATAAATAGTTTTGCAGATGATAGTACACTGCACAAGTCATTCGTCCCCCTATCTTCAAAGGGTAAAATGCATGAACGAATAAATCCCGTCCGGAGAGACGCTGCCATAAGTGTAAACGAGGACCTAAAAAAAGTCGCCGATTGGGGTGACAAAAATTTGGTCAATTTTAATTCCACCAAAACACAGCTATTGATTGTTTCCAGATCAAAGACCGAGTTTCCCAACGATATTTCAATTAATATGTGTGACGACCAAATACGCGAATGTGAAAGCATTCGTGTATTGGGAGTCACAATATCCAATGACTTACTCTGGAACGATCATATAATGGCCATGGCAAAGAGCGCGTCAAGAAAACTCGGCCTCCTCAATAGATGTAAAAAATATTTTACTCCGCATCAATTACTCCACATTTATAAGTCCTATATTCGTCCCTGTATGGAGTATTGTTGTCAAGTTTGGGGCGCTGCATCTGTTACTATCCTGGGTCTATTGGACTCTGTTCAAAAGCGAGCTTTACGAATTGTTGGTGATCGAGATTTAACATTAGGTCTTGATTCCCTGCAACATCGTCGCACTGTTGCTGATCTCGTTGTTTTTTATAAATATCGTCACCAGCAGTGCTCGGATGAAATCAGGTCCATAATGCCTCAGACATATGTTTTTCCCCGTTTTACTCGTCAATCGGTTTGTGCGGGCGGTCGAACTGTCGAGATTACTCACTGTCATAGTAATAGAATGCAAAGAGATTTCTTTGTGCGTACATCGTACACATGGAATGCTTTGCCCGAATCAATAGTCTCGAGTGCTTTCAATCCACAAAGATTTAAAAAAAGCGTCCACCTATACCTCAAGACGCATGTTGTTGTGGGACCTACGTCTTAAAAGGTATCTATGTGTTGTTGTGACACATTTTGTAATTCCTACTACACAACACTTCTTATTAAAAAAAAAAAAAAAAAAAAAAATATATATATATATTAGGGTGTCCCAAGACATAGAGCAAAAAAATTTTTTTGCAAAATTTTATATGCATACCCGCTAAATTTTTTCCAATTAACGTTTAAAACTTAAATTAAAAGTTTTACTGCGATTGGATGACGATAACCCGTGCCGACTTGAAGTTGAACTTTAACATACGAGCTTTTACTGCGATTACTGTGCAATTATTTGAGAAATTATTTTACTCTCATTAAATAAAACGCCAATGAATTAGAAAAAGATATTACTTCGGTCTGAAAGACCTAAGTATTACATTCTCGAGCCAAAAATGAAATTCTTACCCCATTTATCGACGTTTTAGGACTTACTGATTCTAAAACAAACTGTATGTCTGTCTGCCGTCACAACCGACGAAATCTAGAAAACCGCTGAAAGGGATCTCAAAAATTTTTGTTTCCAAAAATAGAATTACTCAGTTGTAACAGCCAAAATGGCGATGTGTTCGATAACTGTACGGGAAGTGTGTCAAAAAAAATCGTCAAGTATGTCAAAACAAGGAAATATGCCTATTTTTTGCTTAAAAACGTTCATTTTAAGTGATTGCGAATAGGAGCATTGAATTTGGAGAAATTTTGATGGTCGGTATTGGTATGTGAAACCAAAATCTAGATTATTGCGTTATAAGTTTGTCAAAAAAATGTTGTCAAGTGTGTCAAAAGAATGATTTTCATTTTACTTAATTTTTTGGAACAATATGAAATTAATTATTTGTTTGACATGAAATGTTATCGAACATGAAATTGGACATGGAAATTTTTTATTTTGTTATAATTTTTGGAATATTTTAAAAATTTTTGAATTTTATGAAAAACGTTTAAATTTTTTATTTTCTAATAATTTTTGGAATCTAAAACCATTAAAAAAAAGTTTAAATTTTTTATTTTATTTTAATTTTTAGAATATTTTTTGAATTTTGAAAGAACCATGAATATTTGGTTTTGTAATATTTTCTTGAAACGCTAAATGGAGAGGTTTTTGAGTAGTTTGCTGGGTGTTTCATCTTTTCACTAAGTTATATTAATTTATGATCTGTTATAGTTTTCCGGCACTTATTAATATTTCGTGTTAGTTTTGTAATAAATTTCTAAACAGAAATAAAAAAATATTTATATTTTAACAAAGAGTTTTCTGTTTGATATACATCGCTGCCCAAAACTAAAAGCAATGTGCTCATAAAAGTTTTTTGCCGAAAACTATATCAAAATCCTTAATCCAGACCGAAGTCTTGATATCTCAGAGCTTGAAATCTCAGTCCCTCCATATTTTAATATTATTTTTCATTACAACAACTATTACTAAGTATATTTTCTTGTCAATGTTTGCTGTTTACAGTCCGGATATAACATCTTGTGCTTTTGTACGCAACATAACAAATATTGCCTCAATTGTAATTAAACAATGAAAGTCCTGCATTAATTAGACCGCTCTTTCAGCTGTATCTGAACGATACAGCTGAAATGCTTTAAGCATTGATATCTCCTTTTTAATTATTATTTCTAATATTATTTAATCTACTTTCAATTTATCAATTTTGGAAACAGGCACCATTCCACCTTTTCTCTATAGCATTCTATTCTATGGAGATCAACTTTTTGCCAATGATCTCTAATTTTTTGAAAAAGTGGAATGTCCGGGCTTATTTAGGCACTTGTTTTATTTTCACTTCAAAAAGACTTTTTTACACCAGCTCGTGCATGTGATGGTTGCAAGCGAAAACAAGTTTTTCTATATTGATTTTTTTCAACGCGCACACATACGATGTGTTTTCGAAGCAGTTATAGTATCACAGCAGAGAATTTGCACTTTGTCTTGAGTTTTCAATCTAAAATAACATTCCAAACGTGTTTATAGAATTATTCAGTTTTGGCACAACAATTGTTCTTTGTTTTCGTATGAAATGTATTATAATAAAAAACAATATATTATACAACAATACTATACGAGAGCTTGTCCATTTGAAGGAAGTTTTGGGTTACCTTTTATGTATATTTTTGGTTTAGAACTACCTAGTTCGACGGACATATTTGTTTTTCAAGAAAAATTCGTATAACCGACAAAACATTTAGAAATTATAAGCACATCAAAACAGGTATGCGCGCTAAAGTACACAATCAAGTATTGAGATGTTTAGGTCCAAGTCGGCACGGGTTACTGTTATTTAAATTGCATGAAATTTTTTTTACAGTGGTTTTGACATAAAAGAAAAAAAATTAAAGGGTATGCGTTAAAAAAAAACAATTTTAATTTTTCTGGGACACCCTATTATATATATATATATATATATATATATATATATATATATATATATATATATATATATATATATATATATATATATATATATATATATATATATATATATATATATATATATATATATATATATATATATTTATATATATATATATATATATATATATATATATATATATATATATATATATATATATATATATATATATATATATATATCGTGTTACATATCGTCGGAAAGGTTAATTTGTCTAGTTTCTCAGTATAAGTTTTCTTTTTGGGGTTTTAGAAACAATTACACACAAATAGGAAAAAATTAAAAATAGTGCATATGCTAAAAATTGAAAAACCTTTGTCTTGAGTTACAAAACATTTATTTTGATAGATATCCCACTCGCATCCCACTAAGCGACCAAAAAACTCTTAAAGGAAAAGACCTTAGCTTTCTTTGATCAAAAAAAAAAAAAGAAAAAAAGGGCCTTTTTTGAAAAATAAGTAAAAAAAGTTTTTGATTTTGTAAAACAAAATTCAAAAATTATTTTTTTTGTATTTAAATTTTTTTTTTCAAAA
>OY856186.1:291162775-291201224 GCA_963693315.1 Diogma glabrata | reverse complement strand
CGGCCATGGTGTGAATCAAAAAATCTGAAAAAATTTGATAATTGTTTTCTCATAAAGTACTACCTATTCCCAAATTTTGAGGAACAAATTTTTTTTTTTTTCACACTTAGTTGACGTGAAATGCCCCATATATATATATATATATATATATATATATATATATATATATATATATATATATATATATATATATATATATATATATATATATATATATATATATATATATATATATATATATATATATATATATATATATATATATATATATATATATATATATATATATATATATATATATATATATAATATATATATATATATCCCCTATTGGAGCTGCTAGTCTTCCATGGGGCGCCTCCCCTGGGTGGCGGATAGGGGAATGCTTGTCAGATATGACTGGTACCGGGGAAATCAAATACCTGGGGTGGACCAAAACTAGCAAACATAAAGTGCGTCTGTTCTCCAGGAGGAGCGGCACAAAACGACGTCTGTTCTCCATGTTAGCGGTCGCAGCCAGTGTAGTCTTTTACTCTAGGTGGTAGACTTAAATGAAACCTAGTGCGGGGAACAAAACCTCGACACGAAATTGGCATGGAGAGTACAGTGGGATCAAAACTTACGGTGCAGGGAGACGGATCCCCAGTGCCGGCGGCTTCGGGGAGTGAGCAAGCAGGCTCCCAGCCGTCGAGATCAAGCGACTGCAATGTTACCACTGTGGAGGTCTTGGCTGGGGTAGCAGATAAAACGACAAGAAACAATAAAGGTGAAGATGACGATGTAGTAATCGTAGATATCTTTAAAAGGAGTGGTAAAGTGCTGAGATCTCCAGCAAAGGTTAGATCGAGCGTGAAAATAGAGCGTTCTCTTTCACTATCATCACTTCCAGGAACAGATAAGAGATCAAAGGAAAAAATGAATAATGTAGGCAGGGAAGCAGTACTGGTTAACCTAGGGCTAAAAATTACAGAGCTATCGGAATTTGTAAAACCAAAAACCAACATCCATGCTGAAATCAGAAAGATGATATGTGTAGTTCGGGCGTTGCATGAAACGGCAATGAGCAAGACGTTCGATACTTCCAAGGCTTCATGTGGATGTCAGACCTCACCAGTGCCTGACCGGGTTGGTGAGGAGTGTACCAGCAAGAGACGACGCTCAACGCCAACAAAACGGGAGGAAGAGAGTGGGAAAAGGAGGAAAGACGCTAGTGCCCCTTTGTTAGATGGAGGTAACACAATAGCCAACCCAGAACCAATAGCAGTTGAAACTAGAGTATCGAAGGATGTAATGCAGAATGAAGAAGCTGCAAAACGCAAAAGAAAGAGAAAAAGACGGCGTTTAAAGGATGCACAACCCCAGAAACCAGCGTTAAGCGCGGAGGAGCAGAATACGTGCACGCCAGCAGAGGAGTGGCAGAAAGCGGTACCAAGACATAAGAGGCAGCGTCCGGGTAGGTTGCAGGCCCGTCCAGACGCTCTACTAATCAGGAAAGGGAAAGTGCCATTCTCGGAGTTGCTTCGAAAAGTAAAGATGGATCCGAGCTTTAAAGACCTCGGTGAAAAGGTGTCACGAATACGTCAAACGGCGAATGGCGACCTGCTTATGGAACTACAATCCAAAGGGGACCACTCCAGAACCGCGTCATACGGTCAACAGCTTAGAAATGCGATTGGTGAGAACCTAGAGGTGAAAACTCTGTCGCAAGCCACTGTGGTTACCATTAAGGACATAGACGAGATCACAACATCTAAGGAAGTTTACGAGGCTCTTGAAACGCAGTTTCCGGAAACAAAAGGTGTTGCCTCGGTGGGAGAACTCAAAAGGGCATACCGCGGAACACAAATGACTGAGGTTAGTCTCCCCGTTGATGTTGCTGAAAAGGTGATGAGAGCTGGCAAAATAAAGATAGGCTGGGTGATCTGTCGAATTCGAGAAAAAGTGGAACCAGTCCGATGCTTTAGGTGCTCCGGCTTTGGTCATCGAGCTTCAGGCTGTAAAAGCGAAAACGACAGATCAAAACTCTGTAGAAGGTGTGGAGAGGAAGGGCACTTCGTCCAGGATTGTCGTAAGGACCCAAAATGTATGCTCTGTAGCGAACAAGGTGGTGAAAATAACAAACACATGTCTGGCAGTCGGAACTGCCAAGGTACCAGGCGGCAAAGCAATCAGGGTTTAGGAGATGAAAGTGATCCAGTTAAATCTCAACCACTGTGAAGCTGCACAAGATCTTCTGCAGCAATCAATATTGGAGACTGGAGCAGATCTCGCCATTGTATGTGAGCAGTATAAGGATCTTAACAATATTAACTGGGCGTCAGATGTGCATAGTCGAGCCGCGGTGTGGGCTTGTGGTATCTTCCCCTTGCAGGAAGCAACACACGGTGCCTACCCTGGATTTGTTAGAAGTAAAGTCAACGGAATATTCGTGTACAGCTGCTACGCTCAACCTAGTGCATCGGTTGACGAATTTAAAATTTTCGTCGATCTCTTAACAAATGATGCAAGGAATAGAAAGCCACTAATAATTGCAGGGGACTTTAACGCATGGGCTCTGGAATGGGGAAGCTGCAAAACAAACACAAGGGGAACAATTTTACTAGAAGCATTCGCATCGCTCCAGCTAGTACTAGTGAATACCGGGAAAACACCAACTTTCCGTAGGGGCTCTGCAAGTTCGATAATCGATCTTACATTTATGAGCGATTGCCTAGTAAATAAAGGTGTGACGTGGAGCGTGAGTAAGGACTACACAAACAGCGACCATCAAGCTATTGTATATGACCTATTGAAAGAGAAACCGCAGTGGAAACACAGTGAACACCACAGGGCAACCATGGGATGGAGATTTAAACTACTAGATGAAGCCACTTTTTGCCTCATGATGGAAGATACTTGCCTGACTGGAACAGCAGAAAACAAGGCCACCCAGCTCATGAATGCCATTGAACGAGCGTGTGATTGTGCAATGCCTAGGAGAGCTGTTAATAATTTTAGAAAACCAGCTTATTGGTGGAACGAGGAAATAGCTGACCTTCGAAGGAAGTGCTTCCAAGCAAGAAGACTGTACCAACGTGCCCGAAATGCCCGCGATCCTATATTACGTCAAGAATACTGTAGTGCAAGATCAGAGCTTAAACATGCCATAAAGCGTAGTAAGCGACAGTGGCTCCACGACCTGTGCGAAGAAGTCAACCGCGACCCTTGGGGTAGACCGTACAAGTCTGTTATGAACAAATTTAAGAAGAATAACCATAACACTCCTACCTGCCCTGCTATAGTGGGAGATATTGTAAAGGTTCTGTTCCCACAACAAGCTGAAGTAGCGTTCCACGTTGAACGTAGTAGCGCAAAAGAAGAGGTGCCACCAGTAACTGTTGAGGAGGTTTTAAACGCGTTTAGTAAGGTTGCGAATAACAAAGCCCCAGGCCTGGACAATGTGCCAAATAAAGCCCTGAAACTAGCAGCAAAAATGCAAACTGAGACTTTCAGAGAAGTTTATCAAGCGTGTATTGCCGAAGGAGTCTTTCCCGATAGATGGAAGAAACAGAAACTAGTTCTTGTTCCAAAAGGAACAAAACCACCTGAAGAACCATCCTCTTACCGCCCGATATGCCTGCTTGATACGGCTGGAAAAGTGCTAGAAAGGATCATAAATGACCGATTACAGGAGGAAATTGTCAAAACGGGAGATCTTGCTGAACATCAGTATGGTTTCCGGAAAAGTCGCTCTACTGTGGACGCAATCAATTGTGTAGTAGACATCGCAAAAACAGCAATATCAGGATGCAATAACCTACAGGGTACCAAAAAGTACTGTGCTGTAGTAACATTGGATGTGAAAAACGCGTTTAATTCAGCTAACTGGAAATCTATAATAAACGCACTGATTCGAATGAGGGTACCACAATACCTACTGGAAATAGTAGGTAGTTACTTCAATCGTAGAGTTCTGATGTATAACACAAATGACGGGACTAAATCGTATGCGGTTACTAGTGGGGTACCCCAAGGTTCTGTGTTGGGGCCCACTCTCTGGAACGCTATGTATGATGGTGTGCTGCGATTGTCCGTGCCGCCAGAAGTCAAAATTGTGGGGTTTGCTGACGACTTAGCAGTAGTAGTCGTCTCAAAATACAAGGAGGAGATCATGGAAATTTGCAACAGAACCATACGAAATATACAGCAGTGGTTAACTACTGCTGGGTTACAACTAGCAGAGCACAAAACAGAAGTGGTCCTCATTAGTGGTAAAAAGAAAATGGAAAGGGTAACGGTGGATGTGGGTTGCCAACCAATAAGCACACAACCTGCTCTTAGGTACTTAGGTGTAACGATCGACTCTAAATTGTCCTTCAAAGCGCATCTGGATGCTACGAGAGAGAAAGCAAGCAAAGTAAGGAATGCTTTGTCACGAATATTGCCAAACTCTGGCGGTGCCTCACAGTATAAAAGACTGCTGCTAGCAAATGTGGTCACGTCTACTCTGCTGTATGCAGCTCCTATTTGGGCCAATAAATTGGAGAAAAAATCGTACAGAAACAAAATGGCAACTGTGTACAGACTCAATGCCTTGCGAGTGATTTGTGCCTTCCGTACAGCTTCAGATGATGCAGTATGTGTGATTGCAGGAATGCCGCCCATAGACCTACTAGCAAAAGAGCGACAATATACACATAATCAACAGGGGCAGGGCACCAAAAGTGTAATAAGAAGAGTAGCTCGTATCGAGACAACCGAAGAATGGCAGAAGCGATGGCGGGATTCGACAAAAGGGCGATGGACATATCGTCTGATCCCATCTATTGAAGAGTGGGTGAGGAGAAAACATGGTGAAGTAAATTTCTATTTGACTCAGTTTCTTACTGGTCATGGCTGCTTCAAAGCATACCTTCACCGGTTCCATCTAGAGGAGTCACCAGATTGCCCTACCTGCGAGGGAAAACCAGAGAATGCAGAGCATGTCTTTTTCGATTGTCCACGATTCAATGGGGAGAGGGCAAAAATAGTCAAAATCTCTGGAATGGAGGTGTCACCAACCAACATCATGGAATTGATGCTGAGATCAGAGGAAGGTTGGAATGTTGTAAATTATGCAGTTACACGAATACTGGAAGAACTAAGAGGTCTTGAGAGACTGAGAAGGAGATTGAACTGAAGTCAGAGGAGTAGCAGCAAAAGCTGAGCCACCCTTGGAAGTAATACCTAACGGTAGTTCCATTGGGTTCGGCATAGGAAATGGGGGTGGGGTTTAGTCTGTAAGAATCGGACACTCTTGCATGTTCGTTAAAGGTTCACATGCGAGGTCTATGAAGATTCCCCCCTCCACAAAAAAAAAAAAAAAAAAAAAAAAAAAAAAAAAAAAAATATATATATATATATATATATATATATATATATATATATATATATATATATATATAAACATATATATATATATATATATATATATATATATATATATATATATATATATATATATATATATATATATATATATATATATATATATATATATATATATATATATATATATATATATATATATATATATATATATATATATATATATATATATATATATATATATATATATATATATATATATATATATATATATATATATATATATGTATATATATATATATATATATATATATATATATATATATATATATATATATATATATATATATATATATATATATATATATATATATATATATATATATATATATATATATATATATATATATATAAACGAAATGAGATATAACGAAAACGACCGGCACTCTCACGGTCGCATTTGTTGAGGTAGATCAAAAACGATCAAAAACGATCACTGTACTTGTGTGTTCTAATAATATCTTGGACAAGTTCGTGAATCAGCAAAATCCGACACGTGGTTAAGAAACTAGAGGCTTTTTTCTGAAAAATATTGATTTAAAACCGTTATAACGGCCGTTTGGATACTAATATTTCAAAAAATTTAACAAATTTAAAATCTTTGAAATCTTTTTTATCAATTTGTTTTAAAAATAGACCTCTGCAGTTAGAGGTTCCTGAGTGAGCGGCTCCAACACAAAATTTTGCAAAAAAATTTTTTTTTTGAAACAACCGGCACTCTCACGCTCGCATTTGTAAGGCTAGATCAAAAAACCTTTTCTAAAAATGTGCGTTTTATTAATATCTTGGACAAGTTCGTAAATCAGCCCAATCCAACTCATGGTTAAGAAACTAGAAGCTTTATACTAGAAAAAAACTCTGTTTTTTAGATCCGTTATAACGGCCGTTTGGATTCTATTATTTTTAAAAGCTTCATAAATTTAGAATTTTTGAAACCTTTTTAATCAGTTTCTTTCAAAAAAAAGAACTCTGCAGTTGGAGGTTTCTGAGTGAGCGGCTCCAACAAAAAAGCTTGTAAAACACAAAATGCGTTTGAATCAACCGGCACTCTCACGGTCGCATTTGTGAAGCCAGATCAAAAAACCTTCCGTAAAAATGTGTGTTTTATTAATATCTTGGACAAGTTCGTAAATCAAAAAAATCTGACACATGGTTAAGGAACTATAGGCTTTATACTAGAAAAAAAATTTGTTTTTTTAATCCGTTATGACAGCCGTTTGGATTCTAATATTTTTAAAATCCTCATAAATTTAGAATCTGTGGAAACATTTTAATCCGTTTCTTATAAATATAAACCTCTGCAGTTAGAGGTTTTTGACTTGTTGGCTTCAACAAAAAAGTTTGCAACAATCCCCAACAACAATTTCCAAAAACCTTATAACAGTCAATGTCAACCTTATAACAGTCAAAAAAATAAAAGATTTGAATAAAAGAAATTAATTTTTTTTTTCTTAGAAATAAACAATTTTGATATTTTGCAGTAATTGCACGACATATGATATAGAGTAGGTTTGTGTCATAAATTGTCACACACATGTTCTGTGGTAGATTTCATATTTGTTTGTTGCAAAATTGGATAGATATAATTTTGCTTGTAGGTAGCTAATTTTCTTTTTAAAATTTGTTCGATATCTGTTTGAAATTAGTTTGTTTTGTTTAAACTAATCTGATACATCAGATTCTACTGGCACACAAAACTGTCTGATCTCGAAATCTACCTATTTCTAGCGGATATACGTGCCGCTTGGACTTTTTTTATATTGAGTTTTTAATTTCAAAATGGCGCTACAAGTTCACAATTTTTTCTGTGCTAAAAAATGAATCAGGCTTATATATCTGGGTTTTGAATAGTTATTTAAGTATCAAGAGCACTCACGCCGACTTCCGCTTTGCCGATTGAGGATATGTGTTAAGAGACGAAGTTGAGATCTCTAATGTATCCGAAATCGATAATACTCTTAATACCAAAAATGCTTATCACACTTTTTGCACGATTAATATAAATTCAATTGAAATCATTTAAAATAATAAAATTCAAATTAGAAATTTTAAATTTTAACTATCATTTTTCAAATTTTCATTTCAATACAGTAAGCTGCTTTTCATCATAATTCATAATTATAAAGTTTTTCTTTCTTTCCGAAAATTTATTTTATCTAAATATTTATTAAGAATCAAAGACTTCTAAATCTTAAAATTTCATTGTTTTCATAAAAATATATTAAACGTTGGACATTAACTCATCAGTGAAGAAAAACATGTTCTAGACCGAGTTGTGAAAACTTTACCATTTTTGATTTTCCTGAAACTTGGCATATAAAAAGTATGGACAAAATAAAAATAGAACTTATTTTACAATTTTTTTAAAGTGCATAGTTTGAGCATAGGGGGCACCCCAATAATCATGAAAAATGAAAATTCTGCCAATCCGATGTAACTTTCAAATTGAATTGCTCAAGAACGGCTATACCGATTTCATCAATCTTTTTTTTGTTTGACAGATGATTAGTTGGTCGTCTTAAAAATAATCAATTAATTGTTTTAGTAATTAATTTTTAAATAATAATATTAAAAAAACTTTAATAAAGATGGCACTAGGGTTGAAGATCGATTGGAATTTCATTAATTTTTTTTCTGAAAATAGTTCTATTCTTACTTTAAAATATATCAAATTTACAAGGAGGCGTTAATTTTTGTTCTTGAGATATCTAATTTTAAAGATATTTAGTACGACTAAAATTCTAATTTTTCATCATTTTTTCAAACAACTTCCATTAAAAAAAAAATTTAAAATCAATTAAATTTTAACTTTTTTTTTTAAATATAGTTCTATCCTTACTTTAAAATATTTCAAATTTACAAAGAGGCGTTAATTCGTGTTCTTGAGATATTTAATTTTAAAAACTTTTAGCCCGTCTAAAATTCTAATTGTTCATAATTTTTTCGATCACTTTTTATCATCAAAAAATTTTAACCACTGAAGTTCGAAAAAATGATGAAAAATTCGAATTTTTGTTGGACGAAAAATCTATTTTCAGAACCCCATTTTTATCTAAAAAATAACTACAAAAACAATTAATTCATTTTTTTTCAAACGACCAACTAATAATCTATCAAACAAAAAAAAATTTGATGAAATCGGTACAGTCGTTTTTGAGCAATTTAATTTCAAAGTTACATCGGATTGGTAGAATTTTCATTTTTCATGCATATGGGTGCCTCCTATGCTCAAGCTAAACACTTTAAAAAAATTGTAAAATAATTTGTATTTTTTATTTTGTCCATACTACTTACATGCCAAGTTTCAGAAAAATCAAAAATGGTCAAGTTCAAATCTCTAAGTTTTCACCTGCGTAGATTTTTCATCCAGTATAAAAATGCCAAAAAATGATACGAATGCTTTACAGAATCTTACATAGAAATTCTAAATTATCAATTTCAAATAAAAGACTTTTATAGACATCTGTTTTACGTAGTACCTTATTGTATGCTGCACCCGCTTGGTTTACCAGTGCCAACATTCATCTAACAAAATACAAACAGCACAAAACAAATGTCTTAAACTTATTTATAACCGACCTAGATTATTCTCAACACAAGCACTCTAAAATCTATCTAATGTACCTCTTGTGATTGACTTCATCACTAGAATTAGAGAAAAATTTATATGAGCAATTTCACGCAAGTTCAGCAAATTTTTAGGAAATTTTGACTTGACCCCTTTTAATTTTGATTATTTTTTGTTTATAGATCTTAAGCTCCATTGGTTTTAACATTAGGTTAACATTGGTTTTAAGGCGCCAATTCGCCATGACGCTACATCACGGCGAATTGGCGCCTTAAAACCAATGTGACTCAAGCGTCTGTTCTCCATGTCAGGGGCGTCTGTCTTGAATCAAGCGGCTCGCTATATAAACGTGTAAAAAGGTTGTTTCTGGTGACCTTAATATGCAGAACGGACCCATTCACGACAATTTGGGTTGGGCCTAAGGTTAACACCCTAACCCCGGAAAAAAACTCATATGTTAAATTTGGTTATCAAAAAAAGAATAACAGACCCGGACAAAAAAACACAATTTTACCTGGACGTGAAAAAGGACCAGACTACCGAATCGGAACGTGGAACGTGCGCAGCCTGAGCGCTCCTGATGCTCTTATAAGTCTGGAAACAGAGGCTGAGAAGGGCTATAGGATGGATATTATTGCTCTACAAGAAATTAGACAGCCGATAATCGGAAAACAAGATTTAGATAGTCACTCTCTATATTGTAGTGGTCATCCTTCCCGAAGAGAATTTGGTACTGGCTTTCTTGTTGGTGCACGCATACAAGAAGCCGTGATGAAATTCATCCCGGTCAGTGAGAGGATCTGCTACCTACGTGTACGTGGTACATATAACAATATTTCTCTTATTGCCGTGCATGCACCTACTGAAGCTAAGACCGTCGACGAGAAGGATAATTTCTACATAGCACTGGAAGAGGTTATGAAACAAACACCAACACGCGACTTCATTATGGTTCTTGGTGACTTTAATGGACAGGTTGGAAGAGATATCTCTTATGGAAATGTGGTAGGTCCCAACAGCCTGCATTTGAATTCGAATGATAATGGTGAGAGAATGACTGAGTTTGCATTATCAAATAATTTGAGAATTGCCAGTACGTTCTTTCCGCATCGATCGATTCATAAACAGACTTGGGTCTCACCGAATGGAAACACTCGAAATCAAATTGATCACGTTCTAGTAACAGCAGGTTTCTTTTCGAGCGTTCGGGATGTGCGATCCTTTAGAGGTGCATACATCGGAAGTGATCACTTCCTTGTATGTGCAACGATAAGGTTCCACTTCCCAAATCCAGGCATTCCAAAATTCAATCAACGGAAACGTTTTAACATCTCATCATTAAAGAATGCTGAAACAGAAGAGAGATATCAAATCCATATTGCCGAAACATTGGAGAAATCAGAAACCATTAATGGAGACGTCGATAAGTCATGGTATTTGCTCAAAGATGCTGTTTTAAGCACTCCTGAGGGAATACTTGGACGACCACAGAACCACTCCCAGAAGCCATGGATGGATCAAGCATGCCTTGACGCTATTCAATACAAAAGAGATTGCTATCTGAAGTATCTACAAGGACGCAACACCAGGTCCACGAAGGAAAACTATAAACTGGCAAGACAAGCCGTTACAAAGCTATGTAGACGAGCGAAGAGAGAATGGTGGAAGAGACAGTGTGAGGAGATTGAAAGGAACATCAATCGCGTAACTTCTTTCAACAGGTTAAAACCTTAAAGAAGGGCCCTCAAACTAGATCAACTGCTATTCAAAATGAAGATGGGGAGCTACAAGTAGACCTTAAAAATATTTTAGATACTTGGGCCGCTTATTTTGAGAATCTTCTCATCTTAAGTGACCAGCAACAAGTCGGACGACGAGCAAAGCTTATTCGTGCGTCAAAGGTACATGTAGACGAACCCACCAAAGAGGAATTCGATGCGGCGCTGTCAAAACTAAAATGCAATAAAGCACCTGGTATCGACGATATAACATCCGAAATGATTGTACATGGTGGCGAAACTCTATCCTTAAGATTGTTTGAACTTGTTCAAATGATCTGGCGGACTGAAACCATGCCACAGGACTGGAACACAGCTATGCTGATACCAATCCATAAAAAAGGTAATCGCCTACAATGTGCAAACTACAGAGGAATCGCTCTCCTCTGCACAGCATATAAGATCTTTTCCTACATTTTGCTATCCAAAATCAATCCTTTTGCTGAAAAACTGTTTGGAGAATATCAGTGTGGCTTCCGGCGGGGCCGAGGTACCACCGATGCACTTTTCTCGATAAGGATGATTTTGGAAAAGTGTCGAGAGTTCAACATACCTGTGCACCAACTTTTCATTGATTTCAGGCAGGCCTACGACTCTCTCGAACGAGAGACTCTATGGTCTGCTCTGGTGTCGATGGGAATTCCTGGTAAACTGGTATCACTATGCAAAATGACAGTACAGAACTCTCAATGCTGTGTACGAGTAGAGAACGAAATATCAAAGTTTTTTAAAGTCGACTCCGGTTTAAGACAAGGTGATGCTATCTCTCCTATACTTTTTAATCTAGCCTTGAAATATGTGTGCCGTCAAAAGAAACTACCGACTAATAACAATATCTTGTCAATAAACTCAGTACAGATGATTGCTTACGCTGATGATGTTGTCATCCTCGGCCGAAGTGAAGCTGTTATGAGTGAGACTTTCAAGTCGCTTGAGAGTGGTGCTAGGAAAATTGGTCTGCAAATTAACTACAATAAAACCAAACATATGAATGTTTCAAGAGAGGCTGAGAAGAAAGATTTGATGTGCGGCGATGGACGAATTGAGGGAGTTGAATCTTTTAAATATTTGGGATCAATGCTTGACTCAAACAACAGCATACTTACAGATATTAAAGCTCGAATCGCTGCAGGTAATCGAACTTTCTACTTAATTAAACCTCTCCTTGGATCACCGTATGTATCAACTAACACCAAGCTCAAGTTATACAAGACATTGATTAGACCGGTTGTGATGTATGGGTCACAAACGTGGACCCTTACACAAAATGACGAATCGCATTTATCTGTATTTGAGCGTAAGATCCAACGCTACATTTTTGGTCCACTTAAGACAGACGATGGGGAGTATAGAACCCGGTATAACTTTGAGATCAGAGACCTTCTTGAGGGTCCTGATATAATAGGTTGTATCCGTTCTAATAGGATTGCTTGGTTTGGGCATGTTCTACGAGCCGATTCACAGTCTGGAATGATTAGAAAAATGTACGTTAGTACCCCAGGGAGTGGTAGACCGCGAGGTAGACCACGACTACAATGGGAGACTGACGTAATAAACGACCTTAAAAAAATCGGCTGCCATGGTAATTATGTCGCTGTTGCGAATGACCGTGGTGAATATTCAAAGCTGATTAACCTGGCAACGCTCCTACATGGAGCATGAACGCCTTTAAAAAAAAAAAAAAAAAAAGATCTTAAGCTCCACATAAGCTTCATTTAATGTACATAGCAATAAGCGCTTTTGTGGATTTATGCTGAAATTGCTCATATTTTCTTTATTGTACATATATAATTTTTATAATATTTTAAAAAGTTCATTTAATAATAAAATATTTGATATTTAACATAAAAAAAATCTTCTCTTAGCTTATAACGCCATTTTTATAAGTTTCCTTCAGAACAAAAAAAACTGATTCCCGACAGTCATATGCACAACGAATTTAATCTTTAAAACAAAAAATATCGCTAGTCCTAAACTTTCACAAGTTGTTATATATAAAATAAGCTTCAATTTAGTTTTTAAAAAAAAAGTGTAGCGCCATCTTTTCTTCAATTACACCGTTTTTTCTTATGTTACACCGTTAAAAATTATTTCAAAAAATTAACAGTGTACTTTTTTAAAAACTTTGTTCTAATACCTATTCAACGACATGTCATTTATGAAAATCGATTGAGTAGTTTTTCTTCAATCGCTCGTCAAAATGTACTCAGATCACAAAATAACAAAAAATTGAGGGGCACCCTGTGAAGACCCCTGGTCGAAAAAAAAAATTCTAAGAGAACTTGTATTTTTATTTATGAAAGACTATCTATAAACAAAAAATAATCAAAATTAAAAGGGGTCAAGACAAAACGATGTTGAATCTTCGTGAAATTGCTCATATGTAAGTGTCAAATTATTGGAAATAATTTAATAAACCAGCTAAAATTTTGATAAATGTTTGCAAGTAGTAACACATTTTAATATAAGCTTTAAGAATTCCACTTAAAATTTAGGAAAAAAATATAAAATTTAAAGTTAATTTGATTGTACATACAAATAAATATTAAATATTAAATAATTGTGTAGAATTCGTTTAATACAAACTTAACGTTTATGTTTAGACTTTTAAGTTTAGATTTAGTTTTTCTGTTTTTTTTTTAGTTTAAGTTAGCCACAGCCATCCATACACAGGGTCTTTTTGTTTTATATAACTTTTTTTTCCGGCATAGTATTATTACATACAACAATAATTATAATAAATAAAATAATCCTTAAATTGAGAAATCAAATTTGTATAATAAAGTTGAAAAATAATTAATTTTACTGAACTTTTAAATTGTACAATATTTTTAAAAAAACTATAAAATTGTAAATATTTAGCAAAAATAAGTTAAATTGAATTGAATTAAAATACCGCGGCTTTCATCACACCCAAAGTTTCCTTTACTGGTAAGTATTTATTTTTACCGCCTCCATCATCGGTAAGCACATATTTACTAACCGACCAGTGATTTGTAAACAAAGCTTACATTGTTTATTTTTGAGTCAGTAAACATTAAAAACCGCATGATCGTGCATAACGAGATATGGAATTGTTTAAATATTAGCAATTCTTATTTTTTTCGAATTTTGAAATGAAACCGAAGGTCAATGTAAATTTTGGCAGTATGTACAATGTACATATGTATGTATATCTTTCTAAATTTTGAAGAAAGCGAAAATAAAAACAACAAACAAGTGATTTCAAAACGTGGGGGATTGTGTCAAACATGACACACTTGAATTGAGGAAATGGAGACATTTTTTTTAATTATCACATAAATTAGATTTATCGGCGAAAACATGTTTATATTTTTTTCTGTTTTTTTATTAGTTCGATTAAAATTTAACATTCATATCACATTCTTAGAAAATAGGTACAAAATTAAATATTAATAAAAGTTGTGATATACTGATTTAGTAAACTCTAGGTGGTGCAATGTTTTTGTAGTTAGTAGTCAGTAACCAATATCAGAATATAATTAATTTTTTTGTTCAATTTGCGTCACTCGATGAATATTGTATACTATGGGTCTAAGTTGTTGACCCATATACTATGGGTCTAAATTGTTTTAATATATAGTAAATTAATATATAGTTTCGAAATAAACGTATATCAAAAATTAAATAATTTGCTCAGAAATTATACAACTAAAAATGAAACAAACGTGCGCTGTCGTACAGACTTAACAGATCACAATATTATAAAACATCATATAGCATAACATAACAACATGAAACATATATAAACTGATGGTTGTCAATTGTCATGATCATAAGTTTGAACTAAAAAATTCCGTATAAAGAATTTCTTTTGGAGATGTAGCATCACTAGCAGGTAACTGCTGTGGCTGATCCTAGATGCAGTCAAAAACTTCCTTCAAACTTAGAAAAGCTTTCTATTTAACATAAATGAATATTTCAATTCAATTTTTGCCGAAATAGAACATTTGACCTCAAACTACCTGATATTTTTCAACTGTTTCTATTGGACGAAAGTGGTGTAAGCTCTAATTACTCAACGAGTATCATGATAATTAATTAAATCTTTTCAATTATATTTCATGTTGTTTAAATAATTACTTTTATCCAAAGAATTAAGAGAATATCTATTCTCTTAATTCTTTACTTTTATCTGATAAATTTTTTTCCCGACATTTATGTTTGTCAAAACCTACTAAAATGTATCAAAACGAATTGTTTGATTGAAAGATCGCGTTCAAAAGCTTTTTAGATCACCGCTTTCGACCAATGAAATGAAACTGGCATTGTAGTTCGTTGCACAATGCACATCACCACCCGCAGGCATACAGACATTTTTGTTTACTTATTTAAACTTGTTATGAATTATGACCCAAAACGTCGAGAAATTTCAAAAACAGTGAAGTTTAGGTTTTAAAAATTTTCTTATGAATATATTATATTACTTTTATATTATATTACTTTATATACTTTGGTCTTTTCAGACTGAATTAACTAATTCAGGGATTGAATTGTGACATAACGGATAATAGCTAAGCTTGATTATAATTTGAAATAAATTGCTTAATGTAAATTTTTTGATTAAAAGACTTCTTATACACTTTAATAATATTTTATTTTTCTAAATATATTTTCTGTCTCTAAGAGACCTTCTTCAGAGAATGAATTCTGATTTCGGAAATCAGAATTCATTCTCTGAAGAAGGTCTCTTAGAGACAGAAAATATATTTAGAAAAATAAAATATTATTAAAGTGTATAAGAAGTCTTTTAATCAAAAAATTTACATTATATTAACACTTTAAGTAGTTCATCAACAATAAAAATAAATTGCTTGTTCATCTGTATCATGTTAGAACAGACCTTTATCTTTTGAAAACAAAAAATATTAACATTTTATGTTTGCATATACTACATATGTGAATTTACATTTTAATATATTTAAGTAATGATTTATGATTAAATTTCCAATTTATTAAAAATGACCTCAACTACAAATACCATAAAAGAAAGTGAAATATTTTAAAAACTGAAAAGTGTTTCGCACACCAAATTGATGTTCGTATCTATACATATTTCAGATTTAACCACCCAACACAACAACAAATAGCCAAACCCATAACTTATTCTAGTTTATTATCGTCTGAATAGTAGGTATATATTAATATGTATATATATATATTAGACGGTCAATTGACATGTGAATTATTTACCTTTATTTTTTAATATAAAATGCAAATTAATTTTTTTAACACATGCTAATTATTTATCTAAAGTTCACATAAGCAAATGATTTATTTCTATACAATTTGGCATTGATCTTGCGTTATTATAGTAGAGTAATTTTGGTTAATGGTGTGGATAATTTGAATTTTTTTGAGAAGAAAATGGGCCAGAAACATAAGATATTTTGAACAGACCAGCAGTTTCCTATTTCTAAGACACGAGAATTTTTTAATTATCCAACTAAGGATTTATTTGTAAAGCTTCCGAAAATTTTAATTAAAACAAACAAATCTGTTCTATATGTACAACGTATAAACATAATAAAGCAAGACATACAGATCAATTCATATATGTACGGGACACGGATATTGATGTCGATAGGAAATTACACATATGGGGCATTCTTTTATAAATCGAACAGATTTGGACAAAATCTGACCGATACATTTTTGCATGGCTGAAATTTTTTTATGGGTTTTATATAAGGTATACCTCTTCGAGGATTTGTTTTTATGTTGGAAAATATAGCGATTTATAGACCCCCAAAATAAATAATAAAAAATCCTCAAACGCGTATATCTTTTTGTGTATGTAGAACCCGTAAAATTTTTCAGCTAAATTAAAAATATCTTGGTCACATTTTGTCCTAATCTGTTCGGTATGTAAAAGAATGAACGATATATGGAATTTTTTTGTCGTCCCGTGCTCAATAAATTAATTTATTTTTAACAGTAAAAATCATTTCTCCCTTAATTAAAAATACAGTTTTTATAGAAAATGAAACGTAGAATACGATGGTCATAGATGAAACTCATTTCGTGGGTGGGGCAATGACTAAAGATCAATTTGAGCATTTTATTTGTTTATAACAATAGAAATTTGTTAATAACTTTTATTGATTTTATTTTTTTGGCAAACGGATTTCTTGATAATGAGGGATAAAAGCATTTTACGTATGATATTACTCAGAAAAATAAATGGCGTCATTTTGGTTTCAGCTGGGTAAATGAGTGTAGGAGAATGAAGAGGTTCAGTTATGTTAGAGTTTCTTGCAAAAAATGCGACCCAAAAGATCCGACTTTTTCTTTGCGTCACTCATTGGAATGTTATTTAATACTAAGTTTGGAATAGATGATCGAGTGAAATTGCACTGCACTGATATATGTGCCTGAAGAAAAATTCGAGAGCCAGATGGATATTTGGCGAATTTGTTTGCTTTGCCTTTGATAAATGTGTTTTTGTCTAAATCTATTTTGAATTTACTCAAATTTCTTGCTTTTTTATAGGCACGAAGGGTTTCTAATAAAAATCAAATCATAAAAAATCAAAAGTAAGCAAAATATGCATAATGGTGCTTTATGTAAAACGCATATTGGACGATAAAAAAAGCAGCCATTAAAAAATTAAATACTTGCCCCATGGGGTTCAAGCGTGAACCTCATACTAGACAATATGGAGTATAAATACAGCTGTGTCTCACACTTATTGACTCGTGGCGTCTAGAGTACTTGACTTTGAACTTTTACCTTATTTTGAAAAACTTTTAAATTTGAGACCGTTTAACTACTAAGAGTAACCCATGCTGTTTTAAATTTTTCTAGGTAGTTTCATATTTTGTGTAATTTATCCAATAGTTATTGCTGTGAGTCACTTATGGGCTTAACTGATATCTAGCCAGAGAAAAAGGCAAACAAGCAACGAAAACAACTTTTTCATAACCTTTCTTTTTGCTTCGACGATGTTGAGCCAAAAATTGTTGTTTCTTTTGGTTTGGCTCTATTTTTGATGATTTACTGAATATCAAACTAATTGGCCACAACATAATTATAATAACACTTTGATAGCTACGGTCGGTTGTTCCCTGCGTTATCAAGAACACACCGAAACAAAAGCATGGTCATTAAATGGGAGTGTTAGTCAGTACTTCCTAGAGGTACTCCCAGCTTATGTTATTATTATTACCCACGTAGATATAAATGCGTGGTTTCAGAAATTGTTCTCCAACTATTGGGTGCATGCAAGCAAAACCGCGAGTAACAGCTAACAATATACATATTTTTGAAATGTGCTAGTTAAGCCCTTTTATTTGATGTCCAATTATTTGATACGTCATCAATAAATTAAATTTTTTTTAGTTTATGACTTATGTCCTTTATGTCCTTTAGTGGGCGCCATATTCAATTTAATGTGTGATAACCAAGCATATAACCAGCAGACAATTGAAACGCTTCATGCGATACCTCATTTATCAAATCGAGATAAATGGTTTAGAAGTCATGAGGGAACAGCTGAACATACATATCATCGTGGTCAACCACATAACCCTCCTTTTTGCTTCGTCGTAGTTGGGTAAAAACAAAATCTAATCATTTAAAAAAACGAAAATTATAGTTTTTAATATTCATCATAGCACGCGCTTTTTATACAAATTTGTTTGACTTTAACCTTAAAAATTCTGTTTCTATGAACACTTGTCGTCGTGGTTTGTTATTTTGTATTCCCACAACTAGAGCAGAAAATACCTTTTGCACGAGTTGTATATAAAGTATATCTTTTACTCCCTAGATATTTTAACATAACAAACAATGACAGCTATTATATAGTTTTCATGGAAACAAGTATTTACGACAAATTCAAACAAATTTGTATAAAAACCGCCTACTTCGATGATCATTAAGAATTATAATTTTCGTTCTCTTTAAATTATTAGATTTAGTTTTAATATGATAATTATATTGTCTTCGTGCAAAAAATTGTATATACACCTGTCATCTCCATCAGTGATATGTAGCTCTTAGACGCCCTCGAGCTCCAAACACACCTTGGGAGAAAAACATGCACTTTTCTCTCTTGGTAAGTAAAGTAGATTATACTTTAAGTATTATCTACTTGGTAAAGTAGATTATACTTTTATTGTATAACTAGTGCGAAGGCGTTTTTAAGCAAGAGTGTAGTTTCCAGCACGATCGTAGCGATTGCGTCAATCACTTCTGTTTGGAAAGCAGTTTGCCCTAGTTATACACACTAGTTTTTGTATAATAAATGCACAAAATTATATAATGAAATAATAATTCAAAATCGAATATTTTTGATGCATGTATATTTTCTAATTTTGTAATATTTTGTATGTAATATTTTGTCTATTCTAAAGCCGGCTCTACGCGATGCGGTAAACGTTTGATTCAAATGTTTGCCTCCAACGTTTGGGTCAAACAATCGACGATTGATATGGCAAATGTTCTGCTACATGGTGGGACGATTGTTTGATTCAATACATTTGATTTAAACGTTGGTCAAATAAATGTTCACACCAATATTTTTTTGAATATCAGTGTTGTGGTTCTTTTAACCATTTTGATTTAAAATGATTTAAAATTATTTATATGATGAATGAAAAATTCTGAAATAGTAATATTACACAAACTTAAGATACTTTGCATAATGAAATTATCAAAATTTCAAAAACTACAAGGGTCATTCTTCTGAAAATTACGATTTCTTCGACTATTATTAAAAAAAAATTAAAATTTGATACGTTAAAAACCTAAATTCAGGGTTTATTTATGCAGTGAAATGGAGTTGAATTTTTGCGGGAATGAGTTTTTGGCCGTTAATCGCTAACGGTTTTTTGTACGCATTTTAATACATTTTTCAAAGGATCTGCTGTTGATGGAAAATCTAATCAAGACACTGATTATGTGAAAAAATAGAATTTTTAAAGATACCGAAATCCAAAAATACTGTTTTTCTTTTCTTTTTGTTTATTAAAACAAAACAAATTTGTTTATTAAAACAAAATTAAAAATAATTGACAAAAATTTGCATATTGAAAATAATAATTTAAAAATATATTACAAAACATACCTCTTGTTAACACACAATTTAATAAAACACTGACCCTTTAAATTAATTAACACAAAAATCTTCAAAATTTAATATTTAAATGTTTGACGCATCGTGTAGCAATGTTACAAATTGTATAACAAAAGCAATTTACAAAAAAAATCTCTTTGACTTGTGTCAAAATACCGACAATGTCCCGAACGTATTCAAATGCCAACGTTGGACGTATGACATTGGACGTTTGTAGTTTGAGCAACGGCCACACGATGTGTCTAACCATCATGTATCCAACGTTGGAAGATGTTCGTAGCATCGTGTAGAGCCGCCTTCAAAAACCGCCATTCAAACAAGGACAAATACGTCGATTATTTTATTTTTAATCAATTCTTTGTCATTTTGCATGCATTTGAGATATTTATTTGAATTATTTATTTTATTATGGTATATGTATAGTATAATGAAGTAATTTTTGTGTTATTTACCCGACTAGCATTATGTAAAGGCTCAGATCTGGACCGGATACGGTTTTCCCTACTACTGATAGGGACCGTATCAGGCACACTGAACAGCAGCCAAATTCTGTAACTGTGAAGCGGTGAAGTGATAAAAATTTCTTCGTTTCTTTTCATTAAAAAACTTATCAATTCACCGCTTCACAATTACAGAATTTGGCTGCAGGTCCTGATCATTAATGTAACGCCTCAAACTATCCAAACCGGATCAGGCAGCCCTACTAGAAACGGACCAGAACCGGATCATTTAATATAGGGAATTTTCTTTTACATACATTAGAAAAATTAGAAAATTTAATGTGAAATTTCGCAAACTATGTAAATCTAAAATGGATAATACTCTAGTGAATTTTAACCAAATTAAATTTATTAAAACGAAAACGCTCAGATCAGGACAAATAGGATAAACCTTAATTGGTAAATCAGATATGATTCTAATCCGGCCTTGGTCCGGCATTTACTACTAGGGATGAGATAGGTTTTCGAAATCCAGGCCGGATCAGGACAAATACGGCACGCCCTAGAAGTGAAATCAAGCATGATTTCTGATAGGGGCCGGATGCAAATGCCCTATTAGGATTTACCTTATTACACTCTGATCCGGCCCGGATCATCATAGGGCATATACCTGAACAAATTGCTAGTCGGGCATTTCCCCTCAGTCCTTAATAGATAAAAAAATATAACCGAAACATACTTTTACTTTCTTTGTATGCTTGTATTATTTGACACAATGTTTTGGAATAAAGACAACAAAATGTTCCAAAAAATATATAATACAAATAATTGAACACAGCATTAACGTTTACATAATAGCTGTAAGTATAAGAAATACCCAATATTTAAGTTATTTAAACAAAAAATTTGAATGTACAATTATTGCACTTAAATTAAAATTAATAATAGTAATAACCATGTTTAGGATGCAAAACAAAAAACTAAAGTAAACTAAATTAGAAAGCCAAAGTAGTGAAGTTGCATAATAAATTTACATCAACTTTTTTCGATTAAAGTTAGAATTATCAATCTTATTGAATAAGTTAGTAGCTGTATAGTTTGGTTAAGCGCATTTCAAACATTTTTCTACTTGCAGAACAGCGCTGCAATGACAATGGCGGTGGGAATAGAATTTAACAATTAGAAGTTCTAGATCATCTCAGCGTATCTGCTGTATGACGGGGCATAATCCATGATAGAGTAAGTAATCGGGCTACGAATGCCCATATGAAGAGTCGGCGTAATCCGATGTGATGCAAATGCAATTCATATAATCTAGACTAGCAGTGACACTAATGTACAAGGTGAGTTATCTTTCTATTTTATTCTTAGCACCAATTTGTCTATTTGTAATGTATGTAGTAAACACACATTTATAACGAATAAAAGACAAGAAGTATTGGATGCCATTTTTGTCTCTGACTTTATGTAAAACATTGTACTTAACTGGGCTTTGTCTAAAAAACACTTCTTTTCTGATCATCGGTATCTGCAGCTCAAATTAGACATCGGATCTCCTAAAAAGCCTGGCTTTAGGAGACGGACAAACTGGAATACCTTTAAAGGATTTCAGGGTGACTGGCTCCTATTTATAGTCTCAAATCATTTCCGTCATGGTGAACGATGAAACTCCAGGTTAGTCGGCAGGCGTGTAAAAAACTCTTCAAGAATACTAGTTTACTAGGGCTGTATCACACGGTGAATCCTATAAGGCAGTCCTAAAAACTTATATATATATATGAGTTGAGAAATACAAAAAGTGATTTCTGGAATCAATACTGTAATTAAATACAGGAGTACTCTTAGGCGTCAAGTTTCGCAAAGTTTTATCAACTAGTTCCCCCATCCCGAGTTATCTCTAACGATTGGATGGTCAGAGGACCACTTCCTGATCAAAGTCCTTCTAAAATACACTTCCGGGCTCTGCGACACCAAAGACGCATTAAAATAGGGCAAGTCAATACTTTCCCAAACAAATCATTAGTACAATACAGGTAAAATCAAATCCACAGCGCGGGATGGTACCATCCCTGTGGTTATTTACAAAACTATAGTCATGATCATAACCTAGGTGCTAGTGATTTTCAGGAGTAGTCTTGTACTATTTTTTTTTTTTTTTTTTTTAAATAAAATGTGTTGTGTAGTAGGAATTACAATATGTGTCACAATAACACATAAAAACCTTTGAAGACCAAGGTCCCACAACAACATACGTTCAAAGGTGTTGATGGACGTAAACTTTCTTTTTTGTTTTTTATATTTTTTGTTAAAGAATGGATAACTAAACAAAAAATCCCATCACTGACAAAATATGACATAGGCCAATATTTTATGATAGAAAAGAGAAAATAAAAGTAAATTCAAAAGTAAATCGCAAATTTTTACTAAAATTTGCTGAAACAAAACAAAAATGTAGTTGTAGTTGTAGTAAACATAGTTATATGAAGGCTCGTTTCTTCAAGGAAACAATAGCGTCCCGTCATCAAGGATTATTGCACAGCTAAGATTGAGGGTGCTGCCGTTGACTGAATACAGTTCATCCGCCACCACCCCTAAGATGTCACCTTGGCTAGTGATATCTCACCGCTATTGCCAGTGGTATGTGATATCTCACGTTAACTCGTATGCCAATAGCAGGGAGTGGAGTACGCGGGGTTGTCACACCCGTAGATCAAAAATAAAAAAAAATTTCAAAACAATAAAAACTGATCCCTCCTTGCGGGTGAATTATGTCACACTACTAGAAAATGGAGCAAACGTAAACTTTATATGGACAGTTATTGCGATATTGAAGGAGAAATAGTCGATCTTGGTCCCATGGCGATCACCCACCTGCTTGTAAATTGTGAAGGCGTCGCTGGTCAGCTGGATTGACCTGCTGTTTAGAGGTAGGGTTGTCAGAGCTTGTCTTGGTGATCACTCTATTCTATAAACAAGTTCGTTTAAAAAGAGACACACAAGGTGATGCAATAATTCACTCATTCTTCGGAACTTGGTCATTAATGATTTGATGCTTAACTCGGAAAGGTCGGACTTTGAGGTGACGTCTTTTGCGGATGATGTTGCAATTGGCGTCTTCGGGAAATATCCTGGCTATTTTATGGATCTAATGCAAAGTGATCTTCTGGATTGGTCCTCTTGAATAGAAAGCGTAAACAACTAAAATATGACCCAACTCACACCACGATGTGGTGTCCTGGCCTGTCACTGATAAGGTTAATTTCTTGTAGTTCATTCTTGATAGCAAACTAAGCTTGAAAACCACCAGTCTTTAAAGAGTAAGGAAAGCTACCATAGCGATTTAATCATGCAGCTACGCTATTGGATGAACATGTGGACTCGAGCCTACACTCAAAAAAAAAACCAAGTGAAACTAATAAAATTCTACATACATTTTACAATTTTTTTATAAATATACAACACACAAAAATTTTTGTAAAATTTACATTTTTACAATAAATATTGTCATTGTGAAAAAAATTATTTATAAACACTACAAATTCTTTTATTTACATCCAACAAAAGATTTTAAGGTTTATAAATTAAATTATGAAAATGGCAGAAACATTTTTTGGCTTAATAAATATTTTGTAAAATCTTCAAATTAAAAATTTAAGTTTATCAGAGATATTGTGAAATTTATAAAACTTATTAAATTGTTTTCACAAAAGTTTTAGAAAAAGTACAAACCCTTTTATAGTATCAACAAAAAGCATTTATGGATTTAATAATATTTTTTTGTAATATATATAAATATTTTATATATATATATATATATATATATATATATATATATATATATATATATATATATATATATATATATATATATATATATATATATATATATATATATATATATATATATATATATACATATACATATATAAACATGCACATGTATCATATGGGAACTCCGTTAATAAATAAAACACTTTTTTTGCATACATTTGCTATATTTTGTAACTAATTTCTAGTTAAAATTTTTTACAATATTTTATAAGCCTATTCGGTATGTTGAATGAATTTTCGTTTACTAAATTACTAAATTAAAAATCGCAGTTTCTCTAATTCATTTTTGAAACTTTTTTGGGATCCGGAACTCTAAATCCTAAAGAAAGATACATGATTGTTTTACATTTTCTTTCGTCACTTAATGTGATATTAACGTAGTGTTAAATGAAATAATGTCATTTAACACATTTAATGAAATAAAATCGCAGAATATCCTTTTGTTATAATATTGAGAAAAATGCTACGTCACTAAATGGTTTTACTTTTTCTTGTGGCATAGGTTTACTTTGCCATTTTAAATCTTTTTCGGTCTGTAAACAAATTTAAAAAATAAATAATTATCAACCTTTTCATCAAACTTACATGCTGCATGTTTATGCTTACCAATTTCTAACCGTATGGTTTCCTCTACTGTTGAAAATTAAGAAATATATCTCCCGTTGAGGCGTTGAATTTAATTAATTTTAGTTTTGTAACACAAGTGTTTCTCCAATTTTGGTTTAGTTCTGCCCATGAACAATTATTTTTTTGTCATGAACAGTTCTCCTTTTATAACTAGGGTTAATTTTTAAAAAGCACGAGTTTTATAAATGTTTAATTTAATGAGCTACTATGAGATTTAAACATTTTTGTTGTGTTTAAAGGTTAAAAAAATACATTTTTGATAATAATATTTTAAGTTATAATTTTTTAACAATTTACTATGCAAAATTAAAAAATAATAAGGTTTATCTCATCGATTGTTTTTTATATTTTCTTTTATAATTTTAAAACTTTATTAATTCACAAAAAATTGGGTTTTGTGCGATATTTTTTGGAAATTATAGAAATTTTTGAATAAATTATTATATCTCTTTAGACTTTTTTAAATTTCTAAAAAAAAAAATCGCCAAAATCTAAATGATTAGTATTATGTAGAAAAGTAATGAAATTATAAGGCAAAAAATAAAATTTAACGGAGATATCCAACCTCCATCCCTTATTATTTTTTAATACTTTTTATAACAAATAATCAAAAACTGTAATTGTATTTATTTTAATTAAAAAAAGACTTACTCATTCATTAAAACAAAAAAAATTGAAAGCCGTTAAGTTGTTAGTGAAATACATCAAATTGAACATATATGAAACTCGTGGTTTTTAAAATTACACCTAACTTAAAGGGATAATCACTCGCGATTACAAAAACTTTTCTTCCTTATGAAATGTTGTTTTTTATTTTCTCTTCCACTCTAAAAAAAAAGTTAAAACAAATCAAAAAGTTTGTGTTAAAAAACCGAATTTCTGGTTTAAAATTCATGATTTTGACCTATGTATGGAATGTACCACGTCAAACGGATCAACGCTGAGCTCAAAATTCTATTAGTCGTTGAAAGTTGAACCCTTTTTCTGATCTTTGCTTGCTAAACACGAACATACCCTTAAACATTTTGATATAATAGTTAAAAAAAATTGAAAAAACGGTTTCTATTAAAAGATGCGATGAATTTTACAAGTATAGCAGTTAAACAGTTTAAGAAACTCTATAATCTTGCTTATATTTGCGCCATAAACAAATTTTTTTACGACAGAGAATTTTGAACACAGCCTTGATGCGTTTGAGATAAAACGTCCCATATATATAAAGAATGTAGACTCTAAGTTAAAACAACTTACCATACATTCAGTAAGGAACGGATTTATTATAGCTCGCCAGTTGTCCTGCTATGCCAGTCGCCATATTTTGATTAATTTTTATTACATTATTATTGTCCATCAAAATTGAACGTAGTCGACAATTTAAACTATTATCATAATATCATCATAATATTAATTATTATGTATTAACCATCAAAAGTGTCATTTAAAACGACGATGATGTTAATACTGTTCAAACTAGGGACTATCACTACCACTATTTATTATATATAGACCACTAAATTAGCACAATTTAAAAAAAATTACTTTTCTACTTAGACAACCAGATTGTAACTGAAAAGGTTTAATACCAATTTTCGTTATGACTTCAATTTATAAACTTTTATAAAAGTGTTTGTAAAAAGAATTTTTTTTTCGTAAAATAGTTGTAGATTTTTTAAATTGCAAAAGTCTCTTTGTAAAGTTTAAAAAAAAACCTTCAATATTCGTATTAAGTTTTACAACAAAAATTGTAGAATGTTATTTTTCTGTTCACAAAATTTTACATAATTTTGTACAATTGATTTTCATTTTGTTATGGATACACGATTTATCATTTAAAATTTAAAAAAATCAACATAATCTTAAAAATATTTTTGTCAAAACAATAAAAAAAAGTTGTAATTAGAAATATTTATGATTTTGTACTTTTTTAATCCAAATCACAAAAACAATTGGTAAGTTTACAAATGTTTTTCATATTTAAAAAAGTATACAAAATTTTCTATAAAGTTTAGGATTTTTTGGTAAATTCACAAAAATATTTTGTTAGCAATTTTACAAAACGATTTTGTAAATCTTACCTGCAATATTTTTTTGAGTGTACGTTGACTACTGAATATACAGGGCGATAATCCAACCAACAAGTATGGGGTTACGGATTGGTAGTTAGCTCTAAAAATGGTCAATCAGAAGCTCCTGATGAACTGGCGCTTACGTACACAAATATAAGATGGTCATAGAGGCCACCACATGTGTGATTTCCATATTTGACCTGTACTGGACCGTTTTAGGTCTGATCGACTAATATCATTGAATCACAGAGCAATAAGCATGGTTGTTGGTGTCACTCTTGGACACTGTCTAACACAAACAAGTATAAGTGTCTTCTCCCATAACGCAGTTGAAATGATAAAGAGGAGGAGAAAACGCAGTTCTCTACCATCTCTGATCGTGTCCTGGTCTTGCCTAAACCAGACTCAAGTTTCTGAGGAGTGCACGCACTTTTTATGATATGACGGATCTCTGTCAGGTAAACGTCAGAGACATTTGTAGATTCTTGAAAAGCTCTAGATGGTTTCCAAAAAGGTAGTGCTTGAGCAGCGAAAGCTATTTTCATGGTATGGATATGAACCGTTTGTGTCTATGTCTCGTCTTGAGGACGGTCATTCTATTTTTTTTGTTTTCTCAAATTTATTTGCTTTACATAATATATATTTTAGTTATTGGGGGTCTACTTATATGTAATATTACGCTTCTAATTTCAAATTTGATTATAATAATAAATTAAACTAAATAATATTACCATAATTAATATAGTAATTGAGTAAACCTGCCAATAACTAAAACATGTTTTTACCCTTTCCTTGACTTTCAAATAATGAAATAGTAAACACTCACAGATTCGATCTCAAGATCGATTTTTAATAGAAATTTTTAAAATATGTTTCAATTTTAACTATCGTTTTTAATATAAAATTTGTGTTTATTAAAATTATTTTTAATAAATCAAAACAATATTTTTAATTGATCAATTGGTATTTTAACCAGATGTATATTCGTTACTATTACTTACTTCCTTAATAGTAAAAATAAATAGCTTCTTATAAAATCATCACATTTTCTACATCTATCAATCAACACCACGTTAGTTACTTCCTTTAAAGTTACTGTTATATCATGATTATGACCTTTTTTATAATAATAAATGTCATTATAATACTGATCGTAATAATAATTGTAAAAAATAAAAATTGTAACAAAAACATAATAAAATACTTTCATATTCGTTCCAGTATTTTATTTAACACAAGAAATATAATCTTATTCTGTTTATTCAGGAAAACGATTTTTGTTTTGCATTCATGACTTCATTTCCATTCCCTAGTTAAAAAACAAATAGTTTTTTAATATTTTTCAGATTTTTATTAATGTAATTATTATATTTTGTAGTAATAACAAAGGAAATAAATATAATGTATTCATTATTTGATTGCATGTATGAAAACCGCTTTCATTAATCTTTATGGAAGATGCTGGTACAAATATGTTTATCAATGTTAAAGTTTTTGAATCGAGGACACTCGTCGAGTTCGATTTTTAATTTTTTTTTTTATGTTGGTTATGATTTAATGAACTGGCAAGTTAGCTGTGAAAATCATTAGTTTTTTGTTGCCGTCAACAACTATATAACCACTAAATTTCCACCAGTTAATGTTATTAGTTGAGGCTTTCTTGCAGACAGGTATGTACGCATTCCAGAATTAGTATTGAGTCATTTACCAGTATTAAGGAGAACAACCAGAGTAACATTTATTTTCGCACCTATATAGTACCTGTCAAACAGAAATTCAACCAATCCAAAGAGGAGAACATTTTATGTACAACAGGATTATAATTTTTTCGAAAATGCTACGCGTTTTATGTAATTAGTTGAAAATGTTTTTTATGTAATTAGTTGGACTAACAACTAGAAACCTACTGTACTACTGTAAAAGTACTAGGTCTAAGGTTATGTTCCAGCATTCGTTGAACACCTCTCTTTTTTACTATAACTTTAGATCACATTGAGATCCCAATTTGAAATGTTCAGGTTTTTTTTTATATAGTACATATATATCAAAAAATATATATATATTTTTTTCAAAATTCTTAAAACCCCTATCTTTGATTTTTTTCAAAAACATATTTTTGAGATTTTCCAAAAATAAAACAATTTTTAATTCACCATAGCTACGAGTAGCATATCAAATTAAACCTCGTATAATTCTCGTTAAAAGAGGGGTCTAGCAGCTCTTTAAGTTTTACACAACTTGAAATAGCGAGCTCCAAAATGACGATATTTCAAGATTTCGAAAATTAATTACACAAAAACGCAATAAGATGAAAAATTTTTGAAAACAGCGTTTTACTTGTATAATTATGTAGAATGATTTCTGTAAGTTTCATAAAAATCTAAAACGGTCAGGTTGAAAATTAAAAATTGTTTGTTGATGAAATGAAATGCCCCAAACACAATACGTCACTTGAACGATCAATGAATCTTGATCTTATTTTATCTTTATCGGTTCCATCTTGTCTATAAATATTGGCTCATGTCATATTTTATTAAACGATATCAGATTTAATAAATAGTTCACGGTCCATTAATAAATCAACTTTTTTTATAAATTAATCGAAAGAAGGTGCTAAATATAATAGATTTTATACAAATTTTTGTCGGAAAACTAATTTGGTTCATTTTATTCCACTTATGAAATTCCAATTTGTAACCAATGAAGATATCAAAAATTAGTTTGAAGGTAAATTTTATTTTGTAACATCATGGCAGATATCAACTACGATATATATTTTTCTCTTTCCTTTATTCGTTCAGAAATGATTTTTTTTTCTTTGGTAAATAGTAGGATCGGATTAGAAATTATTTGGACAAAAATGTGTCGTTACATAATCATTCAGTTTTGACAGGGGTTGCCAAGGTAAAATTGGAAGTTTGGTACCCTATAACTTTTGAACCCACATTTTCGCACCATTTTTTTCTCACAATTATGGTGTAGGTAGAGGATCTAATCTTTCCATTAATTTATAAAAAAAACTTTATTTAAAAACGGACGGTAAACCACGAATTTACCAAAAACTATTTGTTAATTTTAAACAATAAAAAACCACAATTTACTAAATTTTTAAAATTCAATTTTTATTGAGTTGTTAAAAAACCCTTGTTGATATACTTTTGGAGTCCGAAGCTAGTTAATGACAAAATCAAAATTAAATTTTAAAAATTCTATTAATTATGATAGACTTAGAACCCGTGACGGCCAGACCTTCCTTATTTTGGAACGATTAGCGATTATATATGAAGTTTGGATTATCGTAGCGTTGGCAGGTAACAAAAGTGTGTAAAATTACCCCAAAGTTTCGTGAAACTATAAATTTTATTTTTTTATATTCTTTTCGGGATAGTATTAGAAATCACGTCATCCATCGCCAGATACTTAGTATCATGGCAACCCCCTCCCTGCCAGGCACCCTTAAGCTTCAATAAATTGTAATTAAACATACGTTTTAGTATAAAGGCTGAATTTTATATATTATGTTACTTAGGAAACTATCAGAAGATATTTTCTTAGCAGCCAGCCAGTTTTGTTACTGTTGACATCTTGCCAGACATGATAGTCTACCTTCCGTACTTCAATAAATTGTAATTTAACTTACGTTATAGTATAAAAGCTGAATTATATATATGTTACTTGGGAAACTATCATAAGATATTTTTCCTATGATAGCATACATGAAAAGTTTATTTTCATCACGCTTAATGTCCTGTGAAAATGGGTTCTTTTTCCACTAGTGTAAAAAGAATAGCAAATTGTAGTTGCTATGGTTTTTCATATAATTTTACAAAGTTTTTTAAACACCGCAACCATGAAAAAATAGAATATGAATTTTTAATGTTAGGGGGGGGGGAAGGTGTGGTTTGTAGCAGGAATTTTTTTTAACATAACTCAAAGACTGCGTTGAAAAAAATTTACTGACAAAAATTGTGGACGAAGTTAGAGCAAAGCCCCCTAGTTGTGAAGTTATCGTTACCGGTGACTTCAACGTCCACAACAAATCCGTCAAGTTAGATGTGATGACGATCGCAAACTCTTCAGGAAGACTTGGATCGTCTACTACGTTAAGGTTCAAATTGTTAAGATTACAATAGTTTTGTATTCTTAACAATTTGAACCTTACATCAACAAATGCCACTCAATGTCATTCTTTGGTAAGAAAGAAATGTTCATAAATTTGATTACTTTCTAAATAATGAGAAACTTTTGGCTATTAACAATATAAGAATACATATGCGTATAGTAGAATTTTTTTGCCAGCGAAATTTCTGACAGCTATAGACGCAGCAAGAGATTAAAAGATGAGACAAAAGTAAAACAGACATGTATTATTTATTTTGGATAAATTTGTTTTCAAAACAATTATATTAGTTAAATTTCTACTTCTAGTTCGTACCATTTGTTTTGTTGTGATATTTGTTTCCATAGGCGTCGTTATTTTTATTATAATTATTTTTAATTATCAAAATTTTGTTACATTGCCTACAAAATCATTAATATTTTTTACTAGTTTTTGGTTTTCTATTATAATTGGTTGAATTTCATAGTAATATATTAAATTTTATGAGTTTTTTTTTGTCCATTTCGATGGAACCCCAATAGTTTTTTTTAATATTTAATCGAGACACTGAATGTGCAAACAATATGCGCATGTGCATGCGCATGTGCAAACAATATGCGCATAACAAACAAATTTTGTGTTCGCTGGCAAAAAAATTCTACTATACGCATGTATAGAATGTTGGGTTTTGTATTGCGTGCGTGCAAGGATTTTAATTCAATTGGACCTTATATTGTACTGTATAACAACCTAATACGCTGCCATATGGACTTCGCATCACTGATTCGGTTTCCTTACCATTTTAAATACATTATGATGCTAGAAAGAATTCAAAAAAAGTTCGCCAAACAGTTGTTCTACCGTGGTTTTTTGCATAACATCTCTTATAAATTTAACTATAATGTATACCTGGACTACTTGGAACTTGAACAAATAACGGAAAGAGAAAGCGGTTGGATCTCATTTTTGTATACAAGATTTGCAACTCGCTTGTTGACTGCTCTGAAATTCTATCCAAACTAAATTTCAATGTGCCACGTCGTTCAAACAGATCCACTGAAACGTTTTATATAGCAAACTCTAATTTTAATTTCAACTATTTTTGTATTTCAAATCGGCAAATGAGGAACTTTAATGTTTTAGGAAAGAATTTAGATCTTTACAATATTCCTTCCCTTCGAAGGTTAAAAGTTTGTGTTGGAATGCAACTCATAAATAATAGATTTTCCTATAAAGTTTTGTTTCTTTTAAGAGCTTGTTTTGGAAAAAATTCTCTTTTTTGATTTTTTCTCTTTTACTCTTAAATAATATAACATAAAATAGAATAAAACAGAATAAAATAAATAAAACAAAATAAAATAATCTAAAATATATTACAATAAAGCAAATAAAATAAAAAATAAAATAGAATAAAATAAAATAGAATAAAATAAAGAAAATGAAATAAAATAAATTGAATTAAATAAAACCAATTTAAATTAAATAAGTAAAATTAAATAAACAAAAACTAAAATAAAATAAAATAAGATAAAAATAAAGGTTCAATAATATAAAATTTAAAAAAATATAATAAAACAAAATGGAACAGAATAATGAAATAAAACAGAATAAGTAAAATTACATAAATTAAAAAATACATGTATTGTCTCATGTTTTTGTAGTAAAATAAAATAAAAATAAATGAAATAAACATGGTTGGAATTCTCCAAATCGACCAACTATGTTGACAATAGTGGAAAACTGGCAGAAATTTTTGCCGCGTCTCAAGGCCTATTCCAAATTGTTAAAAACCCAACTTTCACTCCCCGTAATGGCGGTGATAATAGTTTTCTTTTAGATCTCTATCTTACCACAATGCCAGATATTACGAGGTGTCGATGTCGCGATAGGCAGTATTGGAAATTCTGATCATTATTTAATTTCATCAGTTATCAAAACTGATTTACTTAAAACTACAGCTCCCAAAACCCGTAAAATATTTTACTACTCAAAAATGGATAAAAGTGGTCTTCAAAATTTTTTCCATGGTTTCCCTTTAGACCGTCATTGTTTTTACACTTACAATGTAAATGTTTCGGCTCAAAACTTTACAGAAACCATCCAATTTGCTATCAATAAATCCGTCCCTTTTTCCATGTAAAACCCAAACAAAAATACTTGTATTCGAAAGCTGCTAAAGCGGCCAATATCTAACCAGATTATCTCAACCGAAAGTCTGAAATTGGCAGAGCGAAAGCTTCAAATTCTGACAAGAGTCTATTTCTGACAAGAGTTTCTACAATTCCATTAATTCTTTAAATTCTGTTACAAAATTTTCTATTCCCCCTATTATTGATGGTGATTTAATCGTCAATGATCCCGCAAGAAAAGCTTACTTGTTCGCTGCGCTTTGCTCTGAACTCCACTGTTTCGGAAACTCCTAAAGAAATACCCCAAATCCAGTCTTCAAGAGTTAATATGAACGAACTTTACTTCAAATCCAAAATAGTCGCTAAACTTTTAAAAGGGTTAAACATTAGCAAAGCCTCAGGAATGGACAATATTCCACCCATTATTTTAAAAACCTTTTCAAAGAACTTGCACCAACTTTGAATAAAATATTCTACCAATCCTACAAATCTGGTATATTTCCTTCGTGCTGGAAGTTGGCAAATGTCCAGCCCGTCCCAAAAAGGAACCAAAATCCGATATCTCAAATTATAGGCCAATAGCTTTACTATCGGTCCTATCCAAAGTCTACGAGCATTATATAAATACATACATTTCAAAATTTCTTGAAGTAAATCATTTGATATCCAACAGCCAATACGGTTTTCGAAACAAAAGATCAACTACCGATCTATTAAACGATGTAGCGCATTGTTGGAACAGCATACTTGATAAAGGTGGTGAAACATACGTTATCGCTTTCGACATCTCCAAGGCATTCGATCGAGTCTGGCATGTCAACTTAATCAACAAGCTCGTTGCGTATGTTTTTCATCCCAATGTTGTGAAGCTGATTCAAAATTTTCTATCCAACCGATACATTTCGGTTTCCTTAGACGGATTTTCTTCTGAGTCTAAACTAATTAATGCTGGTGTACCTCAAGACTCAGTATTGTCCCCAACCCTATTTTTGATTTATATCAACGAATCGCTGAAAATCACCAGCAACCCAATAAATAATTTTGCAGATGATAGAACTCTGCACAAGTCGTTCGAGCCCCTTCCTTCAAAAGGTAAAATACACGACCGAATTAATCCTGCCCGGAGAGACGCTGCCATAAACGTGAATAAAGACCTAAAAACAGTCACCGATTGGGCTGACCAAAACCTGGTCAATTTCAACTCTACCAAAACACAGCTGTTGATTGTTTCCAGATCAAAAACCGAGTTCCCCAAAGATATTTTATTCAGTGTGTGTGATAAACCAATTGGTGATTGTACAAACATTCGTTTATTGGGTTCAAATGACCTACTCTGGAACGATCATGTAATGGCGATGGCAAAAAGCGTGTCTAAAAAACTCGGCCTCCTAAATAGATGCAAAAAAATTCTCACTCCATACCAATTGCTCCATGTTTATAAGTCCTATATTCGTCCCTGCATGGAGTGCTGTTGTCAAGTTTGGGGTGCTACTTCTGTTTCCATCTTGGCTCTCTTGGACTCTTCAAAAGCGAACTATACGAACTGTGGGTGATCGAGCTTTGACATCAAAAAGTGTTTCCCTACAACATCGTCGTACTGTTGCTGACCTCGTTGTTTTTTACCAATATCGTCATCAACAGTGCTCAGATGAGATCAGCAGCATCATGCCTTAAACTTATTTAGGGCTAGCGCAACCAGTCAAACGGTCGAGATCCCACGCTGTCATACTGGCAGATCGCAGAGGGACTTTTTTGTCCGAAATGCATACAAATGGAACAGTTTACCAGAATCCATAGTCTCAATCCGCAGAGGGTTAAAAAAAGCGTTTATCAATACATTGAAGCGCAAGTTGTTGTGGGACCTAGGTCTTAAAAGGTATTTATGGGTTGTTGTGACACATATTCTAAACCCTATTACACAACACTTTTTATTTAAAAAAAAAATATGACACCCCACTCGACAAGGTCAAAAATATTTTTATTTCAAAATATCCACTCTCAACCCCCTCAAAATAACTTTTGAAATGATGAGCTGACCGCTATAGTTTTCGTTCAATCTTTACAACATTGCCCATATCCATGAATTTCTTCTTGTGTAATGTTCAAAGTTAAAGATGGGGAGCAGGAAAAAAACACTCGTTTTTGGCAATATCTAAAAAACTAAGCAGTCAAAAAATCATTTTTTTTAAATATTTTGATCTTTTCAAAACCAAAATCGATTCCTTAAAAAAAACTTTTGTTTTACTATCTCCTTATCTATGTTCATAAAATATAGATGAAAACAAATATTTGAATTTTTTTTGTTATCAGTAGGCGTGGAAAAACACATTTAAAAGCTGTAGAAAATTTCAACTTGATAACACTTATAGTTTGTGAGTAATTATTTATGTAGAAATTCGGACGGACACCGAAGTCTCACCAATAGGGTACCGTTTTTACTTTTTTAAAGTACGGAACCCTAAAAATGTGAAATTGTTTTGAAACTGCGAACAAAACATAATCTCAAACATAAAGACATTATTTTACCTAGTGAATACTCGGACAGTGGTAATCACAGGTAATGTTATAAATCGTTCGACTCATGAAAAAATATATTAGTTCTGAACTTGAAAATGAGCAAGTTTAACTACAGACAATTTATTAATTTATTATTGAATTATTAGATTTACTTTTTATTGATTTATTAAGATGAAAATTATATTATTATAAACTATCTTACTCGCATCAGAGTATATGTATATTGCTATATGCTCGCTCCTACGGCAGACTTTCAACTTGTCTAGCTAGATGTAAACAGTATCGAAACTGTCTGGCTGCTAAGAAAATATCTTTTGATATAGTTTCCCAGCTTTTATACTATAACGTAAGTTTAATTAGAATTTATTGAAGTTTAAGGGTGTCTGGCAGGAGGTTGCTTCAATACTAAGTGTCTGGCAATGGATAACGTGATTTCTAATAAACTATCCCGAAGTGAATATAAAAAATTACACTTTATGCTTTCACGAAACTTTGGAGTAATTTTATACACCTTTGTTACCTGTTACCTGCCAAAGCCACGCTGATCCAAACTTCACAGTCACTATTCGTGCCTACCTATGTATAGGGCACATGCGCAGAGACACCTTCAGCTTTTTTAAAATAACGAAGGACCGGCCATCGCGGGCTCTTGCTTTATGACTTTTTATTGATTAAATTGTGAGTAAATGTATTAAATCTAGTAAACTAGTAAAGTTCTACCTATTTTCATATTTATTTTGTCTAATTCACGTTTTTCCGACAGCAAAATTGAGTATGTCCAAGATAATTATATCGAAAATTTTTGGAACACTGCAAAAGTATCAAAACTTTTAAAACAGTATAACGTAGTATCGAAAGCATATCAAGTCAAGTAATTGTATATCATAAATCAAGTAATTGCTTTGTGATTTTATTCAAACTTAAATTAAAAAAGTCAGACAAGTGCGAATCAAATTCGCTCGTCAAGGGTTCCGTGAATGTAAAAGAACACAATATCAAAAATTATTGACAAAAAGTTGTGTTGTAATGTCCTTATATTTCCAGACCATAGACGCATAACAAAATAAATGTTTAATCGTAAATGTCAATTGTAAATTACAATCAAATCTATATTGATCAAAAATGGCAAAAAAAATGTTAATTCAGGTTAAATCTTATCCATGGATGTTTTTGGTAACATAAGAAAGATTCAATTACACCAGCTTGTAAATGGATTAAATTTGATTATTTTTTCGGTCAATCAAGTGTTGAAATTAGGGGGGTGGAGAGGCTACATACTAAAAATATTTTTTTTCCAATAACACAAAAACTATGCATTGCAAAATTCTAAAAAAATTGTAATGTTTCTTAAATTATGTACTCCTTCATCTGACACCCAACTCATTTGGGTCAAAAATGTTTTTTTTTACTCTCCCCACACCCATCCCCTAAACACACAGAACTAGAATTATTTGAGTCTTCGCTATGATTTTCATTTAAAATTTACCAATCTTCCTGTCTCTGTGAATTTTTTCAAATTTTTCTGTCAATCATCGTCGAAACATAGGGGCGGAAAGATCTGAATTTCGCCCTTTCTTGTCCATAACTCAAAAACTGTGCACCCAAAATTTCTAAAAAAATTGAAATAATTTTTAAATTAAGTGTTCTTTCAAATGACACCCCACTCGCTTGAGTCAAAACAGATTTTTTTAACCTCTCTACCCCCGTCCCCTAAACACACAGGAATATAATTATTTGAGACTTCGCTATAGCTTTCATACAAAATTTACCAAATTTCCTAACTCTGTGAATTTTTACAAATTTTTCTGTCAACCAGTGTTGAAACGTAGGGGGGGGGGGGGCGGTCTGAAAATCGCACTTTTTTAACAATAACTCAAAAACTGTGCATCGCAAAATTCTAAAAAAAATTGATTTGTTTTCTAAATTAGGTGCTCTTTCAAATGACACCCCACTTGACCACGTTTTAAATGTGTTTTTACCCCTTGTCATTTCCACCCCCTTAATAAATCTAATTATGAGTATATGACACTTTTATATTTTTTTTATTAAAAACTTACTAATTATTCTATCATTCCAAATACATTTGAAAATTTTAGTGGGGTTCGGAGCTAATCGAGGTAAGAAAACACGAAAAAACGTCATTATTCAAAATTAGACAAAAAATAGTGAGGTGTAAAATTCCAAAATAAACTTTTAAGGAATACTGAAATGAAGCCCTTTCATATGATACCCTACTTGAATCTATAAAAAATGTATTTTCTCAAAGGTCTCACATCGTACCCCTGTAAACACAACGAAAACCACTTTAGTTTTTTTTTGTACCCGTCATGTGGACAGATTAGTTTTATACGCACCTCAAATTTCAAATTCATAGCATTTATAGTTTACGAGATAATCGATATAATGTGAAAAACTCGTTTTACTCTCACCAATAGTGTTCCGTATAAAAAACGGAACCCTAAAAATATAATTCTCATCGCCTTCGCAACCAAGGAGCAACACTACCGCGTATTGGGGAGTAAAACTACGAATACAAACAATTGCATTTTCTTTTGTAAAGTTAATCATATTTAAATTTCGTAAAATGTAAAACTTCATTTAAAAATTTATTTTAGGTACAAACAAATATTTTTATTTTTTGATGTTTGAAAATTTTAGTTTTAATGGGTTCATTTTTTAAATTGAATAACAAATAGTTTTGCATTCGATACAAAAATACGCAAGTACTAGATGATTTGTCCAAACTTGTGTAAATGAGGATATACATTTACACAAGTTTCGAGTCCTGCAGTAACATTTGAAAATTTAGAATTTGAGGCAGAAAAATAAGAATTTATTTTTTCTATGCGAAAGTGAAATAGAATAACAAATTATAGTTGCTATGGTTT
>OY856186.1:291079344-291162575 GCA_963693315.1 Diogma glabrata | reverse complement strand
CAAACTTGGATAATTCATTAGGCCAACATCATAAACAAGTCTGCAAAAAATCAGAACTACCGGATTTGACGCATACTGTGATGTATAAAGTTACTGGACTAGATAACTACTTTCAATTTTTTTTAAAATTAGATTAAAACTATTGTTTTAAAACTATATCACTGCCGGAAACAAATCCCTAAATCAATTCATTTAATCCTTTCAAAATTAAGTCCTTTCAAAAAATAAATGTGTGCTGACTGCTGACTTCGTTATACCGAACAAAAACAATCATATAATTATACCAATCTTGCTATTAGAACAAAAATTAAATTCTAACAATTACAAAAGCTAAATTTTTTTTATTTAAAGCTCATTTTATTGATGACAGCTATATTAATGAATTTAATATATCCTTTCATCTGTAGTAAGTTTGTTATAAATGTATGTCATATGTTTGAAATTCACTTTAAAAATTATATCAAGTATCTAAATGTTGATTTATTATTAAATGGTTTATCTTTATATTAATTTATCTGGAGGATCTTTTTTGTTGATTTTTTAATTGTTTTTTAATTTTTGATCTGTGGGTGTCAAGTCTGCGTTTTCTTGTCCCTGCTATTGACAAATGAGTTAACGTGAGATATCATATACTGAGATATCATTAGCTAAGGTGATATCTAAGAGGTGCTGGCGGATGAACTCTATCGTTGCTATCATTAACTGAATAGAGTTCATCAGCCCAGCTCTTCTAAGATATCACATTAACTAGTGATATTTTAGTGCTATTGTCAGTGGTATGTGATATTTCACTTTAATTCATATATCTATGACTGGGACTGGAATGCGAGGGGTTGTCAACCGTAGATCAAAAATTAAAATCAAAATTACAAATTAACAAAAACTGATCGCTCCATGCGTCCGCTTTTGTGTGCTTTTCATGCACCGTCTCACCGTCTTGTTAAACCGAACTCTTGACATTCAAAACATTTAATTTTGAACACAAAAAGAAAAACTATCAAAACATGCATTCTGAAAGATGGACAGAAAAAGTGCCCTAGTTTCATCTCCACGTAAAAGTATAAGAACATCGATCGTTAAATTAATTTAGTAAAAGGTATTGTCTTAACGTCTAAAAAGTAAATAAAATATTTTCACAACTTGAACACCGACCCTATCAGCAATTTAACATGATTATAATGAAACAAGCTTCTTGTATGATTTAATTATTGCATTCATATGCTAAGTTTGTATTTGATTTCTAAAAAAGCTTGATGCTCACGCAATCAAAACAAACTTACATAATATTTGTATGAGTCAAGTATAATGTTAAAAACAAGAAAACGATACCACATTGGGATAATTTATTTAGATAATATTGCTATATTACACGTGTTTTGTTTATGAAAACCAAATCAATCAAATGTACAATTGGCAATTTCATTAGTAGTCAAATTAGCTTATAAACAACTACAGAAATAATTCGTACCTTGAATGTTTGCTGTATTATGAAATTTAAACACATGGCAATATATTAGTACTAGCCGACTGGTAGACCTTTGTGTTGAGCTTTTTTTAAATGTGCAGTCATGCGAGCAAGTATAGGTTGACAATAATGGGATATAACACTTGTATAATAGGTGTAATCTGTTACTCTACATACCAAGTATACCAATAGTAACTATTTTAAAGTAATTTTCGTTTGTTCTGTAAGTTTCACATGCAGCATTAGTCAGTGCTGTATGAAAGTTTAAATTAATTGAGTTTCACTAATAATTATGGAAAACCGTAAACAACTGGGAGACTTCCTAAAAGATTTCTTTAATTTCTTATTGCTTGCCAAACACCATCTAAAAGATGATATCAAGTTTGCTGATATGCTAATAATTGATATGTAAGATGTCTTAAGTCTATAAGGTAAGAAAAGATAAAAGTAAATAAAAAATAAACAAATTAAAACTTTCATTTTAGATAAAAATGAATATTTAATTATGCAAAGATAACCGGTTTATTGTTGTTGTTAGAATACATTGTTATTAATTTTATTAATTATGATTTTATTAAATTATAAGTAATTATTGTATATAATTATTGACTGTAGGGACTTATATTTGTAGGGGTTAATGTAGTTCACTAATGGGAAATTAATACAAATATTCTTCTATGAATTTTAGTATGTGAAAAATTATTCAATTCGAACGAAATGGTTTCAATTTATGTGAGACTAGACAAAATGATCCCAGTGATCGCTGCAACATTATATTATTAAATTAGGGACTAAAGTGCTACAATTATAAACAAAACACAAAGAGTCACTTTGGCTCCAAATTAAATACACTATTTTTCGAGAAACGTTTAAATTTTTTATAAATATGTTTAGTAGGTAATAAATTTTCTGAAATTAATTTTTATTGATTTTAATTCATTAGAATGAACACTCTATCATGCTATTTTGAACAAATTCATAATCTCATGTTATGTTACTTTACTGCCGCCGTTAAAATTTTAATTGAGAATTATTATCGTAATGCCACTTACTTAATATTTTCAGCCGTTCTGTCGCCGAATTTTGTACTGTTTTTGTAACTAGGTGTTATATTTTAAATGTGTTGAATCAAACTTTCTGTTGAGGTTAATACTTACTACGTCGAGTGAAATATTAGTTTTCGGCTTATCTTTATGCATTTTCTATCATTTATGCATGCTGATAACTGATAAAAAACAGAAACATTATTTTAAAATGTGTTTTATTTGTTTTGCCAATCATCATCATATGAACGAACAGTATTTCGTATAGTTCACCATTTGCCAGTTTGAACACTGTTTTGTTTAAATGGACAAGATCTTCTTCTTTTCATAACAATATTAGATACAAAACCTATTTACAAAACGTTGACACGAATAATAATCCATTAATCACAATTGCCACTTCACCAATTGTTGTTGTTATTAAATTTTCTTTTATCTCCTCCATCAAGTACTTTGTCAGCTCGGATATCAATTTTATAATCATCGGATAGCATTAATTTAATGACCATTTGAACAACTTAATTAATTTATTGTCCTCATCCAATACTTTTTGCTGCGATTCAACTATTTCTTTTTACTGATTTTATTAATTTTGCTGATCATGATTTTAAATGAAATACGATTGCAAAAATTTATAGTCAGCCTTCGTAAATGGTAACAATGCTATATTTGTTTTTGTATCTTGAATATTATCATTCCTTGTTCGCGAGCCGGTAACTTTTATCCCATATATAGATAAAACTAAATGTTTAATGGCTATTGTGGTAAGTGTCGATAAAAATAGTGTGATATATCAAAATCCAGTTTCTTTACGAAAGCCGTTGCAACTTGCACGATCCTTCGTATCGTCAGTAAACTAAAAAGTTAATATAAATTGCTAAAATTAACGGTTTATTGTTTGGTTATACTAATATCGACGTACGATTACTATACTACTACACAGTACGTACACTATACTACTACACAGAAAAAAACATGTTCTATTTCCAATCGAAATGCAGTTGTCTCAACCTTCACAATGAGGGCAGATATGGCGAATCGAACTCCGAAATTGATTCAACAACTGTACAGTTACAGAACGATGTAGTTGAGACAACCTCGCGTTATGTTTATATGAAAATTAAGTATATTTGAATTAATTTCAAATATTTCAATTTTAAAATGATAAATTCATGACATAAGGCCAAAAAAAATTTGTTTCATGGAAATAGCTACTAATTTTATTCAACTACTGTTATATTGGATGTAACACTTTATATTTTAAATAAAACATATTTTGTTGTCAGGAAAATATAAACGTGTAGTTGTCCCAATCACCTTGAAATTGTGTGCAATTATTTTTTCTTTGTTTGAATAATAAACTGCCTACATCGAGATGAGGTTGTCATTACTTTGTATGTTGTTCAAGTGTAATGGCTTAGAACCTAAATTGAACCACATATAAATATTAATAATATTTATGTTGACATTTATCGTTCATACTCATAACTTTATTTTAAAAAGACTAACAAAACTGACCACATACAGGTTACCAAACACCGCGGAACGGAGCCTATGCAAGCAATTGTTTTTTTTGTAATATTTTTCTAAACTGACGTATTCCTTGTTAAACAGAAAAGAATAGTATAGTTGATTTTGGATTTTTGAGATCAATTAAACTCAGGTAAGTAAAGAAGTAATTGGATTTTTTTCAATTCAAAGGTATGGTTTGAAGTTTCTCAGAAAAAAACTCCACTTCACATTTTGCGTGTTTCGGTTGGGATTCGAACCTATCTCGTCAGTGCCCGGCTCGAATCCTTGGGCAGACACGCTATCGATTACGCCGTTGAGACAATAACAATTTCAAAGTTGAACCTTCTTCATCACTTATTTATTTTTACTTAAGTTGAATTTTTCCACTGTCATTAGACTCCATATTATGTTCTTACATTATATGGGATTTTTTGCATATAATAGTATAGTTGTTTTACATAATACATATAGTTTATTTAAAACACGATTTTAGGAATTTATTAAAATATTTAGGGCAATTGTGGGAACCCATTTGGCTGGCTTATTGTGTAGATTTATGACCAAGTACAGGTTAAGATACCTGATTATTGATTTGAATGTATAATAGTATTCTTCCCAGCATTCGCTTGGAACATGATCAGATTGTTGTTTTTTTGAATTGATAAATAATTATAGCTAGAAGATAGTTATAGTAGTTAGTTATAGCTAGAAAAATATTGTCAAAATCGTTTAAAATTAAAGTTAAAATAAGTTTGTGAATTGCACCATATACTCGGATGGCATTGCACCATTTACTTTAAACTGGCATTTCTTGTATCTGAAAAACGTGGATAGTAAAAAAAATCAGTTCTTAAAAATACAATCAGAGTTATAAGTGACAAACAAAATGTAGACGATCGCACACATGTACATAAGATGAAAATTATTCCATAAATTAAAATTTAGCATTGATCATCATTCAAAAATTAAATAATAAGTTAAGTTAGAATGTGTGCGTGTGGCCAATTTATATTTTAAAATTATATTTAAATTTGAACAAATATAACGAAAAAGTATGCATGATAATTAGTAAAAGCAAAAAATAAATAAATTTAAGCAAGCATAAATAAATAAATAGAAAATAAAAATTATAAGAGAATTATATAGATATGTAATAACCTAAAATAAATAAATAAGTAAAGAGACTCTTGAGACGAAAGACAGTCAAATAATGTTAATTTGAACAAATAACACGAAGACATGGTCGAACGATAAAAAATTTAGATGCAAAGAAATATTTTCTGAAATCTTTTTTAAAAGGACGTTGTACGTTCCAAGCTTTTCATTCTCTAAGAGAATTAACCTTTAAAATTAGCTAATCTATGTTCTTCATGATTAAAAAACATTTAAAGCATTCTAAATACATAAAGCAAGCAAAGTGGTAAAATCTTATGTTGAAGAAATAGAAAAAAGTAGTGTGATTTTAGGTTTTTGAAATTACATTACAAAAAACCACAAATGGCTCCCAATATCTAAATGTGAACGATATATCAATTAGTATATGCATGTGCCGAACAAATACGCGACTATGAATATATTTGTTTATTGGGCGCACAATTGCCAACAATTTACTGCGGAATGATCATATATAAAGACGATGGCAAAAAGCACTTCAAGAACACACGGCCACCTTATTAGATGTGACAAATATTTTACTTCTCACAAAATATTTTACTCCACATTTATAAATCACTGTATGGAGTATTATTGTCAAATTTGTGGCGCTGCATCCATCTACACAGTTCAAAAGCGTGCTATACGAAATGGGTGGTCGAAATTGAACATCAAATCACGATTCCATACAATATCGTCGCTCTGTTGCTGATTTCGTTGTATTTTATAAGTATCGTCACCAGCAGGGTGACTCCTTTCTACCCGTTTCCCCTTTCTACCAGTCAATCGGTTTATGCTAATAGTCACACTGTCGATATTACTCACTGTCATAGTGAGAAAATATAGCTTACAAACGAAATGCTCAGCCCGAATAAATGGTCTCGAGTACTTTCAATCCACAATGGTTTAAAATAAAAGTTTACATCAACACCTCAGAAGGCATGTTGTTGTGGGACCTAGGCCTTAAAAGGTGTCTATATTTACTGTTGGGACACATATTGTAAAATTTGTATTACACAACACTTTGTATTAACATAACCACTGCGACTCTTTTAACAAACAAATCATAGCCAGGCATTGCGAAATGGACAAGGACAAGTTCTTGATTCTTAACCAAAATTTCACGTTTCATTTCATTCATTTATAAATTTTATAATTTAGGTTATTATGTTCATTCAACATTAAAACTTTGAGTTTTTGGACATCTGATAAAGAGTTAATATAAATGACCTACTCACCCTCTTCTTTGCCATGATTTTGCACATGAATTTGCTTATACCCATACATATTAACAATATCTCTATTTTTAAATTGATTTGCCTTGAACAGCAGATTACTTTTGAAAACAGTTAAAACTTCGTTCACTTAAACTTTGTTGTTAGAAACTACACCAAATTTGATTTATTTGTGTAACATTTCACAATATTGTTATTCTCAGGATTAAGATAAAAACTCTAGTTCCATTCCATCCAGAACAACGTGCTTTTCATTAAAACAATAATAACAATCAAGCCCCGGTTTTTTAACTAACCAAAAGTCAGTTAATATCGATAAATAGGAAAAGGCAAGGGAGGGCGATCACCCATATAAATAATGATTGAGGATGGATTGCAATGTAGTCCGCCCTTCTACATGGAGCATCAATACCAAAAAAAAGATTTTTCATCGGAGTAATTTAATATACAAATGATTTTCTGAACCGATTGTTACATTAAGCATATTTTTTTCAATACTTTGAAAATTTTTACGTATTTAACGTTAGTCGATTATTATTCCACTATAATATTAATTGATTAATTCTCCCGAACTCTCATTTTCTATTATATTTTATTGGTATGTATAGTGAAGTTGTTTATTAAATAGTAGTTTTACCTCCAACGTAACCTTGTCGACTTATTTTGTTTGCTAATACTTAAACGATACAAATTTCAATTATTTTAATCCAAGGTTTGATATTGAAAGTTCCACCAACAAACACCAGTAAATAAATAAGAGCACTTCCCCTAACATAGACCTCAGGAATAAAACGTTTCAATTACGTTTACAAGAGTGTAGAAACCATAAATTAAAATTTTAAGTTTAAATTCACGAATATTAATTTGATTTCCTAATGAAATTAATTGGTTGGAATTTAATATCTAATTAATTTAATTATTGAATCAGAATTTGAAGATAAAAAGGTCTAGAGATAAATAATGATGAAAATTTAAAGTTATGTATCAAACATAGTTTTCAATTTCTTTGGTATTTTTTGTATTAAATTTCTAGATATTACGATGTGTGAATTCATAGGATGAGAGAATATTTCGTCAACATCTAAGTCAACATTCTAATCAACATCCTAAGTCACAAGTGTAAAGTCATTATTGATTGTTGCCAATCAATGCGAAACTTAATATCTGACGAGAAGTCAATATGTTGTTATATTTTTGGTTAGGAAATATAGACAACATTAGGGGAATTTTTAATTTCGGATTGGTTTTTGTGAACAATTAAGCTTAAGTACATATTGGAAATCACTTGAATTTTGCAATTCGAAATAATTTTTCATTTTCTCTAAAATTCCTTTAGAAAAAATGTTGTTGTGTTTCGTGTCAGAATTCGAACTACACTCATCAGAGACACATCGTTCAAATTCCGTGTGTCTTACACAACTTAGCCAAAGCGGCGATGACGAAACATATTTTAATTTTGATGTTCAGATAATTTCTAAATTGAAACTTCATCATTTTTCATATTTACTTAAGTTGAATTTTTCATCTATGATTACATATTGAAAATTGTATTTCTTTGGTATTTTTTGTATTAAATTTCTAGATATTACGATGTGTGAATTCATAGGATGAGAGAATATTTCGTCAACATCTAAGTCAACATTCTAATCAACATCCTAAGTCACAAGTGTAAAGTCATTATTGATTGTTGCCAATCAATGCGAAACTTAATATCTGACGAGAAGTCAATATGTTGTTATATTTTTGGTTAGGAAATATAGACAACATTAGGGGAATTTTTAATTTCGGATTGGTTTTTGTGAACAATTAAGCTTAAGTACATATTGGAAATCACTTGAATTTTGCAATTCGAAATAATTTTTCATTTTCTCTAAAATTCCTTTAGAAAAATGTTGTTGTGTTTCGTGTCAGAATTCGAACTACACATGTAATCATAGATGAAAAATTCAACTTAAGTAAATATGAAAAATGATGAAGTTTCAATTTAGAAATTATCTGAACATCAAAATTAAAATATGTTTCGTCATCGCCGCTTTGGCTAAGTTGTGTAAGACACACGGAATTTGAACGATGTGTCTCTGATGAGTGTAGTTCGAATTCTGACACGAAACACAACAACATTTTTTCTAAAGGAATTTTAGAGAAAATGAAAAATTATTTCGAATTGCAAAATTCAAGTGATTTCCAATATGTACTTAAGCTTAATTGTTCACAAAAACCAATCCGAAATTAAAAATTCCCCTAATGTTGTCTATATTTCCTAACCAAAAATATAACAACATATTGACTTCTCGTCAGATATTAAGTTTCGCATTGATTGGCAACAATCAATAATGACTTTACACTTGTGACTTAGGATGTTGATTAGAATGTTGACTTAGATGTTGACGAAATATTCTCTCATCCTATGAATTCACACATCGTAATATCTAGAAATTTAATACAAAAAATACCAAAGAAATACAATTTTCAATATGTAATCATAGATGAAAAATTCAACTTAAGTAAATATGAAAAATGATGAAGTTTCAATTTAGAAATTATCTGAACATCAAAATTAAAATATGTTTCGTCATCGCCGCTTTGGCTAAGTTGTGTAAGACACACGGAATTTGAACGATGTGTCTCTGATGAGTGTAGTTCGAATTCTGACACGAAACACAACAACATTTTTTCTAAAGGAATTTTAGAGAAAATGAAAAATTATTTCGAATTGCAAAATTCAAGTGATTTCCAATATGTACTTAAGCTTAATTGTTCACAAAAACCAATCCGATAGTTTTCAATGTTCTCGGTGACTCAAACTTTCATTTACAAATTTGACACTAATCAGTTATTACAATTCAAAGCATTAAAAAATTAAAGTTGCCCAAGTCGAACTTTAACTACGATTTAAGTAGTAGACATTCTCAAATGAACTTATTTTAGTTCTTTTCGTCCTTTATTGCCTGTAAATAAGAACTTTTTATCCTCGATAAACTTATTAACTCCTACAAAATCTAAAAGCATACTATTTAACATCTAATTAGAATTCAAAAAACAATTTGCAGACTACTTATTCTTAAAATACTACTTTACACCTAAAGAAGCCTGTTTACCAACTAGGGTTTCTAATCCGGATATGCGGATATCGAATTATCCGGATTATTCGACCATATTTTGACTATTCGATTATCCGGATACTTTTTTGCAATTATCCGAATATTAAAAAACCCTTTATTTTGTAAAAAAATAATCAAATTGCGTTGAAAAGTTCAAATAACTATTAACTTGCTTTGCAAAGTTTGTTAGTGCAGTGAAGTGACTACAAGTTTTAAAAATTTATTTACAACTTTAATGTTTTGAAAACTGTAATCATTGAATATTTTATGAAACACTTCGCGAATCTGCAGTGTAAAGATATTTTACTAATATTTATTTAATGCTATATTAAATTAAAAAAAATAATGTTTTATAAACTTAAGCCCTGTCAATAAAATCTGAAGTGTTGGCTATTTTTTTTAAAGTTTATGAGAGCTGTACTTCTAAATTATGACTCTGAGGAAATCACTAATGAAATTACTATTGAAAGTGAAGATGAAGAAAGTCTAAATAGTGAAGTTTGTATAAGAAATCGTGACTGCAGAAAGTACTTGAGAATGCTATTGCTTTAATTACTCATGTTGAGAAGCAGAATGAAGGAAGTTCCATATTGCTGAAAAAAGATTTCATTTATTTAAATAATTATAAAAAACGGAGGGCAGTTTAAATATTCTATATTGCGTATTATTACCAATAAAACCTACATCGACTGCAACGGAGCGGGTATTTTCAATTGCTGGTCTTACCAAGACAAAAATCAGAACTCGACTCAATTTCGAGACATTGTAATAACTAATAATTAATTAATTAATGCAATAATTTTTCTAAAATATGCATTTTTATAAATGCATCAATAACTTCATTAATTTAATTAAATTTATCAATAATTTAATTTTTTTATTATTATTATTTATGATTTGTTACTATTTTTGTTATTTTGTGACTATGTATAAAAATTAATAATATAGATACACGAAAGGTATACATAAACGATTTAAATACCGCAAAGTAAACAACATGTTTTATTTAATGTTTAATTATCCGGATATCCGGGTTATCCGGATAATTTATTGTTTATGTATTCGATATCCGGATAATCAAATAGATCGGATATTTAGAAACCCTATTACCAACACTTTACTAAGTACTTATCATATCCTAAGAACTATAAAAGTCCTATCAATTCTATCAACGTACAAAATTTACACCTTATTTGAATCTTCAAAAACTATTTTCGATTCCGATCTCTTTCGCATCAAAACCGACAAACCTTTTTATACATAAAGATAGCGCTCGTATGTTTAAGTTCTAAATTGGAAATGTATGAGTAAAATTTTATGTGTAAAGGATGCGTCCATCTTTCCGTCATTTTTTTAATGATACAATTTAAAAGACAAAGACTCAGAAAACAAAAAATTTAAGTTTTAGTATTATGTGTAGAAAATAATACTAATCTTCCATAATTTTCTCAATATTATGAAAAATTAAATTAAAATATCGATAAATCGACATGAAACAAGACAAATAAAAAATATAAAAAATATATAATATTTTTTTTAAATCACTAAAATTAATTATTAAAAGGGCCTGTTTGTTTAGCGAGATTGTTTGAATTACACTCACTATCAAATTTCTTTCGCACATAATTTTATATTCAAATAATAAATTAAAATTATTCAATTCAATTAAACGCATGTAAATTATTTCCTAAAATGTTAAATAAAAGCAGCCATGTTAGAATATTTTAAAAATACGTTTTATTTTTCTATTCTTATTTCTTGTTCTTTCTTTTCTAATGTTTATTTTTATTATCATCAAACAAATTTCGTTTCTTTTCGTTTTTTATTATTACAGAAAATACCGAAAGAAAATTTATTTTTAACGCCTATTTAACAACTTAAATGGAATTTTTTCCGGTAAGTAGCTTTTGCAGAAGTTATGTAGATGTTATTTTTGTATTGAAAATAAGTGATACTTTAATGCTCTAAATTAGAATCTGTAGGTTTTAAGTAGTAGTTAAATTTCAACTCGGGCGTACATAGACAATATTATAGTTACGAAATCATTTTTGACTTCATAATTAGTTAATTATTTTGCTAATAATAATCAAAGAACTCTTAATCAAATTTATAAATTTTATAAAATTTCATGACCATTTCATTTAGTTATTCTTTGGCTTATTAACAAGCAAAACTCTTAAGATACTTGAAAAATTAACTACTTTAACTACTTTTTTATATTAGCTGCAGCTTTAGATGAGCAAACAAGATTAAAAACTCATATATAATTGAACTGAGTATATTAGTTTTCTTAGTTTTTGATTTAAAAAGAAGTCAGCTTAATCTTAACCGAAAAATATTGGAATGATAATGATGAAAAAAATATAATATCCAACGGAACTTTAGCAAACTTAGTTGATTAATTACTGAACGATAAAATTTTAAATTAAAAAATTTAAATTTACAAAATATATTGTAACGTTTCTTCGCCGAGTTACAATTATTTAGTTCGATCACTAAATCAGGAAATTTAAAACACAATGGATTTTCTAAACGTTATAATTTTATTCGTTCAAGATTTTACAATAAAAATATTTCTCCTATTACTATTCCCCTTTTAGTTCTTCTTGTACTAACAATGTTTCACAACTTATAATTCTTTTATACTTGTTCACAATATCACTTTTAACTTTCTACTTATAACACTTTTAATTTTACTTCGCCTTTATCACTGCTAAATTTTTATACTTTTTGTATCACTAACAATTTTATACTAATCCTATCCTCGAAGAACACCTCTTATATATACTACATGAAATAGCCTCGAAACTGCTGTGATGTTCTAGATAGAACACACCCTTTTTTTCTTTTCTTTATCAACAATAAGACGATCTTCAAATATTGACACCTAGGTGTGAAATCTATTCTTTTGTTTTGTTTCTTGTTTTATTTACCAATTTTTATTTCGTTAACCAATCCTTATTCAAGAAAACAAATACTTCCTATTAAATGTTTACTTTGGTTGCATTGTTATCTTTTATTGATTTTTATATTTGTAGAGCTAACGAGAATTTTCTTGAAAGTTCTATTGTTGTGGTGTTCTATCATCTTCCATAATCGTCACATTCTCCCCCACTTATTTCTGTTCGTCCCGAATAGAATCTAAATCTCCCCCTCTGTAGGGTGCTAATCTTTCTAGATGAACGACTTTTGGTTTCGCTCGTTGACCTTTCTTTATTCGATAAACGACATCGTTTAATTTTGTTATGATGGTATAAGGTCCTTCCCAAGATGTTTGTAGTTTTGGAGATAATCCTTTTCTCCGCTGTGGATTGTGTAGCCATACTAGTTGTCCTTCCTCAAATCCTTTGTTGTTTGCGCGAATGTCATACCGAGCCTTCATTCGATCACTGGATATCTGAGCTTTCTGTCTTACAAACGTGTGTACCCCCTCAAGTTCTTTTTGAAGTTTATTAACATAATCTTGGACACATAATGTGGACGATGGAATAATCCCAAACTTCAGATCACCAGGTAGCCGTAAATCATTTCCAAAAATGGTTGTAGCAGGCGTCGTTTTGGTTGTATCATGCACTGCTGATCTATAAGCCATCAAGAATAACGGAATATGACGGTCCCAATCACGTTGATTCTTGTTTACTACTTTTGCTAGATATTTCTCAAGAGTAGCATTAAATCTTTCCACCATGCCGTCTGATTGGGGATGTGAAGCAGTTGTTCTAGTTTTATTAATACCAAGTATCTGACAGATTTCTTGAAATATGGTAGATTCAAAATTTCTTCCTTGATCTGTGTGAATCTCCATCGGTACTCCGTAGCGACTTATCCAATTGCTAACTACTGCTTCAGCGATCGTTGTTGCTTCTTGGTTTGGTATTGCACACACTTCTGGCCATTTGCTAAAATAATCCATTATGACTAGCACATATTTGTTGTTGTTATCAGAAGTCGGAAATGGTCCAGCTACATCCATCGCAATTCTCTCGAAGGGTGCTCCTACATTATACTGCCTCATGTTACCACGGCTTCTTCTTGCAGGTCCCTTTGCAGCCGCACATTGATCGCATGCTTGACACCATTCCACTACCGATTGACGTGCTCCTGACCAATAAAATCTACGCCGTACTTTAGCAAGGGTTTTGTTAATACCCAGGTGACCGCCACTGGTTCCTTCATGATATTCCTTTAATACTTGAGGTATTCTTATTTTGGGAACTACTATCATTGATTCTTTAACTGATCCGTCAGGACTTTCCCAAATTCTTTTCAAGCATCCATCTTCAATACAGAGACTGTCCCATTGTGCCCAATATGCCTTCAACGTTTGACTTTTATCGGCAATCTCACTCCATGCAGGTTTTTCTCCCTTTTCCTTGAACTTTATTATTGGTGCTAAGCTAGGATCTTCCAGTTGCTCCTTTCTTACTACTTCAGGTGTCCAGTCTTCACTAGGAAGCACTTGCAGAAGCCTGACATCAATAATGTTTTCCTTACTCTCCGCCCGATTACAGTGCTTGCATTCCACCTGGCATGGCCTTCTTGATAATGCATCAGCATTTCCATGTGCACTTCCCCTTCGATGTTCAATGTCGAAATCATAAGCTTGTAAGCGTTCAATCCATCGTGCTCCTTGTCCTTCCGGGTTCTTAAATTGCAGTAGCCACCTCAATGCTCCATGATCAGTTCTCAAATGGAATTTTTGACCGTACAAATATTTGTGAAAATGTTTTACACATTCCACTATAGCTAGCAATTCTTTACGGGTTACACAATAATTCCTTTCTGGCTTGGACAGTATTTTTGAGTAATAAGCTATTACTTTTTCTTGTCCATCAATTTCTTGAGATAACACTCCTCCTATACCATCATTGCTGGCATCAGTGTCTAATATGAATTTAAAATTTGGTATAGGGTAAGCCAGAACTGGTGCAGTGCACAATCTTTTTCGCAGCTCCACAAATGCGTCTTCTTGCTTTTCGGTCCATTCAAAAGCTTTATCCTTCCTCGTGAGCTCATGTAGACTCTTAGCAACATTGGCAAATCCTGGTACAAAACGTCGGTAGTAAGTGCACAATCCCAGAAAACTGCGAAGCTCATGTAAATTCTTTGGTCTTGGCCATTCTTTTACTGCTGTGATCTTATCAACATCTGTGTGTATTCCATTTGTTGTTACTTTGTGCCCCAAGTACTTTACTTCTTCTCTGAATAGTGTACATTTCTTTGGACTCAATTTTAGTCCTGCTGCTTGGATTCTCTCGAAGACTTCTTCTAAATTCTTCAAATGATCGTCAAAATCCTTGCCCATTACAATGATGTCGTCCAAGTACACAAGGCACGTTCTCCAATGTAATCCCTTCAGCACACGTTCCATTAATCGTTCAAATGTTGCGGGAGCATTACATAGTCCGAATGGCATAACGTTAAACTGCCATAGCCCACTACCCACACTAAACGCTGTCTTTTCTCGATCCTCTTCTTGGACTTCTACCTGCCAATAACCACTTTGCAGATCTAATGTTGAGAATAATTTGGCACCTGATAATGTGTCCAAGGTATCATCAATTCGAGGTAATGGGTAGCTATCTTTCTTTGTTACTGCATTCAGTTTTCTATAGTCGACGCAGAATCTCATAGTTCCATCCTTCTTTCCAACTAAAACCACAGGTGAACTCCATGGACTATCTGATTGCTCGATAACACCAGCCATTTTCATATCCTTTACCATTCTATCAGCTTCTTCCCGTTTTGCTAATGGTAATCTTCTTGGTGCTTGGCGAATCGGCATCTCTGCTCCCATGTCAATCTTATGTTTAACCAGATTAGTTCTTCCATTGTCTGCTGATGTACTGCAGAAGATGGACGAATAACGTTCGAGCAACTGCTCTGCTTCTTTCTTTTGTTCTTTTGTAAGCTCTGTTGTCCACTTCTGTAATAGATTTTGTATTTCTTTCTTCTGCGTTTGATTTTCGACTTTCCTTTCTGTGTGCTGTTGTTCACATTTCACAATGGTAGTTACTTTTTCACATTTACCGACGATTGTTCCTTTCTTGAGGGTTTTTGTTTTGTCTGACAGATTTAGTGTTCTTATCGGTATTCTTAAGTTTTCATCTGGTACAACTAATGTTTTCCCTATAATGATCTCTTGATGTTGTAGACCATTTTCATTGGCTTCCACAGCCCACAACTTTGGTGACCCAGAATCTCCCTCCAATCTTCCCCAGACGATTGTTTCGGTATTAGGTGGCAGCTTTTCGCGATGTTCCAATATTATTCGCCTCATACTTGATTCTGCACCATTCATCTGAAGAACCAACTCTACGTTACCATACTTGAGTACTCCATTTCCAGCGTCTATTACAAATCCATTCGGCCTCATGAAGTCCATTCCCAAAATTACTTCATCAACGATGTCTGCCACTAGAACTTCATGCTGAAAGTGCGTATTTCCAATTTTTATATCGGCAATTTTGCTTCCCCTGATAGTTGCACTTTCCCATGTTGCTGTTTGTATTCGATATTTTTCTGCTGGTTGTAATTCCCCTTTTAGTAAATCTGTACGGACTATTGTGCGAGTTGCTCCAGTATCTAGCGTAATGATACAGTTGTTGTCATCAATTTTAGCTCCAATCGTTAAACTGTCACCATTCCTTGCGATTCTTGAAATAGGGATGGAGATTATGGGGCATTCGGTTGTGGGAGCCAGCTTACGCCCCTTAAAGCTGACTCGTTTTAGTTTAACCCTTCCGCTGCTATTTGACCATCCTCTCCCGCTTGAGCCTTTTCTTCAGATGATCTCCGTCTGATTGGAGATGTTGATCTGCCCCGTTTTCGTCTAGCCTCTCTGCATTCTCGAGATATGTGACCAAGTTTGTCACATACCCAACATCTTATTCTACTGTTAAATTCTCCAGATCTTCTTTGGGGCATAAAACTATCCTCTTCTTCCATTTCTACACGGCGTACTTTGATTGTTGGTTTGACAATTGCTTGTGCCGTCTCACTAGTCAATGCACAAGCTATTGTTTCAGCAAATGTAGCTTTAGGTGTCATCACAGCTGACTTTCGCGTCTCTGGATCTCTTATGCCGTCGATGAACGCATCTATCTTCATTCTTTCCATATAGTCTGGTGATGTATTTCCATGTGCCATATGTACCAGACGTTCGATCGCAGACGAAAACTCTTGCAGACTTTCTCCTATTCGCTGGTAGCGACCCTTCAACTCAAGTCTGTATATCTCCCGTTTGTGGTCACTACCATATTTGCGATCTAAAGCCTTCATGATCTCATTGTAGCTCCTTCGATCTTGTTCTGGAACTGCTTGTATTGTTTCTGCTGCTTCACCCTTCAGTGCCACTATTAAAGCTGCCACACGATGTGTTTCGTTCCAACTGTTCTGATCAGCTGCTGTTTCAAATTGGAATTTGAAAATTCCAAACGATGATGTACCATCGTATGTGGGCGGTTTTAACTTCATGCTTTGTGTTTGTGGAACCGTGTGAATTGTTTTACCATTAATTTCAACATCTTGAAGCCTTCTTTCTACTTCTGCTTTAAAGTCATCTACTTTCGATTGTACTTTTTGTTCCAGAACTTCAACTTTTTTTTTGCACTTTCTCGACTTTTTCATCCACAATTTTCTCTACTTCGATGCGTAGATTCGCTGCCATCTGTAGAAGTTTCTCGTCGATGTGTGTTTTAACCAAGCTAATTTCTTCTCGACTTGAAGCGATGTTTGCAGACTGTTGCTTTATTTCTTCTCGACTTGCAGCTAATTGTTGATCGATGTTTGCATCTAACTTTTTCATTTCATTACTCATGAGTTCCATATTTGCCTTCACATCTGATCTCATGGTGAAACTCATTTGCTCCATCATATACATTAACTGTGCAAAGTCGTTGTTTGCTGGTACGACTTGCCTCGTTGCTTCAAAGGCACCATCTTTATCTTCACTATTTCCTGCATCTGGATTTTCATCTGCTTCTTCTTGCCCAAAACGATATTTTTCTGGATCCAATCCAGCTGCTTCCATAGCTTTTATTAATCGCTCTTTCAACTCATTCTTGGTTCCCGTTGTTGATAGATTCCTTTTCTCCAATTCGCTCTTCAGATCTTGAACTTTTAATCCATTCAAATCCATCTTATTTCCCAATCCCACTTCTGACACCAGTTGTAACGTTTCTTCGCCGAGTTACAATTATTTAGTTCGATCACTAAATCAGGAAATTTAAAACACAATGGATTTTCTAAACGTTATAATTTTATTCGTTCAAGATTTTACAATAAAAATATTTCTCCTATTACTATTCCCCTTTTAGTTCTTCTTGTACTAACAATGTTTCACAACTTATAATTCTTTTATACTTGTTCACAATATCACTTTTAACTTTCTACTTATAACACTTTTAATTTTACTTCGCCTTTATCACTGCTAAATTTTTATACTTTTTGTATCACTAACAATTTTATACTAATCCTATCCTCGAAGAACACCTCTTATATATACTACATGAAATAGCCTCGAAACTGCTGTGATGTTCTAGATAGAACACACCCTTTTTTTCCTTTCTTTATCAACAATAAGACGATCTTCAAATATTGACACCTAGGTGTGAAATCTATTCTTTTGTTTTGTTTCTTGTTTTATTTACCAATTTTTATTTCGTTAACCAATCCTTATTCAAGAAAACAAATACTTCCTATTAAATGTTTACTTTGGTTGCATTGTTATCTTTTATTGATTTTTATATTTGTAGAGCTAACGAGAATTTTCTTGAAAGTTCTATTGTTGTGGTGTTCTATCATCTTCCATAATCGTCACAATATTCATATGACAATTTAGAAAGCTGTTTATCAGTGTGATTCTCTTGTGCAATTTTCACTTTACGCTGTTAACAAACCAAAGGATATTTAATTCAGTCATCAAATTGTTAGTTTAGTAGGACTGTTTTTTCCAAACAAGTAAACGAAGAGTGCTTAAGTCAAAGATTTAAGGTTTATGTCCGATCCATTATCGAGCAAAATCAACATTTCTACAAACTAAAAGTCAGACAGAAGTTTTAATTTCAAATTTGCCGCAGTTTACTCAAACTTAGAGCTATTAAAAAATAAAAAGTATGTTGCGTTGCCGAGATAGGTTTCATATAAGGCAATTTAAAACACATAAGATAAAGAAAACCATTCACTATGATTGAAAATTAATTAATGATTTCTCATTACCATAATTAAAATAAAAAACCCGCATATTTATATCATTAATTTGATTTTGATGTTTTATTATTTAAACATAGGAAATTTTCTTATAATCATTTTAATATCTTATCGTTGAGTCATATTTTGACATAAAATTGATTGTTAAACAGAACAGCTGATTTTAAGTTGCCATATATTTTATTTATTTTGGTATATTGATACTCAATATTAATACTCACATTTATATTACATAATTAAGATTGAGAGTGATACCGTTGAATGAATAGAGTGCACCCGCTTTAAATATCACCTTGTTTCTCACTCTTCCCCGTTATCTCACTGCTATTGGCAGTGATATGTGATGTCTTACTTTAGCTGGTATGTCAATAGCAGGGACTGGAGGACGCGTGATGCGAGTATATAAAAAATTAACAAACAAATTACAAATCTACAAAAAATGATCTCTCCAGTGCGAGACGTTTACTTAATAATAAACCACAATCATCATCAGCCAACAATCATCTCAGAGAAGGTACGAAGTTGAGTTTTCCACGCACCACGATGGAAGTATGTATATATGGTTTTATTTTATCTGATCGAGTGTTTTTGATTAGTTTTGTTCTTTTATTTAATACATGTCCAACATATATATGTAATTCGCTTCCGATAATGTTATAAATTAAAACTCTTGTTGCTACTTCTAAAATTATTACTGAAATACTTATCTAATATTTCAATGCATTTTTGTAAATTTTTATAAACCAAGTAATTGTGTAACTGCCGAAAAAATATAAATAACAATTAATTTCTTAATTTAAATTTGTATTAAAAATGTTACACCAAATTCTAGAAGTGAACAAAATTTGCTTCACCGGCTGTCGAATGCGGCTTTGAAATTTATAATATTTTATATTTTATTACTTTATCATAAAATTCATATCTAACTGTTCATTAGCCAGCTGGTTTCATAAATTATTCTCAAGGTTAATATGAAAAAAAAAAATTTGATAACATTATTTATTATATTTTTTTCTCAACTGTAGGCTAAACTTAATGGTTTTGGTAGTCCTTATTTGTGTAAAATGTGCGTTCTTAATATTCAAGTTTTTTAAAATAACAAAATAAAACTTTTAATCCTTGATTTGATAAATTTATGCATAAATAAAAACGAACTAAAAAATAAAAATCAAAGTTCTCCGGGACAAACACTTTTTCTCTAATTTAAATGCACACATCAGATTAGTATTTGATCGGTAGTTTTCTTAAGGTCCTACGCTTCCTATTTGGTACTATTAACTATTCCAATTCAGCTTTTAGTTCGTTTCTAATTAACTTGTGTTTCTTAATTTTTTTTAATTCAAGCCTGACTTTCTTATCAGAGCACCCAATTGTGTGAACTATAAATTTTATTGTAAATGGTAAAGAGGATTGTATATTTGTTAACGTAGCTGGTTTAAATCAAATTTTATTATACGCATGTTGATGGCTTGTTTTTTATTCAATTATTTGAACAACTCAATTATTTAAAAATAAAAACATAATGTGTAATCTATCTACAAGAATAGATGCGAATAACAAAACCTTCTACAGAAAAAAAATAAAATCAATTTTAGTCTTTAGAAGAAATAAAAGAGGCATCGGAAAATCAAAAATAACTAATTATAAAAATAAATATAATAAAATAATTAAAATAACTATAATAACATTTTTAATATAATAAGTTTATTCCCATAATGCTGTCTAATATGCATACATTGATATATTTATGACAATAATTGACCAAGTGTCAGTGATTGATTTCCCATTGATTGGAAACAATAAATAATGACTATGTACTCGGGATGTTGACTATAATATAAATATTCCCATCCTATTAATCCACACAAGAGTAATGTCTAGAAATTTAATGCTTATAAATTCTCATATAGAAGAAAAACGAGTTCTAGACCAAGTTGTGAAAACTTGACCATTTTTGATTTTTCTGAAACTTGGCATATAAGTAGTATGTACAAAATAAAAAATACCACTTATTTACAATTAAAGTGCATAGTTTGAGCATAGGAGGCACCCCAACATGCATGAAAAATGCCCCAACATGCATGAAAAATGAAAATTCTGCCAATCCGCTGTAACTTTGAAATTAAATTTCTCAAGAACGGCTTTTCCGATTTCATCAAACATTTTTTTGTTTGATAGATGATTAGTTAGTCGTTTGAAAAAAATTAATTAATTGTTTTTGTAATTAGTTTTAAAATAAAAATATTAAAAAACTTTTTTAAAGATGGCGGTAGGGTCGAAGATTAATTGAAATTTAATTTAATTAATTTTTTTTCTGAAAATAGTTCTATCCTTACTCTAAAATATTTCTATCCTTACTCTAAAATATTATATTGTTCGAAAAAACGATGAAAAATTCGAATTTTAGTCGGACCAAAAATCTTTAAAATTAAATATCTCAAGAACAAGAATTAACGCCTCTTTGTAAATTTGATATATTTTAAAGTAAGGATAGAGCTTTTTTCAGAAAAAAAAATTAAATAAATTCCAACTGATCTTCCACCCATCTTTAAAAAAGTTTTTTTAATATGTTTAATTTAAAATTATTTACAAGAACAATTAATTAATTTTTTTTCAAACGACTAACCTAATCATCTATCAAACAACAAAAAGTTTGATGAAATCGATATAGCCATTCTTGAGCAATTTAATTTCAAAGTTACATCGGATTGGCAGAATTTTCATTTTTCACGCATGTTGGGGTGCCCCCTATGCTCAAACTATGCACTTTAAAAAAATTGTAAAATAATTTGTATTTGTATTTTGTCCATACTAGTTATATGCCAAGTTTCAGAAAAATCCGAAATGGTCAAATTTCATCTATAATGTAAATACGTTTCTATTAAAGGTCTAATAACCGGAGAGAAATTCAACATAGATCAGTGATGATGAAGTTTCAACTTCGCCCCCGCGGTGGCGTAGTATGAATTATGATAGCGTATCTGCCAATGGATTCGAGCATGATGAGTTAGGTTTGAATAGATCCGAAACAGGTAAAGGAGAAATGGTTTTTTCTGAGATGATTTCAAATATACCTTCGAATTGAAAAAATCAAATTATTTCCTTACTGAGTTTAATTGCTCACTAAAATCCCCAAATAATAAGTTTGTTTAAAAGCGTATTTTTCGTCTGTAGGTAGGTGTAATTAAATTAAATAAATCAAAAGTTATATGTATTTTGGCCTCTAAAAGCTACAAATGAGTTATTTAAATTTTTTGGTGCCTCTTTTATTATTTTTCGGTTGGTTTTATTTTTGGTAAAATGTTTATTTATTCTATTCTTTAGTGTACTTATAGAAGCAAATGTGTTAACATAGTACATTATGATGCTAGGACGTAAAGCTAAAGATTTTGGACGGATGTGGAGGCGCTAGCCGAGATTTGCACCCACATTAAGTCCAAAATAGCTTACGTCCGTGCATCATATACTATTTTTTATTCGCCGCAAGCAAAATATCTTAAAAAAATTTGTTTATTCTAATTTAAAATTATAAAATTGCATAAATTTTAAAATAAAAATATGTGGAGCAAGTAACCTTTGACAAAATATTTGTTATTTTTTCCAAATTATTGTATAACCATGACAACAAATGATAACAACTCTTTTAATTGGATAATAAAATTTTGAATTTAAGGATTGCTTTGATAAAAAATTCTATTTTTCATAGAATTTAAACAAATACAAATGCTTTTTACTTTTTTGGACGTAACTATGACAACAAAATAAGTAGTTAAAAAGTGACACTTTAAGGCCGCAAATCACAGCAAAGCAACACTTTAATAGTAACACTTTAAAGTAACACTTTAATATGTAGGCGAATAAAAAAGCATTTTTGAAGTAATAACTTAACTATATGTGTTATTATGGTTTTCCATATTATTCACTGTTTGTAAAAAATAAACAGTAAAAAGTATATTTTTTAAATATTGCATTTTAATAACTTAAAAACCTGAAACCATCTAGTAAACACGGTTTACCATTTTTTGTAAATACGGTATATTTTCTGTCGTAGTTAATTATATAGGATCATCTTGAAATTCTTCGCAAAATAATTTAGCTTAAAACGTCAAAATAGATTGAACCGTTTCAAAGATATCGACGAAAAAACCATACGCGTGAAACATATAACCTTCTTTCTTTTTTAAGTCGGTTTAAAATAATAGAAAATGTCACAAACAATAATGGAATTAAGAAACAAAAATTTGGATCGAGATCCTAAGCCAGAAGATTCTAAATTAGAAGATTATACTCGAAATTCTGGCCGCTTTCGTTCTGCTAATGCTCTCATATTTGTTTGTTAGCCTCAATTTTGTTACTTGTCCAAATATTAAATAATCTACGATGGTTTCTAGTCTTCTATATCTTAAAACTATTTTTGTCCGTTTTAAACTATGGATTAAAGAACGAAATTATTAATACCAAACTGGATGGTTTCAGAAATGTTTTGAAAAGATGCATTTGCACTGTCAGTATGAAAGCAATGATGACGTAAAGGAAATGTTCAGAAAACATTTGTATCTATCTTGGAAATAAAATAATAATCATAATTGCCAATCTAAATTTAAATATATCGACACTCTTAATATATGGTATAGAAGGGAGAAAGTATTCTTTTTAAACTCATATCGCTACCATTATACATACAAGAAGTGAAAACTGGGCGTTTAACAATTTGAAAGAGACCTTAGGGAAAGATATCAGTCAGCTATTGTTTAAACCGTCGATTGAACTAGAAAATTCTAGCCATTATTTGTTGTATACTTTCGAAAGTAACAAAGGTTTGTTAGTATCCTTAGATAAGTTAGTATCCTTAGATAAGTTGCAAAAATGCATGCTCGAGCATTCACGCGTTTGTAAATTTCCCGTTATATTCAAACACCTTGCCTGTCATTTCGTTAAGCTAATTTTTTATCACAGTTGCAGACTATTATTAACGAGGTATGGTTTGATTGACTATAGAATTTTTACTACAGTCCCAGTGTTCTTTTTTCCTGGTCAATATTGAATGTAGTTTGTAGTACGCTACGGTTTCTTTACTATGGGAGAGTTTAATATGAAAGGTATACTGTAGTGATCGGACAGGTTAACAGGAAAACAGGATAGGAATAACTTAAAGTCCGTTTGCTTTTATGTTCAATCCAGCATTGTAGAAACAACAGCACTTGTACCAAAAATTGCTTCACTTTCTAATCTTTTTTAAAGAAAATGTAATTTGTGAAATTGTGTTGCCATAATTCTATAGGTCTTGGATAGTGTGAGTTGTCAAAGAGAGTTTTTGATTGAATGGTCCTGCATTGAATTTCACATAGAGACAGATTTAAAACTTTACAAATATGCTGTATAGGTTATCTATTCAATAAGATATTAATAAAAGTGGTCTTAGACTCGAGAGTGCACTTTTTTCTGCTCAATAGATTTTCATTAAACTAAATTTTCATTTACTAGCCAGCAAAGATGATTCAGTCTGGTATAGTTATAGAGATTGGATCGAGACAGATATAGAAAACTTCTTGTTTTTTCTAAGAAGTTCTTTCTTTCTTTAAATTTAATTTGCCTCATACCGAGGAAGTATTCAGCAAATTTAAGCATTTTGGTTATAATCTAACAAATGAGGTGTAGTCTGCTTTCCTCACGTTTGGAAATAAATTTATAAATTGGTAATGAAGATATTTTAAAATTTCAAGAAAAACTATACATAAACATAAGTGCCAACGGCAAACAGTTTTAATACTTAATTATATATATTTCTCGCTTATAAACACTCATTAGTTAAATTTTTCGCTTATAAACACTCATTAATTCAATTAACTATAAACCAACGATAATGAAAGATGCAGCTTTAATATGAGTTATACCTTATAGTTGCTTATGTTTACACATGTACAGGAGAATTAAAATTTCATTTGAATTGACTTTTATTTAGTTTAACTTTTTGACTAATTCAAATAAATTTCAACCTCTTTTTAAAAAGTAAATTCAGTCTTAAATTATCTTTGCCAAAACGTCAGTAAAATACAAACGATAAAAACACAAACACATTAGAATAAATTACGAGGAGCGATGGATTACCTCAAGGCTCAACTAAAACAATAATTCATGTTTCGTGGATCTTTTTGTTTAAGTCAAGTGATTTTTGATCCAAACAAGGCGGCAGACCGTTAATTTTTGCAAAGTGAACATTTATAAAAATTGGACGTGCCGTCGAATTATTTCCGGTGCCTGGGAACCAGTGGTTTAAGGTAACATATTTATCATATATAACTAATTTGACAATTAAATAGACCCATGGGCTCTGAAATATTAATAGTCCAATCAAACATCCAACGACAATGTCCAAATGTCAATAAGTGGTGTCTACATTTATAAACAGTTATAAAGTTCAAAAAAGGATTCATAAAATGCTTTTTATGTTCTTAGTTATATTTTTACAATTTACTGCTATTATGTTAAAAAAGACAAGTGCAGCTAAAGTCAATCTAATTTCCAGTACTTTAGTTCCCTTGTTATTTTCACTAAAATAATATATTAATTTTGTTATTCACAAAAATTTGTCACTATAACCGTTGAGGTTCATAATCAAAACAACTATTTAAAGTAAGCTTCTTTGCTTTACAAAAGTAAGTGGTTTCTTAAAACTTCTTCCTTTCCATCCGTCAGATGTTTTAAAATCATTATTTAAAAAATCAAACCTACCCATAAAAAAACAATAAATTGCATCACTTGCAAATTATTTTAAATATTATAAATACGGAAGTAAATTATAAAATCGAGCTTTTACGATATAACACTGTTAAATTTTATATCAGAACATTACTTACGTTTAACCATTAAATAACAAAACACAATTTTCAAAACTCTGATTAAACTTTTTTTTTGTTTTGATTAACAAATATAAACACTAGATAAAATATTTTTTTTTGCAATCAAAATAAATAAAATCACTTCGTGTATAACCAAAATAAATATATTACAAATAATAATCACAAAAACTGGAAAATTTCACTTTAACTTTATAGCGAATAATCAATCGAAATAAAAATAAAATAAACGTAACACTGACAACACAACTTAAATTTTAGCGAAAAAGATTAAATTAAGTTCGATGAAATGTTTCGATTAAGTTTCATCTAATCATTCGAACAGCCTTGCAAGGACTAATTTTTTTTTGTTTAAAGTAACTCAGTACAACACAATTCAATAAAACATTTCACTGCATTGAAGTCTTTTGATAATATATCCAAAAGAAAACTAGTTGCGACTTCTTTGGTTGTAAATAAAATAAAAAAATTTAATTATTTTTTTAAAAAATTTATTTTAATTCTATTTCGGAGAGGTGGAAAATATATATGTTGGTAAATAATATATATAGTCTGTTATATAAGATAATCGTGGTTGGATTGTGAAATTTTATCATTAAATATTTTAAGATGTAATCGTTTGTCTTCTATTTGTTTTGTTTTGATTTTTTTTAAAGTTTAGTTTGCCTTTTGTTTTCATAAACATTTTTTTGTGTGAGCTGATTTGTGTTTTTTTATGTTAAGATTAAGAAAATATAAAATCGGGGTAGGTTGATTAATTATATACAAGAATTAAAGTTATATTTTATTTTTAACTTATAACCTTGTAAAAATTCACAATTTGTGTAGTTGTCACAGAGCCTAGGAACCATGAGCACTGAAAAAGTGCTTTTAAAAGTATGGCGACACATCCTCACCAATGAACGCATGGTTGAAGGGATCGTACGTTGAAAGAAAGTGTGAATACTAGACAACCTTTATTTCCAAGACGTTTTTTTATGGAAAACGAGGTCTCTGCCAAAGTACCTTACTATTATTAGTTTCACACCCCAAGAATAATATTACAAAAATAAAAATTAAGTTAGTAAAAAAGTAATTCCTCTAAAACATCAATTTCTGATATTGATAATGGTATTTTATTGGGTGTTTAATGATATATTGTATTTTGTTTAAAATACATTAAACACAAACCCAATACAAGGTTTTATCCTTTCGACAAAGTAACATGTATTAATCTAAAGAGAATTATTTTAAAATTCATTGATAAAACAAGTAAAACCATTGTACCATTACTTCAAAACTATTAAATAAATTTTATTCAATTTTGATGCCTATTTAACTGTTTGGCATTTTTAAAATGCATTTCATTTCATTTAACCTACAAAGAAAAACATCAAATTATATACTAATGAGAATTGAGAAACCAAAAATTTAGTTCAATGTAATCATCTATGAACCAATAGGTGAACTCACCTTTGAACCAATAGGTGAATGTAAAAACATTCGTTTATTGGGTGTCACAGTTTCAAATGACCTACTCTGGAATGATCATGTGATGGTGATGGCAAAAAGCGCGTTTAAAAAACTCGGCCTCCTAAATAGATGCAAAAAATTTTTCACTCCATACCAATTGGCTCCATGTTTAGAAGTCCTATATTCGTCCCTGTATGAAGTACGGTTGTCAAGTTTGGGGTGCGGCTTCTGTTTCCATCTTGGCCCTCTTGGACTCTTCAAAAGCGGGCTATACGAATTGTGGGTGATCGAGCTTTGACATCAAAACTTGATTCCCTACAACATCGTCGCACTGTTGCTGACCTCGTTGTTTTTTACAAATATCGTCATCAACAGTGCTCAGATGAAATCAGCGGCATCATGCCTCAAACTTATTCTCACCCCTGTTCCACTCGGCAATCGGCTACCGCAACCAGTGAAACGGTCGAGATCCCGCGCTGTCATATTGGCAGATCGCAGAAAGACTTCTTTGTCCGAACTGCATACAAATGGAATAGTTTGCCGGCACCCTTAGTCTCAGGTGGCTTCCCAGACCCGCAGAGGTTTAAAAAAGCTCAACACCTTAGAACGCCAGTCGTTGTGGGACTTAGGTCTTAAAAGGTATTTATGTGTTGTTGTGACACATATTCTAAACCCTATTACACAACATTTTTCATTTAAAAAAAAATCATAGTCAAAAAATCATAAATCATTTTTTAACATTCGAGAGAAGGACATGCGCATTAGATTCAATTTATTGTTTTTTATATAATCAGAGCGCAAATGTTTTTCTTGATTTTTTTATAAAATATTATCAAATTATTTATAAAGTACAATCAAAAAAATTTATTTCAGAATTCAACACAATCAAATAAATTGTTTTATTATATGGCACAACATTCGCGCAACAGAATCAGATACTTTTTGATTCTAATTTAAAAGCAAACCTATAAAACAAAATTCATACTAAGTATGAATATGAATATACTAAGTATCATAAGTGAGCTATCTCCCTAATGAGGTAATGGGTGTTATCTGTGATATACGCTACCGGGTCTGATTTCTACTTTGAAACGTGGATGGACATGGGAAGTTTTAGGTAGAGTGGTTGGTGTATTGCATCGAGGTGCAAAGTCACAATAGTTAGTGTAGCACAATCATAAGCTAAGAAAATTTAAAAGCTGCGTGTGAAGCAGCCAAAGAAGATTCAAGTAGCAGATATGTTCCATGGAATAAAATGCAGGAAAGGCTCGTGTGCCTCAAACTGTCTGATTAGTGTAAAACGAGCAAAATTAAAAAGTGGTCACTTTAAAAGCCAAAAAGATCCAAATCAGAATGGAAGAGGGAACAATTGCAAATAACTTTTACAAAGAAAACTACAATGTCAACATTATTCCTATAGGAAGTCTTAATTTTCTTGACCCGAGCTCGATGCAGTTCTATCTATGATGTAAACTCACAAATGTTACGAGTCTAGAAGCGTTTAATTCGCTTGGTGTTAACCTAATTTTTATGATGCTAAGGTCATAACCCTTAAAGCCTAAATACATTTAACAAAAACAGAAAACCAGAAATTTGCCACATTTTTTAAAAATTTTGTTTTAGATCTACCTAAATAGGTAAGAAGTTTATATAAGGCAATTTGGATGAAACTACGGTGAAATGTTTGCGTTAATATATGAGAGAAAACAGATTAGTTTTTGTGGTGTAGCGAAAAGAGTGACGGAGACAACTGCTGATTTTTCTCAGTCGTTTTATGTATATGTTTGCACACTATGGCCTTCATTCATAAATCTATTTTTATAAAACTTTGATACAAGGTGTTTTTTTAATTCAATGTTGGGCATGTTTAGTTTTAATTATAAAAATATATAAAAACGGCTCTGAACAGCCGAAGATGTTCCAACTAGAGATTAGGGTTAGGTTTAAATAAATTATGTTTCTTTAAGGAAAGAAAAAAGTAAGAAATTCCATTCGAATTCGATGTAACGCAATAGGTTTGCTAGTTCAGGTAAATTGATTTGATTTAATAGTCGTCTATTGAACAGAATCAAAGTTAATAAAGAATGTTGCATCTCATATGTGAGAGCAGTAGTCCATACAGGAATACGTCTCTGTGAACTTACGAGATCGTGAAAAAAGCCCAATTTTTGAACAGCGTTCTAAGCTAGGTTACAATATGTGAATTCTATTTCATATTATTTTTTACTGCTGTTTCTACAACGCTTACAGATTCTTTCTATACTAGATCTTTGGAGTCAAACTTTAAAAAACCGGATTAGGTGTGGGTAATCTATAAATGCTAAATATGTGTTGTACTCGTATTGAATTCGATACTGTTTACAAAACTTTCGGAATCAGCTTAGATAAGAAATTGGATTCTCTTAGTGTAAAATATTTAGAGAAATAATTTCACAGAAGATTAGCTTTTTCTTTAGGGTCAATGAGAGACATATCTCTATCAATAAGAGGAGAAAGAGATTAGAAACATTGGATAGGTTTTATAAAAATTGTTTGAACCAGTAGGACACTCTTCTAATTCGGTCCCTTTTTCCTATTAAAGAAATTTTTCTGCATTTACTAGTTTTCTACTAATATTTCTCTCAATTCGGTACAGTCTAAGGTTTTCATCAGTTTTTTTTTTTGGATTAAACTTTTGAGATGATTTTTTCTTAATATAAATTGCCTTTTCAGTTTTCGAATTTATTTAAAAGCCAAAAATCAGTCTTTGTAACGGTCAATCTATTTGGAATAAATCTACGTATACTCTTAAGAATGGCCTCCGAAAAATTTACATTTTCGGAGAAATTGTATTCAAAACCAAATTTAGATCAGTTCACATACTACAGCCTTCTTTCATAGAACGGTTTGAAACTTTGATTCCTCGCATATTATATTTTCAGAACGAGCTAGCAAATGCACCAAAATTGTTAAACAATTTATAATTTCACGCAATGGAATAAATCAGTTGGTTCATATAAAACTAGTTATTTTTCAGTTAAAATTTAATTTACATTAACATTAACTCAATTAGCATAAGGATTAAGGAGTCACCACAAATCTATTGTAAGCTAAAGACCGCGTTGTTTCTAATTTAAGACATTAACAAAAGTTCTAGCAAAAGTCCTAAAATATACCAGAAGGTACCACGTCGAATAAAAAAAATAAAAGCAACAAATTCTGTCATTGAATGCCGAATATCGAATTCTAAACTTGGCTTAATAGTTTTGCTTAGGTTTACACAACAAATGTGTACATATTTATATTGCTAACTCAATGTCGTTAAATTGTTTTACGTAACTGTAATGCAAACTTGTAGTATTTTAAAAATATTTAGTACACAAAAACTTGATCTCCACCATAAAAAGAAAACAACATTTTTCTTGCAAATATCAATTGATGGCATTCCAATTTAAAATTAAAATGTAAGTTACAATACTAAATAAAATAACTATGCACATACAAATTTCATGTATAGTTTTGGCTTTAATATACATATAGTAGAATTTTTTTGCCAGCGAATTTCTGACAACTACGACGCAGCAAGAGATAAAAGATGAGACAAAAAGTAAAACAGAGATGTATTATTTATTTTGGGATAAATTTGTTTTCAAAACAATTATATTAGTTAAATTTCTACTTCTAGTTCGTACCATTTGTTTGTTGTGATATTTGTTTCCATAGGCGTCGTTATTTTTATTATAATTATTTTTAATTATCAAAATTTTGTTATATTTTCTACAAAATCATTAATATTTCTACTAGTTTTTGGGTTTCTATTATAATTGGTTGAATTTCAATAGTAATTTATAAATTTTATACTTTTTTTTTGTCCATTTCAATGGGACCCCAATAGTTTTTCTTAATATTTTAATCGAGACACTGAATGTGCAAACAATATGCGCATGTGCATGCGCATGTGCAAACAATATGCGCATAACAAACAAAGTTTGTGTTCGCTGGCAAAAAAATTCTACTATACTTATTTTATATATAAATAAATATGATAAATAATATTTACTGTCAATAATTAATTATAAAAGTACAATTATTAATGTAATTGTATATTTATCATAATATTATTTGATATTATTTGTTTTGATTTTCTGCCGATAATTGACGGACATAAACGAGTTTTTTTATTACAATTGTTTGTCGATTATTATAATTTTAATGAAATTTTTGTTTCTGTTCATCTAATATCTCTTTCTACCTCCATATTTATTTTTAATTAATTTTTAGTTGGTTACTTATTTGAACAATATCAATTTAATTTTTTAATGGGCAAGCAATTTATATTTTGAGGTATACAGTCTGTTAAGTATAATTGGGTAATTATTTATTCAATGAAAAATTTTATAAAAAACTTCAAATTACATCAGTGATTTAGGTTTGTCATCACATATTTGCCATCTACCTCACTCATCACTCTAATTTGTTATACTCCTAGTAACCTGATATACAAAATTTATTTTTGTTAATGCATGTTGTGCAAAGTCACTTAATTAATTTCCATTATTTAATCCATAAATAATTCCACGTTTACATGCCAAAGACCACAGACGTTTTTTAATGTTTACTCAGCATTGGTCGGAGAGAGGTGAAAGTTTTTCTTTTTCTAGGTGTTCGCAGGTTTTTACTTGTTTCGATTTAAATTAATATCAATTAATGTCAAATAGAAAATGGTTTGATTCTATAATAATAAAATAATTATTTCAATGAATATATCATATGTCAAGCAATGGCAGTCTCAGCTTAAAATGTCTGACAGTCTTAGCCTCACACATGTGGAATATTTTTATAATATTAGACACAGTTAGTGCATAGTATTGTAAGTGCTCTGAATAATTTATAGGCATGCTTATACGGCCTCGTAAATAGTCTTGAGGAAAAAAACTCTTGTTTCAATTTATATGCATAATTTTATTAAATTTGTCTGAATTGTGTTAATCTGTTTAAGTTAAGAGTAATGAACCCTCTTCATAAATTATTGAACAAACGTTAAAAAATTGGCTCGAAAATCGTACTCAAAATTTGATATCATTTTCAAGTCGTCATGGGTTGATTGATTTCGACAAAATGTTTTATTACAAATGTTTCAACCAAACAAATTGGTAATTGGTAACTCTAAACCGTTATATGATGTTATTTCAAGGCATTAAATGATGTTATTTCGAGTCATGATCATCAAAGATAAGAATTGATAAGATAGTCCAACTGACGAGAAGATATACAAGATACTATGACAAAAGCATGAAACCAAACTTTCAATTCAACAGAGTAAAATTGGTTAATATAATTTATACAAATTTTAGAGCCTCAAACCTTAAGCGTTTGACAATTTTTAGATTATGAACTCTGCGTGTTTTATATCACTTCTTATTGATTACGTAAGGCTTTTGAAGTAACATAAGAGATCCCAATCCCCACGACCGAACCCGTGTTGTATTAAAAAAAACACTATACTAAAAAAACTAAAGATATTGCAGAAAGAGGACCTGAAGAGGAAGATCAAACTTGCGATCTTTCCCCAGAAACAAAATGCGAGACCTAGAAAATAGGTCAAAATCCTAATATCTACCCTCTAGAACCTCACAATTATGAGAGAAACTCAACAACTGGTTTGGAGTCTATTATAAATACCTTTTTCTACTAACTTGATACTGATTCCTCTCATCCCTAAACTAAAACAATTAAAAAAAAATTAAAGCTAAAATAGTTGGAGGAAGACCGTCCTCTCCTCGGAGTTCCGTCCTCTTCACGAACCGCCTATTGCCACGATGTTGGATTGTCTACAGATTGTCTACATTGTGAAGGACGGTTGCTGTTGAGCGTTTGCTCTTCCCAACAAGAATGTTGAGATTAGACTACCACTCCAATGGAAGAGTGCTTAGCGCTGGAGAATTTAACTTGACTGTCACTAGGTTTGACTACCCAGTGCTATCCTCCTTCACCAAACACACCTCCGAGTCTAGATGTATCCTGGAAAAAAAAACTAAAATGTAAGATATTAATAAAAACACCATTTGGACAATCGCATGTCAGAGACAGAGGCGATCCAGTGACCAAATAAAAACGTTAACAGAGTGAAGCCCTCCTGGATCCTCTCTTAGAGGTACTAGATTCATTTATTTAGTTTCTACAAAAACATTTCCAAATATGAACTAAAAATAAATTAAATTGCAAATACAAAATATATCAAAACTATCAAAAAAAAGGAATATAAAGATTCAATAAAATAAATTTGCAAAACAAAATATCAAAATATCAAATATACAATATTAAAAAAAAGACACACATATGAAATATAATATATAACGGTTTGCCGTTATATATTTCTAGTCGCTGTTTCGGCGCCACATGAAATGATTGAACTTTTTATAAAAACAAACGGGAGTCCTGACATGGGAAATGTTTTAATTTATAACAGATATTTTACAAAAAACAACTAATCATGGTTAGAAAGACAATAATTTAACACAAAAATAATCACTAACAAAAATTATATAAATAAAATCAAAATAAATAATAAAACCTACATAAATTTATGTGATGAATGATCCATGCAAATTATTAGGCCACCAATATCCCAAACCTTGATTGTTATATTGCCATTCGTAATTTTTCTCCGGGTGTGTAATATCTTCACTAAATTGTTCTGTTGACTTCTCGAACAAACCAACTAATGACAATTCCACTTCTTTCCTTCAAAACCAACTTATTGTCCAATCCAACATTCGACCCAACACCACTGATATTTTGAATATAACTGTATCACTTTTTCAGCTTGACGTTTTCTTTTATATTCCAATAGAATATCTTCAATATCATCATGTAAACGATTTAAGGCTACAGCCATTGTAAATCCTATCTGATATATAAAATATCACTTTTAAACTAATCAAACCAAAACTTCATCACAATATTTCAAATAAATAAAACAATTGATTCATTTTTAATTTATATTTGATTTAAATATACATACAAATAATTTTGATTTTTCTTATATTAAATCTATAATCAATTATTTTATCCTTCATGTTGTTCTAGTTTAGTTTATTATGTGTTTTAAATTTATATAATCTGATCGATCAAACATTTGAACGAGTATATATAGTCGAATTCTCCATCTTTGTTTTTTTCTTTATCATACTGTTCATCGCACACTAATTTTTAATTTTTCAATATCATCGCAGTATAATGAAGGACAACCACTTCCATATATCATCTCAATAAACAATTCTTATTTAAACGAGAAAATATTCACTACAACTACAAACACCCCGACTGGAAATTAGTTCAGGGAACCCGGATTATGATCAGATCCGGATCAGATTTTCCGTAATACGGCCATCTGATCAGTTCCTGATCAGCGTACAGTACCGTTTCCCTTGATCCGGTTATCTGATCAGTTCCTGATCAGCGTACAGTACCGTTTCCCTTGATCCGGCTATCTGATCAGTTACTAATCAGAGTGCAGTACTTTATCCGTTGATCCGGCTATCTGATCAGTTACTGATCAGCGTGCAGTACTTTATCCGTTGATCCAGTCATACGATCAGTTTCTGATCGAAAAAACTCATCTTATCCGATGTCCTGAACTGGATAATAATACAAAATTTAGTTTTTTACCTGATCCATTCTGTATATAATATTGCTCATTAAACAATAAATTCGTTATTAATGGTATAACTGAATTATTATTTTGATTATATTATCAACGTCATAATAGTACATTTATACTTAAAATTTTTTTGTGCAAAAAATTTTCTCATTCTTCACGAATTTTTAATAACTTTTTAAAAAGTTAATTATAATATACTTAACTGTAATAATTAACTGTAGACTGAATCTATTTAATTGTTTAATATTTTGTACTTATAAGTACAAATTTATTGTAGAATCGAAAACAGCATTTTCAAACTTACAGTTGTGAGGGATCTTGCTTATTAACCTTAAAGCATATAATTTAAATTTTTATCTTGCATCTCCTCTTTACTCAAGAATTTCCAGATGTTTTTTGTTAGCAGTAATTGGTGAAATACTTATTATGTTGCTCAAAAATTATTCTATTTGAAATATGACAAGTAATCTAAAGCAGGTATGGGTGAAGTTAGTTTTCGAATCCAAACTTGGATCCATACCTTCATAAGAGCCTATGTGACAAAGAGTTTTATGATACCATTGGAAAAATCATCAATAATGCCAAAACTTGGACTAAATAAGAAATAATTAACAAGCTTACTGCACTTAGAAAAAAAAAACGATGCGTTTGTTACTTATGCGCTATAGTAACTCCAAAATTGTAAACATAACGTACGTTTTTCTAAAATTTACTAGTACAAAGTATTGATAATTTAAGTAATATTATCATGTGCCACGTTAATAAAGCAAAATTGGAATTGTAAAATTTTTGAAAATAAATTTACTACTGAAACAGTAAATTTTGAAAGATGAAAACAAAGTTACCTAATGGTCGTTACATTTACTTAACAATTTTGTAAAACATAACCGTCGAAAAATGCTAAATTTACATGGCAAATAGTGCTAAACATACTTATACACACACGTATATATAATCCACTATTTACCCAAAGAGATTAACTTAAGTATGCTGGAAATTGCTTATATGATACGTACTTTTTACTAAGGCATCTTTAAATTTACGTTTTCATAGTTTGAAAATTACGTATGACTTCGAGTATTAAAGTCATATAAAACGTAAATTTTACTTAAAATAATAGTAAAATTTACATATGTGTAGCTGTCAATTTATGCAGCACATGTTCTTACGTTTTGGCGTGGCGTTTTGTTTGTTTACTAATTTTGAGAGATATATGTATTTCTTTTTTTTTATTGTATTTTATGTTTTGCTCTATAGCTAAAAATCTAGATTCAAAAAAATCTTTTTAGGGTGAAAACTCACTTTTTTTGACCAAATAAAACACGTAATGTCAAATAATAAATTGATCTGAGAGCAAAAAAGGTCACAACAATGTTTTGGCAAAAAGAATTTGACATATATATAATTGTTATTTATGTGATATCTTAGTTACATTATTATTATTGTCGGAATAAATTTGAAATGTTTAGGTCTATATAATTTTAAAATAACTACAGTATCGATAAATTGAAATGCTGTGAAATTGAATTTTTATGAATAAAAAGAAATCATTTTTATGTTATTTAAAAAAAATAATAAAAATGTAATAAAAATAAATAGTGGTCAGTCTGTGAATCGAACCCTCGAACGTCCTAAACTTAAGCATCAACATAATATTCATAAATAAATTGATGTAAATAATTATTTAGATAGACGAATGGTTAATGCTGCTGCCTTGTACACAGAGGTCTGGGGATCGAATCCGGGTTAAGTCCAAAATAAATATTAATAATAAATAGCATTTTATCTTTACAGGGCCCTTCTTACCCGCTGTTAATCATTACCGTGTATAAAATTCTCTCACCCTGAATTGATAAAAAAACGATTAATAATTGCAAAAAAACTAAATTTTTTTCATTTTTTTGGTGAGACAAGATGGTAGCATAATAGTAGCATAACAGCGCAAAATGTTTTACATGCTTTTAAGTAGATTTTACTTAGTCAATTTTGTTTAGTTTACTTATGCCTCCGCTGGCTCAATTCGTACGTCATTTTCAGTTAAATTTACATATACTTTACGTTAAATAAGCTATCGTTTTTTTCTGTGTGTTTAAATTTATAAGCATTTGAAGTGTACTTGAAATTATGAACAAAATTAAGGAAAAATGGTAATATTTTTTTCATTTATTTAATGTCAAATTAATATTTAAGAACAAAATTAATTCTAAACCTTTGAACGGATCTGGTATGGATCTCTTGACCAGACCGGACATGAAACTGTTGAATAGATCCGGCATGGATCTTTAAGATAGATCCGGAATAGATCTTTGAAATGGATCCGGAATGGATCTTTGAAATGGATCCGGAATGGATCTTTGAAATGTATCCGGCATGGATCATTTAAACGGATCCTGTACGGATCCTGTATGGCGTGACGATTTTTCATCATGTCCGGATCAGGAGGCCTGATTCATCCCTGATCAGTCTTCAGGCAATCCTGATCCGGATCGGAGCCTATACTGATCTAATTTCTATTCGGGACCCACTCTATATATAGTATATGACTAAAGCTTCACGTATACAAAAATTTCTATTACCTATGGAGATATAAACATATATTATTGACTGACATTGAGCGACGCAACAAAGCAATTAACTAAAAAATGTTAAAATATTATTGACTAGCTTGTACCACACAAAAATGCTTTGATGTTTGTTTTAATTTAAAGCCCAGAACCGAAATAAATTAGCAAATTATTAGCGGATTATTTTAAATATAAATATACTTATTTTTAGAGTAAAATTCGAAACAGCCCGTCTAGATTAATTGGCATTTTTGATTGAAAGCATGCAGGAAAATCGAAATTAAGCTAACTTCATACAGAATATCTGTCGACAATGGCTCTTTCGAGGGATGGGCGCTGTCTTTGTTTCTGGTGAAAACGGCAATTACAATAATATAATATCGAATAAAATAATATCGACTTGGGCCTAAAGATACAGACGTAAATTCAGTTAAAAAAGTAGTATAGCCCAAACAGAGTATGCTAGACTGTGAAATACGGTCAAACACTGACCAATTAATATTTAACAGTACTTGGGTATTGTTATTGGGCCAGGATTAGAACCATTAATCGGTCGATTTATGGTTTTCAAAAAAGAGCCAGTATTTGGCCAGAAAAGACCCAGCACTGGCCCATCAATGGTAAACAGTACTAGACTATTGTTATTGGACTAGTACTGCAACCATGAATTGGCCGAATTATGATCATTTGGTTGAAATTCACTAGAGTAATATCGGTTTAGAAATATAAAGTCTGAAAAATTTCAACTATAGTTTATTTATGACTCGGCTGCAAGACTATGATAATAATGATAAGGTTGGGGATACAAATTTTTTTTTCATTAGACATTTTATTATATTTTTATTACTTTAGCAAGAGCAATTAAACACAAGGAACTAAGGAAATAATTGGCATTTCTTCAATTCAGAGGTATGGTTCAAAATTTCTCATATAAAAACTCCATTTCTCATTTTTCGAATTTCGGATGAATTCAGTTCCTCTTCAATGGCATGTTGGAGTCAGTTGGAATCAGACATGCCACTGCGATGACTATTTCAAAGTTGAAACTTCCTCATCATTTATTTAATTAAAACATAAAATGAGAAATGGAGTTTTTTTTTTAAGAAATTTCCATATGGTTGGATACCATTGTATACCTGTGGATACCTTTGCTGTGTTTTCTCTGATCCTAGAATGGCAACCATTTGTTGTCCGAAGTTATAATCTATAGTAAAATTTTGTTAATGGCCCAGTCATGGTTGCCAGTACTCGGCCATTGTAGCATTACTGGTCGCCTATAATTCACCATTATTGAACCATTTGTACAACCTTGTATAGCAGTAGACCAGTAGTATCACAACAGTCGTATTTTGGGCTTAGAGTGTCATAGTTATGGGTAAATACAAAATTTTACAAGAAGCTTAACATTCATGCCTTAAATTACATTACACAGTCATGGATTCAGTTTATACTTTTTTACAAGAATGAAAAAATTCATAATTGTTTTTACACGACTGATTATTTTATTTTACATAATACTGCAATTGTTACTTTTGCAACCTAAACACTTTCATCATTATAAACGTTAAACAATCTCGAGTTTCGAAAGAAAAATAAATGTAATCTTAAATTAAAAATTGCAGCATAGAATTATAACAATCTTGCAATTCAAAATTAAGCTATTTACAATTATTTTGCAAATTTAATATTCCATTATTATTTCCAAGATCACAGGTTGTGCAAGAGTTTGATTGCTTCACGCAGCAGATTTATTTGGAGTATAAAATTCCAAAACGAAAATGAAGTTTTTCGACTCAATATTATTGTCTACACACAAAATCATAATTATATGCTTCTTTCATTTTTCTATAAATTTAATTAAACATAATTTTATTCATTGACAATGTCAATGACAAAGTATTACTTATTTACATGATTTTTATCTTTTGTGAGAGCATGCTACAGCTGTAAAACAATCAGTCTAGGTTTTGTAATAAAAATGTTAGATCGATGGAAAAATGAAATGAATGAAATGAAATGAATGAACTCTACATAATTACTATAATTATGTAGAGCTTACTTTGTTTGAATTTTCTTTGTCGTGGTATTTTGTTATAACTTTGGACGAGAAAAATCGATCTTTTTAATATAATCTTATTGTAAAGACTTAATGAGAATAGGATTGATGTGTAAGAATTCACAGTTTTATTTTTTATTTTAATATAATAATAACGATAATATTTAAAGATTTTTCTTATATATATACATATATATCTTACATTATACAAAGGTATGAACATTGCAAATAATAATTACAAATAATATTTAATTAAAAACCCAAACTTTTGAACCTAACCTTGATTTTCGTTTTGACCAGATTATATATAACTGATAAATGTTGTTCTGCGATGGACATTCTTAACTCATCAGCACACATCATTTTTGATCTACGGGTGTGACAAACCTGCGAACTCCAGTCCTTGCTATTGACATACGAGTTAACGTGAAGTTAGGTGAAGTTAAGTTATTAGAAGTTTGTCAAAAAAATATTGTCAAGTGTGTCAAAAGAATGATTTTCATTTATTTTTTTGGAAAAAAATAAAATTTATTATTTGTATGAAATGTAATTGAACTTGAAATTACTATTATTGAAAATTTTATTGCATTATAAGTTTGTCAAAAAAATATTGTCAAGTGTGTCAAAAAAAGATTTTCATTTACTTTGTTAGCCAATTTTTTGGAAAAAAAGAAAATTTAATTATTTGTTTGACATGAAATGTAATTGAACATGGAAATTTTTGAATTGGTTATAGTTTTTGGAATTTTGAAAAAAGTTTGTATTTTTGATTTTGTATGAATTTTTGGAATACTTTAGAATTTTGAAAAAGTTTAAATTTTTAATTTTTTATAATTTTAGCAAATTTTCAAAAAAGTTTCAATTTTTGAAAATGTTATAATTTTTGAAATATTTTTAGAATTTTGGAGTTTGAATTTGTGAATTTTAATGTTTGCAATATTTTTAGAATTTTGACAAAAGTCTCATATTTTGATTTTGTAAGAATTTTTGGAATTAGAATTTTAAAAAGTTTAAATTTTTAATTTTATTCTAATTTTTGGAATATTGAAAATAGTTTGTATTATTGATTTTGTAATAATTTTTGAAATATCATTAGAATTTTTGAAAAAGTTTAAATTTTTGATACTGTTATAATTTATGGAATATTTTTAGAATTTAGAAAAAGTTTGAATTTTTTCATTTTTTTATAATTTTTGGAATTTTGATAAAAGTTTTATTTTTGATTTTGTTGAAATTTTTGCCATATTTTTAGAATTTTGAAAAAAATGGAATTTTTGAATTTTGCATTTTATAAATATTTTAAGAATTTTGAAAAAAGTTTAAATTTTAGATTTTGTAAGAATTTTTGGAATATTTTTAGAATTTAGAAAAAGTTTAAATATCTGATTTTATTATATGTATATGAAATATTTTTGGAATTTTGAAAAAAGTTTGTATTTTGATTTTGTTCTTCTAAAATTTTTGAAAAATTCTTAAATTTAGAAAAAGTTTCAATTTTTGATTTTGTTATAATTTTTGCCATATTTTTGGAATTTTTGAAAAAAGTTTTAATCTTTGATTTCGTAATAATTTTTCGAATATTTTTAGAATTTTGAAAAAAGATTCAATTTTTGATTTTATTTAATTTTTACAATATTTTTGGAATTTTGAAAGAAATATAAATTTTTTCTTTTGTAATATTTTCTCGAAACGCTAAATGGAGAGGTTTTTGAGTAGTTCGCTGCCCAAAACAATGCTCATAAAAGTTTTTTGCCGAAAACTATATCAAAATTCTTAACCCATACCGAAGTCTCGATATTACTTCGGTCTCAAAGACCTAAGTATTACATTTATGAGCTAAAAGTGAAATTCTTACCCCCACTTTTTTTTGCATTTCTCGACGTTTTAGGACCTACTGATTCCAAAAAAGCGAAAAAATGCATATCTGTCTGTGGCCGGCCGGTTTGTCAAAAAAATAATGTCAAGTGTGTCAAAAAATGATTTCATTTATTTTTTTAGCCAATTTTTTGGAATGACATACAAATAACATGAAATTTCATTATTATTTTTGAAAATTATGGCATTATAATTTTGTCAAATATATGTTGTCAAGTGTGTCAAAAGAAAGATTTTTATTTACTTTTTTACCCAATTTTTTGGAAAAAAATTAAATTAATAATTTGTATGACATGAAATTTTATTATTATTATAGAGAATTATGGCATCAAGTGTGTCAAAAAATGATTTCATTTAATTTTTTAGCCAATTTTTTGAAAAAAAAATGTTTTGCTGTTTTTATGACGTAAATGTAATTGAAAAGAAATTGGACATAGAAATTTTTTGAATTGGTTTAGTTTTTGAATTATTTTAGGAAATTTTGAAAAAAGTTTGTATTTTTGATTTTGTAATAATTTATGTAATATTTTTAGAATTTTGGAAAAACTTTTAATATTTGTTTTTGTTACAATTTTGAAAAAAATATTATCCTTTTTATATATAATTTTAGAATTTTAAAAAAAGTTTCAATTTTTGATTTTATAGGAATTTTTGGAATATTTTTAGAATTTTGAAAAACTTTAAATTTTTGATTTTATTTTAATTTTTGGACTTTTGAAAAAAGGTTGCAATTTTTGCAATATCTTTAGAATTTTGGAAAAAGTTTTAATTTTTCATTTTGTTATAATATTTAGAATTTTGAAAAAAAATAGAATTTATGTGTATGTTTAAGAATTTTGAAAAAAGTTCCAATTTTTATTTTGTAAGAATTTTTGGAATTTTTTTAGAATAGAAAAAAAAATTTTTGATTTTATTATAATTTCTGGAATTTTGAAAAAAGTTTTAATTTTTGATATTGTTATAATTTTTGCAATATTTTTAGAATTTTGGAAAAGGTTTGAATTTATGAATTTTAAGAACTTTTGGAATATTATTAGAATTTATAAAAAGTATAAATATTTTATTTTTTTCTAATTTTTGGAATATTACATTATTGAACATGGAAATTTTTGAATTTGTTATAGTTTTTGAAATATTTTTTAAATTATGAAAAAAGTTTGTATTTTGGATTTTGTATTGCAAAATTTTTTGAATTTTGGAACAAGTTTTAATATTTGATTTTGTTATAAGTTTTGCAATATTCTTAGAATTTTAGAAATATTAGAACTTTTGAATTTTTTATTTATGTATATATTTTTAGAATTTTGAAAAAAGTTTCAATTTTTGATTTTGTAATTTTTGGAATATTTTTAGAATTTTGAAAAATTTAAAATTTTTGGTTTTATTATAATTTTTGGAATTTTGAAAAAAGTTACAGTTTTTGATATTGTTATAATTTTTACAATATTTTTAAAATTTTGGAAAAAGGTTAAATTTTGTCTTTATTTAATTTTTACAATATTTTTGGAATTTTGAAAGAAATATGAAGTTGTGATTTTGTAATATTTTCTCGAAACGCTAAATATACATCGCTGACCAAAACTAAAAACCATGTTCCCATAAAAGTTTTTTGCCGAAAACTATATCAAAATCCTTAACCCAGACCGAAGTCTTGATATCTCAGAGCTGTGAGATTTCAGCCCCTCCATATTTTTACGTATTGGAATTATGGACATCGATAAAAAAAATTTTTGCGTTTTTCATTTTTTTAACGTTATTACCCACACTGTATCATGAAATATCAAAAGATTGATGAAAAATCAAAAATTTAGGTGCGACGAATTTTACGTGAATTCCAATTTGTCAGAAAATTACATGTTCGCAATATAAAATGATGCGCAAGGTTACCATTGGAACAACAAACATGACAACGTTGCTGTGAATCTCTTTATAGATAGCTTACTCGATTTATGAAAACCAAATTTTATGAAGTTTCAAAAATTGTTTATATTTCAGATGGCGCTGCTTTACAATATTAAAAAAAAATTATTTTCTACGATCATGCATCATTTGAATGACTACAATACAAAATAGCAAGTGTGGGGCATTTGCATGCAAAAGCGCCCCGTAAAGGCTCTTGTGATAGAAAAGAAAGGCAGCTAGAGTGAGTCTTAAGAAAGAATACGAAAAAGTTATTTCAACCTTTCTAGAGTTGCAAAACTGGGTAACAACTTCAGGTACTTTTCAAGATAAAATGCATTTTTTCTATGTAACAGGCAGGAAACGAAAAACGAAATCAACTAACTGATAGATACGCTAATTTAAGCACAATTCCTGGAACACAAGAATATATTACTCATATATTCCTACAAATGATGGAACCATCTTAGCTAGACGTTATTCTAATTCTAATGAATTATACAGTGTAATTTAAACAAATAAAAAACAGTCTGTAAAATATTTATTTTGTGTTAAAATTAAAAATTGAATGTAAAAACATATATTTATATTTATTGGGGATTTCTTTAGAGCAACTGGAAATAATTGGAATTTTTTCAATTCAAAGGAATGGTTGGAAATTTCTCAGATAAAAACTCCATTTCTCATTTTACGTGTTTCGGATGAATTCGAACCTTCCTCTTTAGTGCCATGTTTGAATCCGTTGACAGACACGCTATCAATTGCGAAGTTGAAACTTCATCATCATTTATTTATTTGCTTAAGTTGAATTATTCCACTGTCATTAGACTCCATATTATGGAAATGTTTTCAAATTATTGGCGTTTTCGTTAATTCATCCGAAATATTCTAAATGTACAAATTTTGACAGAATTTGTTCGAAATTAGAACAATCTATTTTATCTATTCTATTCCAAATGAACTGACGAAAACGCCATATATGGGAATTACTTCGGTCTCAAAGTTACTCCAGTCTGAAAGACCTAAGTATTACAATCTCGATCCAAAAGTGAAAATCTTACACTTTATTTGGCATTTCTCGACGTTAAAGGTCATAACGATTCTAAAAAAATAAAAAACAAAATGTCCGTCTGCCGCCTTCCGTCACAACCGACGAAAATAAGAAAACTACTGGAGCGATTTCAGAAATTCTTCTTGCTAGAAATATATTATGTTAATGGTAAGAGCCGAAAGGACGATGTGTTCGATAATTTTACCGCAACTATGTCGTATAACTATACCGGAAGTGTGTCAAAAAAATGGTTAAGTGTGGCAAAACAAGACTGTGGCAACACCTGTTAAAGAATTTTAATCAAATTCACTAGTTGTGGAATGAATACAATTACAATGGAAGACATACGCATGGAAAGCATATATTCTTTAGTAGTTGTGGATAAAATTAATTATTTCTATGACATGAAATGTGATTGAACATGAAATTGGTAAATAATGGGTTGTTTGTTTTATAAGGAGTCGAAGTTGCTAAGCGCTACATGGAGAGGTTTTTGAGAAGTTTGCTGAGTGTATCATCTTTTCACTAAATTATGTTAATTTATGATCTGTTATAATTTTTCCGGCAACGTATTGATGTTTCGTGTTAGTTTTGTAATAAACTTCTTAAGAGAGATAAAATAGTTGTACTTTTACAAAGAATTTTAAGTTTGATAAGCACTGCAACTAAAAACAATGTTCTGATAAAAGCCTTTTGCAAGAAACTATATAAAGCCCTTAACACAGACCGAAGTCTTGGTATCTCAAAGCTTTGAGATTTCGGTCCCTTCATATTTTTTGCATTAAATTTTGAGATGTTTGAATTCATAGAATGGGGAATATTTCTAGTCTAATTAGCATCCTAAGTCACGATTGTATAGTCATTATTGATTGTTTCTAAATCTGACTTATAATTTATATAAGGTTGCAGATCATCACATTCTTTTTAACTAAATGCGTTACTGATATACTGTATTTTTATAGGTAAGAATTACAATAATCATGGCAATTTAAAATATGTTTTGAAATCTCTTGTAATTTTATGATGGTGCTACGATATGCTGAAATAAATTGCTTATTTTCGCAAAATTAACATCTTTTGATTGCAAATTAATTACATGTACTGTCTTGTGGAACGGATACTGTTAATATTTAATGTCATTTGATATTCTTTTTTATACATTTATTGCTTTTGTACTATTGTTTTGTTTGTAAGCAATTACTTCTAATTTTACTTTGCAATTAAGATGTATGTTAAGTTAATATTTTTTATATGGCAAAAATATTATATATTTGCGGATGTTTTTGAAAAGCGAAAAATTTTTTTGTAACGTCTAAAAATTTTATATTGTTTTCTGTGAAAACCATTGACATAATAATTTTGCAATTTTTCAAATTTTCTTGTGACTGATCTGATAATCTTAAAAAAAGCAAGGAAAACATATACCAAATTTAAATAATTTCATAACTGTTCCTATTTTTTAAACTCAAATAATTGCTTTAACATAATGTCCAATAAATAATGATCTTGGCCTTGAAAATTAAATATTGTGTCAGTTTCTTAGTCTAATTCCAAATTTGCGTGTACAATAAAGTACAAACACCTTATGAATATTTAAATTAAACTTTGGCAATAAATTGAATAAAACACGGTAATTAGTTATGAATGACGATATCAAGGTTATATGTACGAAAACATTTTGCATTTAGATTCAACACATGTATTTAATGAACATAATTTTTTAAAACATAGATTCGATAAATACATATTAATAAAATGATTCATAAGATATGTGCCACGGTGAACGTTCACAAAGCTTTGGAAATAGAAAGAACAAACAGAAATTTGTGTCTTTTTAGTGCTTTTTGGAGCGTTTTCGCTCTAATATAGCTCCTTCATGTTTTATGTATCGTTTCTCTGTTTCGGGCATTTATTCTAATGTACTCCTTATTAGATTGTAGAACTAAGAAAGATACAGATAGAGGAGTTAGGAAAAAATTGATTTTCATAAAGATTGATTTTCATAAGTAAAACACATTCTTTAACAAATATTGCTTAATTTTTATTAAATAACAAAATGCTCTAACGAGATAATCATTATGTTACATTATATCATTACTAATTTTTTATTATATTGTGAAAAACATATGAGGTGAAGTGTGACAAACTTCTCTTAATTGCAAAAATAAATATGGTTTTTATTAATATGTGCATAATCTTAATATCCGATTCGATAATTTAATAGGAAATATGAGAGGATTCTAACGATGGTATCTGGTCAATACAATAATTTTTCGAATTTTAATTAAATTCAATGTATCACTTAATTTATTTACAATTCTAAATTAATAAAATTCCATTAATTATTGTCGTTATTTTGTTGCAATTTTTATTTGATTGTGTTATTATTCAAAATGAAGAAATCTTTTTATATTTTGTTTTTATACACTTAATTAATGAACAATTGAAATGAATTAAGTAATAAATTTAATAAATCAATTTACTTTTATCAGTAATTTTTATTGATTGTTTGTGTTAGTTTTGATTATATAATAACATTTACGTGTTTATTAAATAAGTGTTTGACCTTAAGAAAATTTTAATGAAATGCCATTTATGTGTCAGTGGTTTGATTAGAAAAAACATGACTTTATTATGAAAACGTTGGATTTTTTTACTCTAACTCAAGCCAGATTTAAACACCAATGTACACGCACCCTATGGCCTATAAAATCTGATAGACCTCAGCACGACTAACGTGAGAGCTTTGAACTTAAATACCAATAGTTCTTCTTTATGGTACGGCTACGGACTAGTAGTTTTAACCCTGTTTCGGCCAATTAAAAAAACACAGCTCTCGACCGTCTCTAGGTTGAACACCGAGAAGCTGAATACAAAATAGTTCAAAGGGATCGGTTAATTATACCTCACATTTTTAATTACTTACTCGGGACGGGCATAACATACAAATAAAGGAAGCGCATCTAAAAAACAAATATTATTCAAAAAATGGAACTGTGGAATTTAAAATTAATAAGAATTAGAAACTTTTCTTCTATCAGCTACATTGCAGTCACGATGTAATAAAATTATTGGTATTAAACAATAAAAGAGTTAAATAAATAAGAAATAATTGCAAAAATAATGAGAGGCTTACGATTTACCTAGAAATCGCTTACAATAAGTAAGTGTATTTTGAGTGCAAATAGTAGAAGTTAGTGCAAAGTAGTTTTCTACCTACATACTTTTAAGTAAATATATAATTTTTAATTGCATTTTCAATAAATAATAATTATTAATTTGTAATTGAATAAAAAATTAATTCGCTTTGTCTAGGTAATTAAATTGATATTGCAAATATTTTATAAATTAATGTTAAGTAATTAAGTGTCATTTGAATTAGGAGCCTTTATTTGGTTTTGTTTATACTTTTATTTATATTAGTTATAATGTTAAAATGCAAAACCAATTCTTTTTTAACAGTGAAGTAACACACAATAAATTAGAACAACAAACTCAACTCACGATAAATTCTAGCTGTTTAAGTTATAATCCCAACTACAGATTAGCTCGATTATTAAGTTGTGATAATGCTTCTTGAGTATGTAGAACAATGACCATTAAACTTTTTAAAAATTTTTCCATATTGAATATTATGAGTGTTTGTTTTTAACTATCAAAATTTAAAAGGGCTAGATTGCCAGTCATACTCTGAAGCCTTTTAACCAAAATTGACTTTGAAATTTACATACGTCATCGCATCGGAGGTATTTCAGCTTTCTGGCAAAAATAAATGTTGAGTTGTCTGTTGTTGTAATAACGGGCAACTTAAGTGTTTCATTACTTCATGTTACTTCACACACCATTTACATACAGAAACATCATTACCATTAACGAATACAATCAGTATAACTTTTAAAATTTTCTTCTCTCCCAGTACGGGTGTGGAGTACTATAATAATATACTTATATGCCCAGAATCCGTTTCATAATGAGATTCATTATGATACAGGTTTTTCATAACGAAACAGATTTTTAATCAATAGAAACCCATAATTTTTCAATCAAGTATGCTGTGCATTTGACGTTTGTCCTAGATTACTATCTAATTGTTTTATTTGTCAAAATCAGTACGTATTAAATTTTCGTAGAATATAGCTAAACTTCGATAATTATATTATCAAAATGTCTGATATCAGTGATATAGAAGAATTACCATCGACTCCTCCACACATATCGGAGAAAGCATTAAATTCAGTACAAAATATTTTACCCCAAAAATCTAAGAAAGTGTCGAAAAACTATATCAACGGTTTATAGACTGGAGAAATACAAATAATAATTCGACATTATCCGAAAATGTTTTGATTGCTTATTTTCAAGAATTGATGGAAACTATGAAATCATCTAGTATATGGACACATTATTCAATAATAAAATCGTTGGTAAATATTAATTATAATATAGACATTTCTAAATATAAGAAGCTACAAGCTTTATTAAAGCGAAAGTCCGAAGGATATGTTGGAAAAAATCAAAAATATTTTCACCTGAGCAAATAAAAACGTTTATCGACGAAGCACCCGATGAACGGTTTTTATTTATAAAAGCAAGTATCTATCAAGTATCTTTTATTTATAAAAGCAAGTATCTACCTAACATTTTTAAAAATGTTCTCATGATTACATTTTCCATTCGACTCATGCATGATATATTTCATTAATTTCGAGAAAACTTGGTAAGTTAATTCGTGGCAAAGCGGGCTAAGGCTAATTAGACTACAGTATGAGACGCGGGTTCGAAGCTAGCCTAGGTCAGCCTGCTTTTTATTTCGTTATTTTCTTTTCTTTATTTCTTCTTGTTGTATTTTTTTAATTACTTCGGTTTTGATAAAACCTATCACCATTGTTGTTTTTGTTTGTTTTATGTAGCAATAATTTTTGGAATAATGGGAGCATGTCGAAGGGATGAACTACATGATATAAAATGTGAAATGTCAAAGATATGATAGGAATCTTAATTGTTAATGTGGTAGAAACTAAAACAAAAGTACAACGAACATTTTCAATTACCGGCAAATACTACGAAATTAGTAAAAAAGTATATGAATCTACGGCCGAAAATTTGTCCCACCACATCTTTTTTCGTTAATCATTTTAATGGAAAATGCACAATTCAAAACATTGGTATTAGTAAATTTGGTAATTTAAGGAAGCAAATAGCAACATATTTAAATCTACCTGATCCGAATTTATGTACAGGCCATTGTTTTCGAAGAAAATCTGCAACCGTATTAGTTGATGCCGGTGGTAATATTACTGCATTAAAATGTCATGGTGGCTGGAAATCCAATTCAGTGGCGGAAAGTTACATTAAAAATTCGGTTCAGAATAAAATCAGCATTTCCAATACATTGTTGAACTCTGTTGAGACTAGCAATAATGAAATAAATGTAAATATTCCTTCCACTTCCAGATCTGGAATAAACTTTTCAATCTGCACAATAAATAATCTTAATATTTTTAAGAAATCGGATTAATTACAATTATTATGTTCAATATAAATATAAATAGAATGTTTATATTATATAGTTTTCCTATATCTATGGTAATACCCGAGGTAATACCATTAATTACAATTTTTTGGAATTTCTTATAGAAATACGAGTAATTACTGTTATTGGGTTCAATATATGTATAAATATAATATTTATAGTTCTTCATTATTTATCGGGTGTAGAAAAAATAGCGTATGCAACTCTCATGTAATGGTTATTATTACATGATCGTTGCATAATATACTATTAAATTATTAAAATAAAAATAAACGAATTAATCTAAAACCCTTGCAACACCAAATAAATCCAATAAATTAGTAGAATTTTAAGCTTCTAGCAATAGAATTTTTTAAGTAATGTAATCCTATATGCAAGTAAGATTTAAAACAATTATTAGATTACGCTAAAAGTTAGTTAAGTTATTTGATAATGGAATTATAATCTATTGTCATTGACCGCCGAAAAACACGAAATTTGAATTGAATTGTTTTAGGTCATAATGATTCTAAAAAGCAAAAAAAATTGTATTATACGTATGTCAAACAGTGTTGCCAATATAAGAAAAGTTATTTTGAAATCTTCAGAAAGATGTCGATCACCAGATAATTTTACTTAAATGCATCGGCTTGAGTATTGTCAAACTCGCGATGGAATTTCAGCCTTCTGATGTTCGAAAACCCCAAAGCACCACCATGTTAACTGAATTTCAGGAATATTTTGACTCTGTTAAACGAAAAATAAAATCACCTGGAACTACAAGTTGGTTCTCTATGCATCCATGCATTTTAAACATATTAAAAAAATTGGGATGTTTGGCATCACTATTTTATTTATGTTGCTTTCGCAACAACATGCATGTAGTTGCTTTCGTTTCGAAAAAGAGTTATTACAAAAAATTTTTTGAAAATCAAGACATATTTACTTCTTTTAAAAAATGACCTTCTCAATTTTAATAGATTTAATGCTCCATTTTAGAGCAAAACTATCAAATTCCAAAAGTTGTATGAAAAGTCGAAACAATAGTAATTTATTATGTAAGTATTCAATGCAATATTTTTATTTTTCAAGGATAAGTTTACGATGTGAGCGAGCATTACAAATTTTTGAGAAAGTTAAATTCATTAAACACGAATCCAATGCAACGTTTTGCCCTTCCGATGAAGTAACATTTATTAATTTAAATTGAATTACTTTAAAATTTGTTGATTAAACAAATAAAACGAATAAAGAAAAACAATGCATTTTATTGCATTTTTTTAAATAATTAATTTCAAACAATTAAATAAATTTGATTCAATTTTGATAACTATTTAATTATTTGGTATTTTGAAAATGAAAAGACCTACAATGAAAGACATTAAATTTAATACTAATGAGAAACCAAAAAACAATCTTTTGGAAATTTAGTTCAATTTAATCATAGTGGCCTTTGCCTTTTTTAATATTCGTGAGAAGGACATGCGCTTCAGTTTGAATTTACTGTTTTTTTTATATAACCAGAGCAAAAATATTTGCTTTTGATTATTTTATAAAATGACAATCAAATTTTTATAAAATACAATCAAATTTATTTCAGCAAATGCAATCAAATAAATTGTTTTTTATATGATAGCAAATGAAAAGTCTATTTTCATCACGCTTAATGCCCTGTGAAAATGGGTTCTTTTACCACTGCAGTGTAAAAAGAATAACAGATTGCAGTTACCATGGTGTCTCATATAATTTTACAAAGTTTTTTAAACAACGCAACCATGAAAAAATAGAATATGAATTTTTAATGTTATGTTGTCGATTTTTAATTTTATAATTTATAGTAAATGTCGATTGTATATATACTATCATGGAACAAATTGCATTTCCGAGATAAAAACGTTTTTCGTTCGTAAACATGTCTCACTCAACTCTAGCGCGTCTCGTCCACAAATGTTTACTCACGAAAAAACAATGTCTTCATCTCTTGTAGAAAAATGTACTATTATTGTGTTCCGCCACATTCGCGGTACAGAATAAAATTAACAGATATTATTCTATTAAGACTAATAACATACACAAATATAGTCGTAAAAAATAGAAATAAACCTATATTTATAGTTGTTAGAAGGATAAATATTACTGTAATTGTGGTGGTTTTCGAAGTTTTTCCCATAAATAATTGAATTTATATGTATATTTTTATTGAAAGCTTGATGGGAATTTCTGTGGGATTTTTTCCTTAAAGAAACGGGAAAAATCGGGTATTTTTGATACGTCAACGGGAAATTCATTTTTGAAAATCTGGCATCACTGGTGTCAAGTAAAAATCTTAAGGTGTGTTGAAAGAATGATTTTCATACATTCTGTTTCCCAATTTTTTGGACAAACATAAAATGGAAATCATTGTCGATTAGAAACATTTGATACATAAAAGTAATTATTTGAATGATATGAAATGTAATTGAACATGAAATTAGACATAAAATGTAGTTCTATCCAGCTTTGGTTACTTCCAACTAATAAGAACAGTTGGAAAATATTATGTGTTGCAGTTTAAATGTCGTTTTTCAACTAAAGTTGTAGTTATAATCATTAGGAAGATACTTTTTGAGAACTTCAACTACTTCTAAATAATAGGAACAGTTTGAAAATATCAGGTTGTCAAATTTTGTTTTTTTTTTTCAAAAGTTGATATAAGTAAAATGATGCATTTATGCTAAACTGAAAGTATTGTGAGATGTTTTTTGAATGGATCCATTAGCCGTTCTATATTTTCTAACACTGTAGGCTTGTGAGCTAAATGAGATATAAGCCAATTCCATGAGATATAATCACGAATTTATATCGAGAAATTTCCTTAATGTATCCTCGTTTTGCTTTATTTTTATTTTACATTTCATATTATTATATTAATTTATGATCAGTTATAATTTTCCAACTACGCATTGATGCGTGACGCATTTTGCGTTTCCTTAACAAAAACTCTTAACAATGAAGTCTTGATTTCTCAAAGCTTTGAGATTTCAGTCCTTTCATATTTTCGTAACAAAACGCAGCAAATATAAATAAAATAAGAGCTTAAACAGATTTTTTTTAATTTTCTGTATTTTAAAAAATAGAACGGGGTTGCCAATACCGGATTTTAGCCATTTCATTTTTGAAGTTGGAAAAAATCAACTTTTTTAATAATTTATACTTTGACGTACCTATATGCAACCACATTTATTGAGCCTTGCGTTTGCAAAAATTTAAGTTTGATTAATTTTTTTAAAGCTTGCGTAAATTTATTTTAATGAAAAAATACTAGAGGTATAAAAAAAATATATCAAGTTTGGTCGTAGGAAAAGTACAAAGTGATGCTATAAGATGCTAACACATAATAATTAATTACATACAATAATGATTAATTTTAATCTAGTTTTAATTTTTTTCTGCAACTTAGTTTATTGTTGACCATTGCACTAACAATTATTTATCGATTTTCGTTAATTACGAAATTGTGTGACTTGAAAAAGGAGGACATTTTCTCCGTAGACATAAGACGGGGGACATTATTGCTCCACAGAAGGACTATCCTCCCAAAAGGAAGATACGTGGCAGCCCTAAGTTCAACCGACAGCTCTCATAATGTAACGACCAACAAAAATCTGATCAGTGGACATTTTCTTTTAAAATCTAAAAACAAAGTCATTACATTAATCCTATACTTTCATTCCGTACTATCAAACAACTTCAGATCATTTCATAAATGATATCTGACCGTATATAAAGTTTCACTGTATAAATAAATTTTTTCTTCTAGTTTATTACTTCATAGTGTATTCCAACTCAATTAACGGATCTTATATATCGGTGTATAATCAATTGTTGTTTTATTTTATTTTTGCTAATGAGAAACAAATTAATTTTTTTTGATAAACAGATAACGAAATATAGCATATTGATCTTGCCATCATTAATAAGGCACTTCATTTTGTGATGTTTCAACTGAAATATGTTCGCAATATTAATAAATTATTGAATTTTGAGGGACTTTATTGTTATGATTTGATGGTGTGAGACGGTTGGTTTGAATAATTTTTCTCTGTCTGTTTCATTTGTTTTTTTTTATACGGCAGATTTTCAATGAATGGGTAATGTCAATTTGAAAAATGAGACAACTAAACACAACGGTGAGATAAATTGATGTCTTTTAAGTTTATGTAAAAAATTGTTTCATAAGTAACCAGTTTTTAATAATAAACAATAAAGTTTAAGCAATAATGTTTAAGAAAATTAAATTTAGGGGATTCCCATTTATCACTGTTATAAGTTCTAACAAGAGGAAGTTTAGACACTTGTTGCTGAATTAAAAAGGTTTTGAGTTATAAAGTAGTTGCAATATCTTCAACTGCTGTGAAACAAGGTTATACCGAGTAGTTGTGGGCTGTGAGAAAAGAATTTGGTGAACCAGAACCAGATCCGTCGTTAGTCGTGGTTCATGATATTATAACAGGCATTGACAGTGAAACTGTTACAATAAGATTTAGGCAATTCCGCTGTACGAAAGACATTTTAAGTCGCAATTGTTAACAACCAGCGATATTGTTAACCACCAGTAATAAATTATTTGTGACCGGCTTGATGTGTCGTGAACATAAACAAGTGGCAATAAAATGATTGTGAAGTTTTATAATATTAATATTTTCTTCAGAGTAACTCGCCAAGAATTATACATTTAATAATATTTTTAAATTCATATTATAACCTTGTTTTGCCGGGTTTAAAATTTTATATTTTATTATTTTGTTTTTCCTGAAATTACCATAAAAAGGAAAAATAAACTAATAAAATATTTTTAAAATTTTTTTGTACTATTCCCCAATAATTATTGTTCACTTTGATAAAACTAAATAAAGTTTGTAACAAATTGAAAAAAAAATTATTATTTTTGTACTACCGTTTTCAATCTTTTAAAGATCATCGACTATTACTATTTACAGCAATCAGAAATTACAGATCTTTGTTCTTATTTAAATAATGAAAATTAAATTTAGCACCTTATTTAAACAAACCATCTAATCCGGTTGGATTTATTGAATCCAATTACATCCTCCAAGGAGCCTCCAAGGAGCTGTCTGATTTCATGATCCATTCGGATTCTATACTGATTTTCACCAACTTTACATGGACCGTAAATTGTTCATATGACCTTCCTCGCGAATGTTGATAGAATTCTACAGTCGGAGGAAGTCAGTGTCCAACTTTCACTTCCAAATGTAAGCACAGGTCGAATTAATGCTTTGTAGAGTGTTTACACGACTGCGAAAGATTTTTTGATCGCAGAAGTTTTGAATATGCGTAGGAAACTCTGTATGTGGCAGAGACACCGGCTTTGATATCTGCCTGCATGCCATTTGATGTTATTACAGACCCGAGGTATTTGAAGTTTTTCACGCGTTGCCAGTATCCAGATTTCCATTAGGTATGTTCGTAGATATTGTTAAAACTTTAGCTTTGCCGGTGTTGATGCATAGTCCAAGTCGTTTAGCTTTTCTGTCAAGCTGTGTGAGATTATTCTTAAAGTCCTTTGTTCTACGTTCGAGAAACACAATATCATCTGCGTAACCAAGAATTTGACTATGTTTTTTAAATATGCAGTTTGTGTCTCGATACAGCTTTTTCTTATCGCGTACTCAACCGTTTAATTAAATAGTACGGAAGGGAGTGCATCTTCTTGTCGAACAGCTGATGTTATATCGAAAGAATCAGAAATTGACCCTTCGATTACTAATTTGATCCCGATGTTGTGAGCTGGGGAATGCTGATGATGTGCTCCCAACATTTTTCAGAATCATCTTTAAGGTTAAACATTGATCTGTGGTTGAACAGTTGGAACGAAAACCACACTGATAGTCACGGATGATAGATTCGGCGAACGGGATGAGTCGAGCAAGTACGACATTATAGCTAGTATTTTATATGCAGTATTCAGCAGTGCGATGCCACGATAATTCACACACTTTAGACGGTCACCTTTCATGAGTAGTGGAACAATGAAAGCTGTTTTTCAATCAGCAAGTAGTTATTCTTGGTCCTAGATTGCAAGAATCAGATCGTTTATACGTGAGACAAGAGCTGCTTCTCCATATTTAAATAGTTCTGCGGAGATTCAATCCACACCTGGTGATTTGCCATTTTTCAGTTTTTTAATGCAGCTTCAAATTCTTCTATTGCTGGGTAAAGGACAAAAATCTTCTCACTTGACGGAGCCATTGTTCGAATAGGATGAACTTCGTTCGTCCATTCAGTAGGTCTTGAAAGTGAGATTGCCATACTGCTAGCACATCACATTCATTTGTTGTAAGCTCATTATTTCCATTTTTGATGGGCATTGAACTTGGGTGGAGATCTTTTGTCAGAATCCGTGCATTGGCAAAGTGCTCTTTCGAATTTCCATTGGCCGCATCTTGGTTGATGTTTTCGATACAGCTCTTCATGTGTTCGCGTTTCTTTTTACATAGAAGTTTTGCTGAGGCTTTCCTGGCGCATAGATAATCAGCTTGGGAGCTTCGGGTGTTCCTTGTTAACCATTTTTCTCGCAGTTTTTGTTTATTTTCAACGGATTGGCGGCATTCGTCGTGTGATTTCGGTGATCGTTTTCCGATTGTAGTATGTGCTGCGGCTATAATGGTTCATTGCAGCGTTTCTCATTCTTCTTGTATGTTTAATGGCACCTCAGAAGAAATGTCATGTTCTTCTATGTTTTACGTAACTTTTTCCTTATATCTATTTAGCTTTTCCGGATGTTTAAATGCATCGACATTCCAGCGCACTTTTGCTTGTCTATGAAATGTAGTTGTAACTTTGCACTTGTACTTAAATATAACAAGCATATGATAGGTGTCCATATCAGCACCTTTGTATGATCGAACCTCAGTTACACTTCTAAACTGTTTCTTAGAGATCATGACATGGTCGATTTGATTTTCCGTTCTTCCATCATTTGATTTCCACGTTGTTTTGTGTATTCTCTTATTAGGGAAGCAAGTGCTGGAAATAAAAAGAGCATACATACATCATGGCCAGATCGACTGCGCGAAAGCCGTTATTATTACTGGTATGATGCAAGCTGTTAGGGCCGATATGTTTTTTTTTTAAATAAAAAGTTTTGTTATAGGGTTTACAATATATGTCACAGTAACACATAAATACCCTTTAAAACCTAGGTCCCCCAACAACTTGCGCTCTAAGGTGTTGATGAACGCTTTTTTAAACCTCTGCGGATTGAAACCACCTGAGACTATGGATTCAGGCAAACTATTCCATTTCTATGCCAGTATGACAGCGCGGGATATCGACCGTTTGACTGCTTGCACTAGCCGATTGCCGAGTGAAACGGAGGCAAGAATAAGTTTGAGGCATGATGCTGCTGATTTCGTCTGAGCACTGTTGACGACGATATTTGTAAAAAAACAACGAGGTCAGCAACAGTGCGACGATGTTGTAGGGAATCAAGTTTTGATATCAAATCTCGATCACCCACAATTCGTATAGCCCGCTTTTGAACAGAGTCCAAGAGGGCCAAGATGGAAACAGAAGCAGCACCCCAAACTTGACAACAGTACTCCATACAGGGTTGAATATAGGACTTATAAACATGGAGCAATTGGTTTGGAGTGAAAAATTGTTTGCATCTATTACGGAGGCCGAGTTTTCTAGACGCGCTTTGTGCCATCGCCATTACATGATCATTTCAGAGTAGGTCATTTGAAACTGTGACACCCAATAAACGAATGTTTTTACATTCACCTATTGGTTCATCACACATAGCGTTCATTCATATTAACTCTTGAAGACTGGATTTGGGGTATTTCTTTAGAAATTTCCAAAACAGTGGAGTTGAGATCAAAGCATTCAGCGAGCAAGTTAGCTTTTCTTGCGGGATCACTGACGATTGGATCACCATCAATAATAGGGGAAATAGAAGATTTTTACCAGAATTTAAAGATGATAGTCGTTCGAGCCCATTCCTTCAAAAGCTAAAGTGCACGAAAAAATCAATCCCGCACGGAGAGACGCTGCCATAAACGTGAATAAAGACCTCAAAAAAAAGTCACCGGTTGGGGTCACTAAAACCTGGTCAAATTTAACTCTACCAAAACACAGCTGTTGATTGTTTCCAGATCAAAAACCGAGTTCCTAACAGATATTTTATTCAGTATGTGAACCAATGAACCAATAGGTGAATGTGAAAACATTCGTTTATTGGGTGTCACAGTGTCAAATGACCTACTCTGAAACGATCATGTAATGGCGATGGCACAAAGCGCGTCTAGAAAACTCGGCCTCCATAGTAGATGCAAACTATTTTTCATTCCAAACCAATTGCTCCATGTTTATAAGTCCTATATTCGTCCCTGTATGGAGTACTGTTGTCAAGTTTGGGGTGCTGCTTCTGTTTCCATCTTGGCCCTCTTGGACTCTGTTCAAAAGCCGGCTATACGAACTGTGGGTGATCGAGATTTGATATCAAAACTTGACTCCCTACAACATCGTCGCACTGTTGCTGACCTAGTTGTTTTTTACAAATATCGTCGTCAACAGTGCTCAGATGAAATCAGCAGCATCATGCCTCAAATTTATTCTTACCTCCGTTTCACTCGGCAATCGGCTAGTGCAAGCAATCAAACGGTCGATATCCCGCGCTGTCATACTGGCAGAAAGACTTTTTTGTCCGAACTACATACAAATGAAATAGTAAACTCTTGTCAGAAATAGACAAAGACGTAAGTTTTGAAGCTTTCGCTCTGTCAATTTCAGACTTTTCGTTTGAGATAATCTGGTTAGATATTCTTTGGCCTTTAGGTATTGAGGACGATTAGCGGGAGTTTTGTTATGAATCCCTATATTAAATGATCTACGTTTGTTTCTAAGTGCCGCTTTGGCAGCTTTCGAATACAAGTATTTTTGTTTGCGTTTTACTATGGAGAAATGGACAAATTTATTGATAACAAATTGGATGGTTTCTGTAAAGTTTTGAGCAGAAACATTTACATTGTAAGTTAAAAAAACAATGACGGTCGAAAGGAAAACCATGGAAAAAATTTTGAAGACCACTCTTATCCATTTTTGAGTAGTGAAATATTTTACGGGGTGTGGGAGCTGTAGTTCTAAGTAAATCAGTTTTTATAACTGATGAAGTTATATAATGATCAAAATTTCCAATTCTACCTTTCGCGACATCGACATTCGTAATATCTGGCATTGTGGTAAGATCTAAAAGAAAATTATTATCACGGGGAGTGAAAGTTGGGTAACGATACCTTCACCATTTGGATACTTTGATTTAATTTCGTCCACTATTTTTGTCAATAAATTAAAAAAGTTTGAGTTACGTTTGTTGGGGGACCGGTATAAAGCTATTATAAAAAAAGTAATTTCTGGAAGACAAATCTTTAAAACCATTGTATTGAAGCCATCCCCGTGTAGTTCCATATTTGGAAAGCGTGTATACGCAACACTCTCATGAATGAATACGCCTTGATGGAGTTTGAAAGTTGATTCAAGCCTATATTTGGAATTAAGCGATTCTATAGAGAGAAAATTTTCAGAAACTTGCCTTTCTGTAGAGAATAGAATGTTCGGTTTGTCGTGCTCAAGATGATGTTGCACGTGGTCATGGTTAGCGTTCAATCCTCAGATGTTTTGAACATGTATTTTAAAATTTCTTATTTATGTGCGTTGTCCCTGCAAATACCATGGACATGCCGCTTTATGGGCGGGTGGATTGCGCATATTTGCTTTACCACTTGCAGACTATTCTTTCTGTTGTACTCCCATATATGTATCAAAAGGTTTTTTTTTAATGTTTGATTAAAGAATGGATAACTATGCAAAAAATCTTATCATACAATAAAATATGACATATGCCAATATTTCACGTTAAGATGAAGATATAATAACAAAATAATAAGTGAAAAACAAGTTGTGAGAAATTTGCAGAAAACAAAACAAAAATAATTGCCAATAATCCAGTTGATGCAGCGCACCCAGACGCACCGCTCTCCACCTCAATCGAGGCACAAAGCCTACACATAATTATATGTTGGTCTAATTCCTCGGAAGAGCTAATGAGCGGTACTACTACGGAACGCTGCCTAGCTAAGACTGGGAGAGTTGCCGTTGACTAATTAAAGTTCGTCCGCCAACACCCTAAGATATCATCTTGGCTAATGATATCTCCTGCCATTACCAGTGGTATGTGATGTCTCACGCTAACTCATATGTCAATGGCAGGGACTGGAGTACGCGGGGTAGGCCAACCCGTAGATCATAATCGATCAAAATCGACCCCTCCTGCGTATAGTTTTTGATGTTTTTCATTCTCTAAATGTTTTGTGGTATGAAAAAACTGAATTGTACTTAGATATTGTTCTGATTATTGTATTTCTGTAAATGCAAAAGATGCGGCAAATGGACTAAATTTGTGTATTATTAATTCAGAAAAACATGCCAAAGGAAATAAACAATAAAGTTTAGGAAAATGAAATTTTGAGGATTCCCGTTTATCACTGCTATACGTTTTAACAATACACTGCTATACGTTTGAGCACTTGTTTCTGGATTGAAAAGGTTTTAAGTTATAAATATAAACTACTTGCAATATCTTCAACTGTTGTGAAACAAGGATATACCGAGTAGATGTAGGCTGTGAGAAAGGAATTTGGTGAACCAGAACCGGATCCATCGTATGTCGTGGTTTATAATATTATAACAGGCATTAGGGAGTTGGGGAATTCAAAAAATGAAGAACGTTTAAAAAATTTAATTTAAACTTGTTCGATGTCGAACTTCGGCAACCAATTAAGAGTCGAAGCTTGCATTTGATCATAAATTTGTTTGTTTTTAAATTTATTTGTTTTTTCCCTTACAATTTTAATCATGTGGTTTCCTCGAGAAGCACAAAGAAGGCACCCCTCTTTACAGAAATCAACATTAGACGAAAGATTAAATTGTTATACACCAGATACTATTTTAGTCGTCTCTCAGTCTGTTCGATCATTGAAACTATGTAAAACCATAATCTAGCTTAGAGAAACAGGAAGATAAGATGGGGTGCTCTGCTAACTATTGGATCAGACTAAGTTAATCACCATCTCATATCTAGCACTCAAAACCGAATTGAAAAATGATAATAAAAGCCCTCTGAACCCTAAAAGAAATAAATAATAATTTAATCTTTATTATTTGCTTTTTGTTTGTCTTGTCATCTTTATATCAAAGGACATTTAGAAGTATTTTTAATACATCTTAATTTCAAGATATTCTAATCACAAGATACGAAGACATTCAAAATCTAACAATAAATATTTAAAGCTTCAGTGACTTTCAGCTATTTGAATCGAAAGTGAAACGTTAACTAATTAAAAATGGTCAAGCCCTACATCAATCTATCAAAATATTGTAATGTAAATATATTTGAAAGGCAAGTAATAATTATAGTCTTATTAGCATTAATACATTAATTTTTTTGAATTTGAAATTAAGATTACAATAATATTTTTATATTTAATTTAAATTATTCCTTCAATCGTTTCTCTTTCTCTTAATTTAGTTTTCTTAAAGAGGTTTAAGAGGTTCAATTAAAATTTAGAATTTATAAGATAATCTCTTATTTGACTGTTGATTGAAACATAAACTCAACATTTTAAGTAAATTTCATTTGTTCTGTTAAAATTTTATAGATATATAGAAAGAAAGTGTATAAAAATGACGGTGCAGCGTGAATATAATCATAATGTCTTTTATAAATTTATTAATGGATAAATGGACGTCAAATTAAATAATTACAATTTACTATGGGAACTGATGTTTAATGATTTTAAGTTTATGATGGTAATTTAATTATATCAATACGTGATTCGTTTATATAAAGTTTGATGTAACTTTAACTCGGAGTGCATTTGACATTCAAATCGCATAATGGACTTATTTGCATTTAGTGTCTTCACGTTTGATCAAATAAAATAACACCTATAATGACAATGATCTACATTCTTCAACATAATACAAGTTTTCTTTTCAAGCAGGTTTTTATTATGAAGTTTTAGTTATAGATGTTGATTCAAACAATAGTTATTTTTTCACATTTATATATAAGTAATCCATTATAGGAAAATACCCTTAATAACCAGACAACATACCGGTTTTATTGAAGTTTGAGTTTATTTAGGAAATGGAGCGCAGACCATGTATTTGCTCACCTAACATGTATTAATTTCAAGATTTATTTGACTCTTCAGTTTAGCTTGAATAATAGAGAAAGTCTTCAAGGCGTAGTGATGGTTAATCGTCAATGTTTTCTATATTATTCAATAAAAGAAGAAAAAACAATCTTGCTGCCCGTGAATAAATCTATAGCAACTGCATATATAAAATTCATATACATTGGTGAAACGTACAAAACATCCCAGATATAATACTGTCAGGGGTGTCGCTGATAAAATGCAGCGTTTTGTGTGGCTTCAATCTGTAAAAGTCTGAGCAAGCTTTTATCAATACAATAGAGCGTTTTTTACGACATAGGTTCTGAAAAGTATTCATGTGTTGATGTGAGATCTATTACACGTATTGCAAGGTGTATTACACAACACATTTTAATTTTATATAAAACAAATTTAATAACTTCCTACCTCTGAGATCGGAGTCTAGGCTAGAGAACTTCGACGGAAATAAACTCACTTTAATATTTATCTATGAGTATAATCACATCAAGTAATCAACGTTAAAATAAAACGAAACTATTCGATTAATAAACAAATATTACTCAACATGCTCGAAATATATATTATATTAGATAAGCTCGAAACTAGAAAGATTTATTAAAAAATTACATAAAACTCACTCATAACTCATAATTTGAAAACAATTTAAAAATCATTTTTGTGCTAGAAAAGTCGAAAATTACAAGCATTATTTAACTTTTTCATTGAACATGACCGAAGACAGCAAAACATATTTCTCAATATTTTGATTTAGGTTAAAATTTGAATCACTGTTAAACTTCAATGTGTTTCCCATCAACATAAAATCTAAAGATTTCGGAGAAGGTTAAGGTTTTGGTTTTGAATAATTTTTGGTTTTAAGAAAGTCGTAGGAAAAATATTTGTGCAAACAAGTTTCAATTGTAGAAAATAGTTGTGATTTGAATGAAGGCAAGGAGATATTTTCGTTGTGTTTTGAAATCTAAGAGATTTGTTGTTAGTTTAATTTAAAGCAACTTTTGACAAACTCAAAACAAAACCTTGACAGAAATTCAACTAACTAAATTTTTATCAAACATTCAATACAGGAACATTTTTATACATAGAAAAATAAGCATAGATGTGTTACAAGGAATTCTACAATTGATGATAGAATTAAAATTACCTTCAAAATATTAAATCATTTCTTAACCTTTCTCTAACCCTATTTATTGAAACTTCAGCTTTCAGAAGTATCACAATAATTTTCAATTTTAATTGGGGTTATTTTTAAATTTTTTGATATACATATCGATGGCGTTGCGTTAAAAGGACCAATCTGCATTCTTTTTCTAAGAAGAATCTACTTTTCTTTAGCTTCTCGCAAAAACAAAAAAGGGCCAAAAGAGGCCAAACTGCCTAGATCGTATCACAGCAACATCATAATATGTGATTGCAGATAGGTCCTAGGATGTTTGGAAGGAACTTTTGACTTGCTGTGAGAAGGTGTACAAAAGCACATTGGTCTTAGAAGAAAAATGCAGATTAGCCCTTTTTAAGCAGCACCGTCGATATATAGTATTAGTAAGTCCCTGGCACCATTTATCTATTTTTGAAATATAACCTGTTTCTCACAGTTTTATTCTTCAATTTTTTCTTTATTTCAACTAACTCAATCTTTACTAATTTTTAAACTTATTTTAGTTTAATGAGCTGGAACAAAATGATTGGACAATTTGATTGCACTCATTTGCAAATCATTTGCGTCAAAATGTTTCTTATTAATCTGAAATGCTTAATTAATAATGAAAATATGTATATGAGCAATTTCACACAAGTTCACCAAATTTTGGGGAATTTTGACTTGACCCCTTTTAATTTTGATTATTTTTTGTTTATAGATAGTCTTTCATAAATAAAAAATACAAGTTCTCTTAGAATTTTTTTTCGACCAGGGGTCTTCACAGGGTGCCCCTCAATTTTTTGTTATTTTGTGATGTGAGTGCATTTTGACGAGCGATAGGAGAAAACTACTAAATCGATTTTCATAAATGATATGTCGTGGAATAGGTATTAGAACAAAGTTTTTAAAAATGTTTACTGTTAATTTTTTGAAAGAATTTTTAACGGTGTAACATAAGAAAAAAACAGTGTAACATAAGAAAAGATGGCACAGCCTCGTTTTTTTTAAACTAAATTGAAGCTTATTTTATATCTAACTACTTGTGAAAGCTTAGAACAAGCGTTACTTTTTGTTTTAAGGATAAAATTCGTTGTGCATATGACTGTCGGGAATCAGTTTTTTTTGTTCTGAAGGAAAATTATAAAAATGGCGTTATAAACTAAGTGATTTTTTTATGTTAAATATCAAATATTTTATTATTAAATGATTTTTTTAAAATATTATAAAAATTATATGTGTACAATAAAGAAAATATGAGCAATTTCAGTCAAGTTCAGCAAAATTTTGCGACTTTTTGACTCGACCCTTTTTAATTTGGTTAATCTTTTGTTTATAGATAGCCTTTGATAAATGAAAAATACGACTTCTCGTAGAATTCTTTTTTTCCACCAGGGGCCTTCACTGGGTGCCCTTGAATTTTTGTAAGTTTATCATGTAGAAGTCATTTTGACGAATGACTGTAGAAAAACGGCTTAATTGATTTCCATAAATGATATATCGTTGAATAGGTGTTAAAATTTTTTGAAATTGTACATTGTTAGTTTTTACTTCAACAGCTGGAAGATCTTTCTTCCAGTTGTTGAAGTAAAAACTAACTAAATGATTTTGATGTTAAAGGAATCCTTCAAGTCAAATATCAGCAATGGAATACCACTGATCGATGCAATTTTGATACTTTAATAGAAACTGTAGAAGAATTTATGAAAAAATTTGTTTGCCATTTACAAATTTTGATATCACAAAACTTTATAGCAAAACAACAATCTACATTTATTGAAGAAAAAAAAAAATTAGAACCCGGAGAGTACTTCGTTCAAGGGAATTTTTCTGAAAACTACGCCTTCATAATTCAGGATTCGGCTCAAGGCTATCATTATAATAATGCATAAGCTGCATAAGCATTAGTTGTTTATTTTAAAAGTGACGCAAGTGAATATATACAGCACCGAAATTTTATACTCATTTCGGATATAAACTATAACAACAGTACTACAATCTATCTTTTCATTACAAAACTTATTGATTTCATCAGAACGCATATAAGTTCTAATACTAGGAAAATAATTTATAACACCGACGGTGCACCTTCTCAATACAAAAATAAACATAACCTAATTAACTTATGCCATCATAAAAAAGACTTTAAGGTTGATGCAGAATGGCATTTTCATGCTACCAGCCATGGAAAGGGACCTTGCGATGGGATTGGTGGTACAGTGAAGCGTGCTGCATACCGTTATAGTATGGGGAACAGAAATATTATATGTGTTATTATGGTTTTCCATATTATTCACTGTTTGTGTGCTTTTGTCACTTTTGAATTAAAATGCAATATTTAAAAATATACTTTTTACTGTTTATTTTTAAATTTATTTATAATAATAAAACTTCCTTATAGTAACAATTTGATTTTTATTTTTTTATTTTAAAGAATATCGATTTCGACTTACGTCATCCTCGGTTCTTGTCACTTTTGAATTAAAATGCAATATTTAAAAATATACTTTTTACTGTTTATTTTTAAATTTATTTATAATAATAAAACTTCCTTATAGTAACAATTTGATTTTTATTTTTTTATTTTAAAGAATATCGATTTCGACTTACGTCGATGTTACGAAGAACTGAGGATGACGTAAGTCGAAATCGATATTCTTTAAAATAAAAAAATAAAAATAAAATTGTTACTATAAGGAAGTTTTATTATTATAAATAAATTTAAAAATAAACAGTAAAAAGTATATTTTTAAATATTGCATTTTAATTCAAAAGTGACAAGAACTGAGGATGACGTAAGTCGAAATCGATATTCTTTAAAATAAAAAAATAAAAATCAAATTGTTACTATAAGGAAGTTTTATTATTATAAATAAATTTAAAAATAAACAGTAAAAAGTATATTTTTAAATATAGAAATATTATTCAAACACCAAAAGAACTTTTCGAACGGGCTTCAAATTGGGAATCTACCATGAACTTTGGATACGCCGATAAAAATGAATATCAATTAACAAAAGAAAAATTACAAAATCGATATAAAAATGCGATTACTATAAGTGGAACTCAAAAATTTCATTCTTTTGTACCATTAAATACTAAGACAATAATTGCAAAAATGTTTTCCAACTCAAAAGAAACTTTTAAATGTAAAATAAGTAAATAATTTTTAATAACTTTATTTATTTTCTTTAACCTACATATATAATTTGTATGGTATTTTAAAAAGTTTATTCAATAATAAAATATTTGTAATTTAATGTTAAAATACAATCTTTTACTTTATGATTCCATAATAACATAATACGAACATAATACTTCTCCAGTCAAAAGTTCCTAAATAGATTTAGTTATTTATACGGCTTTTTTCTTTGCAGTCGAGACTGTCAAATTATTTTTTATAAGAGTGACAAGTGATTACTAAAAGTGATCAATAAACATTTCATTTTTTTATGCCATCTAATACAAAGAAAATAATTGCAGAAGTGTTTTCCTATTCAAAAGAAACTTCTGTTTGTAAAATAGGTAAATCATTGTTCATAATTGTATTTATTTTATTTATTGTACTACATATATAATTTTTATAATATTTTAAAAAGTTCATTTAATAATAAAATATTTGATATTTAACATAAAAAAATCTCTTAGTTTGTAACGCCATTTTTATAATTTTCCTTCAGAACAAAAAAAACTGATTCCCGACAGTCATATGCACAACGAATTTTATCTTTAAAACAAAAAGTAACGCTTGTTCTAAGCTTTCACAAGTAGTTAGATATAAAATAAGCTTCAATTTAGTTTTAAAAAAAACGAGGCTGTGCCATCTTTTCTTATGTTACACCGTTTTTTTCTTATGTTACACCGTTAAAAGTTATTTCAAAAAATTAACAGTGTACATTCTTAAAAACTGTTGAGGGGCACCCTGTGAAGACCCCTGGTTGAAAAAAAAATTCTAAGAGAACTAGTATTTTTTATTTATGAACGACTATCTATAAACAAAAAATAATCAAAATTAAAAGGGGTCAAGTCAAAACGTTGTTGAATCTTCGTGAAATTGCTCATATATACAATATATATGCACTACATATGTAGTGCAGCTTATTACGTTGATGAATAGGATCGCCGAAAAATGTTTTTTATTCGCCTGCATATTAAAATGTTACTTTATTACTGTGATTTGCTGCCGTAAAGTGTCACTTTTTAACCATATAGTTTGTTGTCATAGTTACGTCCGAAAAAGTAAAAAACATTTGTATTTGTTTAAATTGAATAAGAAATAGAAATTTTTATCAAAGCAACCTTTCGATTCACTATTTCCTTATCCAATTAAAATATTTGTTATTCTTTGTTGTCATAGTTATACAATTATTTTGAAAAAAATAACAAATATTTTGTCAAAGGTAGCTTGTTCAACATATTGTCATTTCAAAATTTATGCAAATTTATAATTTTGATTTAGAATAATATTTTTTTTTAAATATTTTGCTTGTGGCGAATAAAAAATAGTATATGACGCACGGACGTAAGCTATTTTGGACTTAATGTGGGTGCAAATCTCGGCTAGTGCCTCGATTTGCAAACTCCACATACGTCCAAAATCTTTAGCTTTACGTCCTTGCATCATAATGTATTATTGTTTATAATTACAAAATGTCTTCCAACAACATATAGATATCTTTTAAGAGCTAGGTCGCACAACAACATGAACATAATCCAAAAGAGCAAAAATTGACTTAAAAATTTGGAGTAATTGATTTGGAGTAAAATATTTATTTCCGTTATTGAGGAGACCGAGTTTTCTCAAAATTGTGACACTAAATAAAGAATTTTTACAAATTTGCCTATTTGTTTATCACACATACTAATTGAAATATCGTTGGGAACTTGCTCATCGATCTGGAAAGAATCAATAGCTGTCCTTTTATATAAATAAAATTGACCGAATTAACGTCACCGAATCGGTGACATATTTTAGGTCCTCGTTTATATTTATGGCAGCGTGCCTCCGAGGGGGATTAATTCGGTCATGCATTTTACCTTTCAACGAAAGGGGGACCAATGACTTGCAGTGTACTATCATCTGCAAAACTATTTATTGAGCGACTGATGGTATTGAACAATTCGTTGATATAAATTAAAAATAGAGTTGAGGACAAAACTGAGCATACGGGTACACTAGTTTTCGGGTACACAACTCGGCACAACGCCGAATGATGAATTCACATTTCACCATTCACAATTAGCTTGATCATGTTGCATGGCAGATTCAATCAAATGCTTTTCAGATGTCTAAAGCGATGACGTACATTTCACCACCTATATATCAAGTATGCTTTTCCAACGATAGATTGTTACATAGTTCAATATATCAGTTGTTGTTGTTGATCTTGTGTTTCGAAACCCGTAGTCCAAAAATGTTGTTATGCATATGTACTGATGAATAAATATTGGGCTCATATATTTTAGATAGAACTATTAATAAAGCTATTGGTCTATAATTTGAAATATCACATTTCGTTATTTTTTAGGGCACAGGCTGGATATTTGCCAACTGCCAGCAAGAAGGGAAAATACCATATTTATAAGATTTTAGTTAAAATGAGCGCAAGTTCTTTCGAAAAGGTTTTTAGAATAATAAAAGGAATATTGCCCAGACTAGAGCTTTGTTGACGTTTAATTCTTTAAATGTTTTTTGACATGTTAGGTTTTAAAATAAATTTTTTCATAATAACTTCAGAAGTTACTATGAAAGAACTTTATGACTTTATGATTTGGGATATTAGAATTTTCGAAAACTATCAAACTAAGGCAAAGTGATCTGTGAAACAAAATAGCTATCCATGCGGATCCAGTGACGTTTAAATCACCGTAAAAAATAGTGAGGATAGAAAATTTAGTATCAGAATTGGACCTAATTGAATGTTTTGCTACTTTTGCTCCGTCAATTTCCACTTTTCATCTCGTTTTCGTTTTGATTCTCTGTTGACTTTGGTCTAAATGGCCTAAGTGTTAGATTCCACCAGAACATTATCGAAATTATACAGGGATTTTCTTGCCAACTCATCAATGTCAAGAATTATTTAAAATAATTCTAACATAACTCATTCTACTATAAAAAATACATTTAAATCACTCCAAGAAGTAAATTTTAATGAAATTTCAAATGGAAAATGATGGTTTTGCACTTATAATTAGAGGGACTACGGATATTCTTTTCAACTTGGAAATGGTTTTATAAACAGTAAGGTCAAAATTGACCCTAAATGAACGAAATCTTTCAACTTAGGTATCTAATAGAGAAAAAAAACTATTGAATAATTCAATAGCTTGTCTTGTTTCCTAAGCCCCAGATTTTCCTTCCCGTGTTTCATGAAAAACAAAAACTATCGAAAAAGCGCATCTTTAACTAATACTGAATGTAATAGATCTCAAACTTTGAATTTTGGTATTGTATTTTATCCACCCCATTTTTTCAATAATTTCAATAGTTCTGCAATGCTTTTAACTAGATTTTCCAATATTTGTTGTGATATTGAAATTGAAGCTCATTTATGTTGAAGCGCTTTCCAAAACTCGCTTCAGTCCAAAATTGAACATAAATCTTCTATAGTAATAAACCAACTCAGACGGCCAATTCAAATTTTCAATTTTATTGTCAATATGGTAAGTGTGTTTGGGATCGTTGTCGTACGTGAAAACACACCGTCGCAAATACATTTTTTGTAATGATGGATTAAAATTTTCTTTTAAAAAATGCACATAGCCCACTTTAGTTAACTTTTATTCGGTTTTAACTAGTGGCCCAAACCCTTACACTTTGTCGTTCGTGCTTTACAGTAACCTGCGTTAATTTTATTTCTGTGACCGAACTCGTTGCCTTTTTTAAGTTTTTTGTAACTCAAACTTAGATATATTAGTCAATACAACCCAATTCCAAAATTCTATTGGCTTGTGGCCATGCTCTTTAGCAAAGTTATATCTTTTAGGAAAATTGTTCTTACGAAGAAGTGGTTTCTTGTAAGCGAAATTGCTATTTAAACCTACAGAGTATAACTAACTGCCTACAGATTGTTCGTTCTGATACATTTATATTTAGTAGTTTTTGACTCGTTTCCCTGATATTTGAGGGGTTTCATCCACTTACCATTCAAATAATCGAATTCGTCATAAGTTGCTAACGTTAAATGTCTGTTTTTTTAATACTCCATTTGTTAAATATTTTTCGCATACTTTTTAATATTATTACTGACATATGAATCTGTAAAAGAGATTCTACATTAAGAAATTGCACAACTTTCTTATTGCACTTTAAGTCAAAGATTCTTTAAGTCAAAGATGTTATAGCAATCTCTTGGAAAAATATTGGGTCAAGTTTCATGTGGGAAAGTGTAAAAATCCTGCCGTGTTATGTCTGGTGATGGATTGAGTCGATGATAATTAGACATAATATTGTCGGGAATATCGGATCAAGTTTCATGTGGGAAATCTCGGAGAATTCGATTTTCTAAATGATTTTATTAGCACTGTAAAAATTCTGTTTTTAAAGTGTTATGTCTGGAGATGGAACGAGTTGATGACAATAGTCAATAATAATACCTGAAAAATATTAGGTCAAGTTCCATATGGACCATTGTCACCAGACCATTGTCATCAATTCGATCCATATCCAGACATAACACTTTAAAGGCAGGACTTTTACATTACGTGCTAAAAAATTTAGAAAACCGAATTTTACGAGATTTCCTACATGAAACTTGACCCATTATTTTTCCAAGAGATTGCTATAGACCATTGTCATCAATTCGATCCATCTGAAGACATAACACTTTGAAGGCAGGATTTTTATAGTGCTAATAAAAAATTTAGAAAATCGAATTCGCCGAGATTTCCCACATGAAACCTGACCAATATTTTTCCAAGAGATTGCTATAGACTATTGTCTTCAATTCAATCCATCTCCAGACATAACACTTTAAAGGCAGGATTTTTAAAATGCTAATAACTTGAAAAATCGAATTTTCCGAGATTTCCCACATAAAACTTGACTCAATATTTTTCCAAGAGATTGCAATAGACCATTTTCATCAATCCGATCCATATCCAGACATAACACTTTAAATGCAGGATTTTTACAGTGCTAATAAAAAGTTGGAAAAATCGAATTTTCCGAGATTTCCCACATGAAACTTGAACCAATATTTTTCCAAGAGATTGCTATAGATCATTGTCATCAATTCGATCCATCTGCAGACATAACACATTAAAGGCAGGACTTCTACAGTGCTAATAAAAAATTTAGAAAATCGAATTTTCCGAGATTTCCCACATGAAACTTGACCAATGTTTTTTCCCGAGATTACTATGCACCATTGGCACTAATTCGTTACATCTCCAGACATAACATTTTAAAGGCAGAATTTATACAGTGCGAATAATATAATTTAGAAAATCGAATTTTCCGAGATTTCCCACATGAAACTTGAACCAATATTTTTTTTTCCAGAGATTACTATGAACCATTGTCATCTATTCGATCTATCTCTAGACGTAACACTTTAAAGGAAAAATTTGTACAGTACTAATAAAAAAATTTAGAAAATCGAATTGGCTGAGATTTCCAACATGAAACTTTATCCAAATTTTTCTGCATAGGATCTTGATGAAACTTTGGCAAATGATACAAGTTCACTTGGAAATAGAAGATCTGGATTCATTTTAAATTTGGACAAAATGGCGGGGGGTCTCCCGAACACCTCTAAGTTTAAATCTTGAATAGCTTCTGATTCCGAGCTATGATCTTATCGAAACTTAGTATATAAGGTTTTAGTACTGTTTCCAATATTTCTGCATACCAACTTCCGGTTTGTCACTTCCGGTTAAAAAGTTTTTTTTCCAGGTGTTCATCCCTACTGTAGCCTACAATTACTGATCGATTTTCATGAAACGTTGCGAAAAGCTTTTAAATAACATGAGAAAGATTTTATCAGCTTTTGGAGCACATTGGATAAAGGGTTGGGGCGTCCACCATACAACAGGTGGTTTTTTCCACAAAGTTTTTATGTTTGTTGGGAGCATAAAACATTCATTCGTGAATGAATTTTGATGACACTTTGGAAAAAGACGCAAACATGTATGACAAAGAACTGATTAGTTTTTGAGCGATAGTGAACAAAGTGGTGGGGGGTCCCTGGAGCACCTGTTTTTTTGAAAGCTCTATAACTTCTGTACCTGATAAGCGAATTGGATGAAACTTGGTACATGAGCATGTAGTACAGTTTAAAATAGTTCTGCATCCCAACTTCCGGTTTTTCACTTCCGGTAAAAAATTTTTTTTTGTACTTTTTTGAAGTTTTGTCAGTGTCCTTATGCACACTACAGCCTACAATAAGGAAGTGATTATGATGAAACTTATGGAATAGGGTTCCAATCAGTGTGAAAAGATAATTATCATGTTTTAGGACACATTGATCAAAGTGGTGGGGAGTCTATCATACAACTGCTGACTTTTCACACTTTGTTTTTTAAGTTGTTGGGAGCATACAGACTTCGTTCATTAATTTATTTTAATGACACTTTGGAAAAAGATGTGGACTTAAATAACAAAGAAGTGATTAGTTTTTGGATAATATTGGAATAAGTGGTGGGGGTCCTCCCGAACACCTGTTTAATGTGTCACACTTTTTTCAATGTTTGTTGGGAGCACACAGCATTCGTCCGTGAACGAATTTTGATGACACTTTGGATAAAAATGCAAACATGTATAGCAAAGAACTGATTAGTTTTTGAGCGATAGTGAACAAAGCGGTGGGGGGTGTCCCATACACCTGTTTTTTTTTAAAGCTCAATAACATCTGTACCTGATAATCGAATTGGATGAAACTTTGTACATAAGCATTTAGTATGATTTACAAAAATTCTGCATCCCAACTTCCGGTTTTTTACTTCCGGTAAAAAAAAATTTTTTTTATTTGTTGGCAGTTTTTTCAGTGTCTTTATGCACACTACAGCCTACAATAATGAAGTGATTATGATAAAACTTATGGAAAGGTTTCAATTAGTGTAAGAAGATAATTATCATCTTTTGGGACACATTGATCAAAGTGGCGGGGGATCTACCATACAACTGCTGACTTTTCACACTTGGTTTTTAAAGTTTGTTGCGAGCATACAAATTTCATTCATTCATCAATTTTAATGGCACTTTGAAAAAAGATAAAGACTTTATTGACAAAGAATTGACTAGTTTTTGGACAATATTGGGATAAGTGGTGGAGTCCTCCCGAACACCTGTTTATTGTTTCAATGTTTGTTGGAAGCATACAACATTCGTTCGTTAAGTAATTTTGATTACACTTTGCAAAAAGATGCAAATATGTATGGCAAGGAACTGATTAGTTTTTTTAGCGATAGTGAACAAAGTGGTAGGGGGTCCTCCAAGCACCTGTTATTTTGGAACCTCAATAACTTCTGTACCTGATAATCGAGTTGGATGAAATTTGGTACATACACATTTAGTACGGTTTACAACAGTTCTGCATCCTAACTTCCGCTTTGTCACTTCCGATAAAATTTTTTTTACCTTTTCTCGTACAACAGAATTTATGTTTGTTGGAATACTACTGCCTGCTTTAATATTTTTATTATTAGAACTACGAAGTTCATAATATTGGTTAGCTTTTAATTTAAGTATTTTATGGATATTAGCTCATTATATATCCAGAACACTATGTTTCCAGAGCTGTGGTGAAGTCAGCCTATGCATCAGCGTTGCAATATTTTTTCCATAGATTACTTTTGAACACCTTTAAAACATTGTTTCTTTTAGTTAGTTGTTTTCCCTTTCGGATGGTATTTTATTAACAATCTATCTTTATCGACTTTCGACTGGAAACTTTCGGCTAACTTTAATAGTGTGTTTTCTTTATTAAACTATACACACTTCGTTGCCCTCTGTCAGTTCCGTAATATTGTTATTACTTATTATACAGTTGTTGTACGTAAACACATTTTCATTTGTTAAATCTTAGGGAAAAAAATGTAAGAAAGATTTAATGTTTTTGTTAGTATGAATAATTTTTGGCACCATTTTAATTCTATAATCCAAGCTGTTATAGTCTGCAACTTTATATATGTACGTAAGATCAGACTTGGTAAAATATTTTACAAATGCAGGCTTAATGAACAATCGATTCTGAATTTTAGTACGATACCTTCTAGTGGATAAAATAGCCTTACAAAAACAAAATTCAGCCTCTTGATTGCGTTTTATATTGTGATTTACTTGAATATACATATGAATCGTTTTAAAAGCAACAAAAACACTAAGAACGGTTTTATATAAATCAAGGTCATTTGAAGGTCATTTCTTTTTTAGACTATTTGTTTTTGATACAAAATAGTTTAGGTAAGGTAAGATAATTCAATAAACCATTATATTATGAGATTGTCAGTTGTCTATCTTAATAACACGTAAATTTAAAACAACTCTAAATATTTATTAAAGACAATATAATCTTTTCATCAACTATATGTTCTATAACGCAGTTCGGTATATCAGAATTGTATCATTATATTAACAATATGTTGTTACGTAAAAGCAATCAAACGAAAGTTGAACAGATCCGAAGCAATTATTTCCAGCAGTACTTTTGTTCCCTATTTTGTCACAACACACGTTAAATAACTTGTACCAAAATCTTCTCTTTTCTAACAATCAAATTATTATATAAAAGTACAAAAATAGTCATTACACTACTTTCGTATTGCATAATCATAATTGTAGGTTATAATTTAAACAAAGTATTTTTGTTAAATAGAGTTTAAAATGTCTTTAAAAAACAAGCATTAATCATTGTACTTAATGTTCATATTTCGATCTTCAAAACTTCAACAATATCCCGTGAATTGTAACAACAAAACAAATATTAAATCATAAATTATATAACCAAACAATAATACATATCGTTAAATCATTTCTCCCGTGACTATGCTAAATTTATAATAGAAAAAATTATAAGTATAATTTAAATAATTTTGATTTTCTTAAGAAAATTTCATAAAAGATCTTCAAAATAATTTAAAAATTTTCACTTAACTTCTTTGTTAATAATTTCGATGTTATTTGCGTTTAGACTGTGAGTTCTTGTAAACTAGTTAAGTTTAGGTGCTATCCGTAAGCAAAATGCATGTTTATGGTGGTTTATATCATAGAAATGATTTGTCGTTACCTGTGGCAATACGGCGTACGCCTAAAGCAGAAAAGATTAAATACTAAAGAAAATGTTATTTTGGGTGTGTCTTTTCACTCAGGCAAGTATAATACATACTAAATATATTACCTCCAGGCTCCAGCAATCATAAATTCAAAGTAATTATGCTCAATCACTTCCACTGTTTTAAATTATGTACATATGTAATGTACATAGGTTTTACGTTTTACATAACTTAAACTTTTTAGTCGGTTCGATGAATTTTCTGATGTGCAAGTACATACGTACTTGGATAAAAAGAAAGTCGATAAATTTAACACTATATCATTTGTGGAGGCGCCCACATAATAACAATGATTAATCAAATAAACTAATGGAGTTTGTTTTCGTTTTCATAGTTTTAGATTTATGTTGTATATGCAAACGTTCCTTAATGTTTGACATAGTTTCCTAGCTGTGCAACCGCTAATATTATAAACGGTCGTCATTTAGGTTATTCAGAAATGCACATGATATTGCATCATTATCAGTGAATAATTTTCTCACTCCAAATTACAGCTGTTAGAATAAGTTTTAAATAAAAATGTATTTTTTGTTATCGTATATTTTAATTATTCATTTACTGAATTTTAATTATTCATTATGCACAAAATTTGATGCTTATAGGTTTATGACGACATCAATTATTTAGTTTGTTTTATATTTATATTTAAGCAAATCAGTTTAATTCCCATTCAGGTCAAAGTGTTTTTCAATAAAACTTTAATTATCGTCATCCGGTTTTGCAATTGACCGAAAGTCAATCAATTTGATGGGCAATTTAATGTAGCTATTTATTGCACAAGCATTGTGGCGTCTGTTTTTGGTGATTTGTAATTTTTCACCTACTTTTATCATCCACGTATGTGATCACCGCGTACTCCATGTCACTGCTATTGAATACGATTTAACTTGAGATATCACATACCACTGGCAGAAGCATTGAGGTATCACTAATCAAGGTAATTACTCAAGACTGATGAACTATATTTAGTCAATGGCAACACTCACATCCTCTGTTATGGAGTATTCCTAGGTATTGCCGCGCTATTATACTTGCTAAAGAATTTTAACACAATTTTTTCAATAGAAGTTAGCCCTGCTATTTCGCAAAAATAAAAAAGAAAGGCTGTGTTGTATTGTGCCACAGTTGTGCTGGATGTGCTATTCAGAGAGAATTCCATATCACCAATGAAAAAACTTTGGTATAAAGCATAAAACGATTTCTCGAACAGGAGGCTAATTCGGAGGAGAAGGCTAAGCAGAAGTTAGCCATTTTCTGTCATTTTGGAAAAAAATGAAAATCAAAGGTTGTGTTTTATTGTGCTCGAGTTGGGCTACTCAGAAAAATCATATCACTAACATAAAATTTTTATAATAATCATCAATTTTTGAGTAGAAGTTAGTCCCACCGTTTTCGTTAGAATGAAAAACAAAAGTTTTGTAGCTGGTGATATGAATTTTTTTTTAGCTTACTTCTACTCAAAAAATGAATTTAGCGTTATAAATCTTTTCATTAGGGATATGAAATTTTTTTCTGAGTAGCCCAACTCGAGCACAATAAAATACAACCAGCAAAACTCGAGCACGATACAGGATAACCTTTGTTTTTGATTTTTTTTTTCAAATTGGTGGGGTTAACTACTGCTCGTAAAATCGTTTTAGCGTGCCAACTTTTTTTTCATTGGTGATATCGAGTTCTTTTTGAGTATCACATCCAGCAACACTGTAACACAATCTTTGTTTTTTATATTTTAACAATGGCTGGGCTAACTTAGGGGACATTAGGGGAATAGGCTATCGATTCGGTGGTAGTATCATGAATTACGGTCGTCAATACTGTGAAGATTGTTATCGTTAACGAAAATAAACGACTATTAAATGCAAAACTATAAATAACACTAGTTTACAAATTTTGAACTTTTTTTTTCTCCCTGAATAAAACCCAACTTTTCTTATGGATTTTGACCTCTTGAACACGAATATCATATTCATTTTTTTCGGTTAGCTCTTGTTTTTGATTCACGATATTCACGAAAAACCAATTTTCTCGGTGATCAAAAATGTTGTTTCGGTTTTTGGGTCTCATACTTTACAAAACAAACAAATTAAATATATTAAAGAAACATGTGCAGTAAATATGCCAACAAACATTTTGAGCTATATTTTGTAAACATCCATTAAGGATTCTGGAAGTTACAGTCGGAAAAAGTTGAAAAAATACGAAATATTCACGTTTTTTAAAAATTTTTCCATTTTCAACACCATAAATTTTGAACAAATAAAGACACTCATTTTTTTAACTTCTTCGAGCCTATAGTAGCTTTAATTTTCTTTCTTTTAAGCTAAAAGATACGAATGTTGGTGCAATTTGCACCAAATTATTCAAGCTTTTCCAAAGAAAGTCAAAACTCAAAATTTGGAAAAAAAATTTAACTATAAGAATAATTTAAATTCTGCAACATAATTGATTTATATATAAGTTGTTTTCGTAGTAGATCTAGCTCCTTCCACCTCGGACTTATTTTAGGAGTTGGAAAATATCAGTTAGTTGATTATGAAATGTCTTTTTTTGACAAAAGTGGAATTATTGGAACTATTTTAAGAGTTGGAAAATATCAGTTAGCTGATTATGAAATGTCTTTTTTGACAGAAGTTGTATTTTATTTGTATATGATTTTTCTCGAAATTGAGTTTTTTTTGTGAAGTTTTTTTTGACATGTTCTAGCTCCTCCCACCTCGGACTTATTTTAGGAGTTGGAAAATATCAGTTAGTTGATTATGAAATGTCTTTTTTGACAAAAGTTGTATTTTATTTGTATATGATTTTTCTCGAAATTGAAATTTCTTTTTTGAAGTTTTTTGACATGATCTAGCTCCTCCCACCTCGGATTTATTTTAGGAGTTGGAAAATATCAGTTAGTAATGAAGATAGGTAGTTCTTATAAATGGGGTGATTCTTTTAGCAGTATGTATTATGTAACTTCCACAAATAAAACAAAATGAATTTGGGCTATTTTTACACTTCTTGACGACGTCATTTAAATAATCTTGACTTTACACTTTACTAACAATTTATGTTGCTTTACAAGGCAGCTATCACTATTGATTTATTGATTTTTAAAAACAAACAATTATTTAAAATTTATATTTGTAATATTTTTTTCTATTTTAATTAATATTTTCACTTGAATGTTTGGAATTAAATTTATAGAGAGATTATATGTGCAACTCAGAGAGATTATATGTGCAACTAATCATACGACAATTATCTACTTAAAAAGAAACCTCATTAAACTAATTAAGCAAAAGTTGGCAAAACCGAAAAACTATTAAAAAGGAGAAGCAATTGCTTTCTTAAATTAAACTTAAAATGATCATAAACGTAAGGAGTAACACAAGGTAGGCGGTGATAAAAAATTTACATTATCAAAAAACAAAAAAGAGAAAAAAGAAAAGAAACAAATCTTAGAGGTATTAATAGACATAAATAAGGGCTTAACTTTATGGTGCTTGAACTAACTTAAATAGTTCTGATGTTATGATGTTTTGCCTCTCCTCACAATTCATTATCTTTTGTATATATTTTTCTACATACGTCTCATATCGATCCAATTCCCAACTTCGAAAACAAAAATGGAAATTATACTTTACCATTTTAAAATAATTCTTTACTGAAGTTTGAGAACGACTGAACTTTTAAAATTATTATTCATGGCACAATAAATTAAGTAAAAAATTATTTTTTCCAAATTTTGAGTTTTAACTTTCTTTGACAAAACTTGAATAACTTGGTGCAAACTGTCCTGTCTTTTAGCTTAAAAGAAAGAAAATTGAAGCATTATAGGCTCCAAGAAATTAAAAAAAATGAGTGTCTTTATTTGTTCAAAATTTATGGCGTTGAAAATGGAAAAATTTTTAAAAAACGTGAATTTTTCGTGTTTTTTCAACTTTTTTCGATTGTAACTTCCAGAATCCATAATGTATTTTTACAAAATATAGCTCAAAATGTTTGTTGGCATATTTACCAAGTTTTATCAAGTTGTTATTTTTATCCCTCCCACCGACTAATTATGTTCCATTTGACTCGAATATGAAGTGTATGCAGTTTTTCTGAAATCGGAAAATTATTACCCACCGCGCAGTGGCATCGAAGATAAGAAAATTAGCAGAATAATAGGATTTTTTATTTTTATCAGATATAATCATCTTAAAACATAATATGTCTCATAATTTTAATCTTTTTATTAAAAGTTTATTAATTTAAGATTCCAACGAGCCTAAGTATGTAGAAATCGATCTTAGGAAAGCGTTTTTATCGAATTTCTTTGGGGGTTTGGGCGGTTGGGGGTTTGGGCGAAGGACTAACACCCCATTTCCGTAAAAAAATTATTTGCATGAATTCTGTACACAGGCCTCGGAATATCTAATATCTCGGATTCATTATTGGAATGACCTCGGAAGCTGTACCCGGACTACGATTTAAAAATGGGAACCTTAAACGTGCTAAGCCTTAGAAGACCAGGAGATCTCCTAAAACTCACACAACAAGTCGAGATCTACAAACTGGATATAGTGGCATTACAAGAACTAAGATGGCCAGGTAGTGGAATCCATGAAACAGCGAAAAGATACACTCTTTGTTATTGCGGTCATCAAAACGGAGGAGAATTTGGAGTTGGCTTTCTCATACACCGTCACGTGAATCAGCATGTTATCGACTTCTGCCCAATTAATATACGGATATGCACACTGAGAATCCGCACGCAAAAATTCAATGTAGCGATCGTCAATGTTCATGCGCCTACTGAAGATAAAGCAGAGCATATTAAAGACCTGTTCTTCCTAGAACTCGAAGAAGTCATCAATAATATCACGCGGCACGATATAAAAATCATGGTAGGTGACATTAATGCTCAAATCGGTAGGATTGCAGAACTTAAAACACATATCGGCCCTAACAGCTTGCATCATACCAGCAACAATAACGGTTTTCGCGCAGCCAAACTGGTTATGATGTATGATCTAGTAATTTCCAGTACTTTCTTCCCGCACAAGAGAATTCACAAGGCAACGTGGAAATCAAATGACGGAAGAACGGAAAATCAAATCGATCATGTCATGATCTCTAAGAGACACTCTACAAGTATAACTGACGTTCGATCATACAGAGGTTCTGATATGGACACCGATCATATGCTTGTCATCTTTAAGTACAAGTGCAAATTATCATCTACATTTAACAGACAAGCAAAAAACCGTGCGCTGGAATGTCGAAGCATTTAAACATCCGGAAACGCTGAATAGATATCAGGAAATAATAACACAAAACATAGAAGAGCATGACATCTCTTCTGAGATGCCATTAAACATACAAGAAGAATGGTAAACGCTTTAATCAACCATTATAGCCGCAGCACAAACTACAATCGGAAAACGACCACCGAAATCACACAACGAATGGTTTGACGACGAGTGCCACCAATCCGTTGAACATAAACAAAAACTGCTAGAAAAATGGTTAACAAGGAACACCCGAACCTCTCAAGCTAATTATCTATGGGCCAGGAAAGCCTCAGCAAAACTTCTTCGTAAAAAGAAGCGCGAACACATGAAGAGCTGCATCGAAAACATCGACCAACATACGGCCAACGGAAATTCAAAAGAGTTCTTTGCCAATGCACGGATTCTGACAAAAGATTTCCACCCAAGATCTACAGCCATCAAAAATGCACTGAATTGAAGTTCATGACAACCTCATCTCGAAGTTGGCAGTTTATTATTCATGCAAAGAAAAAATATTTGCAATCAATTTCACTGTGATTGGGACAACTACACGATAACATTTTCCTAACAACAGAATGACGTTTATTTAAAATATAAAGTGTTATATCCAAAATAACAGTAGTTGAATAAAGATAATAACTATTTCCCTGAAAAAAACTTTCTTTGGCCTTATATCATGAATTTTTCATTTTAAAGTTTAAGTATTTGAGATTAATTGAACTATATTTTATTTTCTCATAAATATTTCGTGTGATTGTCTCAACTTCATCGATTTATAATTGTAGAGTTGTTGAAGCAATTTCGTATTTTGATTCGCCATATGTGACCGCACGGTGAGATTGAGACAATTGCATTTCGATTGGAAATAGGACATGTTTTTTTCAGTGTGAAAATAATGAACTTACAACAAGTGAACGTGATGTGCTGGCAGTGTGGCGATCCCACTTTCAAGACCTACTGAATAGGACGAATGAAGTTCATCCTATTCGAGTCCCTTACCCAGCAATAGAAGAAGTGGAAGCTGCCATTAAAAAACTGAAAAATGGCAAATCACCAGGTTTCGATGGTATTCCAGCAGAACTTTTGAAAAATAGAGGAGCAGCTCTGGTCTCACGTATATACGATCTGATTCTTGCAATCTGGGACCAAGAAGAACTACCTGCTGAATGGAAAACAGCTCTCATTGTTCCGCTGCATAAGAAAGGTGACCGTTTAAAGTGTGCGAATTATCGTGGCATCGCAATGTTGAACACTGCATATAAAATACTAGCTATAATGTCGTACTTGCTCGACTCATCCCGTTCGCCGATTCTATCATCGGTGACTATCAGTGTGGTTTTCGTCCCAACCGCTCAACCACAGGTCAATGTTTTACCTTAAGGATTGTAACGTCGGCTATATACTAATTTTCAATATTAAAACTAGTCCCTATTCTTTTTTCTGATTCAATTACAAAATAATATTCCTTTTGAATTTTTTTATCATAATGGTTTAACGGTTTTTTTCTAAAAACACCGAACAGGCCCACATTTAAATTTCAAATATCAAAAGTCTAATAAACGCACTCATTTTTGCTTACTCAGTGCTGCTTGATTTTGTAAGAAAAGAATAGAAACGTCAGAAATCACATTTTGATTTTTTGATTTTTTTTCAATTTTGTTGCATGCCATTCGATGTCTTGCCTTTCAAGCGACTGTTTGATATGGTTTTTTTTTAAAGTTCCAAGTTTTGCTATTTAAAACTAAAACAATGATAAAATTCTTGTTTATCTCAAAGGAAGGGAGGGAATTAAAATTAGTAAATGTGATAGAGATAAAATATAATATTCTTTTGAAAAGAAAAATCTAATAAATATTATTGGGAACTTGATTTTCCTTAAACAAGAATAGAGGGAAGGAAGGGTGGTTCAAAATTAATGTAGTAATAAATATTTCATATTCATTAAAAATAAAACGTTTGATTATTTGAATAAAAGTAAATTCAGATACTGTGTACAAAGAGTTAATGCTCAGTAAATTAACAATTGATTTCTTGCATTTCTTGTTAAAACTATATTCCGGTGTAATGTGCCTAAGACATTAAATCATGATGTTCTTTCTATGGAAAAAATTGACGGCCTTGAATTAACTCGTCCTTTTACCATAGCTAAATTGGTATATGATCTTTGGCCACAGGTTTACACCTTGCTGAACTTAAATCATAAATTTTGATATAGTGGAAAAGAAAGTGCTGCAGATTTTAATGTGCTTGGGGACAGATTCACTATTGGCTCAAACATATATGCAGTGTGATTAAAAGAGTGGTGGAAATAGAAAATTGAAGAACTACAATCAAATTGATGCAACCATACTAATAGTACTGCCGGACTAAATTTTGAGGGAGTTCGGATTGAATTAGAAAAATATTTGGACCAACCTATGAATTGAAAAACAAGAAGGCTAGTCTAAGGTATTTTTACTTTATTTTTAATGATATTGGAATTGTTGAATTGCATTTTGTTCTTGTGTAGTGTATAATGTTGTACTAAATATAGTACGTGATTAAGAGATTCGGGTAGCGAAAATCCGAAATTCTACGTCCACGCCGTGCTACCTGGGTAACGCTAACAGAATTAGGTTGGTGTAGTTGAGAGGGGCAGAGTAAATACTGCTTATACTCAATGATTCTGCA
>OY856186.1:291027461-291079144 GCA_963693315.1 Diogma glabrata | reverse complement strand
AGAGAGAGAGAGAGAGAGATTTTTCTTGTAAACTAGTGATATTTTGTGGAGTGAACAATGGAGTTCATCCCCTTCAACTGTTTTCTAAAATACAATTTTTATCAGTACATTTTCGAATTACTGTTAATTCACAGTATTAGTTTATTCACATATATTAAAATATTGAATTTAATTTTCAAGTACATTTAATTAAAATAAAACTTATAAGATCAAAATATTCTTCTGATATTCTGATTATATAAGTGTAATGAGTAAGAGTAATCATATAATGTTAAACAGTGCGGGAATCATAACATGTTAAATATCATCTAATTTAAACTATGCACAAACGAAAATTTCTGTTCCACGAAATAATTTTTCAAATAAAGAAAATTAATGAATTCATTATCTAAAATATAAAGGGTTGAAACATCGGGCTCCAAGGTATCAAGATCTCAATCCGTATCGAAAAAACTAATATGGTGCGTTTTCTTTAGTTTTGCACAGAGATTTATAGCAAAAACAGAAATACTCTACGGCCTACGCATTACTACTCCATTTCAATAAACACAGTTTTTGTAAAATAACAACATTTTATCTGTAACTATCTAGCACTTTCGAATTACTTCTATTATTCCATAATATTAATCAAAACCTGTTAAGTGTTTCTTTTCGTAATTGTTGACATACTATATATCTGATATTTCTTTTTATTAGTTTTATTAATCTGGCACAACCTGTGGATCTTTTAAAAATTCGACTTGTGCAATTAGTACAGGAATCTTTTCAGTAAACGAACATTTTTTTGTCGATTTTTATATTTTTGATTTTTAAAAAATCTGAAATTTTGATATATTGTTGGTATTGACGAAATAAAAAAAGTAATTTCTGGTTTTATTTTTTGAGTACTCTGAATCGGAGTTATGCGCTGTTGAATTTTTAAAGGCTTTTTCACGTAGTTTTGGTAATGGTGTCAATGTTTTATGAATAGATCCCATAAATTTCATGCGATTTACGTATATTTTTGCAAATAAAGAGAAAAATAGTTAGAATCGAAATTTGTAAGTTGGAAATTAATAATTTTTCTCTTTTCCGCTAGGCGGCGCGTTAAACCTTGGTTTACTTCAAAGCTCATATCTCAAAAATCGTCCTTTTTTTGTTTTTCACAAATTTTGAAGTAAACTCATGCAGCTATGAAACTAAAAAATAATAAATGAACGATTCCATATGGATTTTTTATACGATTTTTTTAAGTTTAGCATATGAAAAATTCACATGTGTTTTTACATCAAATTAATTATGCTTTACTAAATGTGAATCTAATATATTGAAAATTTTATATTTTAACATCTGTACTAAATATTGAAACATATTGTGTGCCTTACTCATTGAAAAACAGGTTTTGATTGAGAATAAGAATTGGAGATTCCAACGATCGAAGATTGGTATTTACTTTCAACATCTTAACTAAGATGGCGCACTTTAATTATTTAAAAAGCTTAAATTTGTTAATAACTTTGTTAAATAAATGATTAAATGAATATTTAAATAAATATTTACAAATTTTACGCACTTGTTACAAAAAATAGTGTGTATTACTAGTGCGAATGCGTTTTCCAAACGCGAGTTATATGGCGCACTCCCTGCGGTCGTGCCGCAAACTAACTCTTGTTTGGAAAACGCATTCGCATCAGTAATACAATCTACTATTTTGTAACTAAGTTGCAAAATCTACGCTTTTTCGTGCGTCATTTTAGTAATTAAATAAGTTTTATTTAAGCATTGGTCAGATTCATAAAAGTACTAATTGTAGTTGTTTAATAATTTTTTAGAGCATTAATAATAATGGTTTAATGATTCATTAAAGTATCAATAATAGTTCAAAAATTGAATGAAAACGTAATATTTTGTTCAAATTATAATTATTTGTTAGAGGTTGGTACAAGAGTTGAATATACAACCCCGTAAATTGGTATTATCGTTTCCGGCCAATGTAGGCGAATTTTCCAAAGCACTACGTTCTTGTAGCGTACTTTCAGCGATCGTCACCTCTTGTGACGAAATTATTATCTTGGTTGCTTCTCTGCTCGTACTAGCATTAGCGACCGAAGTGCTTCATGAACCAACCGTTGACATTATACTCGCGACTGAAGTAGGAGTATTATAATGGTCCAAAATTCTGTGACCTGTTTCTTTGCTCTTGTATTATCATTAGCGATCTAAGCTGAAGTAGCCGTTTTAGTTGCGATTGAAGCAGTTGATGTGTCATCGCCCAAAATTCGTTTTGCGATTTCGCATTTGTTGGGAATGGAGCTGTCCACTAGACATGACCTAACTTATGAAGTTGTTATTTTTATCCCTCCCACTGACTAATTATGTTCCATTTGACTCGAAAATGAAGTGTATGCTGTTTTACTGAAATCGGAAAATAATTACCCACCGCGCAGTGGCGTCGAAGATAAGAAAATTAGCAGAACAATAGGAATTTTTATGTTTATCAGATATAATCATCTTAAAACATAGTATATCTTATAGTTTTGATTTTTTGTTAAAAACTAATTAGTTTACGATTCCAACAAGCCTAAGTATGCAGAAATCGATCTTACAAAAGCGTTTTTATCGAATTTCTTCTTCTTAAATCCAAAAAAAAAAATTCTGCGAAAATTCAGAAAAAATAAATTTTTTTGTTAGATTTAGACTTTGTTTGAGTAACACAAATTTTTATTTTGGGATGCATTGCTAGCATAATTAATTGGACATGGTAAAGTAGATTGTTTGCCAACCATTGTAACATTTGGTAATATTGAGAAGTTATTAACGGTTCCATAATGCGAAGAAGGGAGCGGCTTATCGATTGCGAATGCGATATATGAATGCCTTGACGAATGGGATCTTACTGGTAAAGTCGAAGCCATGTGTTACGACACGACATCAAGTAACACTGGACCAGAAAAAGGTGGAAAAAAAAGATTGGCCACAACTTGATTCGATTCCCATGTCGTCATCACATACAGGAGATTAAACTACGGGTTGTTTATGATCTCAAATTTGGAAAGACCACAGCACCCGATGTTTCGCTGTTCAACAAATTTCAGAAGGCATCGGATGATGGCAAAATTAATTTAACAATGTTCAAAAGTGGAATATCGGAAAAAAAACTGGGAAACAAAACTCCAAAACACTCGTGAGAAGCTCTAGTAATTTTTTGTCATGAAGAGTTGGAAAAATAACACTCACGCAGCGACTATAAAGGATTTTTGGAAGTTACATTGATTTTTCTTGGCGAAACCATTGAGAACTACAAATTCAAACGCCCAGGTCCGACAAGTCACGCCCGCTGGATGGCTAAAGCCATTTATCTCCTGAAAATATTTATGTTTCGTAATCAGTAGGATATTGCAGTTGGAGATTTAAATAAAGTTCGAGACGTTTGCATTTTTCTGATTATGTTGTATGTAAAAATTTGGTTCAAATGCATAGATGGAACAGCAGCCGCAAATCAGGATTTGGATTTCATCAAATCTGCCATCGCTTTTTAAAAAATTGACCAAAGCGTTTCAGAAGAAATGTTGAGCAAAATTTGTTATCATCTTCACTATTTAACGGAAGCAAATATTGGTTTGGCTTTTTTCGACCCAGAGATTTCGTTTGATGAAAAACGAAAAATGGTTCAAAACCTTGAGGTCCCAGCACGAGACATCCCCATCGCACCCCAAACTCGCAAAAAAGATTTTGACGCAGTCAAACAAATGCAACTTTTTGCTAATAAGAACATTAGTGATTTTGTGACAGAAAAAACTCAGAGTTTTTTAATCGATTTAGAATTTGTATTGATTTTTTTGCTACATGACCCATCGGAATGAGGATTTCGTCAAAGCCACTTTGTTTTGCCAAAGTTTGCATGTTGTTAATGATACCGCCGAGCTTGGTGTTAAGTTGATGACACGGAATACAACAACATTCTAACTCAAGACGAGGTAGTCTAACTAAAGATTCAGGTAGTCGAAAACTACAGATGCAAATACCCATCATACAATAAATCTAATTTAATGTATTGATTTCTTATGGAAAAATGTTGCTTTTGAATGAAAAATTATTATAAATTTAACCATAAAAATTAATTTTTTCTCTTTGAAAAAAGATTATTATGAATTAGTGAATTTTCGTATATATGTAAGAAGAAAAATTAAGATAAATCACTTTCCTAAGATCGATTTCTGCATACTTAGGCTCGTTAGAATCGTTAATTAATTAGCTTTTAATAAAAACATCAAAATTATGAGATATATTATGTTTTAAGATGATTATATCTGATAAAAATAAAAAAATCCTATTATTCTGCTAATTTTCTTATCTTCGACGCCACTGCGCGGTGGGTAATAATTTTCCGATTTTAATAAAACTGGATATAGTTCATATTCGAGTCAAAAGGAACATAATTAGCCGGTGGGAGCGAAGAAAAAGATGGTTTGAAAATTGTTCATATATATCTGGTCATGCCTACTGTCCACATAACCCTCAGCAACAATACCAGATTTCCATCCGCCAAATCTCTTCAATAACGACAAATGCGCACCCGAATACGCCAGCAACGGGGCACCACTTTTACGGAAGCAGTGTCCCGTGTACAATGCAGGACTTGATAATTCCAAAAATTTCGCAATCTTCTTCGGAATAGCTCCGAAGATATTTATACCAACAGGTTGACTTATACACTTTCCGTTGCGATAACCACCAAAAAATCGTCGATGTAGTGTTTTGGAAGGACAAAGTGAAACGTATTTTCGAAATACTGCTAGCAAACTGATGTTACCAAGAGATCCCTCAGTGATGACGAACTGGCGTGGACTTTTGTCTACGTTTCAATAATGTTAACAACCACAAATTCACCTGTATCATTCACATCATCTATTGATAACTTAAGTAACTCGTCCCTACGACAACCATCAGCTACACCAACTATAAGTACAGTCAAAAAATTTGCATGAAAAAATCAGAACACATAAAACACCTTTGATAACGTTTACCTTTAACAACAAGTACTCACTATCACTAGCAGTCGATAGAAATTTTTCGATTTTTTCCTTGATAAATGTTTTTGATTTTTTCGCGACGTGACTTTTACTCTTCCTTTTCAAATAAACTATCAAATTCGCGAATGATTTCATATCCACGCTGGCGTTCAAATAAACCATAGTTCTTAGTTTAGAGTACCACAATGGTGAAGGTTTCATGGATCCTAGTTTTCTTACAAAATAGGCCAGCATGACCGTTTCATTGATTGTTGTAGTTTTTGATTCTTTGAACCACTCATCAAATTTTTTGTATGAAGTTTCGTACACCAATTTCGATTTTTCCGGTACGTACGATTGTAGAAATAGCTTCATTGGCTGCTTTTTCTATATCTGACGATACAAAATCATCATCACTTGAACTCATTTTTATATTTTTCACAATTGGCAGTATGAAAACTAAAAGAAAACTAAGGCTTCTTACTCCTTATAAGATCAAATTGGTTTTCTCAAAACGTACTAGATACAAATGCAATTTGTTTAATTGTTTTTTTTTATAAAAGTTTAATTTTGCAGCTTCGTTACAAAAAATCTTGTATGAAACACGTCGCTAAATTAGTTGTTTTAACAACCAAATTTAGCAACTTGTTTCATAAATAGCTAATACTATCATAGAAAAAATTGCATTTCCTACGCGAGATAAAAACGTTTTTCGTTCGTAAACATCTTTCGTTCGTAAACATTTGTTCACGAGAACAAGTTCTCGTGAACAAATGTTTATTCACGAAAAAACAATGTTTTCATCTCTTGTAGGAAAATAAATATACTATTATCTTTTTTCTCGACAAAAAAAAAACTAAAAAAACAGCTAACATTTTGAAACAAGAAATTCTTTTTAATTAAACTGCAAAAACAAATAAAATACATATGTGTTGCAAAACTAAAAACATATTTGTATCTCGTGTAAACAGTTCTGACACTTCTCTCGGACGCTTAAATTTTATCGGTGTCGGAGTGTCAGAGAGCAAAATTAATGTCTCGTGTAAACAGGTTTGCAATAAGTGTCAGACACTTTCTCTCTGACACCTGCAATTTTGCTCTCTCGTGTACGAGTCATTATTACTTAAAAATAAAAACTTGAAAAGCATTAAAATTTGTTTTCAGTTATCAATTAAATGATCGAAACGCCTAAATGAATATTTGCTCGATATAATTTTTACTTCTTTTTTTTATAGATGGAACAACAACTCACTTTTCAATCTTGTTAATACATTTTTCCCAACAATTTGAAAGAATTCATATTGTTTTTTTGATTATGTCAATAAACAAAAAACCATCTGAAAAGTAACAAAGACAATACCTTCAACACGCAAGACAATACGTCGAGTCCCATGTTACACCCTGTTAAGTCCGATTGAAGTTTAGGTAAAAGCTATCTCTAAAATACTGGAATCAAGAACAACTGCACTCATAGCTGCCTTATGCGAACCATGGGCAAATTTCTTACATTTGTAGGATCAAAAAAACTAAATCCGCTTTTGTGCCGCCCGAATTACACTAACATCAGATGCCTTGGTTTTGTGTTCAAGTAACGACAACCGAATTTAACGTCAATGTGGCAGGGAATATTATGTTGGTAAAAAACGGTTATAGTGTCATCCTGCGTGTCGAATTTGTGCTATATCTGGGAGCATTATTTAAACAGGTTAATACAAGTAGTATATTGTTTTATATATAGTATTAAGTATTCAAAAATAGAGTAGTCATACATTTCTTTCGTTTAACCTTTTGTATACATATATATTCAACTTCCATTATTTTATAGTTCTGAAATACAGCTCTCGACATAACGAGTTTTACACCGAGTTTGGGATTTTTCTATCCATGCTTCTTAATCACTTTAAATTTCTGATCTTCGATTGTGTTGTGGCATCCAAAGCAGAAGCATTCTACGAAAAAAGTCATATACTCAACCGTGGTTTTAGCACAAGTTTCAAATTTATAATGTTTTTGCAGATATGCAACACTCAAAGCTCTTGTAAAAAGAACTATTTTGTTTTACTATATTCAAGAAAATTTTTAATTTTTAGTTTTTCAATCAATTCGTGTTTTTTTTTGTAAATGAGCAATTTCACGCAAGTTCAGCAAATTTTTGGGAAATTTTGACTTGACCCCTTTTAATTTTGATTATTTTTTGTTTATAGATAGTCTTTCATAAATAAAAAATACGAGTTCTCTTAGAATTTTTTTTTTCGACCAGGGGTCTTATTTTTTGTTATTTTGTGATGTGAGTGCATTTTGACGAGCGATTGTAGAAAAACTACTGAATCGATTTTCATAAATGATATGTCGTTGAATAGGTATTAAAACAAAGTTTTTAAAAATGTACACTGTTAATTTTTTGAAATAATTTTTAACGGTGTAACATAAGAAAAAAACGGTGTAATTGAAAAAAAAGATGGCATAGCCTCTTTTTTTTTTTTTTTTTTAAACAAAATTGAAGCTTATTTTATATCTAACAACTTGTGAAAGTTTAGGACTAGCATCATTTTTTGTTTTAGAAATAAAATTCGTTGTGCATATGACTGTCGGGAATCAGTTTTTTTTGTTCTGAAGGAAAATTATAAAAATGGCGATTTTTAGATTCAGATTTTTTTTTTATGTTAAATATCAAATATTTTATTATTAAATGAACTTTTTAAAAAGCAATTTCAGTCAAGTTCAGCAAAATTTTGCGACATTTTAATCGAAACACAATAATCGAAATATCTTTGGCAAACTCGGTCGTTGATCTGGCAACAATCAATAGTCATGTTTTGGTTGAGTTAAAATTGAACATATTTCAGTCACCCTAATTGGAAACTTTCAGGCTATCATTTACATTTATGGCAGAGTCTCTCCGGGCGGGCTTTATTCGTTCATGCCTTTCCCTTTTAAAGATAGGAAAACAAATGACTTGTACAGTGTACTATCATCTGAAAAATTATTTATTGGGTTGCTGGTGATTTTAATTTAAAAGTAAAAAATTAAAAATAAAGTGGTGACAAAACTAAACCTTGTGGTACATCAGCGTTAGTTAATTTAGACGCAGAAGAAAAGCCATCAATGGATACCGAAATGTATTGGTCGGTGAGAAAGTTTTGAATAAACTACGCAACTGCGGGGTTAAATCCGTACGCTACGCGCTTGCTGATCAGGTTTGCAGCCCGGATTTAATCAAATGCAAATTGACGACCAAATTGTAATTAAAGTGGAAAATATTATTCAACTTTGCCTTAAACAACAGAAAATTACTGATTATTTTTCAGTAAAAAAATTGTCCATCGCAGATTAATCTGAGTAGGCCAATATTCAGACATTCTCATCCGAAAATATTAACATACATTCATATGTTTATATAGCGTTGGTTTGATAAGTTTTAACATAACTATTTTATGATAATGAATTGTTTTTAAACTATATGTTCCTATTTTTTGTGATCGGTTTTATATCAATTAACATGTAGTAAATAATTTAATATGAAATACAATGGTATAACGAGAATAACAGGCAAATTTGCTTATGCTTTTTTAATTTTTATGGATATAACGTACCATGGTGTATAACGTACGCTTACGTCGGTCCCTTGACCGTACTTTAAAAACAAGTTTTACTGTATTATATTTTTAAATATAATAATATAATTATAATAACAATATAAATGATATGTCGTAGAATGGTGTTACATAAGAAAACAAGTTTAAAAGATGAAGCCACCATAAAGAAGACTTTAAGGTTGACGCTGAATGGCATTTTCATGCTACCAGCCATGGAAAGAGACCTTGTGATGGAATTGGTGGTACACTGAAGCGTGCTGCACACCGTTATAGTATGGCGAGCGAAGATAATATTATTGATACACCAAAAAAACTTTTCGAATGGGCTTTAAAATGGGAATCTACCATGAACTTTGGATACGCCGATAAAAATGAATATCAATTAACAAAAGAAAAATTACAAAATCGATATAAAAATGCGATTACTATAAGTGGAACTCAAAAATTTCTCTCTTTTATACCAGTAGATACTAAGACAATAAATGCAAAAATGTTTTCCAACTCAAAAGAAACTTTTGAATGTAAAATAAGTAAATAATTTGTAATAGCTATATTTATTTTCACATATATAATTTGTATGATATTTTAAAAAGTTTATTCAATAATAAAATATTTGTAATTTAATGTTGAAAAACAATCCTTTACTTTATGATTCCATAGTAACATAATACGAACATAATACTTCTCCAGTCAAAAGTTCCTAAATAGATTTAGTTGTTTATACGGCTTTTTTGTTTGCAGTCAAGACTGTCAAATTATTTTTTATAAGAGTGACAAGTGACTACTAAAAGTGACAAATAAACATTTCATTTTTTATGCCATCTAATACAAAGAAAATAATTGCAGAAGTGCTTTCCTATTCAAAAGAAACTTCTGTTTGTAAAATAAGTAAATCATTTTTAACAATTGTATTTATTTTATTTATTGTACTACATATATAATTTTTATAATATTTTAAAAAGTTCATCTAATAATAAAATATTTGATATTTAACATAAAAAAAAAATCTCTTAGTTTATAACGCCATTTTTATAATTTTCCTTCAGAACAAAAAAGTCTTCCCGACAGTCATATGCACAACGAATTTTATCTTTAAAACAAAAAATATCGCTAGTCCTAAACTTTCACAAGTTGTTAGATATAAAATAAGCTTCAATTTTGTTTAAAAAAAAAAAAAAAAAAGAGGCTATGCCATCTTTTTTTCAATTACACCGTTTTTTTCTTATGTTACACCGTTAAAAATTATTTCAAAAAATTAACAGTGTACATTTTTAAAAACTTTGTTCTAATACCTATTCAACGACATATCATTTATGAAAATCGATTCAGTAGTTTTTCTACAATCGCTCGTCAAAATGCACTCACATCACAAAATAACAAAAAATTGAGGGGTACCCTGTGAAGACCCCTGGTCGAAAAAAAAAATTCTAAGAGAACTCGTATTTTTTATTTATCCAAGACTATCCATAAAGAAAAAATAATCAAAATTAAAAGGGGTCAAGTCAAAACGATGTTGAATCTTCGTGAAATTGCTCAAATATACTATATTTTTGATACTTTTACAAAAAAAGTTGCAATTTTATTTTTGAGTACAAAAACAATTTCATTAATTGTAATTTTTTTTTAAATAAAATAAAATATATTTTCTCTATTTCATTTAAATAAATCAATAATAATAGTAATTAATTAAATTAAATTTAGATTGTTTTTAAATAAAAAAACGGAAGTAAAAATTTACAAGTTTAAAAATTAAAAATTATTTGTAATATCAGTTTAGCTTTTACGTCTTCCTTGTTTGGCATCTGTTATTGCTCCCCATAAATCAATAATAAAATCATCAGTAAAGCCAAAAGCTTCTAAATCAGATGCATCTATTGCTTCAGCAAAGTCCATTGAATTTGTTTTATTGGCACCTAATTCCCATATCTGAAATACATAAAATTGGAGTTTTGATAAAAATAATCTATTGATGAAATTCGTGATCCGGACCGACGCTGAACCTGGGCATTCCCAAAAATGCATGTTTTTTAGTTACATTTTAAAGTGTTTAGTTCAGGGTATAAATTCAGGATATAACTTTGACATCAAAGTGCAAGAGAACGGCTCACCTGATATCAACGGTTTTATGTGCGTGAGAAAGCTGCATTTTTTAAAAGATGGGGCCTTGGTAAGTCAAGCATTTTTTAACTTTTTTTTTAGAATATAAAAATTCAAACCTTCCCTAAAACATACTATAATTTAGAGATATCATTTTTTTCCTCAGATCCAAAACCCAAACCTCAGGTTTAAAAGTTTTAGTTTAGATAAAATTCGTGATTCGAACAACAGTGGTCGACCCATCGACTTCATACTTGGCATACAAGTAGTATAGGGGAAATTGAATATGAAATATGTGTTTTTTATAGGAAACTTGTAAAAAAGTGTTTAGTTTGCGAACAGGGTGGGCTGAAAGATTTGCGGAATTTTAAACTCAGGATAACTTTGAAATTACAAAAGAACGACTCACCCAATTCTACGGTTTTATGTGCGCTGGAAAGGTAATTAAGTAGCCTATAGATGAAAAACGACCTACGCAGGTAAAAAATCGAAATTTGAACTTAATCATTTTTGATTTTCCTGAAATTTAAAAATAAAAAATAATTTTTTAATAAAAAACATAACTTATTTTAGAATTTTTTTAAAGTGCATAGTTTAAGTAAAGGGGGCACTCCAACATCCCAGAAAAATAGAACACCCCGAGGTAACTTAAGAATAAATTGCTCAAGAACGGCTATACCGATTTCAACAAACTTTTTTTTGTTTGGTAGGTGATTAGCTAACCTTGTAAATTTGAAATATTTAAGAGCAATATAAAACGAAAAAGCTAAAATTCAATTTGACCGATTTGAGTTTGTTTAATATTTTAATTTTAAAATTAATCAAAAAACGTTTATAATTTTTTTTTCTAAAGATTAACTAATCACCTGTCAAACGAAAAAAAATTTGTGGAAATCGGCATATTTTAATTTCAAAGTTACCTTACCTCGGATTGGCAAAATTTTCATTATTCATGCATGTTGGGTCAGACTCATTTTTGTCAGACTCATTTGGTCAGACTCATTTTTCATGCATATTGTTAGTCGTGCTCAAACTATGAACTTTAAAAAAATTCTAAAATAAGTTGTATTTTTTATTTTGTCTATACTGCTTATACGCCAAGTTTCATGAAAATCAAAATTGGTCAAGTTTTCACAACTCGGTCTAGAACTCTAGAACACGTTTTTCTTCTACACCGCTAAAAATACTATGAAATAAAATGTTTCAAGATAGTGCTGATGTTGCAGGTCAAGCATTTTTTGTTTTTTTTTCACAATAGGAAAGCTAAAATTTGTTGTTAAACTAAAATTTTTTATCTAAGACGCTCATCTTTAAAAAGCAATATCTTTAGAACAAAAACTAACATTTTCTTAAAATTTTTGCATAATTTAGAGGAAGGTTTGAATTTCAATATAGCGAAAAAAAAGTAAAGTGTTTATTTCATAATATGCCAAACATTTATTGTGGAATTTTTTTCTCGATAGTCCTTTTCAGTGCACATAAAAATGTTGGAATCGACCGTTCTCTTGTAATTTGATTTCAAAGTGAATTTGGATTTCCAGAAATCTTTCGGACCAACCTGTTCTCAAACTAAACACTTTAAAAGTTTTCTAAAACCACGTACATTTTAGTTCACCTATACTTCTTGCTCGCCAAGTATAAATTCGATCAAAAATGGTCGGGTTCAGCGTCGATCGTCCAGATAAAAAATTTCATATAAAATTTAACTTTTTTGACCTGAGGATGCACATCTACAAAAATTAATATCTGGTTAAAAAAAAGCACCCCATCTTTAAATTTTAGTAGGTTTTAACTATTAGGGTTGGAACTTTCATATTGAGGAAATAAAATTTAAAAAACATTTTATCTACATTTGCTGATATCTTTGATATATTTGATCTACATCTTTACAAAATGTATTTCTTAATATTTTTGACAGTGGAAACAAAAACTATACGATACGGTGTATTTTAAGTAATAGGCCAGTCAATTACCTTTCAAAAGCATATGAGACCGATGATTTTGCGTCAGCCATCCTCTTAAATTTTATTTCAAATAAATTTAAATTTCAACAAATATTTCGGACCACTCTGTTCTCAAACTAAACACTTTTCACCCTCTTCTCAAACTAATTTTTCTAAAAAAACATGTATTTTTATTTCCTCTAGTCTCCTTGCATATCAAGTATGAAGTTAATCAAAATTGGTCCGGTTCAAAACTCGATTTTTTGGGTTGTCCCGAACACGAATTTAATATATTATTATAGATATGTAAATTCGAGCTCAGCCTGACCTGTAAGATATTTCCTTGGCTAGTTATATCTCACTGCTATTGTCTGTGGCATGTAATATCTCATGTTATCTCGTATGTCAATAATTAGGTACGACAGTCCTGGGATTGTCCTGGGATCAAAAACTGATCCTCCAAATATTTGGGCTTAGAAATATTTGACTAGAAAAAGTTAGCTAGAGATATTCGACTAAAAATATTGCGACGCTGATGCATAGGCTGACTTCACCACAGCTCTGGAAACATAGTGTTCTGGATATATAATGAGCTAATATCCATAAAATACTTTAATTAAAAGCTAACCAATATTATGGACTTCGTAGTTCTAATAATAAAAATATTAAAGCAGGCAGTAGTATCCCAACAAACATAAATTCAGTTGTTCGAAAAAAAGTAAAAAAAATTTTATCGGAAGTGACAAAGCGGAAGTTAGGATGCAGAACTGTTGTAAACTTTACTAAATGGGTATGTACCAAATTTCATCCAACTCGATTATTAGGTACAGAAGTTATTGAGCTTCCAAAATAACAGGTGCTTGGAGGACCCCCTACCACTTTGTTCACTATCGCTAAAAAAACTAATCAGTTCCTTGCCATACATATTTGCATCTTTTTGCAAAGTGTAATCAAAATTACTTAACGAACGAATGTTGTATGTTTCCAACAAACATTGAAACAATAAACAGGTGTTCGGGAGGACCCCACCACTTATCCCAATATTGTCCAAAAACTAGTCAATTCTTTGTCAATAAAGTCTTTATCTTTTTTCAAAGTGCCATTAAAATTGATTAATGAATGAAATCTGTATGCTCCCAACAAACTTTAAAAACCAATGTGTCCCAAAAGATGATAATTATCTTCTTACACTAATTGAAATTTTTCCATAAGTTTTATCATAATCACTTCATTATTGTAGGCTGTAGTGTGCATAAAGATACTGAAAAAACTGCCAACAAGTAAAAAAAATTTTTTTTTACCGGAAGCAAAAAACCGGAAGTTGGGATGCAGAATTTTTGTAAATCATACTAAATGCTTATGTACAAAGTTTCATCCAATTCGATTATCAGGTACAGATGTTATTGAGCTTTAAAAAAAACAGGTGTATGGGACACCCCCCACCACTTTGTTCACTATCGCTCAAAAACTAATCAGTTCTTTGCCATACATGTTTGCAATTTTTTCCAAAGTGTCATTAAAATTGGTTCACGAACGAATGCTGTGTGCTCCCAACAAACATTGAAAAAATGCTGACACAGTAAACAAGTGTTCGGGAGACCCCGTACCACTTATCCCAATATTGTCCAAAAACTAATCAGTTCCTTGTCATTTAAGTTTCCATCTTTTTCCAAAGTGTCATTAGAATTGATTAATGAATGAAGTCTGTATGCTCCCAACAAACTTTAAAAACAAAGTGTGAAAAGTCAGCAGTTGTATGGTAGACCCCCCACCACTTTGATCAATGTGTCCCAAAACATGATAATTATCTTCTTACACTAATTGGAACCCTATTCCATAAGTTTTATCATAATCACTTCATTATTGTAGACTGTAGTGTGCATAAAGACACTGAAAAAGTTCAAAAAAGTACAAAAAAAAATTTTTTACTGGAAGTAAAAAACCGGAAGTTGGGATGCAACTATTTTAAGCCGTACTACATACTTATGTAACAAGTTTCATCCAATTCGCTTATCAGGTACAGAAGTTATAGAGCTTTCAAAAAAACAGGTGATCCAGGGACCCCCCACCACTTTGTTCACTATCGCTCAAAAACTAATCAGTTCTTTGCACATGTATGGCAAAGAACTGATTAGTTTTTGAGGAGAAGTTTTTCCAAAGTGTCATCAAAATTCGTTCACGAACGAATGCTGTGTGCTCCCAACAAACATTGAAAAAAGTGTGACACATTAAACAGGTGTTCGGGAGGACCCCCACCACTTATTCCAATATTATCCAAAAACTAATCAGTTCTTTGTTACTTAAGTCTCCATCATTTGCCAAAGTGTCATTAAAATTGAATAATGAATGAAGTCTGTATGCTCCCAACAAAGTTAAAAAACAAAGTGTGAAAAGTCAGCATTTGTATGGTAGACCCCCCACCACTTTGACCAATGTGTCCTAAAACATAATAATTATCTTTTCACACTAATTGGAACCCTATTCCATAAGTTTCATCATAATCACTTTATTGTTGTAGGCTGTAGTGTGCATAAAGACACTGAAAAAACTTCAAAAAAGTACAAAAAAATTTTTTTTACCGGAAGTGAAAAACCGGAAGTTGGGATGCAGAACTATTTTAAACCGTACTACATACTCATGTACCAAGTTTCATCCAATTCGCTTATCACGTACAGAAGTTATAGAGCTTTCAAAAAAACAGGTGCTCCAGGGACCCCCACCACCTTGTTCACTATCGCTCAAAAACTAATCAGTTCTTTGTCATACATGTTTGCATCTTTTTCCAAAGTGTCATCAAAATTCGTTCACGAACGAATGCTGTGTGCTCCCAACAAACATTGAAAAAAGTGTGACACATTAAACAGGTGTTCGGGAGGACCCCCACCACTTATTCCAATATTATCCAAAAACTAATCAGTTCTTTGTTACTTAAGTCTCCATCATTTGCCAAAGTGTCATTAAAATTGAATAATGAATGAAGTCTGTATGCTCCCAACAAAGTTAAAAAACAAAGTGTGAAAAGTCAGCATTTGTATGGTAGACCCCCCACCACTTTGACCAATGTGTCCTTAAACATAATAATTATCTTTTCACACTAATTGGAACCCTATTCCATAAGTTTCATCATAATCACTTCATTATTGTAGGCTGTAGTGTGCATAAAGACACTGAAAAAACTTCAAAAAAGTACAAAAAAAATTTTTTTACCGGAAGTGAAAAACCGGAAATTGGGATGCAGAACTATTTTAAACCGTACTACATACTCATGTATCAAGTTTCATCCAATTCGCTTATCACGTACAGAAGTTATAGAGCTTTCAAAAAAACAGGTGCTCCAGGGACCCCCCACCACTTTGTTCACTATCGCTCAAAAACTAATCAGTTCTTTGCCATACATGTTTGCATCTTTTTCCAAAGTGTCATCAAAATTCGTTCACGAACGAATGCTGTGTGCTCCCAACAAACATTGAAAAAAGTGTGACACATTAAACAGGTGTTCGGGAGGACCCCCACCACTTATTCCAATATTATCCAAAAACTAATCAGTTCTTTGTTACTTAAGTTTCCATCATTTGCCAAAGTGTCATTAAAATTGAATAATTAATGAAGTCTGTATGCTCCCAACAAAGTTAAAAAACAAAGTGTGAAAAGTCAGCATTTGTATGGTAGACCCCCCACCACTTTGATCAATGTGTCCCAAAACATGATAATTATCTTTTCACACTAATTGGAACCCTATTCCATAAGTTTCATCATAATAACTTTATTATTGTAGGCTGTAGTGTGCATAAAGACACTGAAAAAACTTCAAAAAAGTACAAAAAAATTTTTTTTACCGGAAGTGAAAAACCGGAAGTTGGGATGCAGAACTATTTTAAACCGTACTACATACTCATGTACCAAGTTTCATCCAATTCGCTTATCAGGTACAGAAGTTATAGAGCTTTCAAAAAAACAGGTGCTCCAGGGACCCCCCACCACTTTGTTCACTATCGCTCAAAAACTAATCAGTTCTTTGTCATACATGTTTGCATCTTTTTCCAAAGTTTCATCAAAATTCATTCACGAATGAATGTTTTATGCTCCCAACAAACATAAAAACTTTGTGGAAAAAACCCCCTGTTGTATGGTGGACCCCCCAACCCTTTATCCAATGTGCTCCAAAAGCTGATAAAATCTTTCTCATGTTATTTAAAAGCTTTTCGCAACGTTTCATGAAAATCGATCGGTAATTGTAGGCTACAGTAGGGATAAACACCTGAAAAAAAAACTTTTTAACCGGAAGTGACAAACCGGAAGTTGGTATGCAGAAATATTGGAAACAGTATTAAAACCTTATATACTAAGTTTCAGTAAGATCATAGCTCGGGATCAGAAGTTATTCAAGATTTAAACTTAGAGGTGTTCGGGAGACCCCCCGCCATTTTGTCCAAATTTAAAATGAATCCAGATCTTCTATTTTCAAGTGAACCTGTATCATTTGCCAAAGTTTCATCAAGATCCTATGCAGAAAACTCAACCAACCACCCACCCACCCACCCACCCACCCACCCACCCACACACAGACGTACACCAAAATTTTTATTGGCTATTTGGATAGAGGATGGTCCAAAACAAAAGAAAAAACAAAATTTGGGGTACGTAAGATTTTTTTTTTCACGATAGATTGCATTACTTCACACAATTTAAAATTGTGGTGAAGTAAAAATGACTAAAACAGATAGATAAATAAGCTTGACTATAAAAGTTTAAAAGTCTTTTACTCAAAGACAATTGATTGTGAAAAGTTTGTCTGAAGAAATTGATTAACTTTAGGTATTCATCTTGAGTAGTCAAATAATCAGTCAATAAAAGATAGGTAGATAAGATAGTAACATCCAAATGCGCGTAATGCGTTTAACTTAAATGACAAAAACTTAAAAAAAAAATGTTAACCTGAGTAGCAAGTTCTGCATCATTAATTCCCATAAATGTGTCTAATAATCCGTTTATAGCTTCGATGCCTGTTTTCGATGAATCATCAAAATCATTTTCAATTGCCACATTACCATTAGCTTTAAATCGTAATGTTTCTTTACCACTACCATAACCTTGTTTCTTTGTATTTCCCTTAGTGCCCGATCTAGGTGCTATGCCCTGAAATCCACTTTTCATAGGTTCTACTAATCTAATTGTAAATGTTGAGCTAGTAGGTATATCTTTTAAAATCCGTGCTACTTCATAATGTCGTTTACCTATCATACTAATTCCATCTAACCTTTCAATATGATCTCCAATCTAAAAATGAAAAAAAAAAATAAAATAACTCATCAATTTTAATTGTAAGCGTCTGTTTACCATAATATGAGGTATCTTATTTATTATACTTCCTTCTTTAATTCGTTTAATAAATGCATACCCAGCTCCATTATCTGTAATTGTCAAACCAAGTGCATCTTCTGATTTGACAATTTCTATTTCTTTTGGTCGTCCTTTTCTATGAGCGAATATAAAATCGTCTAAACCGATTTGTCCCCCTAATAATTTATTCATATCAACTTTATGGGTATTTAATGTACAAAATAGAATCTGAAAATGAAAAAAAAAATTATTATTTATAGTTTTTTACTTTTATACACGGTGTTCGCTGGTAAGTTTAACTTCTGTATTTTGTTTTTTGAATGTTTGAAATTCTAATATTTGTATGACATTTTTTGTCACATTTCAACCGATACATTCATCATTCTAATATGTATCGAATTTTTTCTTTAACTCATTCAAGTGTTTCTGGTTTTTATATGAAGTTGAGCCATTAAGCTGGAACAAACCAAGCCCAAATCCTTAAATTCATATAGCAAAAATATACCAGTCATGTTACGATAACTTGTACAAGTTCATTGTATTTCCACTTTGTAATAATTGATTGCTTCGTCACTTCCAAGCACGAACTATCAAAATTTCTGTTTACCAAACTCCCAACACAGATGTTAACCTTTCGGCGAACATCATGTATTTCCGGTTTTATTTGAATTAATATATCCAACAATGATCAAAAATTTCACGACACTTTTGTTTTTCTCTATTTATTGAAGTTTCAAAATAATTGTTTTGTGTGTAAACTGACAATCGAACCGTGTTTCCGGCTTTTTTGTAAGCCTTGTTGGAATTTTAGAGAAAATTTATTTTGTTTATATTTATAAATCTAATATAAAATTGTATGAAATTTCTTTTGAAACGACAGAATTTATTTTTATAAACTCAATTCGCATACTTTATCCAATGGTGTTCTTATGGTTACCTGGGTTTGTTCTTAGGGTTTAACGCTGAGTCTCTGGGTTATGATTAAATACAAAATCGCCGAGCCAGACCAAGGTTGACTGATTTCTATTCTCATTGCACTTGGCCAATATGGATTTTTCCACAATCTACCAAACATTTTGCTAGCTCGATTCCAAGGTAGGGCCAGTAATATTGGGGGTCAAAGTCCGACATGAAGTTATATTATAATTTGAGAGGTTATATCTTCTACAATAACATAAAACTAAAATCAATCGCGTAGATTAAAATAAAATTTTACATCATCGGTTGTTGCATCATAGACTGACTCCTGTTTAATCTAATTGCTAAAAATAAAGTGCCTCTTCCCGATGGGTTTTGTGAATAGCAAGAAAGTGAAGATAATAGCTCTTAAAAGCTTCGAGTAAAATGTTTAGCAAAGGTTATCGACCTAAGTGAGTTCCCAAAATATAAATTCTTAGGCTAGTAGTTTTTTTTTTTTTTTCTAAAGAAGTATTGATATATCCTGTGGATTTATAATCCTTTGAAGGATATATATTATATCAATAATTCTCGGTTTTGTAATTCTAATTCAGTAAATCCATATATTGGATTTGACTGGATTCGAACCGTCGACCCTAACAATGTATAGACTAGTGTTTTAACACACTCGGCTATACATCGCTTATGTCGTTACATCGACGTTAAGATCGACATCGACATCGCTTATGTCGTTACATCGACGCTTATGTCGTTACATACATCGTTATTAATATTGTTACAGTTATAACAAAATCATAACGAAGTATAACATAAAATTCTATTCAATTCAACATAAATGAAAACCCCTATATCAAATTCATAATGATGAAGACATCAATAGAATGATTATTTAAAAAAAGGAAATAAGTGAAACGAATGTTATTGTTGTTACATTACTTATTTTAACAGTTAAGGGACAAATAAACATTATTTCTAATTTTGTTTAAAGGAACATTTCGAAACTAAAGATGTTTAGAATACGATCGATTTTTCTAGATTCAAAGGAATAGTATTTAAGCAGCGTTTTTTTAGACAGAATTAATTAACTGTAAACGAATCGCTGTATCGTAAACATGAAACCGTGTAAATAAAAGAAACATTTTATTTTAATTGTGAATAAAGTTTTAAGTGTTATTTAATAGAAATTTTGGGAAAAATTTTAGACACTGTGAACTAGAAATTTCTACTACCAACCGTTGGCATTTTTCAAGCTGCTGTTGTGTTGATTTCTTGTTGTTGAAAAACAATAACGATGTTGAATACTTAATAAAACCTGGTGTTTTTTCTTATTTATCAGCGGAGAATCACGTTTATCGAATTGAGAGTAAGGCCAATTTGAAGCAAGGTTGAAAAACGTGATTATATTTTTAAATGGTTTGCTAATGTTGAGTTCTGGTATTATGTTATGTATCTTGTTTAAAAAACATTAAAGCCAGAACTCTTAGAAATAGTTGTGAATTAAAAATATCTTGATTTATGAATTGATAAAAAGATAGCCTGCAATATTCACACCACATTAGTAAACGTCGAAAACGTAAATTCAGCAGTATAAATATAATACAAGGTATTGTATAGGTTTTTAATTTAAAAAAAGTATAACAAACAAAAAACAATAAACTTAAATTTTGATATTAATGCAAATACTTATAGACGCTTATATTTGAAACTTTGCTATCATTTCTTTCAAAATACCAACAAATATTTTTAAAATGGAAATAAAATGCAAAAATAAAAAACACGGTGATACATATAAATGAAATTTCAATTCTCCAATGTAATATGTATTACGTTGTTCTAGCTTTCCACCATACGCTACTTTTTTATGGCGTCTACTATATAGCAGTACCGCTATCCTAGGAAACCATAGATTTACAGTATTTCAAACAAAAATATTTTAGAACATGAAACCAAATCATTATTTTGACATAGTTTTTTCTACGGTTGAACTAAAATTTACAATTTTCAATTTACGCTCATGATAAAATATACTATTATCTACAAATTATTTGAACTAACCTTTGTTTTAAAAAATATAATCAATCACAATACATACAGAAATTTATCTCCATAAATAATCAAATTAAAATTGGAAATTTCTTATAATTAACAGCAAACCAGTGTCGATCCAAGTTTTGTGAAAGTTATCAATCAACCAAATTGATCTCCATCAATTTTCGCTAAGTTTTTCTATGTAAAATTATTATTGACGAATCACATAAAAGAAATAATCTATATAAGGGAAAGTAAACGGTAACCGATGATTTTATTTCATCGATAATAAGCAAATATAATAGATAAACAAAAAAATTCCTAAAATTATCATAATTATATCTGAGGTATGTATATAAATTTAATAAGATTCTGTAACTCGTTATAGCTATTTACTTTAACTAAAACTTGTTAAACTTGAACTTATCGATTAAACGAAACTAATGTAATTTTTTCTCTTTCTTTTTGCAGTTTGCAAATGTTAATTTTAATAGTAGATTTGGTTTAAATTGAGAAAGTAAAATAATTAAATTCAAATTAAACGATTTAGAAAAAGTCGTAGAAAAAATTTCAGCGTTTAATAGCCGTTGATAATATAGAAATATTGTCAGACAGATTCGAAATAGTTTTTTAGACATCTTGAGCTTACCGATTCTTAGGGACAACGATTTTGTGTATTAACAATAAAATGTTATCAGTTGTTTTTTTTTTTTCATTTAATCCCAGCTTTAGGAAAGATAACATAATCTATGATGATACGGTCGGTAGTATACAGAAAGGCTAGAAAAAAAACTATCAATCGTTAAAACTTTTGGATCTAGACGAAACAATTAATAAAATTATAAATTTTTATTTATACTTTTATTAATTGTTTTGTCTAGGTTTTAACACAAATTTTTAAAAAATTAATTTCAATTTTAAATAAAAATAACTACAAAATTTAAGTGTTGATAGTTTTAATGTCAAAAATTGTTCTTACTTTTTTTCTGAAATATGTATTTAACTGTATTGACAATTAAAACTAGATTCCAATTAGCTGCTAAATTGTGCTTCAGTTACAAAATCAATTTCACCAACTATTTAATTGACTAAATTTGTTTTTTAAATAATTGTAGTAGTAGTTTATGCATCAAGGGAGTATTAATAAAAGGTAGTGGCAATGAATTTCACAATATCTGTGGAGCTTGCGATACTTACATCAAAAGACTTGATGTAATTCCTCGCGTCCTCATTATATAATAGTAGCATAATAGTAGCACAATCTTAATTTTCTCGTATCGGTAGCACAAGTGGTTGCACGTGGTAACATGTTGCGCGGTCGCGGGAAAAAAGTGCCGTAGTATAAGAGGTAGCACAAGAGTAGCATAATGGTAAAAGAAATATTGGTAGCACAAAACAGTACCACAACAGTCGCATATCGGTAGAACAACAACGGTCGCACAATAGAGTATCACATTAGTCGCATATTAGTTGGCTCTCGATCATTGACTTCCTGTCAAATAAATAAATAATTTATCGAAATGATATTACTTTGAACGAAACCGCAAAAAAACAATAGTTTTAAAAAACTTCATTCGGGGATCTTAAAAATATACAACCACACAGTGCAACTATTAATTTCATATAGACGAAGGGTTAAAGTTACGGCCCACGCTGTGGTCTGAGGATCGAAGCCACGGTAAGCCAAAAACATTGATAATCAACCCATTTTTATCTTTACAGGATACATTGTCGCCGTTACAAGGATTCTCACGATTGATAAAAAAGTCTAAGCGGCACGTATATCCGCTAGAAATAGGTAGATTTCGGGGTCAGACAGTTTTGTGTACAAATAGAATTAGATGTGTCAGATTGGTTTACATAAAAAATTTAAGTAGAAACAGAATAATTCAAAAAAATTATCAAATCAAATTAAATACATTAACCAAAACAATTTTATCAATGCGATTTCGGAACAGTTTTATTTAATTTGGTTAAAACTACTTTTAATAACATATTAAATCCACCAAAGAGCAAATTAACGTTCTCACTACGTCACATCTACAATACCACAATACATGATTTATAATCAAATATTATCAAACAACTGTTACACCTTAAATAATACAAATATCTATCAATTTAGGAAAACTTTTGTAAATGTGTAATCAATATACATACATATTATATTCATTTCAACTAAACCATTTCCAAATAGCCAAAGAAAATATTCCTTAATTTAAAACAATAATAAATAACTCAGCTTTGTTTTAATTTTTTTTTTAAATTTTGCGAAAAAAAAATGAAAACTCAAAAAAAGAAACAAAAGAAAATTTATTTAATATTTCTAGGGGATATTTTTATATTTTTGTGGAATTTGTTGTTGTAATTGAATGGCATGCATTAGGCATAATGCTAATTACATTGAAACCTCTTGGGTTAGAACGCTGAAAATCTCTGAGGTTATAGTTGAAAAGTTTATCTAACAGCTAATATAAGTTTAAACAACATAAACTCATAAATGATGAAAGCATGGCCGTTTGCGTTTGTTTTCGTTTTAACAGCCCCAGGGTCTCAACCTCTGAGCTTGAATAATTTTTTTTTATTTTAAAAATATTTATGTTTTATCTACGTGTGTAAAAGTTTTCATTTGTGAGCTTGGTCATTTTCATCTATATCGAGGACAACAAAGTTCAGTACATTTTTAAAACAGCTGATTTTTCAGGAACCTCTTGCGCTGAGGTTTTCATTTTGACAAAAATGATAAAAAATAGCTCAAATATTCAATATTTATCAATTTTATTTAAACATTATGATTCAAACGGAAGTTATAACGCCTTAGATTTTTCGAATTTTAAGGCTCTAGCCGCTTAAATGGTACCCCGATATGGCCAGTTCGCGAACTTGTCCAAGAGATTGTTTGCCGCGATATACACACAAAATATTTTTGTGACCATCGCAATGCGACCTCCAAGTCTTGATAGCACAAACGGTAGCAAAAAAGTAATATAACAGTAGCACAACAGCGGTCGCATATTATGGTACCAGTAGGTTAGGCATCATTCGGTAGCATTATAACGATAGAACAACGTTCGCATATCGGTAGCATAAACTCCAGATTTTTGCGGTGTGTTTGCGGGGTTATTTCGACATGACTGTGAAACTAGGTGAAATCTTTCCATTCGAAGTTGGGTTGGTTCTCATATCAAAGTTCTGAGTCAAAGGATTTACAGTTTATTAATAGATAATCGATAGTATGGTATATTAATGAAGTTTAAAATAAAATATTGCGGTGTGTAAAACTTTTCGTATATTTTACCTTTTCTCCATTCTTCTTTCAGTGAGAGAAACATAAAAAAATATAACATACCCAAAAACAGAAGTGAAAATAAAAAAATATCGTTCTTACTCCTAGATTATATTAGAAAGGGTTGGACAGGTTGCACGAGGCAGAACTTGTCCTCGCACGCAGACTCTACGGTCCATAGCGCCGCAGCGCTCCTGAATAGAAAAAAAATTCTAATTCTAATTTCCTAAGTTTTTTACTTCTAAATAGAAATAAATATTTTCTTTCAAATACTCACAAACTTAAGTTTTACTTTAAATTTTATAATTTTCTTCGTTTTGAAAATATAATCATAGATTGTATTACTAGTGCGAACGCGTTAGCCAAACAAGAGTGTAGTGCTAGTAACACGCACTAGTTTTTGTAACAAATGCATTTAATTGTTGATTATATAATTTATTAATCAAATTTATAAAATATGGAGGGGCTGAAATCTCACAGTACTGAGATATCAAGACTTCGGTCTGGGTTAAGGATTTTGATATAGTTTTCGGCAAAAAACTTTTATGAGGACATGATTTTTAGTTTTAGGCAGTGATGTATATCAAACTCATAACTCTTTGTTAAAGTACAAGTATTTTTTTATCTCTGTTTAGACATTTATTACAAAACTAACACGAAACATCAATACGATGTCGGAAAATTATAACAGATCATAAATTAACATAATTTAGTGAAAAGATGATACAGAGATGATACTCAGCAAACTACTCAAAAACCTCTCCATTTAACGTTTCGAGAAAATATTACAAAACCACAAATTCATATTTCTTTCAAAATTCCAAAAATATCGTAAAATTAAATAAAATCAAACTTTTCTCAAAATTCCAAAAATATTCCAAAAATATTTCAAAAATTAGAATAAAATCAAATATTTAAACTTTTTCTAAATTCCAATAATATTCCAAAAATTCTTAAAAATTCAAACTTTTCCAAAATTCTAAAAATATTATAAAAATCATTACAAAATCAAAAATTGAAACTTTTTTCAAAATTCCAAAAATTATAATGAAATCAAAAATTTAAAATTTTTCAAAATTCTAAAAATATTCCAAAAATTCTTACAAAATCAAAAATTAAAACTTTTTCAAAATTCTAAAAAAATTTCCATGTCCAATATCATTTTCAATTACATTTACGTCATAAAAACAGCTACATTTTTTTTTCCAAAAAATTGGCTATAAAAATAAATGAAATCATTTTTTGACACACTTGACATTTTTTTTTTGACAAACTTATAATGCCATAATTCTCTATAATAATAATAAAATTTCATGTCATTATTAATTTCATGTCATTATTAATTTTATTTTTTTCCAAAAAATTGGGTAAAAATGTAAATAAAAATCTTTCTTTTGACACACTTGACAACATTTTATTGACAAACTTATAATGCCATAATTCTCAATAATAATAATAAAATTTCATTTCAAACAAATAATTTATTTTATTTTTTTCCAAAAAATTGGGTAAAAAAATAACTAAATATCTTTCTTTTGACACACTTGACAACATTTTTTTGACAAACTTATAATGCAATAATCTAGTTTTTGATCTCACATACCAATCCATACCATCAAGATTTCTCCAAATTCAATGTTCCTACTCGTAATCACTTAAAATGAACGTTTGTTAAGCCAAAAATATGAAAATTTGCTGTTTTTGACACACTTAATGATTTTTTTGACACACTTCTGGTACAGTTATCGAGCACAGCGTCCTTTCGGACCTGTTCCTTGAGTATACCTATTTTTAGAAAAAAAAGTTTTTGAAATCTCTCCAGCGGTTTTCCCTTTAGCGTAGGTAATGACGGCCGGCAGACAGACATACATTTTTTTTTTGCTTTTTTGGAATCAGTAGGTTCTAAAACGTCGAGAAATGCCAAAAAAGGTGGGGGTAAGATTTTCACTTTTGGCTCATGAGTTTAAGATATCTAAATATAAACTAAAGTGCGGCATTTTCGTTGTAATATTTGTATCAAAATTATAGGTAGATTCCAGTTCGCTGCTAAATTGGACTCAACTGCCAAAATTAAATTTGATTTCATAAAATACACCAATTTTCCAAATTTAATTTCATAAACTCGAACTCAAACAATTTTACGTACGTACCCAAAAAAGTACGATTTTTGCACGGAATTCCATACCCATTTTTCATTTATGAATGGGAATGTATATGTGTTAAGAATTAAAATCAGTTTATCTCTTGCTATACCATAGGCATAGATGTCATTGATTTTTGTTGACCCAAAGTGTCAGGCAAAATTTATATTGAATTGAATACTAATGAATACTGAATTAAATTAAGTAGTTTAATAAATAAATGATCAAAACAATAAAACTTTGTTTAATTTACATATGAAATTACATTACATCTAGGGCGAACTATTATTGCACACAATCTTTACATATTTCATTCGGAAAGCGCATGGGATTTGGTAAGAAAATGAGCATTTAATGGGTCTGGAATGCGTACGGAAAATTCGTACTCACCAATACATACATACAATACCAAAAATATTGGACTTGAAAAATTGTGACAGAGTTAATCCGCCAAGGGTACGGAAATCCGTGCTTTGAGAGACACCTATTCCGAGTATTCCGTGCAATTTTCAGTGCGAAAAGGTACGACTTTCCGTGCGCATTGATTATTGGGTTGTCACAAACATTCAACGTGTGAACAACATTACAGTGTCACAAACATACAAACAAATAGTTTAAATAAATATAATACATATTATAATATAAATAAATCTTAAAAATATATACATAGCAATCCGGGTACAACAACGAATATCAAAATTCTTAAAATACATAGTCGTCCATGTAAAGTTTTATACTAAAAATATCTTAACAGCTGGTTTGTATTTTGAAAACTCAAAATAATGGTTATTTCTTGTAAGTCAGATTGTTTTGGGTTGTGTTTAAGTTGGTTTTACTATATGTTAAGTTAGCTAAATAATTAATATTATTGTAATAGATAAATTATTGATTTCTACTTCTTGTTGCTGTATGTAATGTGTCATTGACATACAGCTTTATTACAATTTGAAGTTTCAAATCTTATATAAAAAGGCGTTCTTAGTTTATAACTAAAATATACTATCAAATCAACAAATATTTTATGCTTCACAATGATATAAAGTTGTTATAATGTCTATAGGATACGCTATGAATAACCACATTCATAAAAACCGGGGCGTTATGAGAGGGCATTATAAATTCATAACGCCCGCTATTAAGACGCTTGAAAACTAAATGAAATTATTTTTACTGTAGTTTTGTCTACAAAATGTAAATAATTCTTATTCAATTTAAACTAGTAAAACATTATTACATTTGTTTGCAAAATTTTAAAAACATTTTAGTTATTAAATGTTCAAATGATTTTCAAAACGATCAAATTATTTTAAACGTCATACAATGTTTTTGTCATACGCTACAAAATTTAGAAGAATTTGTTTCACATAGCAACGTACAAACAACAAATAATTATTTTAAACTTTAAAATAGTTATTTTCTTGGCATACTAGAATACATTTCAATTTTTTTTTTGCATATCAATATAGGTTAACAAATTAAATTCTCTCTTAGTTTTTAGCTTATTAAGTGAAGCATAAAATCTTGTATGCACCACTGGCGTTATTGGGTACTGCGCCCATCAAGCGACATCCATCCAAAAACCTTCATAACGCCCTTGGTAAAACACATTTTCAAACCTAGTTATCATGGCTGAAAGTTGAAGTTAACGCCCGTAAAATAAAAACCCGTTGCTATATGAAATATTAGTATATTTTTCTACTTTACCGACCGTAAAATAATCACCCGTAAAATATTCATAACATTAGAACAAATAAATTAGTATATTACATACCTAGCGCTGTAAATAGCATTTTACATGCGAGTGAAAATAATGCGCACGAGACGCGTAGCGGCGAGTGCAGTACCTTCACGAGAATGGAAAATGGTTTGCAGCTCGAGGTTTGTTATATACTTTTTCTACGACTTTGTTTTAATGCCCAAACGCATATAATTACTTGAAAAAATGAACTACTAATTATAAATTAAATGCAAATAGTTTACAAATTGTAGTAGGCTTTGCATTATTCTATGTCAAAATGAACTGAAATTTTTAATTTTTAAAAATCAAATTTTTCTTTAAATAAAAATGTTTATCGACGACTACTAAAGAATATATACTTTTCCTGCGTATATCTTTCATTGTAATTGTATTCATTCCTTTCTGTATATCAAATTCTTTTTTATTTATTTCATTCCATTTTATTTATTCAAAATTTCCCTAACAAATTAAAAACTTGATTTGTTGGAATAGTAATATAAACAGACAAAACAAGAACAATTCATATAAAATAAACAAACATGTTTTGTTTTGTTTTATATTTCATAGATTTATTTCAATATGGCGATATAAACTTTTACAGGAAAACTTGAATGAAATTATTTGAAATATTTGTAGTCGTGGATAAAATAGTATCTTGTATTCGCTTAGGATGAAGGCAATTCTTCACTTGGTGATTCCCTCCACTCGCTACGCTCGTTCCGGGAAACTTCATCCTCGTGAAGAATTGCCTTCATTCTAAGCTCATACAAGAATCTACTATTCTTTTTATTAAAAGTGTTTCGTAATATATATAAGAAAATCCATTACCGCACACTTTTTTTACTTACCGTACACTTTTTGAAATAATCACTTTACATGTCATGGATAGTGTGATGTAATTTATAATTTGCTGTGATAGGAGTAGAAAAAAATATTTTTCTACTCCTATCACAGTAAATTATAAATTACATCACAGTATCCATGACATGTAAAATGATTATTTCAAATAGCGTGCTGAAAGTAAAAAAAAGCGCGCGGTAATGGATTTTCATATATATATTACCGCACGCTTTTAATAAAAAGAAAAATTTAATTTTTAAAAATTAAATATTTCAATTCATTTTGACACAGAATAATGCAAAGCCTACCACAATTTGTAAACTATTTGCATTTAATTTATAATTAGTAGTTCATTTTTTCAAGTAATTATATGCGTTTGGGCATTAAAACAAAGTTGTAGAAAAAGTATGTAACAAATCTCGAGTTGTAAAGCATTTTCCATGCTCGTGAAGATACAGCACTCGACGCTACGCGTCTCGTGCGCAATATTTTCACTCGCATGTAAAATACTATTTACAACTTTAGATATGTAATATACTATTACAAACGACAAATAGTATTGCGATGAATGAAAAATATTTGGTAGGCGTATGTTTGAAATATATATTTTTCGTTTATTTTATTTAAGAACAAAATTGAATAATTTTTGTGGATGTGTTACAAAACAGTTATTTACATATCGAGGGCTTAAAGTAGAAGATTACGCCTGCCGTTCATATTGAAGCCCGACGCGAAGCGAGGGCATTTATTGAACCAAGGTCGTAATCTTTCGTTCAGCCTGAAGTTGTGCGTAAAACGTTGTATATACACTCAGGTTGAAAGGAAGATGACGCCCTTGGTTCAATAAAAATCCTCGCTTCGCGTCGGGCTTCAATATGAACGGCAGGCGTAATCTTCTAAATTTCCATCTTTTGCTATCCCCTAATCAAAATTAATTCATTAAAGAAAGTTGTAGTATCGCAACATATCTAAATTCTATTGTACGAATAAAAAAAGTAAAAAAAAATATGCCAGAATTGTGAAAAATCATACTCGAAGCATATTTGCCAAGTTTAATCTAAATCAATTATCAGGAACTGATGTTATTGAAGTTTCAAATAAAAAGGTGCTCGGAAGGTCCACTTACCATTTTTCCAATACCGTCTAAAAATTAATCAGTTCTTTGTCGTTCAAATCAGGTGAGTTCAGAGTTTTATGGTGCAGTTTTATGGTTTTGGGGCACACCTCTGATCGCATTGTACCTCAAAAGCTGATTATTATCTTCTGACACTAATTGAAATAATTTTCATCATAATCAATTCATTATTGTATGCTGTAGTGTGGATAAACGCCCTGAAGAATATAATATACAAAACAAATTTTTACAGGAAGTGAAAAACCGGCAGTTGGGCTGTGGAACTGTTATGCACCGTACTAAATGCTAATGTACCAAAATTCATCAAATTCGAAGATACAACTTAAAAAAACATAGGTGCTCTGGAGACTGACTCTCCAACTTTTTCTTCAATATCGCTCAAAAACTAATCAGCTCCTTGTTATACATATTTGCATTTTTTGTTAAAGTTCATCAGAATTAATTAACGAACAAATGTTGTATGCTCTCAACAAACATTAAAAACATAGCGAAAAAAATCACCTGTTGTATGATGAACCCCCTCTCCCTCTTTGTCCAATGTACCCCAAAATCTAATAAAATATTTCTGATAATGATTGAAACCTTGCTATTTTGTCCAATTTTGAAATGAATATCTTTCATTTTCAAGCTAACTTGGATCAAGTACCATTTACCAAAGTTTGCGTTTTTGTCACCCACCGACTTTCTTTTTTTGGCTATTTAGGTTCAGGAGTTTTCAATTGTCGTGAAGTTAAAAAGTATAACAAATAATTTACAAATTCCAGAGTTAAAACTAAAATTACAACTTAACATAATAAAATCATTAACAGCTGTAAAAGTACATTATAAGAACAACACAAATATCATCTTGAATTTCCTATAAACGTTAATAATAAAAAAACAAGTTTTGTATAAATAAATTAATAATCTTAATAATGTCTTGAGAAAAAGTAAAATGAAACTAATGTTATTTTTAGAGGAGAAAAGAAAGACCTCGACAAAGACCTAGTTAAAATATAGCTGGAACCATAACAGTAATAAAAATATCTTTGACTATAAAGTTTCAAAGATCATTTATCTTTGAGTATTAATTTTTTTTAAACCTGTTTTTCTAAAGCCTAATTAGTCATTTAATTTTTTTTTTTTGTAAATTAATAAATTGTAAATTTTATTCAGTTAGTTTTTAATTCCATAAGAAATTTCGATTTCGCAAAATCTTATTAAATGTAAAAATTTGAATATAATTATGTATTTAGGGGATTAGGATAGAGTTTTAGTACTTTTTGTAGAAAGTAAAAGTTAATGGAATTTTTTAAAATATATTATAATCGTGAAGAAAAGCCTCGAGATTTAATTTCAAAATATTTAGTTAAAATTGAAATAGTTTATTTCCGAGAAACGAAAATAAATAAATGTCTCTGATAAAGTCATCCAACTTCCTGTTCCATAGAGTAAACCATCCAACTTCCTGTTCTAATTGATCAAATTAATCTGTGCAATGTGCACATTTCATAGGAAGTAAAATCCAATTTTTTTAGGTTTTAAATTCCGATTGCATAAGAAATTGACACAATTGTGAATGTAAATAAAAGTAGATGTAAAGTTTTAATTTTTTTTTTGTTCGTATAATTCAATTAAGAATTTGTTGTATGGTCGTAACTAACCAACAACAAAAAAATAAATATTGATTATTATGTGGTTTATACTTCATACTATAAAACACAGTAGAATATTGGACAAGGTCGAGCAATAAGTAATATTACAAATTGAAATTTTTAATATTTATACAAGCACAAACTTTATCAAAGATTTCAATGGAGTGAATATTTTTGATTAGATTCAAAGCTTTCTGGGCAATATGGTGTTATTATCTGTTGTATTTATGTTTCTTAGGAAATTAAATGAATGTATGTATCCACGTTTTTATACGTACAAAGATACTATACACCTTTAAACATTAATTAATTAGGTATATATCATGTTCTTTTTGTTCGCCATTTCTTATTTAAATGCGAAGAAAAATTTGCGTTAAAGAGGGAAAAACTGACATTTGTCTAGGACCTCCCTTTTATAAGGGGTTTCCAATCCGCAATTTATGGTACAGTTATTATTGAAAATTATAACATTTTTATTTATTGGATTTTTTGCATTACATTTCCAGACATTACTTTGTGTCAATTCATAGGATGGAAACATTTCGTTATACTTAACATCCGTTATACAAGTCACGAGTGCATAGCCATTATTGATTGTTTCCAATCAATGTGAAATCAATGGCTAATATTTTTTCCATATTAGACAAAATTATGGGAATTTGTATTATTGCGGATCTTTGTAAGGAATTAAACTTAAGTAGTTAAGGAAATAATTTGATTTTTTTCCAGTTTAATTCGATGGTTCAATTCATCACTAGACACGGTAAATTTAGAGAGCACTTGAAATGCTCTGAGTATGATAATTTACGATATGACCTTAGATCGTACCTAAACGACAACTTAACAGTAGAATCACTTAGTATCTTGCCGTCGCTACCGTATTGTTAACGTTTTAAAAAGATTCTCCCATGACGCTCTTGAGCGATTGAAATGTTGAAACCAGGACCAGTCCTTAAGGCAGGACAAACTAGTTCCAGTGATAGCAGAATATGCTTATCAATAAGTATGTACACCATTGACATCTCCGAGTTTAGGGATGTAAAAGAGCAACTTTAAATCTTTGAACTGAATCTAACATTATGTACCTTTTTTTGTGGCAGCTTGCACTTCTTCTATTGTTGAGTAAGGCACAAACACTTTACTTGACAGAGCTATACTGCCAGCACTTCAAGTTGATTTGTTGTAAGTTCGTTGCTTTAAGAATATGACTTTGGATCTTGAGTGGAAAACTTTTGCCCTATTCCGCGCATTGGCAAAACACTCTTTTAAATTTGCACTAGCGTCATGGTAGTTTATTTTTCGTTTCATGTGTGTTTCTTTTTCCTTTAAGTTTCGTTAAGGCTTTCCTGGCGCAAAGAGAATCTGTTTGGAAGGTTTGGGTGTTCCTTTCCGAGCAGAAATTTGTTGGGGCTCAAATATTGCAATGTTCAGGTTTGCCCTAGTTCGATTAAGCGCTGATAATGAGTGTAATGATTTTGCCCAATTGGGACCTGATGGGGATAGCCGAATCAGGCCCTGATCAAGTTCACCATATAAAATAAATAGGGCAAACCCCAGTAAGGTATTTTGTACCAAGCCCTGATCAGATTGCCTAGCTAGGCCGGATATATTCAAATTAGGTTTACCCCAAATGGGTATTCTAGTTCAGGCCCAGAACAGGCCCACATCAGATTGCCCTAATAGGGCTTGCCCGTTCTGAGCCTGATCACGCCCTGACTGTATTCAGGCTTTCCCTAACTAATTTATACTTGGGTTGTTAACCATTTTTCTCGGAGTTTTTGTTTATGTTCAACGTTTTGATGGTAATGGTGGTCAAAACATTTGTTTCGGGGATTGCGTGATCGCTTTCCGATATGTGTTTTAAGTTCTACACTTCTACCAATTTGAGTATTGAAGTCACTTATTATGATTTTTATATATTTTAAGTCTTTATCCTCATCTGTTTTGTCTTCGGTAGGTGCATGAACATTGATGATCGTGTTTTTAATAAAATGTGTTCTGTAGATAGGCATTACAATATGTGTCACAACAACACATAAAAACTATTTAAGATCAAGGTCCCAGTTCCCACAACAATATGCGTTTTAAGTTGTTGATGGACGTAAATTTGGTTTTTTTTTGCATTTTTGCGTTGACGAATGGATAATTAAACAATAAATCCTATCACATATAAAATATGACATAGGCCAACATTTCATGATAGGATTGAGAAAATAAAATAAAAAAAGAGGTAAAAAGCAAATTTGTTTTAAAAATGTGCAGGCACAAAATTACAATGGGGTGGAAAAATAATCAAGCCAGTGGCATATTCTTTGATCAAGTAACGAACTGTCTTCTTCAATGATTAAAGCGCAGATAGGCACTTTCTGGCCTTCTTAGTCCTTATAATTCCAGTATATCCAGTGTGTGGCTATCAACATGATTTTTTTATAATAAATTACAAAATAACATCTCTGAATATCCGAAGTGACTATGCCATGAGGAAGGAATGTTGGTTAGGTTTCTTTGATTAATTTATGAACGCTGAATTTAAGCTCTTAAAGTTTTCAGGGAAAACCTATGACAGTACGGCATTAAAGGCCTCTGTTGAAAAAGTCACGTTTTCAGGCTAAAGCCTACACCTAATTATTTGAACCATAAAATGATAGGCCGCTACAGTTGCTCTGGCTTGTGAGTTATTGGAGATTTCCTGGTCTTCTAATGCTTAGCACGTTCCATGATCACATTTTTAAATCTTTGTGCGGGTACAGTTTCCGGGATTGTTATTGTAATGATTCTGAGATGCGCCGAGGCCAGTGTACACAGTTAATAGCAACTTCGGTTTTACGGAAATGGTAGTTAGTCCTTCTCCCAGCCAAAATTTTCGTGAGTTCGTTTTTATCGGTTTCGTTTTTTATCTTAATGTTACCGGACAATCCTTTAACACGTTTATACAGAGAGCCGCTTGCTCCTAGATAAACGCCCGTTCCAAGCTGTTCCAAACATGGAGAACAGACACTTGAGTTGCATTAGTTTTATTGTGCCAATGACTCGTCATGATGTTGAATCATTGACTATAAGCAAAAGCAGCATATGCACTGATCCTTTCAACTATACCAATGCAATTCTGTCAGTTTTAGCCAGGTAGCACGGCGTGGACGTAGAATTTTGGATTCCCTTTAGGCTCTTTAAATATGACGTTAAGTGGAGTGGAACATATCTACCTTTTTGTAAGAATCCTTTGTCTCGTTTTACGCGATTTCGATTTGCACGGCTACCCATGGAACCTATCTTCCGCGTAAATCAAGGGATGGTGTAATAAAATAACGAAGCGGAACGTTATTATTAATTTATTAATAATAATAATAATAAACAAAATGATCTAGAATGAAAGAATGTAAAAACTGAAAACAAAAGTTTTACATTTTCTAAAATGGCTGGTTTCATTCAACTTTTTACAAAATAATATTTTCGAAATATTAAATTTGATGATTTTCATCTAAATTTATTTTTTTTTTCTAAAATTATGTGCGCAAGAAATTTGTTTGTGAAGGCAATGAAAACAAACAGAAAAAACAAACGAGGACTTTGAATAATTAATTGCATTGATTTAAAAAAATTATTATGTTTTTTTATATCCTTTGTTTGCCTTGTTTCATGTCGTCGGTTTCCTGATATGTATTTAAATATATTTTTGTATAATATTAAGAAAATAATGGAAAATTAATATTATTTTTTATATGTAAACTAAATATTAAAATTTTTGTTTCTTGCATTTAAATTGTAGCATTACAAAAATGAACGCATCATTTACAAATGCAATCACACAGATAAATTTTCAATTTTTTTTTTTTTTTTTTTTTTTTTTTTTTTTTTTTTTTTTTAAGGCGTTCATGCTCCATGTAGGAGCGTTGCCAGGCTAATCAGCTTCGAATATTCACCACGGTCATTCGCAACAGCGACATAGTTACCATGGCAGCCGATTTTTTTAAGGTCGTTTATTACGTCAGTCTCCCATTGTAGTCGTGGTCTTCCTCGCGGTCTACCACTCCCTGGGGTACTAACGTACATTTTTCTAATCATTCCAGACTGTGAATCGGCTCGTAGAACATGCCCAAACCAAGCAATCCTGTTAGAACGGATACAACCTATTATATCAGGACCCTCAAGAAGGTCTCTGATCTCAAAGTTATACCGGGTTCTATACTCTCCATCGTCTGTCTTAAGTGGACCAAAAATGTAGCGTAGGATCTTACGCTCAAATACAGATAAATGCGATTCGTCATTTTGTGTAAGGGTCCACGTTTGTGACCCATACATCACAACCGGTCTAATCAATGTCTTGTATAACTTGAGCTTGGTGTTAGTTGATACATACGGTGATCCAAGGAGAGGTTTAATTGAGTAGAAAGTTCGATTACCTGCAGCGGTTCGAGCTTTAATATCTGTAAGTATGCTGTTGTTTGAGTCAAGCATTGACCCCAAATATTTAAAAGATTCAACTCCCTCAATTCGTTCATCGCCGCACATCAAATCTTTCTTCTCAGCCTCTCTTGAAACATTCATATGTTTGGTTTTATTGTAGTTAATTTGCAGACCAATTTTCCTAGCACCACTCTCAAGCGACTTGAAAGTCTCACTCATAACAGCTTCACTTCGGCCGAGGATGACAACATCATCAGCGTAAGCAATCATCTGTACTGAGTTTATTGACAAGATATTGTTATTAGTCGGTAGTTTCTTTTGACGGCACACATATTCCAAGGCTAGATTAAAAAGTATAGGAGAGATAGCATCACCTTGTCTTAATCCGGAGTCGACTTTAAAAAATTTTGATATTTCGTTCTCTACTCGCACACAGCATTGAGAGTTCTGTACTGTCATTTTGCATAGTGATACCAGTTTACCAGGAATTCCCATTGACACCAGAGCAGACCATAGAGTCTTTCGTTCGAGAGAGTCGTAGGCCTGCCTGAAATCAATGAAAAGTTGGTGCACAGGTATGTTGAACTCTCGACACTTTTCCAAAATCATCCTTATCGAGAAAAGTGCATCGGTGGTACCTCGGCCCCGCCGGAAACCACACTGATATTCTCCAAACAGTTGTTCAGCAAAAGGATTGATTTTGGATAGCAAAATGTAGGAAAAGATCTTATATGCTGTGCAGAGGAGAGCGATTCCTCTGTAGTTTGCACATTGTAGGCGATTACCTTTTTTATGGATTGGTATCAGCATAGCTTTGTTCCAGTCCTGTGGCATGGTTTCAGTCCTCCAGATCATTTGAACAAGTTCAAACAATCTTGAGGATAGAGTTTCGCCACCATGTACAATCATTTCGGATGTTATATCGTCGATACCAGGTGCTTTATTGCATTTTAATTTTGACAGCGCCGCATCGAATTCCTCTTTGGTGGGTTCGTCTACATGTACCTTTGACGCACGAATAAGCTTTGCTCGTCGCCCGACTTGTTGCTGGTCACTTAAGATGAGAAGATTCTCAAAATAAGCGGCCCAAGTATCTAAAATATTTTTAAGGTCTACTTGTAGCTCCCCATCTTCGTTTTGAATAGCAGTCGATATAGTTTGAGGGCCCTTCCTTAAGGTTTTAACCTGTTGAAAGAAGTTACGCGATTGATGTTCCTTATTGAAGCTTTCAATCTCCTCACACTGTCTCTTCCACCATTCTCTCTTCGTTCGTCTACATAGCTTTGTAACGGCTTGTCTTGCCAGTTTATAGTTCTCCTTCGTGGACCTGGTGTTGCGTCCTTGTAGACACTTCAGATAGCAATCTCTTTTGTATTGAATAGCGTCAAGACATGCTTGGTCCATCCATGGCTTCTGGGAGTGGTTCTGTGGTCGTCCAAGTATTCCCTCAGCAGCGCTTAAAACAGCATCTTTGAGCAAATACCATGACTTATCGACGTCTCCATTAATGGTTTCTGATTTCTCCAATGTTTCGGCAATATGGATTTGATATCTCTCTTCTGTTTCAGCATTCTTTAATGATGAGATGTTAAAACGATTCCGTTGATTGAATTTTGGAATGCCTGGATTTGGGAAGTGGAACCTTATCGTTGCACATACAAGGAAGTGATCACTTCCAATGTATGCACCTCTAAAGGATCGCACATCCCGAACGCTCGAAAAGAAACGTGCTGTTACTAGAACGTGATCAATTTGATTTCGATTGTTTCCATTCGGTGAGACCCAAGTCTGTTTATGAATCGATCGATGCGGAAAGAACGTACTGGCAATTCTCAAATTATTTGATAATGCAAACTCAGTCATTCTCTCACCATTATCATTCGAATTCAAATGCAGGCTGTTGGGACCCACCACATTTCCATAAGAGATATCTCCTCCAACCTGTCCATTAAAGTCACCAAGAACCATAATGAAGTCGCGTGTTGGTGTTTGTTTCATAACCTCTTCCAGTGCTATGTAGAAATTATCCTTCTCGTCGACGGTCTTAGCTTCAGTAGGTGCATGCACGGCAATAAGAGAAATATTGTTATATGTACCACGTACACGTAGGTAGCAGATCCTCTCACTGACCGGGATGAATTTCATCACGGCTTCTTGTATACGTGCACCAACAAGAAAGCCAGTACCAAATTCTCTTCGAGAAGGATGACCACTACAGTATAGAGAGTGACTATCCAAATCTTGTTTTCCGATTTTCAATTTAGAACTTTAAAATACGCAAAATACGACCGCTAATTACATTTGTCGTAATGACGTTACCAAAAATATTAGATACACTCGTGCACCATACACATTATGGTTGTCGGGTAAAGTACAGTTTTTGGTAACACTCGATTCGATAAAAAAAACTTTCGCTGTCAGTCTCTCAAAATATAGAATTACTTATATCGAAAATATAGAACATTATAGAATGAAAAATTTTAAAACAAATTTACAAGACCGTGATTTTAGCACCAACTCAGATGATGCCTTATTTGACCTGGAAAAATTTGTTTTTTGATCGCAGTCACGTCACAGCGCTTTCAAATAAATTAAAAAAATTGTTTTCTGAGCTTCGTATTATAACAAATGATAATGAACGTTCCATGTAAGGGCGTTGCCGAACTACCCAGCTTAGAACATTCACCCCAGTTATTCGCAATAGTGGTATAATTACCAGGGCAGCTTTTTAAAGACGTTCATTATGTTCGTGCCCACTGTGGTAATAGTCTGCCTCGCGTTCAACCAGTTTTAAAGTCATCTCGATTTTAGATCTACAAAGTCTGTATCTCCCAAGATAAGCGAAAACAACAGACATACAACAAAGAAAAACAGACTGACAACAAAATGAGACACATGAATAAATAATAATTTACTCTATCTACGACATGATCAGAATACTAGTTGCTATTATGCACACTTTTTCAATTCACTTCCTATTCATACAGCTAAATATGAGGGTCGGTTAGAAATTTCGAATAGAATGAAGTTGTATGTTTTGATATATGTTAACGAAGTTTGAATTTTCTTGATTGAAATTAAAAATATATTTATTGATTTACCATTGTATCGATAAGCTGTATTAAAAATTTAAATTAAACTAAAATAAATAATTCATTGAACCTTGCAATACAATAAACAACTTAATTGAGCTTAGTGAATTGATACGCATAGACTGTATTTTCTATGACTAGACAATTTAAATTTATTTCAATTATAGTCGAATTATGTTAAGTACGAGTGACTCGAGTTACTTAACTTTAACATGCACAAAGAAAATTGGCAATAAAACATTCAGAAAGTTAGATATACTTATTGTGAAACAATTTCTTTTTAAATTGAATTATTAAGAAATGAGATTTCGTACAAAATATCAATATCACTTCACATTTCACAACAATTGAAATTATTATTGATTGATTTTAATGGAATTGAAACATTTTAAAAATTTAATTTGAATGACTCACATCATCTTTAAAATTAAGTAAACTTTTTGAAGATACATATTAAAATTCTCAAATAATTTGATTATGTAAATTTACATATTTATGATTTATGTGTTGAAAAAAGAGATTGCATCTATCATCTGGCTAATTTTATAAAATAAATTGTTATGAAACAGAAAATTTTAAAATTATATCGATAGTCACGTAAATATATACTATTTTAAATGAAATTTTTTTTCAACACCCAATCAAAAACACTCAATTCGCACGTTTTTGTGTGCGATTTTAAGGAAGATTTTATATAAAAACTAGCGGGACCCGGCGTGCTTTGCTACGCCTATAAAAAAGTTTGTGCGCGTACATTTTGTTGAATTAGCAAAAATAATTTCAAAGAGTCGGAATAAGAATAGAAAGCGTATTTTTTAATTTTTCCGTTTGGGAAATAGGAATAACAGAGAGCATTAGCATTCTAGCTGATCAATCTAGATGGGTTGAGAATCGAACGGCATGTCAAAATTTGAAAGTGATTGGTAAAGAGTTTTGGAGAAACTTTTAAGCTTGTTGTCGAATTTCCAATTCGATTAGCATTCGCACTATTAATAAGTCACAAGGCCTAACAATGTCAATTTGTGGGCTGGACCTAGAAACCTCGTGCTTTTCGAAGGTCAATTATATGTTGCGTGTTCGAGGGTTGGAAAACCTTCAAGTTTTATCGTATATGCCCCGGAAAATATTGCAAAAATTATAACAATTTCAAAATTTGAAACTTTTTACAAAATTTCAAAAATTATAAAAAAATCAAAAATTCAAACTTCTTCAAATTCTAAAAATATTCCAAAAATTCTTACAAAATCAAAAATTGAAGCTTTTTTCAAAATTCTAAAAATATTTATAAAATTCAAAATTCATAAATTCAAAAATTTAATTGGTTTTCAAAATTATAAAACTATTAACAAAATTAAAAATACAAACTTTTTTCAAAATTCCAAAAATTATAATGAAAACAAAAATTTAAACTTTTTCAAAATTCTAAAAACATTCCGGAAATTCTTACAAAATCAAAAATTGAAACTTTTCCAAAATATTGAAAAAATTTAAAATTCACAAATTCAAATTGCATGTTCAATCACATTTCATGACATACAAATAATTAATTTTATTTTTTTCCAAAAAATTGGGTAAAAATTAAATGAAACATTCTTTTGACACACTGACAATATTTTTTTGACAAACTTATAATGAAATAATCTACTTTTTGATCTCACATACGAATCCCGACAATCAAGATTTCTTTAAACTCAAGGTTACTACTCATTATCACCTAAAACTACCGTTTTTAAGCAAAAAATATGAATATTTCCTTGTTTTGACACTCTTGACGATTTTTTTGACACACTTCTGGTACAGTTATCGAACATATCGTCCTGGCGGCTATTTTAATTGAGTGTACCTGTTTTTAGAAATAAAAATTTTTGAAATCCTTTCAGCGGTTTTCTAAATTTCGTAGGTGGTGACGGACGACCGACCAGCAGACAGATATACATTTTTTTTGCTGTTTTAAAATCGTTATGACCTGAAACGTTGAGAAATGCCCTAAAAAGTGGGGGTAAGAATTTCACTTTTGGCTCGAGAATGTAGTACTTATGTCTTTCAGACCGAGGTAATTGAAAAAAATTGTATTCCCGAATAGTTTCGTTTAATAGCCAAAAAATTCAAGTTATACAATACAGCCACTATTATTGATCTCAATGAATTTGAGGTAGAATGTCGATCAGAATTGATAATCGCTGACAAATGTTATCTACAAATATATTGTAGGTGGTACGAAGTTCACCGAGTGGGTCTTCTAGTAAAAATTTGTAATTTTAATTTAAATCAGTGCTAATCAGTAATCGGTGTACAATATTTTTAGTTAACCTGTTTTTTGCTAATACAATAAGATTTGCTGATTTACCCACACGTGAGCATGCAACATATAGTTGCCCATGGGAGAAACATGGATTTGCCAAGTCCAAGGCACAAATGGACAGTGTTTGTCCTTGAGACTTATTTATGGTCATGGCGAAAGCCAAACGAATAGGACATTGAAGTCTTTTGAATGTTATTGGAGAATCTGATGGTATCAACTTTTTATTATTATTTTTTAATATCAGCACAATGCTTTAAACTGTAGCTAGCTTCATTCCTTATTGATCATAAGGAAAAAGTTAAGAAATTTTAAACTTTTTCATTGAGAAAAATATATTTCAAAAATAAATTTTTTTTCCTCAAAATAAATTTTCATACAAACTTGGTAAAAGTAATTTCATTGTGCATGCACTGTAATGTTTTTGGGTCTTAAACTGTTTCTAAACGTTAAAGGCTCAAAATAGCTAAATCGTTTTTATGCCTTTTTGGACAATTTATTAACCTTTCAAAAACGTCCATGAAATAATGACTGTCCATGAAATAATGACTGTCCATGAAATAATGATTTTAAGCGGCGTTTAAAAGTAATATTAGAAAAGAAGTAATAAATTATGTGCAATACCCTAACAAACTATTGTTTTAATACAGATTTAGTGACAATACAAATTAGTTATCATCATTATAGCATTTACTGTTTTTTGTCAAACCAAATTTGAAATTTTTCACCTTCGTGATTTTGAATCTAAAATATAAATAAAAACCAAAAAAGCAAAAAAAACGGAACGACGTGACTTGATTCGTACTCGAAACTTTTTGGTTGACAGCTCATGTTATTGGCCATTACGTTATCTAGACGTATTTACTACTAACCGTAATTTTGGGTATTCATAGAGAAATCATTAAAATTAATAAACTTTAAAGTCGTGTTGTCAAAATTCTAATGATTTCTAATAAATTTTAATGTTTTTAAGACGTTCGGTAAAGTAGATTTTTTCTGTATTATTTGCCGTGACTCATTTCTCAAAAATGCCGATGAAATTGAAATTTAGTCGTTTTTCGCAGAAATATTATTTTTTGTTTTGCTTTATCTTCTTCTACAAAAATTAAATTACGAAAAAACAAATATTGAAAAACAAATATTACATGAATTTCAACACCACAATCTGGCAAAATTTATTCAAATGCGATAGCAGAGTAAATTGAAATTTTTGAGTCAATTTGCAGATTCAATTTCAATTTCATCGATAATAAAACAAAAAGTTGAAACCAACAGTTTTTTCGGGGCCTACGCTGATGATTTAAAAAGTCCATGATGAAGTTGTGTCACTTACGTTAAATGTGTTTACGAAATACATTTAACATTCAATTCGCAATTAAAATATATTAAAACTTTTAATTGAGATAAAAACTATCCTATCGAGTATATATTAAGCGTAATATATAAAATATTATTCTTAAGTCGCTCAAACATGAAAATTGCCAAAATTTCCCATACAAACTTGTATGAAAAATTTAACCTATTTTCGTATTTCTTCTACGGACAGAAGAAAATAAAGCATTTCATATATTATGCTCAATATTGTCAGTAATTGTCAGTAATAGTTCATAAAGAAACTTAAATTATTTAATTGTAGTATAATGAGAAATTTCATAGATAATTTTTAAAATTATTCAAGTTGTGTTTTGAATGAAATCCCATATAAATTTTATTGAATTTATTCTCTGTTCCCCCTTTTGCAGCGCCAAAAGAAATTTAAATTATTTAATTGTAGCAAAATGAGAAATTTCATAGATAATTTTTAAAATTATTCAAGTTGTGTTTTGTATGAAATCCCATATAAATTTTATTGAATTTCGTTTCTTTTCCCCCTTTTGCAGTGCCATTGCAGCAAACACCGGAACAAAATAATCGCTCAATAACATATTTGATAGTCTATATGGGCCCTACATGGATGATTAAAAAGTCGATAAAGCAGGTTTGACAGTAAATTAATTAATTTACGCCGCCATCTGAAAGTTTGCTTATGAACTATCCATATTTAACATTTAGTTCGTAATTAAAAAATATTTAGGCGTTCAATCAAAATAAAAACTATCCTATCTCTCAAGTTGGACCATTATACATACACTGAACACAATTTTATTAAGATTGGTTACGTTATTGCGGAGTTTATCGCGGACAAACATCGTGACATGTGATTTTTATATATATAAGAAAGATAATGTGCGCTTTTGTAATGTGCGTCTGGCCAAGAAATTTATCTATTTCTAGCGGATATCCTGCCCTTTGACCTTTTTCTTTATATTTTATTTAGCTGATTCAACGTCCTGTACAACTGTTGAATCAATTTCGGAGTTTAATTCGCGATATCCGCCCTCGCGGTGGGATTTAGACAAGTACAACCGGATTGGAAATTGAATATGTTGTTTTCAACAACATTGAATATATTATATATTGTTTTCAGTGTTGTTTCAACTTAAGTAAATAGGAGATAATGAAGTTTCAATTTATCATTGTGTTAAAAGATTCTTGATACAACATTCTTTTTTCAATAGAATATCATCTTATGACATTCAAAAGCACAAATTTGAAAACAAATAACTAATATTTAAGCTACTACACATCACTTGTTTGTTGTCATTGCAGTATATTTATAATTATCAATAATTGGTTTAATACGTGTTCTAATAATGGCCATCAAGATTGAACATTTCAACTGACATTTGGAAAAATTGACAATAATATAATCGGTTAGCTTTTTAGCTTTAACTTAATTGATAATGGGTATTAGCATAGCCGTGTATGCCAAATTCAGAGTTTTGTGTTATCAGATAAGAAATATTTATTATTTCTTAATCAACAATATTGTTCGTATCGTTCGATTTATATACTTTATATTCCAATATTTTAATTTAATTATTAGGGTTCCGTTTTTTATACGGAACACTATTGGTGAGAGTAAAACGAGTTTTTCACATTATATCGATTATCTCGTAAACTATAAATGCTATGGACTTGAAATTTGAGGTGCGTATAAAACTAATCTGTCCACATGAAATGACGAATACAAATAAAACTAAAGTGGTTTTCGTTTGGTTTACAGGGGTTCGATGTGAGACCTTTGAGAAAATAGATTTTTTTATAGATTCAAGTAGGGTATCATATGAAAGGGCTTCATTTCAGTATTCCTTAAAAATTTATCTTGGAATTTTACACCTCACCATTTTTTGTATAATTCTGAATAATGACGTTTTTTTCGTGTTTTCTTAACTCGATTAGCTCCGAACCTAACTGATCGAAAATTTTCAAATGTATTTGGAATGATAGAAAAATTAGTACGTTTTTAATAAAAAATATAAAACAATGTCATATTCTCATACTTAGATTTATTAAGGGGGTGGATATGAGGAGGGGTAAAATCACTATTTAAAATGGGGTCAAGTGGGGTGTCATTTGAAAGAGGGTTTTATTTAGAAAACAAAGCAATTTTTTTTAGAATTTTGCGATGAACAGTTTTTGAGTTATTGTCAAAAACATACCGTTCCCCCCCCTTCGTTTCGACACTGATTGACAGAAAAACTTGGAAAAATTCACAGAGTTAGGAAATTTGGTAAATTTTGTATGAAAATTATACCAAAGTCTCAAATAATTATATTTCTGTGTGTTTAGGGGACCGGTGTAAAGAGGGTAAAAAAAAAACTTTTTTAACCCAAGCGAGTGGGGTGTCATTTGAAAGAGCACCTAATTTAAAATTTGTTGCAATTTTTTTTAGAATTTTGCGGTGCACAGTTTTTGAGTTATGGACAAAAAAGTGCAAAATTCAAACCGTTCCCCCCCCTACGTTTCGACACTGATTGACAGAAAAATTTGAAAAAATTCACAGAGCTAGGAAATTTGGTAAATTTTGTATGAAAATTATACCGAAGTCTCAAATAATTATATTTCTGTGTGTTTAGGGCACCGGGGTAGAGAGGGTAAAAAAAAACTTTTTTTGACCCAAGCGAATGGAGTGTCATTTGAAAGAGCACCTAATTTAAAAATCATTGCAATTTTTTTTAGAATTTTGCGGTGCACAGTTTTTGAGTTATGATCAAAAATGTTCAAAATTCAGACCGTCCCCCCGTGTATCAAATATTTATTAATCGTTTTGAAAGGGTAGGAATGGTAAGGTGAAATAAAGCTTTTTTTACCCGAATAGCAATATCGAGTGGGACTGGCGTGTACATTTTTAGTCATGTCATCCTTTATACTGATTCTTAGAGCAATTCTCAATTTTGCAACTCTTTTAGAGTGAATATAACCAGTTATCCAAAAGAAAGAAGACTTTATTTCAAAATTATCACGGTCCTTTACTATCTATTGTATATTGTATTGTATTGTATGCCATAAGTGGGCCCAAAAGGTGGCGTAAATTCTCAAGGTTTAAATCAGATTGATGTGATTTGTTAGTTTGTGTTAAGATCCACGTTTGTAATCCATTCATAATTACTGGTTTAATAAATTTCTTGTATAACTTTAGAAAATGTTGAGTTTTAATTGAATGGTAAGTTCGATAACCTGCAATTATTTTAGGGTTAATATTTGTTTAATATGCTATTGTTTAAGTCAAACATTGATCTTTTGTTAATTTTAAATATTGTTAAAATTATACGTTGTTTTTCAAGCAGCGACCTAAATGTCGAACTTATGTAATCTAACACAAAAAAATTGTTGCTATAGAAAGAACTGAAAATTTTAGTAAAGCGATGAGCCTATAATTGAGCATATAATTCTATGGAACGAAAAATATAGCGAAGCTTCAAGTGATTTTATTTCTATGTGTTTAGGGGATGGGAGTGGGGAAGGGTGAAAATTGTTTTTTGACCCGCATGAGTGGGATGTCATTTGATAGAGCACCAAAATTAAAAAACAATACAGTTTTTTTAGAATTTTGCGATGCACCGTTTTTGAATTATTCTCAAAAAAGTGCAACAAAAAGTAGCCCCCCCCCTATACGTTTCTTCGTTGATTGACAGAAAAATTTGAAAAAATTCATAGAGATAGGAAATTTGATAAACCCTTAACGAAAAATATAGCGAAGCCTCAAGTAGTTTTAATTCTACGTGTTTAGGGGATAGGAGTGTGGAATCGTGAAAAAAAGGTTTTTTGGCTCGCATGAGTGTCATTTGAAAGAACACCAAAATTAAGAAACATTACAATTATTTTAGAATCTTGCGATGCACAGTTTTTGAATTATTGTCAAAAAAGTCCTATTTTTAGCGTTAACACCACTCCACCCCTAAATTTCGTCGTTGTTTAACAGAATTGAGTCGTTCCTTAGCTACCATAAATAGCTATGGATATCATTTAACCTAAAGTAATATTTTTTATATCATTTCGATCAATTTAGATGAGATTGACATTAACTATTGATATTTACGATGAACCATTTAGTTTTTATGTGTCTATGGTCTGGCAATATAAACCCTTTACAACACAACTTTATGTAAATTATTTTGATATTGTTTTCTTTACATTCACGGAACCCTTGACGAGCGAATTTTATTCGCACTTGTCTGACTTTTTTATTTTAGAAATAACTACAAATATGTTTTGTATTTAAGAAATAATGAAATGCAGTTTAGTCCACTAAAATAAAAAACATTCTTGGAATGTTACTGGAAGTTTTTTATTGTTTAAAACATAAATCCAAAGATTGATTACATGAAAAAAAGAACATGTTTTTTTAATACTAAGAAAACAAATTTAAAAAAAGACAATATTGTTACTCTAGTAGCCATTAGTTATTGGATTTATCTTTAAACAAAAACTATGTCTTATAACAGTAATTTATACTAAGCTGACATTACATAAAATATAAAATCTTAAAGAAAACGTTAAGAAGATCTTACAAAATAACATTTGGAATATAATTGAGACAAAAAGCAATTATAATCTATAGATTATAATTGTTTTTTGTCTCAATTATATCCACGTAAGCAAACAAAAAAGAAAGTGATGTAAATGTTTTTTATTGCAATTGTTTAAATTGTTTAAAGTTCAAATAGTAGAAATAATAGGTTTACTCGATACTGTCGAGTAATTATCATTTTCTTTTTTGCTTTTTTCCAAAAGATTTCTAATAGCTTTTGAAAAATAAAAAAAAAATTGTTTGTAGTTTTCGAATTATAATTCACTAGACTGAAAACTTTAAATAGATTTTAATAAGCTTTTAAAACTTTTCAGACTAGTGAATTATAATTCTAACCAGTTAATGTACTATACAAGATTACGTCGCTTAGTACGGTTTTTTTCATAAAATGTGTTATGTAATAGGAATTGCAATATGTGTCACAACAACACATTTAAACATTTTAAGACTAAGGTTCCACAACAATATGCGTTCTAAGGGAAGATGGGCGCAAATTTAATTTTTATTTAATTAATAGTTAAAAATTTAATTAATAGTTAATCGATTCCAACAATTTGTCGTACTATTTGAAACCGTATTAATCAAGAAGGTGTAACACCATATAAATAAGATAATTGGTTCCAAAAATATTATTTTCTCAGTTTTTCGATAAATAAAAAGGATAAAATTGCAATAACGATAACTACACAAAAAAAAAGGCAGTCTTGAGGACTGCCGACAGAAGTTAAAACTTAAAACTGTGAAATAGCTGTGTTTTTATCGTCTAAATACAACGAAATCTTTTTTTACTTTACCACACTTCCAAAAAACCAAAATATGAATCAAGAGAACGAGATTAAAATTATTTATAATATATTATCCAGGGTTGTTAATATACACGTATAAAACGTTTTATACGTTACACGTATAATACGTGACGTATAAAACGTATAAAACGTATATAACGTATAAAACGTATATGTTTTTGTTTTTGAAATTCATTCATAAAAAATTAAAAATAGTTCTTACTTCAGATATTAATTATATTTTTAATTTTTATACTCAGTAAAAATATAATTAGGTAGTTATAAATTATTTATATATTTTATAATTTATAAAAAAAACTATTTGTTTGGAATTTTCTTTTCTAATTCTTTCGAATAGGTCCTTTGATACCTCTATATTAAAATAATAAAAATAAACAATTAATGTTTTATACAAATTCTTAAAAAGCAAATAAAAATGGTAGTCTGTGTACTGACCGGCCTGCCAACCAACCGTAACAACCGATGGAAACTGCTAGAGCGATTTTAAAATTTTTTGTTTCAGAAAATCATTTTCATCAATGATCAGAACCGCAGGAACGAATCGGAAAATTGTAAAAAAATGGTATATTTATTTTGCTTAAAAACGTTTAAATCAGGGTTGTAACGTATAATACGGTAACGTATAAAACACGTATTATACGTACGTATAAAACGTATAAAACGTATAGTATAAAACACACAATTATATACGTTTTATACCGTATAAAAGAAAAATCCTTAGTCGATAAAAATACATCTATATAAAATTATCGCGGGCGTATTATTCATCGTACTCGTGATATTTAATATTTATACAGCTTAGTTTTCTGGACTAATAGGAACAGTTGCTTTAGAAAATATAACGTCGTCATGATAGTTTCTTACCCAATATTCCTGTTAGTTCAGAAAACTTTCCACATTTTCAAAATATAATATAAAAAATTTAGTCGGCAACAATTTGACATTTCCAACCGTACCTATATTACATCAATGACCAAAATTGAATTCACTCAATAAACTTCTCACTATACTTTTCCGTTAGACGTAAATACATATTTTAACTATTACAACTTTTGTATGAAAACAATATTTGCTGCAACAACGTGATATTTTCAAACTGTACCTATTAATTAGATGTGGTTCAACCCGGATTCACACAACAAAATTTCTTTGAAACATCTCTCTAAAAATCCCTGATAATTTCCCTAATTGCTATTGAAAAAACGATTTTTATTCTGCAACAACATAATATTTTAAAAGCCTTATTACTATTAGATAGAGAGTAGTTGAAGCTGGATTGAACCATATTTCATAAATTCAATAACATTTCATGATACCATTACCAAATAATTAATTTTTTGTACGAGTAAACCGTAAAATGCACTTTTGGGATTCAAAAAGTGTTCGTAAGGCAGGCCTTTTTTCCTATTGAAATAAAAATGTCAAAATTGAAATAACAATGCCTTAAATTGAAATAACAATGCCTAAAGTTGTTATTTCGAAAAACTGCTTGGATAAAATAATTTTCTAAATAAATATTTTACTATTTTGTGTAAATATATGCATTTTTATTTATGCAAATAGTACAGAATCTTACTCGTACAAAAAATCTTGTATGCAATTCAGTCATGAAATATCTTTTTTGCTTTCGAGTGATTGTTTCTCTCGGCTAACGCCTCGAGCAACAATTTCACTCTCAAGCGGAATAGACATACTTTATGCCCTTAATACATAAATAGCTATTATTTGCCAAACGTTTCTAATCTAAAATGTTTCCCATTAAGTAAATGTTTGTCAAAAAAATTTGGAATCAAAATTAATTTATTTCATCCATCATTCTTTTGACACACTTATAATAATCAAGCTCCTGGTTTTAAATCCAAATGCCAACTTTTAAGATTTCTGTACATTCAATCTTACTGCTCAATATCATTTAAACGTTTTGAAGCAAAATAAATATACCATTTTTTTACAATTTTCCGATTCGTCCCTGCGGTTCTGATCATTGATGAAAATGATTTTCTGAAACAAAAAATTTTAAAATCGCTCTAGCAGTTTCCATCGGTTGTTACGGTTGGTTGGCAGGCCGGTCAGTACACAGACTACCATTTTTATTTGCTTTTTAAGAATTTGTATAAAACATTAATTGTTTATTTTTATTATTTTAATATAGAGGTATCAAAGGACCTATTCGAAAGAATTAGAAAAGAAAATTCCAAACAAATAGTTTTTTTTATAAATTATAAAATATATAAATAATTTATAACTACCTAATTATATTTTTACTGAGTATAAAAATTAAAAATATAATTAATATCTGAAGTAAGAACTATTTTTAATTTTTTATGAATGAATTTCAAAAACAAAAACATATACGTTTTATACGTTATATAAGTTTTATACGTTTTATACGTCACGTATTATACGTGTAACGTATAAAACGTTTTATACGTGTATATTAACAACCCTGGTTTAAATGATATTGAGCAGTAAGATTGAATGTAGAGAAATCTTAAGAGTTGGCATTTGGATGTAAAACCAGGAGCTTGATTATCATAAGTGTGTCAAAAGAATGATGGATGAAATAAATTAATTTTGATTCCAAATTTTTTTGACAAACATTTACTTAATGGGAAACATTTTGGAATAGAAACGTTTGGCAAATAATAGCTATTTATGTATTAAGGGCATAAAGTATGTCTATTCCGCTTGAGAGTGAAATTGTTGCTCGAGGCGTTAGCCGAGAGAAACAATCACTCGAAAGCAAAAAAGATATTTCATGACTGAATTGCATACAACATTTTTTGTACGAGTAAGATTCTGTACTATTTGCATAAATAAAAATGCATATATTTACACAAAATAGTAAAATATTTATTTAGAAAATTATTTTATCCAAGCAGTTTTTCGAAATAACAACTTTAGGCATTGTTATTTCAATTTAAGGCATTGTTATTTCAATTTTGGCATTTTTATTTCAATAGGAAAAAAAGGCCTGCCTTACGAACACTTTTTGAATCCCAAAAGTGCATTTTACGGTTTACTCGTACAAAAAATTAATTATTTGGTAATGGTATCATGAAATGTTATTGAATTTATGAAATATGGTTCAATCCAGCTTCAACTACTCTCTATCTAATAGTAATAAGGCTTTTAAAATATTATGTTGTTGCAGAATAAAAGTCGTTTTTTCAATAGCAATTAGGGAAATTATCAGGGATTTTTAGAGAGATGTTTCAAAGAAATTTTGTTGTGTGAATCCGGGTTGAACCACATCTAATTAATAGGTACAGTTTGAAAATATCACGTTGTTGCAGCAAATATTGTTTTCATACAAAAGTTGTAATAGTTAAAATATGTATTTACGTCTAACGGAAAAGTATAGTGAGAAGTTTATTGAGTGAATTCAATTTTGGTCATTGATGTAATATAGGTACGGTTGGAAATGTCAAATTGTTGCCGACTAAATTTTTTATATTATATTTTGAAAATGTGGAAAGTT
>OY856186.1:290837609-291027261 GCA_963693315.1 Diogma glabrata | reverse complement strand
GTAGTTTTGGATCTGAACATGATTTCAACAATACACCTCAAATAAACCTTCAATAAAAAGTAATAATGCACCTCCAATATCACTTCGTCTTCAAATTTTCATTACGATCAAATTTTGATTCCGATCATTGTGATATGCGAATTTATTTTTCTTCTATCGAACATTTATTCATTATATTCAACAACTTCGCATAAAAAACTGACCTGAAAAAATGTATCTAACTAATCGTGCAGATAGATTTCATAGCAACATAAACAAACCAATACACATTTAAAAATTATAAAAAATTTACGCACTTCGTCTAACAATGAAAAGGAAAAATTATTAAACATTTATATGAAAATATAAAATTATTAAACACTAACAATAACACAAAACTAATAACCACTCCAAAGAAACAAAACCAAACTAACCATACCATATACATTATACATTTATTAAAATCATAAATACAAAAAAAAATATTCTAACGAAAAACTTATCATAAAGAACAAAAATCTGAACGGTTCGAATTTGCTAATAAACAAAACAACACGCCTACCAAAAGAAATGAATCATAAAGAACAACTGAACTAACTGAACGAGTGAACTAACTGAACGAGTGAACTAACTGAACTAACTGAACTATAAGCAAAACACAAAATGATGAAAATCAAAATAAACAAAATTGTAAGTTCGTTCGAAAATAATAATATTGCTGCTAAGAAGTAAGAATGATTGAACATTAAGAATGAAAAATAAAATGAAAATTTTGAAGAAAATATAAATAAATGCTATTGAAAAAAAAGAAATCGATTGATTTCATTCAACTTTTACAAATTATGAATTGTGAAATGAAAATAGAAAAAAAATTGATTATGAAGATGGTTGTTTGTATATATTAATAATTAATGATTATGAAAAAAAACATTTGTTTGTACATATATGTATTTAAATTATTTTTATTGATTTTTGTTGGTGGATGGATGCTGTCTAATTACTAATAGAATTAATTTCATTTAAGTTTTTCAGATTTAATTTAATTTTGTATGCAATATTTGGAAATTGTTTGTAGTACCTTAGCTAAAGCTTTAGTTAAAAATTAACAATTTACCACATGTTAGGACTTAAACATTATATTCCTTATTCTATAGTGCAATTTTGTTTTTAATAATGTTTTTTCCTTAAATCGATATATGGAATGGATGTGGATTTTTTAATTGAATGTTAATTAGAGGATGAGATGTTAGACTGTATGGCTCATTAAAATGAAATTGCAACAAGTTATAAAATAGAATCATTTAAGACAAACGGTAGAAAACAAACAAATACAGGGTGGCTTAAAATAGTACATGTACTATAGTATAAATCCTGTATAGATTTTTAAGCAATGATTTACAAATATTTTTAAATAAATTACATTAGTTTGAGCAATATTTTTTGTTTAAACGGAAGAGGCTTTCTTCTTTATTTCGCTACTCATCCTCTTTGCAAAAAGTTTTGAATACCCTTCGCAACTTTTTAGACGAATCGGTCTTAGATTTATGGGGATTGTTGCTTGTTAATTAGGATGTGGTTCTTGACCTATTGACGAGGCATTTTTATTATTATTTTTGACTGAAATATTTAATATTTTTGCAAGTGATCGATTGAACGAAGGCCGATGTTTTTAAATCGGTCAGTGCAAATGAACGATCCGATCTGAACGGATCGCTAATTTAGCTAAGGTTACCCATCACTATTAGCGTATATTTTAATATTTTTTCTGCTTTGTCACCAACTCTCTTTCTTATTTATTTTAACGATTTGTTGTATTCAACAGTTAGTCTTATCCATAGTTTTGCTGATGATAGCACACTTCATGCGTCTCATGAAAACCCTAAATTTTATTCACCGTTAGCGCTTAATAACTGCAGATCAAATATGTTAGATTCATTAAATAATGACCTTAAAACTATTTTGAATTAGGGATTTGCTAATAGTGTTGAATTCAATACGAGTAAAACACAGGTTTGCTATTTTTCTAGAATATCCACACCTAATCCGTTTCAATTAAAGTTCGACTCTAAAGATCTTGTAGAAAAAGAATCTGTTAGACTTCTAGGAGTAGAAGTTGAAAATAATATGAAATGGAATTTTCATATTATTAACCTAGCTACTAAGAACGCAGTTCAAAAATTAGGTTTTTTGGGGCGATGTTGTAAGTTTTCCAATAGCGAACAGTTTCTTTTAATATACAAATCCTTTATACGTCCCTGCATGGAATACTGTTCTCACATATGGGGTGGAGCATATTTTAGTAGTTTGAAGTGTCTTGATTCTGTTCAGCGCAAAGCTGTTAAAATAATCGGCAACTCAACTCTTACTAATGAGCTTGAGTTTTTGAAGCACAGACGAAATGTTGCTGATCTAACAATTTTCTATAAATAAATTATGGATTACGGAACTTCCACAGAGATTAAATCAATTTTACCAGAACTAGCAAACTTTTCGCGTTTCACCAGAGCTTCTACTATGGCCCATCCTTTTACTGTTCAAATAAGTGCAGAACTGTTGCTTTTCAGCGTGATTTTTTCAACAGAGTCTCTCATCTTTGGAATGCCTTACCTTCATGGGTTTTCACCGATAGCTCAAAATCCTCAAAACTTTAAAGTTAGCGTTCATAAATTACTTAAGGAAACTTAATTTATTCAAACTAAATCCTAACCCCTAGTCGGCATGGTATTTTCTGATATTCAGAGACGTTAATTTATGTTAAATAACATCAATAACAATAACAAACAAAATCGCACAACACGCCTAACAAGTTTTCAATTCAAAAATGGTACAGAATGGTACTCAAACAATCACCAACAGAAAATAGAAAAAATGAAAAAAGAAAACAACAACAAAAAGTATGAAAAAACAGAATAGGTGCAAACATTTTTTTTTTAAATTGAATAAAATATTGAGATGTCGTAAAAATCTCCTGAATGCATTCTAAATTTTACTTCGCAATTTTACTTCACTTTTAATTTGTATGAAAGATGTGTGGTGGAGGATATTGAGCATCTGATTCTGATGTGCCCTAAGTACGACCAGATCAGATCGCAATTCAATACCCTCTTGAGTGTAAGACGATTGAATGAAATCTTAAAATTAGATAGAATAGGAATTAATTAAAGATGTGTATGAGTTTTACAGAATGAGTGGAATGGAAATGTGAAAGTGGTGCGACTGAGTCGATCTAGGAATGGAAGTTTGTGAGAATGGACAAGTTTATTTATGTTAAAAATGGATTGTTTATCTTTGACTATTCTTTTCTCTCTTTTTTGTATATCTTTATTGGATGCATATTATTTTTTATTCTTACGTATTATTTCTTATTTTTTTGGAGATTCACATTTTATGTTTTTTTTTCTATTTATGTATTTTTTTAAATCTAATATTAATTTTTAAATTTATAATTGACCGGAGATATGGCTCCAATGAAGGAGCTAAGCCAACGAAACAACGCGCCTAAAGAAGTTTTCACTTCAAAAACAAAATCTTTTTGATTGTTTATAGTTAACATTAATACATCTAGTACTGCGATGTAGAATATTTTTTTAGCAGTGGTTTGTGGTGGTTCGATTCAGTTCAATACTCGAAGCGGTGCGTAAAGTCATATTGTGTAACCAACACCTGTAGTGTGAAGTTTCTCATTTTAAGTCAATTTTATATGCATAAGGTTCATCGATGTTATCATTTTCTGGTTCAACACTGTTACCGTTACAAAGTCTAGCAAAGCAATATAATTGCATGGATGACAGACCGAATTTTCCCCAATCTTGGAATTTGGCTCATGTTCAGTGTATAATTAAAAGGCAGTAAGATTGACCCTAATAATCAAAGACCAATTAAAATTCTGTCGGTTAGATAAGATATTTGAAAAATGTGTTTACAATCTAATTGAATATTTGGCAGCGATAATAAGGTACCAGTTTTGAAAAATAAAATGGTATATACCGCGATATCTGAACTATTAAGAGTGGCGCACGAAGTTTTGTTATTCAACTAAACACAGGGTGTACTTCTTAATAATAAAACGAGTGCCCTTTTTCAGAGAAATTAGTCTCTACGTAACTTTATGTGTGGGCTTTAATCATTGATTGTGCGGGCGTGTCACATGATAGAATAGTGCTACATTCACAGATTATTTGCAACCCCGTGTTTGCTGTGTTTATGCAGTTTTTTAAAAAATTTTCTTTTCACTTATTTCATTTTTATTTTTTACATCTTATCGTGAAATATTGACATATGTCATATTTTATTATATGATGCTTATAGTTCATTTATTCATTCTTTAAAAACAAATACTACAATACCCTTCTTTTAGTTTTTGATCTACACGGGTATGACATCGCCGCGTACCTACACCAGTTTTTACTTTTTACGTATAAGTTAACGTGAGATATCACATACCACTGGTAATAGCAGTGAGATATCACGCCAAAATGATTTCTTAGGGTTGTTGGCGAATGGACTACATTCACTAAATGTCACCATCGTAAATCTTAGGTTATGGAATATGACTGAGTATTACATGTTACTGTTTCCTCGAAGAAAATAGCCACATATAGCGCTATAACTTTAATCTTTGAGGAATAGAGTACGTCAAATGATTAAGGTATATGCCATAAGATAGTTTTGTTCCTACAAGAATTTGTTTTTAAAAAATGGCTGTTATTTTTTCTATTCTATCAAAAAATATTGGCGTATGTCATATTTTATATGTGATAGAGTGTTTTGTTTAGTTATTCATCCTTTTAAAAAAACATTTAAACTAACAAAAAAAATTTCCGCCACACCTCAGAACGTTTTTAGTGTGGAAGTTTGAAAGGTTTTTATATGTTGTGACACATTATGTAATTCATATTACAAACACATTTTATTTGAAAAAAAAATTTCGTTGTGGAACTTAGGTCTTGTAAGGTATCTATGCGTTATTGTGAGTTGTGACACTATTATACTATACTACATAACACTTTTTATTAAACTAAAAAGAGGCTGATCGACGAAAATACAAAAATGTCGGGGCCGATTTAAAATTTGTTTTTAAATTCGTTTGTCGATTGAAGTTGATCCATACCAACCAAATTGGACGAAGAGAAATCGAACAACTGTTTTCTTGTAACTTCAATAACTTTAGGTCCTGTCATTCGATTTTTATGAGACTCGATTTTCTGCGGACAGCTGAACAATTTCAGAGAGTTGCAGATCAAATTTCGTATTTTTCCAACAAAAGTTGTATTTATTGAAATGAGACATCTGCATTAAACAGAGAGGGTATGCTAAAAAGTTGTTTGAAGGAAACTGTGCTTTACCTAACGTCGGACTAATAGGTATAAAAAGGCAAAGAGGTATAAACTGACTGTGTACACAAATCGCATGAAACATGATTGCTCCAAAATGAAAGAGTTGCCACAAATAAACAAATTGGTTTTGTAAGTTTTGATTGTCTGAACTATGAAAGAGATAGATTAAAATGTATAATATTTATAGATTCAAGTAAGGCATTTTATGAAAAACAGCTACTTTGTCATTTTAAACAGATTTTCTTTTATTCTAAATTACTCACCTCTGCCATACTTACTCGCCCAATACATTTAATAAAATTCGAATTGATAGAATGTGTTATAAATTTTTGATAAAAATTATTCCAATTATTACAAAACACATACATATAAGAATTTTTAGATCGCACCGGCATTGAAATCTCTTGAGAAAATCTATTTCTCATTAAAAAACACCTATCCTATCATATTTGTATATGTCTGTAAACACCACGTGCTGATAAAAATGGGCTGTCTACTTGAAACATTATACATTTCTTATGATCTTTAATTTAATTTATTTTAAAACAATTTAAACCAATCATCAATAATTTTCCCTAACCTAGCTAACACAAATATAAATTACTACACAAAAATTTTACATCATTTTACAACGAAATTAATTAAAACGTAAATCAAATATATATAATTAAAACTGTAACGAATAACAAACTAACCTTGAATCGCTAGTACGAGTAAGAGTATCACGATTTAGTTACATTATTTCAGTTTATAATTTAATTTTAACTTTATAAATATAAATGTAAGTTTTATGTTATCATAGCACTTTAACTAATTATTATTGATTGATTATTATCTTTCAACAAATGCTCATCGGAAAAACATTGTTTGGAACGCAAAGTAGATAAAACAGTTTTGATTTTAAAACTGAAAAGTTTGTGTGTCATATAAAAACATGATGAAGTGAATGTGCTGATGTTGTCTAAATTTATAGGTAGAGAATAATCAAAAACGCAAAAATGGTTTTTTAAAGGATGATCATTGATCATAGAGTTTATCTAACTCTCATGTTCTTATTAAAACGAGAGATACTTTTAAACTGAACTTTAAAATGATAAAACTTTGTCAGTTTAGATAAATATAATTTTCTACTCCTATCATAGTAAATTGATCAATTACTTAATCAATCGTATAAAGTTATAAACGTGATGCGGAATACTTATTTAGAATTTATATCATTCTGTTGAGTTCAAACAGTTAAAATCGCACACTTTCATATCCTGACAGAATCCAGAAAGGTGTTGTTGTTCAAAATGCATGAAAATTGCAATGACTGTTTTGCTGGGATCATAAGTGTAAGGTGATTTAAATTCACAACTTAAAAAAAAGAAATTTTTATCAAACCACATTTTGATGTTGGATATTGATCTTAAAAGGTGTTTATTTGATGTGAATTATATTGGCATCCTTTTTGTACAACACTTGTAACTACTAAATCGAATTTAGTTTAATTATAAATACATAATAAGTGATAAATCTGACAGATAAAGACATCAGCCCAAGCTTGGCCTGTTTGAAAATGTCAAGCCCGGCCCAAAAGCTGTGGTGCGGGTTTGGCCCAGGTTTGACCCCTTAGCTTTTTCTTACCCGGGTAGACGCAATTTTGTTGTAACTTTTGAATTGGTAAAAATGCAATTAGAAACCAATTAAAGTTAAATGAACAAAGTTAAGAATATATAAACATCTTTTAATTGAAATTTGAAAAGCATTTAATCGCAAAATATTTAAACGGAAAAAATAACAATATGAAATCAGTCAGAAAATAAGAGTTGAAATTAAAAATTTAGAATCGAAGCATCCGGAACCAACAAAGATACACAACCAAGGAAAATGACTATTATTCAATTTTCTAGATATACATGAAAGTTCAATAAGAAAAGAATGAAATCAATCAATTATTATCCTTCCTACGCTGACATATGTAATAACATTTAAAGATCTAACTGTATCTTTATTATAGTTTTAATTAAAAACACTTTGGTTTGACTGGTATTATAGAGATCCCAAGCGATTTCAACTTCAAATGCTTAAACATAAACCTACTCAACGTCAACATTATTATTTATTAGCTTTCTGTGAAACATTTTGACACGCAACAGCCACATATTATATGTCTGCCGAAACACTTAAGTTAAATTCACTAACATGCCATCGGCATCATATTAGCTGTATTATTTATTTATTAATTTTATTTTTATTAATAAAAGATTTATTATTTTACAGATTATTAAATGTACCACCCGAACAATAAATATCTACAATCAATCAGTTATAAATTAAAACTCCCATTAAATCAAAAACAAACAAGTGATACATGAGAACATCGAATGATAAATTGTACCAGACCTAATTCGGATACACAGTTATAACAATTAATCGAGACAAAAGTGTTACACATATTATTTATGTGAATACTATATAAAGAACAATCGGATGACTAAACAACTTATATTGTTGACTTTATCCAAAATTAACACCTTGATAGAAATAAAAGCAGATACAAAATATTTATTAAAAAAGTTGTATTTGCATTTGAAATGTATTGTATCATATATTCAACTTTCTCATGGGTCTCAAAGATTACTCAAGAATTATTAACCAGCCCATTAAAACAATTTAGTTTTAGCCGTCAGCTCAGGGTTAATTTATCCCTTTAAATTAGTAAAAGATCACTATAAACAGCTAAATAAGTATACATATTTTTTTGACAAAATGCATATATTATTTCTAATGCCGTGTTCGGTTCATTTAACATGTGGGTACTCATAAAAAATAATAAAGTTCAAATTTAAAATTAATTGTTGAATACATTTTCAACTTGCACTTTATTGCTTGTATCATAAATATAATATAAGGTCTAGAAGCTAAGTAGCAAGCCCAGCATCATTTAATATAGAACTAAATCATTATTCATTATTATAAATAAAATCGCACAACTAACAAAATATCTAACTTTGAATCATAATTTCAATACCTACTTATGAGGTAAGTAAGCTACATACTTATCAGCACATACTTGTTAAACAAATATTTCAGCTTACTTTACAAATAATAATAAACCCCTAAACATCCGGCTTTTATTCGATGTATTTCCGATCTATCCCTTTAAAATTCTCTGACACAACAATTAAATATACAAAAAGTAATTTAAATGTAATAAAAATTAAAATTTCACATGAAAAAAACACAACAACAATTTCTTTAGCTCACATACATATACACACGCGGCAATCAAAACAGAAACTAAAATAAAACCAAATAATTTTGATATTCCAATTATTAAAGAATTGAATTGTTTGTTATAAAATAGATAAATCAAAAATTAATCTTTTCCATTTCTTACTTGGAAGTAAGATAAACAAAATTCAAGTTTAATCGGTTCATCAACGGTTTTATAACGAAGAAGATGAAACAACATAATTATTAATTCAAAAATGATCTTCGATCCGACAAATAGCGGTAATTTTAACGGTCTTCCAATGTATAAACTTTCTTTATTTTTTCAGAAATACGATTGAGATGGTTAAAATAAAAATAATAAATAGATAAAGAATTGAGATTCTTATCATAAAAAGGTGTCGGGATCCCAGGATCTCGGGACTGCAATCTATACTGTATGCCTATTAGAAACCAATTTATCTCCTAGTGATAAGTATCTCAATTCTTTATGAGATACTTATCACTATAGGAGATAAATTGGTTTCTAATAGGCCATAGTACATAGTACCTTTTTATGATTCCAAAATGCCGGGATTAATGAAATAAAATCCCAGGATGCAGGATCGTCATATTTTCTGGGGTCAATCAATGAAAACACGGTATCCTTGTTAAAACGTTTACCCCCTATACAAAACCTTTTTGACCAAAAAACAAGAACATACATATTATTAAAATGGTATCCGCAATTGGGAGAGAGATGAAAATATTTAAGCAAAGCTGTCATAGAGGACCCCATTCGCAGCGAATGTATAATGATTTATTCATAATTTCACCAAGAAATGTGGCTTAACGGAACGGGCTTTTTCAGCCTCCTGAAATATTATTTCGAAATTAAGAGACTTGAAGATAAATCGGTTGACAAATTATGTTTTCTAAAATGATGAATGAATAATTAAGATGTTGAAAGTATGTATATCAAAATCTTCGTTGGGATCTTTAATTCTTATTATCAATAAAAACCTGTTTTTCAAAGAGTAATGCACAGAATATGTAGCAAATTTAGTACGAATGTTAATATATAAAATTTTCAATATATTCAATTCACATTTAGTAAAGAATAATTAACTTGATAAAAAAACACATGTGAATTTTTCAAATACTAAACTTTAAAATATTGTATAAAAAATCCATATGGAATCTCTCACTTTTTTTTTGTAATTACATAGACGCATGTGTTTACTTTAAAATTTGTGAAAAACAAAAAAAAGGACGATTTTTGAGATATATGAGCTTTGAAGTAAACCAAGATTTAACGCGCCTCCTAGCGGAAAAGGGAAAGGTTATTAATTTCCAACTTACAAATTTCGATTATTCAATTATTTTCTTTTTACTTCCAAAAATATACGTAAATCGCATGAAATTTGTGGGACCTAATAGCAAGACATTGACACCATTACCAAAACTACGTGAAAAAGCCTCAAAAATTCAACCGCGCATAACTCCGATTCAGAATACACCTATCCCCCGTTTTACACGGTAGATACGTTCCTGATAAAAACGTGTTAATCGGCAATATAAATTTTGTATGGAAAACCGTGTTAAACGAAAAACGTGGGTTTTTGTCATTTCTTGGGCGACAAACAGATTCGTTAAAACATAAAAGTACCAGTTTGATCACATAAGATATCGACATAACAGTTAAATTGATTTTCAAAAAGAAGCATGCAACATAACCAATAAGAAATTCACAGGAAAATAAAAAAAAAAGATACATGCACATACTAGCATGTTGACCTAAATCAAACCTTACTTAACTTGATTCAGTTCGATGCGACTTGGAAGTTAAATCTGTAATTAATAACTGTGCTTTCTTTTTAGCTAAATCTTGCAAACATCTTCATATTGACTTAAAAATTCGTTAAGAGTTCGCAGAAATCGGAGAGCTAGTTCAGTATTCGGATCATGTTGTTGAAAGTAGTTGCATTATTTATTATCTTCTGGTATAATGGTTGCAATAAAGAAGTTTTAATTTTGGGTAGAAATACAATTTATCCATTTGTAAGCTGCAAATCTTGAGGATGACATGGAGTATTGTCCAGTAAAAGAAGAACCTTAAATATTATTTTGATTAAATACTACTTTACTTCTGGTACGTAAGAGTTATGAGACAAATCAATGAACAATGTGACTTTAACCCAACCTTTTGTATTGGCATTCCAATAAATGGAAAGATTTGTTTATTCCTTTTTACCTGGACGCTTTGCCACCTAAGCCTTATCACTCTTTAGTATTGAAAACCTGATCAGCAGCCAAATTCTGTAATTGTGAAGCGGTGAAGTAATAAGTTTTTGAATGAACAGAAACGATGGGTACATACTGTTGTGCTGTATCTAAATCAGTAGATGCGCTTTTTCATTTTAAATTTTTGCAAAAAATGCCCGTGTTTAAATATTTCGAACCAACCATGACTTGCAATAAAACTTAAAAGGCATTTTATTTGAGTAGATGGAGTGTAGAGTAGATGGACTGTTTCACATTCCAAAATTTTTAAAGTCTTACTAGTTATGATATTGGTACCAATTGGAATACGTCTTTGATATTGGTCTTCAAGCCATATCATTAATTTATTTGCCATTGTTTTTATTTTTTTTTAAATATAACGTGTTGTGTAGTAGGAATTACAATATGTATCAAAACAACAAATAAAAACTTTTAACATCACGGTCACCGCCACAACATGCGTTCAACGAAGTTGATGGCTAATTTTAATTGTTTGTGTTCTTTAAATTTTTTTGAGTTGATAACTAAACAATAAATCCAATCATTTAATAAAATATGACAGACCCCAATATTTCATTATAGGATAGAATAAGATCTCACTGCTATTGCCAGTGTTGTATAGTGTCTCACGTTAACTCGTATGTCAACAGATATAATTATTTACTTACAAATTAACTATGACCATTGATACACACGCATTTTGTATCTAGCTAATAACGATCTATTGCTTAAAATCAACTGATTTACATAGAGAATCTCTTACATACCTTTGCTGATTTACATCAACATGTATTTTCAAAATTTTGCTTTGAACACTCAAATGCGTTTTTTGTTACAAGTTTCTTGTTTTCTTGTTTTAATTACAACCTGTATGTATATGGTATACCAGAAAGTTTAATTAAAATAAAGTAGATAAAAGTGCGTGTAATACCAAAATTTGTCTTTTTTTGAACTTTTTTTTTTTTGGAAATTTTGATTTCAAAAACCGTATAAAGTCGAAAACGTGTTAAATGAGTGCCGTGTAAGGCGGGGGATAGGTGTACTCAAAAAAAAAATCCAGAAATTCGTGTTTTTCTTTCGTTAATACGAACAATATATCAAAATTTCAAATTTTTTAAAAATAGTCGATTTTTTTACGATGTACGATTTGAAAATGTGTTTTTTCTTAATCATTTATGGTTTTCCATACAAATTTTAAATCCCGGCCATTAAAATTTATCCCGGGAGCGGGATTCATAAATCGCTACAGGATTACAATCCCTAGGCTACAGTGGTTGTATTCCAAGAAACTGTGACGTGGTTTGATGGTGAAGTTTGTTTGAATTGTACAGAGTTTGAATAAAAAGTGATTCAGCAATGCTTGTCGGTTGCGAAGTAAAAAATAATAATAATAAAAATAGACAATAGATATCATACCATGAACTTAAATTTTTAATAGGAGTTGATGAATTTTCTTTACAAAACATAATTACTGATAAGGCAATACAACGTTTCAGCTTCGTGACTTTCTTGCATAGGATATTGATGAAGCTTTGGCAAATGATCCAGGTTCACTTGAAAATGGAAGATCTGGATTCATTTCAAAATTGGATAACATCGCGAACCCCCGAATACATCGAAGTTTAACTCTTCAATAACTTCTAATCCTGGTTTACGATATATCAATGTTTTTGTCACCAGTAGAGCGACACTAGTTATTCCTCTAGCACACTGGCGAGACTGCATACTTCCTCTAGAAGATGAAACTCCAGGCATTTATTGCTATAGTAAGCGGTAATCCTAAATTTTTTTGGCAGAATGTTTCGCTGTTTAGCAATAGGATCAACAAGACATTTAATTAAATTAAATTGCTATCGTTAATATTCTAATATCAATGTGTAATTAAATTACTAATTAGTAATTACACATTTAAAAATTTATCTCGATTTCTCCGTTTTAATTATTGTTGCCAATTTTTTTGTTTATATTTGAAAAATATGTTGTGAAACATAATCAAATCATCTTAAAAGTTTTCAAATTACTATAAACGAATTTAATAAATAACAAATTTAATTATAAGGTGAACTGAATGATATATACTATAATTATATTTGTATTAATTGAGAACAAAACTAATCAGTTATTAAAACGTAGATATAAAAAGAACTTCAACTCCATAATGAGCTTATTGTTTAGAAACTTATTTGTGTCATAAATATTATATTTTAATCCTTCTTTAATCCTTAATCAGGCAACTAATCCCAAAACAAATAAGTTAAATGAAATTTTATAAGTATGCAATGTACGTATAGTTAATAATTAAATAACATATTACAAATAAGGATCGAAAGAATGAAAACAAATTTTAACGAACAACTAGATAATGAAGTAATCTCTTTTCGTTCGTTGTGATGGCCAAAATGTCCGCGTATGCCATTTTTTCGTTCGGCAACCTTCTTTATATATGAAAATAAATTACTTATAAAAATATTAGTTTAATCAATTAGTGTTTAATGACATAGTTTATTTAAAATTTATTAAATACGAATCGACTACAATACTTTATCCTCTGACAGAGGATTTATTATATAAAATAAAAAACTTTTATTCTCTCCCATTTAATTATATCAGCTTTATTTGTATGTTTTTTCGATAATAATAGTATGTATTATTGTATTGTTTTCTAACCTATAGCCTAATGAACTTAACCTATTGTCTAATGAAAATTTTCCTATAAAAAAATTATCATTATTCAATTGGTATGATTCCAATTGGTCAAATTGTTTTGATTTCATTAAAATTATTTTCTAATTATAATCACAATTGCTTTGACAAGTTTTGTCCAAAAATCAAATTTTAATTTAAATTCTCTTATTTCGTTTAGTTGAACTTGGTTGATTCTATGAGAAGGGCGTTTTTTATCATCAGGGTTTTTTATTAAGAAATTTGATTTATCAATTAAAACAATAAAGATTTATTGTTTTAATTGAAGAAAATGTTTTTATATTTATACACAATTCTTTGTCAGAGAATAAAGTATTGTAATCGATTCGTGAATAATGAATTTTATTCTCTCGCAAATTAAAATTCTCGCTCGTGCCTTGCTCAAATTTTAAACTTTTGCTTGAGAATAAACTACTTCATTATTCACTCATTGATTAAACTACTATTTATTTTATATCATAAATCTATATATATTTTATATAATAACTCTTTAATTTCTATTTTATCTATACATATATATATTATATATGATGATAAAAAAACATAAAAATAACGAAAAGAAAATTATGGAATAGTAGATTGTATTACTAGTGCGAATGCATTTTCCAAACAAGAGTTAGTCTTTGTTGTAATATTTGTAAATTATTCGAGTTCGAAAATATAAACACAAGAATCCAACTAAAAGAACAAATAGGAATCCAACTAAGCTGTCAAAATAATAAACTTTAAAGACCTAAATAAATTGTTTTTTCTTGCAATTCCAATGATGCAATGTGTTTAAGTTGTTTTTGCTATATGGTAAGTTATTTAAATTATTATTTTGATATTTTAGTGCTATAAAAATATTATATATATAGATAGATATATGGATAGATTTAACTACAAATCTCACATGCAGGCGGCGATACGGTCCAGGCTTAAAAAATATTTTTTAGTCATATATGGCGAAAAGTAGTTTTTTCTTGTATTCTATTCTAGTACAAAATTGAATATTTTGTACGCGTGTGTTACAAAAACAAAACATTTGAAATTGCATTACATTCCATACATTCCAACAACTAAATTCAACTAAAAAAGTCCAAGTGGATATCCGCTAGAAATAGGTAGATTTCTTGACCAGGCAGTTTTGTAATGTACAAGTAGAATCTGATGTATCAGATTAGTTTAAATAAAAAAAAGTCAGGCAAGTGCGAATATAATTCGCTCGCTGAGGGTTCCGTGTATATAATATTTGAGAAAACAACAATTTTTGTTAGCATAGTTTCACGTTGGGTTGCATCTTACCCAAAGCTGTTTATGGTGGTTAAAGAAAGCTTCAATAACGCCAGCTTATAAATTATTTATATTATCAACTGTTATAGCTTCAACTGTTGTTGGTTCATGAATTTTTCTTTGTAAATTTTTTTGTAGAAAATAGTTTGAGAGCCAGTTTTTAGGATTTTTATTGACCCCAACATTAAAGTCACCTATCACAATAGTTGGAAGAAAAAGTGTCGTCAAATTATTGTCAACGAGTCGAGTGATTTGTCAACTGAACATTGGGAAGATCGATATACCAACAGAATTTGAACTCCAGCTAGTTGCAAAATTAAACATTCACAATGACTGCCAGCAGAACTAGATTCGAAGTGACGGTGACTACTATTTTTCTGCACTGGTGGTACTGTATCAGACCTAACAAAAAGAACAGATCCCCAACCTCGATTTACTTGACTGTAAGAATTTTATACTTCAACCAATTTTCTGACCGAGTTCAACAATTTCAAAAATGTTTGTAATTGCCCGAGCAGAAATTAGTTAGGGAAAGCTGAATACAGTCAGGGCGTGATCAGGGCCTGGTCAGTCCTTCAAGGGCAATCCCTATTGGAGCAATCTGATGTGGGCCTGTTCTGGGCCTGATTTAGAATAGAATAATAAAACCTTATTTGAATATATCCGACCCTGATCAGGTTTTTCGTATTTGACCCCTTCAATTGGTTAAAATTCACTAGAGTATTATCTATTTTAGAAATAAATAGTTAAAGTCGTTTTATGTACGTTTTAATTTTTTTCATTGTATTTTTAGGGTTCCGTTTTTTATACGGAACGCTATTGGTGAGAGTATACAACGTGTTTTTCACATTATTTCGATTATCTCGTGAACCATTAATCCGATTAACTTAAAATTTGAGGAGCTTATAAAACTAACCTATCCACACAAAATGGCGGGTTAAAAAATAAATAAAGTTGTGTTCGTTTGTTTTAAAGAGGTACGATGTAAAGCCTCATATGAAAGGGCTTCATTTCAGCATTATTTAAAAATATATTTTGGAATTTTACACCTCACCATTTTTTGTATAATTTTGAAAAATGACGTTTTCTCAATGTTTTATTGCCCCGATGAACTCCGATCCTACTTCATCGAAAATCTTGAAATATATTTGGAATGATAGAAAAATGAGGTTTTTAATGAAAAATATAGAAAAGTGGCAGATACTCATAACTATATTTATTAAAGGGGTTGGAATGTTAAGGGGTAAAAACATCATTTAAAACCAGGTCATGTGAGGTGTCATTTGAAAGAGCACTTGATTTTAGAAATATTGCCACTTTTTTTAGAATTTTGCAATGCATAGTTTTTGAATTATTATCAATAAAGTGACACAAAAAGTTGGTCTCCCCCTTGCATTTCGAGCCTAATTAACAGAAAAATTTGAAAAAATTCACAGAGACAGGAAGTTTGATAAACTCTGAGCGAAAATTATAGCGAACTCTCAAATAATTATATTTTTGTGCTTTTAAGGGATTGGGGTGGGGAAGGGTGAAAAAAACTTTTTAGACCCAAGCAAGTCATTTGAAAGAGCACTAAATTTCAGAAACTTTGCAATTTTTTTTAGAATTTTGCGGTGCACAGTTTTTGAGTTATTCTAAAAAATGTGCAAATTCCAGACCGTCTCCCCCCTACGTTTCGACACTGATAGACAGAAAAAATTGAAAAAATCCATAGAGACAGGAAGTTTGCTATATTTTGAACGAAAATTATAGCGAACTCTCAAATAATTTTTTAAACTTTTTTTGACCCAAGCGGGTGGGCTGTCATTTGAAAGAGCACCAAATTTTCAAAATATTGCAATTTTTTTAGAATTTTGCGGTACACAGTTTTTGAGTTATTCTAAAAAATGTGCAAATTCAAGACCGTCCCCCCCCCCCCTACGTTTCGACACTGATAGACAGAAAAAATTGAAAAAATTCATAGAGACAGGAAGTTTGCTATATTTTGAACGAAAATTATAGCGAACTCTCAAATAACTATATTTCTGTGTGTTTAGGGGATCCTTACACCCGATGGTAAAAAAAACTTTTTTTGACCCAAGCGAGTGGGGTATCATTTGAAAGAACACCTAATTTAAGAACTAACGCATTTTTTTTTAGAATTTTGCTGGTCACAGTTTTCGAGTTATTGTCGAAAAAGTAAAACTTTCAAACCGTGCTCCCCCTACGTTCCGACACTGATTGACAGAAAAGTTTGGAAAAATGCATATAGACAGGAAGTTTGGTAAACTTTAAATGACAATTATAGCGAGGTCTCAAATAATTATATTTCTGTGTGTTTAGGGGATGGGTGTAGGAGGGTAGAAAGAAACTTTTTTGGACCCAAACGAGTGGGGTGTCATTTGAAAGAGCACTTAATTTAAGAAACATTGCAATATTTTTAGAATTTTGCTATGCACAGTTTTTTAGTTATTGATAAAAAAGTGCTATTTTAAGTGTATGTATACCACCCACATATTTCGACGCTGATTTATAGAACAAATATTTCCAATTCAAACCATTAAAATACTGGTAAAATCTTTCTTTAGTTAACATAAACAGCTATGGATAAGATTTAACCTAAAGTAACATTTTTGATCAATGTAGATGTGATTGACATTTACTATTGACGTCTACGATTAAACATTTATTCTGTTAGCGTCCATAGTCTGGCGATATAAAGACTTTACAACATAGCTTTATGTCATTTATTTTTGATATTGTGTTCTTTTACATTCGCGGAATCCTTGGCAAGCGAATTTTATTGGCACTTGTCCGACTTTTTTATTTTAATTTGATTAGTTTATGTATATTATATATAAATATATATCAGGGTCTGGTGCCGACATCCCAATCAGGGCCTGATCCGATTATCCCAATCAGGGTCTGATCCGGTAATCCCAATCAGGACCTGATAGGACAAAAGCGTTACACTCATGATCAGGGCCCAATCAGGCTGCCCTACCAATGCCTGATCCGGATTAGGGCAAACATGATCAGGACCTTACTTGAGCCCTGACAAATTTCTGCTCGTGTAGTGATTAACCTCAAATAACTTTTTCTTGTGTAATGTTCGAAGTTAAGGGGAGTGGGGGAGGACAGGAAATTTTTTTCACATTTTTGATCATAAGTCAAAAACTGCGCTTTTGAAAGTTACAAAAAAAGGACTAGAAAAAAATTAACCTTTCATATGACACCCCACTCGACAAGGTCAAAAATAATTTGTTTTCAAAATTTCCACCCTCACTCAACCCCCTCAAAATAACATTTTAAATGATGAGCCGACAGCTATGGTTTTCGTTCAATCTCTACAACATTGCCCATAACCATGAATTTTTTCATGAATTTTTGAAACACTCGTTTTTAGCAATATCTAAAGAACTAAGCAGTTAAATAAATGTAATTTTTTTTTTAAATATTTTGATCTTTTTCGATTTTTCTAAATCAAACTCGATTCCTTAAAAAAACTTTTGTTTTACTATCTCCTTATCTATGTTCATAAAATATAGCTGGAAACAAACATTTGAGTTTTTTTTTGTTATCAGTAGGCGTGGGAAAACACATTTATAACTGTAGAAAATTTTAACTTGATAGCACTTATAGTTTGTGAGTAAATCGATTATGTAGAAATTCGGACGGACACCGAAATCAGATCTCGCATGGAGGAATCAGATTTTATTGTTTTGTAAATTTTTTTCATTTTTGATCTACGGGTGTGACAACCCCGCGTACTCCAATCCCTGCTATTGACATGCGAGTTAACGTGAGATATCACATACTACTGGCAATAGCAGTGAAATGTCGCTAGCCAAGGTGACATCTTCAGTCAACGGTAGTACCTCAAATTTTAGCCGTGGAATATTCCTTGATGGTGAGACGCTATTGCTTCCTCGAGGAAACGAACCTTCGTATAACTATATGTGGGCTCTTACCATCAAGAAAGACGGTGCGTCACAGGATCAAGGAATATGGCACCGGCTGGATTATTGGCAACTACATTTTCGTTTTGTTTCAGCAAATTTTTGTAAAAAAATTTGCTATTTACTTTTTATTTTATTTTTATTTTCTCTATTCTATCATGAAATATTGGCCTATGTCATATTTTGTCAGTGATATGATTTATTGTTTAGTTATCCATTCTTTAACAAAAAATATAAAAGAACAAAAAAAGACAGATTTACGTTCATCAACACCTTTGAACGTATGTTGTTGTGGGACCTTGGTCTTAAAAGGTTTTTATGTGTTGTTGTGACACATATTGTAATTCCCACAACACAACACATTTTATTAAAAAAAAAATAGGGTATCGTGTTTACTTTTTTAAAGTACGGAACCCCTAAAAACTTATTACAAAGATATCAATCCGTAGTCCAAGCGGTAGTATATCCGCTAGAAATAGGTAGATTTCGGAATCAGACAGTTTTGTGTACATGTACAAATAGAATTGGATGGGTCAAGTTAGTTTAAATAAAAAATTTAAGTAAAAACAGAATAATCCAAAAAAATTATCAAATCAAATGTTAATGTATTTAACCGAAACTACTTTATTAATGCAATTTCGGAACAGTTTTGTTAAATTTGATTGAAACTACTTTTAATAACATATTAAATCCACCAAAGAGTAAATTACCGTTATCTACACACCTACAATACCACCAAACTTAATTTATAATCAAAAATTATCAAACAACTCTTACACCTCAAAAAATACAAATATCTATCAATTTTAGAAATTTTTGGTAAATCTGTAATCAATATACATATATTGCAACTAAAACATTTCCAAATTTTCCTTAATTTATTCATTTATTTAATTCAAAAGAATAATTACTTTACTTTGTTTTTGTTTTGATTTAAATTTTTGCCAAAAAAATAAAAACTCAAATAAATGAAACAGAAACAAAAGAGAATTTATTTAATATTTCTTATGTGAATACTTATTGTAATTGTTTGGCGTACATTGGAACCTCTTGGGTTAGAAAGCTGAAAATCTTTGAGCTTATAGTTGAAAGGTTTATCTAAGAGATAGTATAAGTTTAAACAAAACAAAATCAAAAATGATGAAGGCGTAGTCGTATCTAGGTGTGCAAAAGTTTTCATTTGTGAACTTGGTCATTTTCATCTAAATCGAGGACAACCAAATTAAGTAATTTTTAAAACAGCTGATTTTTAGAAACCTTTTTCTCTGAGGTTCTCATTTTGAAAAAAATACTAATACTTTGAAAACAATATGATAAAAAAAGTTTAAATATTCAATATTCATCAATTTTATTTATATATTATGGTTCTAACGGCCGTTATAACGCCTTAGATTATTCGAAATTTTAGGCTCTATCCGCTTAACCTGTACGCGGAAATGGCCAGTTCACGAACTTCTCCAAGAGATTATTTGCCGCAACATGCCCAGAAAATATTTTTTGTGTAGGTCAAGAAATGCGACAACTTTTTTCAAAATTTCGAGATGAAGTTTATTGCAATAGGTAGGTACATTTTTATATGAAAACTACCTAAAATAAGAGGATTAAACTTAATTTAATTTTTGAGAGAAATAAAAAAGCAATTATGATTGGAATTTGAGAATGGATATTTAATACAATCAAAACAATTTGATTAATACAATCATAAAATCTCGAATAATGATCTTTTGTAGAAAAAACACGTGTTCTAGACCGAGTTGTGTAAACTTGACCATTTTTGATTTTCTTGAAACTTGGCATATAAGTAGTATGGACAAAATAATAAATACTACTTACTTTACAATTTTTTTAAAGTGCATAGTTTAAGCATAGACAGCAACATGCATGAAAAATGAAAATTTTGCCAATCCGATGTAACTTTGAAATTAAATTGCTCAAGAACGGCTATACCGATTTCAACAAACTTTTTTTTGTTTGATAGGTGGTTAGTTAATCTTTGAAAAAAATTGTTTAAACGTTTTTGTAATTAATTTTATAAAACTTTTTTAAAGATGGCACTAGGGTTAAAGATCAATTGAATTTAAATTTTTGCGTGAAAGGATCAATTTTTTGTATTTGTAATATTTTTTTTATTTTTGATCTACGGGTGTGACAATCTCGCGTACTCGAGTGCTATTGACAAACGAGCTAACGTAAGATATCACATACCACTGGCAATAGCAGTGAGATATCACTAGCCAAGGTGATATCTTAGGGGTGCTGGCGGATGAACTCTATTCAGTCAACGGTAGCACCCTCAATCTTTGCTATGGAATATTCCTTGATGAAGCCACGTTATTGATTACTCGAAGAATCGAGCCTTCACACAACTCTATGTATGGGCTTTAATCATTAAGGAAGGAAGTGCGTCGCATCATCAAAGAATATGCCACTATCTGGATTATTGGCAACCACATTTTAGTTTTGTTCCTGCAAATTGTTAAAAAAAATTTGCTGTTTACCTTTTATTTTATTTTTATTTTTAATTTTATTTTTATTTTTTCTATCCAATCATGAAATATTGGCCTACGTCATATTTTATATGTGATAGGATTTATTGTTCAGTTATTCCTTTAATCAAAAAATGGAATTCAATAAAAAATAAAACAAAAAAAACAAATTTGCGTCCATCAACACCTTAGAACGCATGTTGTTGTTTGTGTTCCATGTGTTCCATCAACACCTTAGAACGCATCTTGTTGTGACACATGTTGTAATTCCTACTACACAAAGAGGCGTCAATTCGTGTTTTTGAGATATTTAATTTTAAAGATTTTTAGTCCGACTAAAGTTCTAATTTTTCATCATTTTTTCGAACTTCAGTGGTTAAAATTAATTGTTAATAAAAATTATTCGAAAAAATTATGAAAAAGTAGAATTTTAGTCGGACTAAAAATCTTTAAAATTAAATATCTTAAGAACAAGAATTATAGCCTCTTTGTACATTTGACATATTTTAGAACAAGAATAGAACTATTTAAAAAAAAGTTTTATTTAATTGATCTTTGACCCTGGCGTCATCTTTAAAAAGTTTTTTAAAATTAATTACAAAAATGTTTAATTAATTTTTTTTCTAAAGATTAACTAATCACCTATCAAACAAACAAAGTTTGTTGAAATCCGTATAGCCATTCTTGTGCAATTTAATATCAAAGTTACATCGGATTAGCAAAATTTTCATTTTTCATGCACGTTGGGGTTCCTCCTTTGCTTAAACTATGAACTTTAAAAAAATTGTAAAATAAGTTTTATTTATTATTTTGTCCATACTACTAATATGCCAAGTTTCAGGAAAATCCAAAAAGGGTCAAGTTCAAATTTCGACTTTTTCCCCTATGTAGATCACGTTTTTCATATTTATAGGAAAATTTTAATAATTCAATAGGCTAAGTTCATTATTCAATAGGTTAACAAAACGATACAATAATGCATGCATGCTATTGTTATGGAAAAAACATACAAATAAAGATGTTATTAATAGTTGGAGGAGGATAAAAGTAAATGTATCGTTTGTTACTTGTCATAAACCTGTTTTTTATATTATTTTAATCGCAAGACAAAATTCCATGTACGTTAAATTAAATTCGCCGAACATAGTTTAAAGTTTTATTAAATTTATTGAACTCTACACGATGATTTTCAATTTTTAAAAAATAGTCAACGCAGCAGAAAATTCACTAGAAATAGGGACATTCTCTGCCAAACAGATTTGTGTTAGAATAAATTGGATTAGTCAAAATAAAAAAAAAATAGTCATCCAGTTGATTGATGTGCCCCAAAAGTTTATCATTATCGTCACTCTAATTGAACCATTTTCATAAGTTTCATCATAATCACTTCATTATTGTAGACTGTAGTGTGAATAAAGATAAAGTTGGGATGCAGTACTACATATTGTGAACCGTACTAAATGATTATGTACCAAGTTTTATTCAATTTGATTATCCGGTACAGATGTTATTAAATTTTCAAAACACAGGTACTCGGGAGACCTCCCACCCGCAAATCATCTGTTGTATATGGTGGACCCTCCATCCATTTGTCAAATGTACCCCAAAAACCAATCAAAACTTCTCATATTGATGGGTGAGTGGGTGACCTTTCTGCATAGGATCTTGGTGAAACTTTGGTTTCCTGTTTATTGTGCCACCTTTGTCCACCTGTTTATTGTGCCACCATTTTTTCAATGTTTGTTGGGAGCATATAGCATTCGTTCGTGTATGTATTTTGGTGACACTTTGGAAAAAGATGCAAATATGTATGGCAAGGAACTGATTTGTTTTTGAGCGATAGTGAACAAAGTAGTGGGGGGGTGTCCCACAAACCTGTTTTTTTTAAAGCTCTATAACATCTGTACCTGATAATCGAATTGGATGAAATTTGTTACATATACAATTAGTACGGTTTGCAATAGTTCTGCATCCCATCTTCCGGTTTTTGCTTCCGGCAACAAATTTTTTTTGTGTAATTTTTTGAAGTTTTTTCAGTGTCTTTATGCACACTACAGCCTACAATAATGACGTGATTATGATAAAACTTATGGAAAAGGTTTCAATTAGTGTGAGAAGATAATTATCATGGCTTGGATATTATTGTTTCAAAAAAAAATTGACATACTTTTAAAACATTGTTTAATTGGCATCAATTTTGGTGTCACATGAAGTTAACAAACCGAAGTATTAAAAAAAATTTAAATTAATTTTTGATTGTTTAGTTTTGGCTTATAATTTCGAAAATTATAAGATTTAACTCAAAAATATATTTACAGTTATATGGAGTATATATGGTTCTTATTGAATACGCGAAACTCTGGCTGAGCTTGATCGTTTTTTTTTTCTACCATTAGGTATAGGGTATGGTTCGAAATGTTCCTAATTATAGTAAAACCCTATTTCTATCTTACTTATTTTGCTATAACTTATAATTTATCTTTCGTTTTGATATCTTATACAATAGTTTTGTATCACAGTTTAGTTGATATTTAAATTATATATTTTATTATTTATCTCTCGTGACTGATTGATATTTTACGCATAAACAGCTATATATATCTTGCTTTTGTTTATATAATTTCAGCTTTAAATGTATCGCAAAAATACATTTGACCATTTATAATTTCACTATTACTGTAGTCAGTCAGATACATTTGTATATTCTAAATAATGACTGTGCTTTATACATAGAAGCTTTTATTGCAAATCTTGTATACAATTTTTTATCTCACGCTATTTAGAAATATTGGGTTGTAACACTAATAAAAATCGTACGATGAGTGATTGTCTATATACTGAGTACTTCACTGTTTCAATAGTTTTAATTTTTCCTTAATGATTTTAATTTTTTATGATTGACTTTGGGAAAACGTGGATGTGTATAAAGGATTGACCGATTAAATGTTGATGTTATATATTTTGTGATACGTTACAAGTTACAACCCAATATAAAATATAGATTGGTTGCGCTGTAATTTATTTCAGAACAAACTATTAGTTAAAGTTATTTTGTTTCTGTATTTTTTTTCAGTTAAAAATGTTAATGTTTCTTTGTTTAAATTTTAAGAAAAACACAAAAACAAAATTAGATAATGATTTAAGATTTTCTGTGCATTAGTTGTTTTGTTGTAGCCTGTAGGACAGGTGTGAAACTGCAATGGCAATATTGAATAGAATGAATACAAAGTATATTACAAATATTTATTGTAAGCCTATAATTCAAACTTCCAAGTAAAACATTTGAATTTGGTTTTGGTATAAATCTATTTTTAAGTTTACTTTTGAATTTCATTGAGAATTGATTCAGGTTGTTAAACATCTTTCAGGGTTCTTGAGGCATATTTTGCGAATATAATCGATAATAATAACATGTCATGTCGATATCGAACTTATTGCTTATTACGAACTTATTAGAAATTTGAAAAAATCGCTCAAATGTTTTGATGATTGTTACTATAGATCTGATTTTCAAAAGAATATTTAACAGTTTGTGGCTTTGACCCAAGTAGAGTCTGAAAATAAAATAGACATAACAGATAAAATAAAATTTCACGTATCTGTAGAGTTATGTAATAGCATTGCATAATTTAAAAAAATAATTAATTTTGTGCCGATCGACATACCATGATTTACAAAACAATAGATTGTTGTTGATCACGTTTGAACGAAAAAACTTGAATTTCTGAGAAACCCGAACACATACTACACAGTTGAAAAAGTTGCTGCCACTTTTAATACAGGCTTTGCTCTATGAGTTATGTAAAGCAAGTCATTATTGATCTGCAAAGTAGGGATGAGCATCGAGACAAAAACATCGATGTTTACCATCGAATAAACATCGGGAGCCCAACATCGATGGTCGTGAAACATCGACCTCAAAACATCGATGTTTTTGAGTATTCATTCCCTAAAAAGTAAAAAACCACACAAACAAATATTAAGGTTAACATAAGTATTTTTCTTTTATCTCTAACACTTTAAAACAAGTTTAGTTATTTTACACAAAAAAAAACAGTATTTTTTATTCCCACATTTTCTCTGGCACAGAATTTAAAAATAAAATTTTAGAAGCCAACTTCCCCTCTACACGATTTCTTGTTTTCGATATTATCTGGCCAGCTTTAGAAAATAATCTTTCAGAGGGAACGGAAGTTCCTACAACAGCCAGATATTCAATTACAACTCCCGATAAATTTGGGTAGGTTGGTTTTAAATCCCTCCAGAAAGACAGAGGATCTTGTTGGATTTTTTCTACAGGAGCACCTAAAAAGAGCGATTGGCAAGATCTTTTTAAGCTGTTTAAAATATTTAAATTTATTTATTATTATAAGGTTGTGCTACAAGTAGTAAACGTCAAATAAAAACGCTGTAAATCCACAATGCTTCACAAATTTGACAACTGCTAACTCTCAACTGTTGAGAGCTTGAAGTTAGCTGCTTACGTCGGGTGAACGCACCCAATACTATCAAGTTCGAAAAAAAAAACATCGATAGCCAAACATCGACACATAACCATCGATGGTGAAAAAACATCGACACTGTAACATCGATGGTAAATACATCGAACATCGGGCCCCTACCATCGATGTTTATCAAACATCGACCATCGATGCTCATCCCTACTGCAAAGCATATGTTGCATTAAAATTAATTTTAATGCAAAACTACAAATTTTGGTACAACTTTTGCATCATAATTGATCTTTACAGAAATGTTAAAAGTTTGAATGCAACTTGCTACAAATCTAAATAAGTTTTCGTACTTTTCGTTAGGTGCACAAATGATAGTGGATTTAATAGATTTCATTCTTTGTTGCAAATCCACATAAACATCAATAGAAAAGGTTTTGTGTCATTATCATAAAAACTATATTCATTGTAGTTATAGTTTTTCTTAATTTTGAAATACATAATTGTCAAAATGTATTATGCGTAAATCTGTGGTGAATTTTTTTTTACCAAACGTCAAGAGATGAAATGAAATTAGATTCAGTTTTGAAATTTCAAAGTGATGTAGCATTTAAGTTCTTTTTAAGTTGATTCAGTGTTAATTAAAATTATTGGTCAAACTATGTGCAAAATATATAAAAATAAATAAATTAAATAGTATGTTTTGTGTAACTTCTAAAAATACAGCCCACAATTATAGTTGAAGTGATTTTTCCAATAACATTTAAGTTTTATTGATGTTATTGATTTAAAATACAAGATAAAATTCTAGTTTCATTTTTATCACTATGAACTAATTGCAGCAAATAATTTTTGTGTCTAATACAGGTGCGTAATAATTAAAGTAACTCGAAATTTTAATGTAATTTGCATTTAAATCTCATACAATAACAAATGTTGCATCTTGCGATATTATTTAATGCAAATATATAATAGAAATTTTTAATACAACAAACTTTATGTTTTAATGAAAAGAACCATAAATTTTATTACAAGTACTGTATTAAAGATTAATGCAAGGAGCATTAAGTTTAACTTTAAAGCAAGCTTTGCAATGTTTTATAATGGAGACTTCCGTAGGAACTATATATGTGTAGCAATTTGCATTACATAATCAAGCTTTTTTCAACTGTGTAGAGATACGAACTTAACCTTTTCTGTTTTTAAAGTTTAATTTTCTTTTCAAAACTAAAATTACTTCAAAATAACTGTCTATGCATTACTATTTTGTAAAAATATGTAGATAGTTGTAAAAATACGACGAATTGTACCTAGTGGCTGAGCTAGTACCCAGTGACTGATCTGACTGTTGAATTCCAAAACATCTTGACTCTTGAGCTCACGTTGAAAATAGTAAAAAAATAATTCATTCATGTAAATAAAACAACAAATAATAACCAATAACAATATTATAAAAATAAAAGTTTATGAAAAATAATCACCAAACTGAAACCATTTATAATTCTAATGATCATTATAGAAAAGTCTGAATTAGTCTCGCCTGCAATGACTAAACAAATTATTGAATACCTTAAATAAAGTGGCCGTTCGTGGACCAGACGCTAGGATTGCAGTATTGTATTGGGTTCGGCTTTTTGGGCGTATCTTGAGATGGCCAAATATACTACCGTGTTTGAGTACTTCTCCAAACTGCATTATGTAAGCGCTTGACGTGGCTAAAAATTTAATGTGTAGTTGCATGAAACAAAAGTATATGTATTATTGTAAATTTTGTCGGAGTAGTTGATTGTTTTGTTTTACGTCAACAAAACAAAGCTGCGTATGACATATTGTTTTTGTGATATGTTGGTGCTACCAACTTGGTTCCAAGTAACATTTCTTTCGAAATTGGTTTCAAGGTCTTTTCAAACAAGTTTAAATAAGCGTAGAAAGCTTTGCTTGACTTACACAAGGTATGTTTTAGGTGTCAACTTCAAGCGATTTTAATATCAAGTATCACACTTATATAAGTACCTAAGAGATTAACTCTCCGGTTTGCATGCATTCATCGGTAAGAAGAGATCGATTGTCAGAACATTGTCTATGCCACTTGACGCTCGATATTACTACCAATGGGGAGTCCTACGATACCTCAGATTAGAAGTCTTACTGTTTTTTTCGATTACAAATTAACTCTTTCGGTATTCCCACCTTTGAGTATGTTGATTTTTGTTTATGGAAGGAAGATAATTAGTTGGAATGTTGTATTGAATTACGAACTAAGGTTGCGGTGGTCTTTCAATTCGTTAGTATTATTCAAGTCGATATTTGTAGCCCTGGACTTCACAGAGTGATCTGCAATTAGTTGAGAATAAAGCTAAAGTTGGAAAGGCACAACATATAAAACCATAGAACTGTAAAATAACTAATTGTAAACTGTGAATTCCTAAATGAGTAAAACAGTCCTTTTGGACGGTGGCAACCTACTCAATTGCTGAAACTCTATGTTGATACATTCTAAGTTTTGGGTTGAACAAAGCAGTTCTGTGTAAAAACTTTTTGAAACAAAACAAATCATTTGATCATGCAGACTTACCGATATACACACATATTATTTTTGTCATCTTATGTTTAAAGATTGCAATTCAATCGGTCATCTAGATTCAAAAACCAAAGCAGACAGTGCTCAAGAATGACAATAAATTACACAACACTGAAGCGGTGTAGTTTAAATTCAACTTTTATCAACTGTATTATCAGTGGTATAGTCTTAAACAGAAAACGAAAAACACTCAACAAAAATTTGTGTTAAGAATATTAATCTATGTGCGGCTTTATAAAATTCGAAGGAAAGATATTTTGCAACTGCTTGTCATCGCCAATTTAAATCAAGATCCACAGCTATCAGAAATAAAGCTCAGCCCATTTGTCAAGCAGGAAGCTTGTAACGACCAACAAAAATCTGATAACTGGACATTTTCTTTTAAAATCTAAAAACAAACAGTCCACACATTAATCTTAATTTCATTACGTAATATCAACTTAAGATCATTTCATAAATAATATCTGACCGTATACAACGTTTCACTGTATAACTAAATTCTTGTTTTAGTTTATCTTTCATTAGAACTCAATTAACGGATCTTATATTTCGGTATATAATCAATTGTTGTTTTATTTCATTTTTGTTTTATTTGCCCCTAGCCCCACAGTAAGCAAATCAATAGAAACACAAACTGGATCTTGAGCAGATTTAGATTATGCTGGAAAAACAAACTAACTTAGGTAAAGAGTAATTCACTACGGTTCTTGCAGCATAATTTAATTTGTCAACACTTAATAGCAATAAAATCACAACAGGCATCACTGTCTGCCTTTAATGTATAATGTAGTAAAAAAAAAATTGGTGATCTGGACCAATGTATTTAATAACATGCAAAAACAACAACAACGTAGATACAGAGAACCAAAATGACTAAAAAATTTGTCATATTGAATATTTATGACAAACGAATTTTATAGTGCAACCCTTCTAGAATGAATTATAAAATAGCATTTAATAAGCCATAAATTTTGAACAAACAATTATTTTAAATTTCTTGGAGCCTATAGTAAACTCACTTTCTTTAAGTTAAAATACATATTGGTGCAGTTTGCACCAATTTATTCAAGTTACATATTTTCGAATTAAACTTGCGAACTTTTTTTGAATTTTCCTTATTTCAACCAACTTTTCTATAAGAAATAGGTAATTGTCGTTAAGGTCCTGAAATCGAAATTCGGCAACAGAAAGTATTTGTTAGCTATATTTTATAACTAAAAAACCAAATTAAATGTTTATATTCAGATTTATATTGATGATCTGTTTGACAAAAAAAATTTTTAAGCTCAACACCAAATCCATTCGGTAAAAAATTTCCTCCGACCACATAATTCAAAATACATAGCTCGCAAATTCAAATTATTTTCTTGATAAAAACGCAAAAATGCTCAGGTTATCGTTTTGGTACTTTACATAATAATTTAAATTACAAACTTTGTGTTATGACGCAATTAAAACTTTTTAATCGACCATTTAACCCTTGCGCTCCCACTGACAAAACCTGGTCGTAACAACACGTTAGTACGTCAAATGAATATAGTTTCTCCGTTATACCATCTTGAAAGTATTAAGTTGACAAAACTATTTTTCGGCATCCACGTTTATCAATATATGCTTAAGTATTCCTATATTCAATTATATGCTTAAGTAATGAAGATATGCTCTTCTTATAAATGGAGTGAAAATAAAACAAAATGATTTGGGACTATTATTAAACTTGAAACGTCTTCACGACGCCATTTAAATAAATTTGACTTTTCACTTTACTGTTTTAAAATAATTCTTAACTGATGTTTGAGAACGACTGAACTTGTGAAATATTATTCAAGATGCGGCACAAAACGACGAGCAAAAATACATAAATGCGGATGAAATAAGGAAAACTCAAAATAACTCGCAGTTATAATTCGAAAAGCTGTATAACAACTCATATATAAATCAATTATGTTGCAAAATGTAAATTTTTCTTAAGCCGTGTGCGAATCGATAAATATTTGGAAGAGCAAAATTATTTGTGAAAATGAAATTTTTGGAAAATTATAATTCTATATCATAAGGAAAATCAATAAAAATATTTGCCAATGCTACTGTTATACTTGATTCAGCACAATAAAGTCCGAATAAATAGACAAATTCAAATGGATTCGTCATATTATTAGTGAGGTAAATATAAAGTGAGGTTAGATGGAATTACTAAATTTTTTAACTATTTTTAGTCAATGGATTATTGTGAACTCTAAGTACACTGATTGGAGCAATGTATTCTTTTTTCTCCATTTTTAAAACTTAATGTTTCAACAACAACAAAATTCATGAAAAAAATCATTTTTGTAAACAATTTCCTTCTGTCATAATTTAATGATGCTAAACAGCTTTACCAAATTTTGATGTTTCGTTATGGTGATTTTTACAATTCATAGTTTGCACCTGTCATTATTTCGTGATTTCGCACCAGAGCCTTAGCAAAAAAAATTTTTTCCAAATTTTTAGTTTTGACTTGTTTTGGGAAAACATGAATAACTTGGTGTAAACTGCACCAATTTTCATGTTTCTTAGCTTAAAAGAAAGGGAATTGAATTTACTATAGAGAATAGGCTCCAAGAAAGTTTACAATTATTGTTTGTTCAAAAGTAATACGTTGAATATGGAAAAACATAGAAAAAACATACATTTTTCTCCGATAGACAGCAAATATAAATTTTGCAGACTTATTTCAGTCAGCAAAGTGGCACTTTTCCTGCCTAGGCAGCAAAGCAAGTACTTTGCTGCCTAGGCAGCAAAATAATTAGACTTCATAGAAATAAACAGATATTGCGATTAAAAAAAAAATTTTTTTAATCGATTTTTTTTTCATTTTTAAAATTTTGCTTTATTTTTAAAGTAATAATTATTAAATTACATATCATTGTAATTAATCGGAGAAAAAATTATATGTTCAACTCGGCAGCAAGGTAGATTGACTGCCTTGGCTGAATTCCTAGCCTCGCTCGCTCGGCTATGAACTATCAGCCGCGGCAGTCAATTTACTACTTTGCTGCCTAGTTAAACAAATAACTATTTTCTATTTTTTTCAACTTTTTTCGACTTTAACTTCCAGAATGCTTGGATTCTTTCAAAAAATAGCTAAAAATGTTTTTTAGCATATTTTGTGTTCAGTAGGTGAAAATCCATAAGAAAAGTTGGGTTTTATTCAGGGAGACAAAAAAGTGCAAAAATTGTTTGTAAACTAGTGTAATTATTCGCATGAAAAATATTTACATTGGCCTTATATCTTAAAGATTTCATTTCAAAATAAAAGTTTTAGAAACTAATTTAGGTATATTTAATTTTCACATAAACGTGCAGTTGCCTCACCTACCGCGTTCTGTACCTGTACATCTGTTAAATTAATCTCGGAGTTCGATTCGTCATATTCACCCCAGCGGCGAGGTTGAGACAACCGAATTTCGATTGGAAATAGAACATGTTGTTTTTAGTGTATGAATCGCGTCAAATTAAATAATAGTGCAAATCGAGTACGAAAAATATTTTGCTGGTTCAATCGATGTTCCAAAAAAGTGTCGACGATTATCGCAAACGATTTTGTTGAAAATTTACTAACTGGTCCGGGTTGATATGAGAATTGGCCACCCTAAAAATATCGGTCTTGGCATGTTTTGAAAATGTCATGCGCTCGCAACAGCTATGGTTCATGAACCGATTTTGATGACACTTTATCAAAAATTCCAAAATAAAAAGAGAAAGAACTAATTGGTTTTGGGGCAAGTTAAACTAATTAGTGGTGTTGCCTGGAACACCTTTTTGTTTTAAACTTATGTACTTCCTTAACCATTTTTCAGTCGAGATGCGATAACAACTATCTAGGTGAAATTTTTCAAACTATATATTTATAAAATGAATATTACTCTAGTGAATTTTAACCAAATAACATTTCATCAGATGAAAAAGGGCTCAGATCAGGATAAATAATGCATACCCTTATAGGGAAATCATATATGATTTCTGATACGAGCAGGATGTGAATACCCAGTGATTGATTTATCTGGCCCGGATCATAATAGGGCATGTGTGACTAATTAATAATTTTATTATATATTTTAGAATATAAATTTCGGAATAATTATATAATTAAATTGTCACTAAAGGAGAACTTAATTACATTACAATTCGGTGAAGATTAAAAAAAGTATTTAACTGTAAGTGTAAAAAAGGCCATAAAATTGGCAACTTGTCTCAATCTTGCTCAATACAAATTTTAAAGTCCTGTTTCTTTTTAAATAATTGCGAGCAACGATGGGAAAAAATAATCAATTAATGACTACTAGCAATAAGACAGGTGCTAATGCGTGGCAATAAAATTAGTTTTAGATTGAACCAACCCGATAACTTCCAATTCAACGTAAAATATAATTCTTCAATTCGTTTTTTTAGCAAAACTATTAAATTGTTAACAGCAACATCTAAATTAAATAAGTTAAATGCAAAAACCCGATAATAAAATTAATTTTACTTTAATTTTATTTTTTGTTAAGAAATCTTGAATGCATTTCTAGGAAACAAAAAAACCAGAAAACCAGTCACAAGAATTCAAAAGCATGCCGTTGTGACTTGTGACTAATTCTTTCAAGTTTTTCTTTGTCAGGGTATCAGTGATGTCAGATTTGTGGTTATTTTTCTTGAATTCTGTTATAAATTAAAAAAAAAATAATTTTTGTATCGTTGATAGTGTAAAAGAATTACGTTACATTTAATTTAACATAAAAAGTAATAACATAAAATAAAATTTTAAAAAAAAGTTTACTCTCAAATAAAAAAAAATATCGAATAAAGCACAAACAACAAATCGATCATTGACTTTGAAATAATTAACATTGTAAACTCATTGGCCGTATCGCTTTTAAATTTTGTACAAATAGTTTTATTTTTGAACAAAGCAAACACAATTGCTCTAAATGAACTTCTATTCACTTTTTATAATAAATCACTAAAATAGTAAAATAAAAAACTTATCACTTTTATCACCTTTTTTGTTTTTAAATTAAATAAAAACATATATTTTAATTACCTCGTCAACGGAAAATTCATAACATTCTGCAATTTTTTGATATAATTCCTTAACACTGGAAAATCCTGTTATTAATCCAGTAGGACTTCCATGTGCTAATTGACAATGAAATACCAATTGAGGTGTCGATACATTTGACTGTGGTTTAGGAACATTATTTTCAGTTGTACTGTAATCACTTGTGGGTGCGGACGGTACCACCGGTGTTTTCATGTTACCTTTCGAATTATTATTTTCAGACTGACCCGTCGTCGTATTATTTGTATTTACTTTACTTGATTTCTTAAACAACGGCATTTTTTATATATATTTCTTATTTCTTTTACTTTTATATATTTTCTTCTTTTTTAATAATAAAAACAAAAAAAAAAGAAAAATTTAACGAATGTTTTATTAAAACGAATCAAAAAACTAAATAATAATAACAATAATAATAGTAATAAAAAATAAAATCACTATCTTTTTCGTTTAAATAAGAAAATAATAAAAAAAAAGACGAACAGAAAATAAAAAATTGTCTGACTGAACCACTTTTATTATAATTTACTATAATTAAGTTTTCTTAAAGGAAAAATCGTGTTTTTTAAATAATAAATTCCTCTTACGAACAAAACACACAACACAACTTCAAACACTGCACTGAATTTTTTTGTTAAAGAAAGCAAAAAAAAAAAAAATTGCAAATAAACTAAATTAAATTAATTTAGTTACAATTTTCAAGAAAAGAATACAAAAAAAACCTCAAACAAAATTATTTCTTATCACAAGTTATACAAAATGATAAGAAAAAAATTCATATCTTAAGTAGATAAGATTATTTCACTACACAATAATAACTTTCATTTGTTTAATTATTTAATTATTTTTGCATTATTATGTTGTTTTTGTTCAAGTAGAATCATATTATTTTTATCTAATCACAAAATTGAAAATTTAATTACCATATATTTTTGTAATTGTTTAAATTTCATAATTATTAAGTTTTCTATAGAATTAATAAAAAAAATACCGTTTTTGTCAATCGACCGAATTGAACTAATCGCGCAACAATCATGTCTTTTCTCGTGTTTTTTTTTAGTTTCAATAAATTATTTAATTTTTATTTATTTTATTTTTTGTATAAAAAGTAAATAATTAACTTTTGCAAGTACACACAGGTAGTTTACAGTTTAATGTTACATTTAAAAAAAATAAAAGTTATGCGGTTTTAATTGTGTTAGAGGGAATAATAATATTACGATGGATATACACATATAATTAAATTGATTTTGTTTTTTACGCGCTCTTTGACGATTGTAACATGACGGTCACGATTTTGATACTGAATGACAAATCTTATAATTATTTTATTTTTGGAGAAAATAAATGAATTAAAATTAAAAATATTTGATGGAAAAAGAATATGTAACGAAGATTTTTTGAATAAATTAGTTATTTTGTTGTCAGTTTGATTTAAATAAATGGTGAATTCTTTTGTAGATGTTACAATAAAACGTCGTTTCTTTACAGCAGACCTTAAAACTACATTTATTTGGTCTAAAAAGGTGACAAAAACTATTAGTATCGGGAGGAGTTGATCCGGTAAACGTTTTTTACAACTACCGAACCTAACTAATGCAAGATTAAAGAACCTACTGTTGCATAACGAAATGCAAAAATAATCGGTGAAATGCGAGTGCAACTCACCCGTAGAAAACTTCGCGAGAAACAAACGTATAATAAATATTGTAAAGCAACATGATCTTCTATATATTACATAAAGGTAGCATGTACCCAAATTGCAAAACGAATCAAAATGCAGGTGAAAAAAACACGCACATCACATCGTCAGAAACAAACATGAACAACCAAAACAATTTACGTTTCCTTTTGATTTTAATTATCTTCTGTTATGATGCTTTTATTACATTCTTATACAGAAAGAATAGTATATTCTTGTATGAGCTAGAATGAAGGCAACTCTTCACGAGGATGAAGTTTCCCGGAACGAGCGTAGCGAGTGGAGGGAATCATCCGAGTGAAGAATTGCCTTCATCCTAAGCGAATACAAGATTCTATTTTATCCACGACTACAAATAATTCAAATAATTTCATTCATGTTTTCCTGTAGAAGTTTGTATCGCCATATTGAATGAAATGAAAAACAAAACCGAACATGTTTGTTTATTTTAGATTTTATATATGTATTGTTTTTGTTTTAACTGGTTTATATTACTATACCAACAAATCAAGTTTTTAATTTGTTAGGGGAATTTTGAATAAATAAAGCGTAATAAAAAATATAAAAAAGAATTTGATATATAGAAAAGGAATGAATACAATTACAATGAAAGATATACGCATGGAAAGTATATATTCTTTAGTAGTCGTGGATAAAACATTTTACACACACGAATTTTTGGAATATTATTGGAATTTTGAAAAAAATTTGATTTTATTTAATTTTTACAATATTTTTGGAATTCTGAAAGAAATATGAATTTGTGATTTTGTAATATTTTCTCGAAACGCTAAATGGAGAGGTTTTCGAGTAGTTTGCTGAGTGTATCATTTTTCACTAAATTATGTTAATTTATGATCTGTTATAATTTTCCGGCAACGTATTGATGTTTCGTGTTAGTTTTGTAATAAATTTCTAAACAGAGATAAAAAAATACTTGTACTTTAACAATGAGTTATGTTTAATATACATCGCAGCCCAAAACTAAAAACCATGTCCTCATAAAAGTTTTTTGAGGAAAACTATATCAAAATCCTTAACCCAGACCGAAGTCTTGATATCTCAGAGCTGTGAGATTTCAGCCTTTCCATATTTTAATAGTAATTTATTGTGTAAGTTTTTAACGATATATTTTATTTTTCGAGCAAAAATTTACAAATTGTTTACAAGTTTACAACTATCGTCAGTTTGCGAGAGAATAAAATTCATTAAACGAGAATATAATGTTTTATCTTCCGACAGAGTAACATGTATTAGTTTAAATTGAATTCTGTTAAAATTCATTGATAAAACAAGTAAAACGAAGAAAAATACAAGAATTGGATTTTATTTTTTTTTTGTATCATTAATTCCAAACAATTAAATAAATTTTATTCAATTTCGATACCTATTCGATATTGAAAATGAAATAACCTACAATGAAAGGCATCAAATTTCATACTAATGACTAATGAGAATTGAGAAACCGAAAAACAATCATAAAAAACCTAATTTTTTTCACAATAGAAATTAACATAAATATCATAGTATCATTTACCTCTTTCAATACTCAAGAGAGAGACATGCACATAAGTTTGGCTATTTAAAATATTAAAATATGAATGCTATCAAAATCTATAATATACAAAAAAAAACTGTATCACACTTGTGTAATTAAACTGACCACGCAATGAGGCTAAATAATGAAGTAACAAACTCTTTAGCAAAAAAACAATCAAAAATTAATTCACCCAAAAATGGGAACACTATTACTCAACTATCTATGGAGAAACTGGGACGGACTGCTACACACTAAGAAGCTTCTAAACAGCTTCAATATTTCGTTCCTATAACCAATTGACTGAAATAGATACCCTTTGCATTTACATGGGTTAAATCAGTGTTTCGAAACTGATTTCATGCTACGGACCAATAAAGATTTTAAGATTCTATTGCGGACCTTGCGAAATACTTCATGTTAGATACGGGTGAAAGTACAGTTTATATCTTGCTCACACTTACATACATAATGTAATTTGAAACAACAGGGATGAACAAAATATAGTTTAAAGAAACCAAAAATAGAAAAGAACAAACTTTAATATGTAATAAACTCAGTTTAAAACGCGTCTTATATAACTAGTTTACTCCATTAGTTAGAGCGACATAAGATAAAAAATATAAAATTCCCAAATACAGGAGTAAATTAAAATACTCCTAATTTCAAATTAAAGTAATTTATTGTGTATGTGTTTAATGACATATTTTATTTTTCGAGCAAAAGTTTACAATACGAGCGAGGCACAAGTGAGCATTGTGAAATGACAAGAGAATAAAATTCATTAAACACGAAGCCAATACAACATTTTATCCTTCCGACAGAGTAACATGTATTAATTTATAAATTTAATAAAATTAAAATAAATAAATTTTATTCAATATCGATGCCTATTTAATTGTTTGGTATTTTAAAATGAAATTACCTAGAATGAAAGACATCAAAGTTGTAACTCATTAGTATTAGTAGTTACAACTTTGATGTCTTTGATGTCAGTAATGAGAATTGAGAAACCAAAACACAATCATAAAAAATACTAATTTTTTCACAATGGAAATTTAGTCCAATTTAACCATGGTAGCCTTTGCCCTTTTCAATATTCGAAAGACGGACATGCGCATTAGTTTGAATTTACTGTTTTTATATAATCAGAGCGAAAATTTTGTTTATAAATACAATCCAATTATTTATTAAATCAAGCAAAAAAATTTATATCAGTTCAATTCAACAATCTAATAAATGGTTTTATTCTTTCGGCAACTGTAAGTATAGGTTTACTTATTTTTGTTTTAGAACCATGATTGTGTAGGTTATTAGTCTTAATAGAATCAAATAAACAGCTGTCAATTTTATTTATTTATTTATTTTTATTACAATTAAATACGTATCGAAATTGAATAAAATTTATTTAATTGTTTGGAATTAATGGTACAAAAAAATAAAAAACATTTTTTCATTCGTTTTACTTGTCTTACCAATGATTTTTAAAATAATTCAATTCAAATTAATACATGTTACTTTGTCGGAAGGATAAAACTTTCTTGTTTACTGAATTTTATTCTCTCGCAAATTTGTAAACTTTTGCTCGAAAAGTAAAATATATCATTAAACACTTACCCAATAAAATACTAATATTGTGTTCCGCAGCAATCGCGCATTCTATTAAGACTAATAATGCACACAATTATAGTTGTAAAAAACAAAAATAATCTTATATTTGTAGTTGCCGAAGAATAATTTTTTTTTTTCAAATTCTCACACATTTAATTTTTGCTTCAAATTTGGTGCTTTAAATCGTATTAAGAATAAAAATATATTATTTTTCTGGATGTTTCTTTTTAATAAAACGCATTGCGTTTTAGGGATTAAAATGTGTGCCACAATAACACATAGATACCATATGATCTAGGTTGCACAACAATATGGTTCTGAGGTGTTGGTGGACGTTTTTTTTAAATCTTCGTGGATTGAAGGCACTCGAGTCTATTGATTCGGATAAAGCATTCCATTTGTACGATGTACGAACAAAGAAGTCCTTTTGCATTTTGTCACTACGACATTGAGTGATCTCAACAGTTTGACAGTGCGCACAAACCGATTGACGAGTAAAACGGGGATAGAATATGCTTGAGGCATGATGGATCTGATTTTGTCCGAGCATTGATGGTGACGATATTTATATAAAATAACAAGAATCAAGATTTGATATTAAATTTCGATCACCAATTTTTCCAATCGGTTTGTCCGATCATCGGTTCGTCCAATTATACAAGTATTGTTATTGAAATGACACAAAAGTAATAATTTTCTTTTTCTGCATATGGAATGAAAGAAAATAATGAATCGACTCCAAAGGAGTGAAATAATAGTTATTTGTTTAACTAGGCAGCAAAGTAGTAGATTGACTGCCGCGGCTGATAGTTCATAGCCGAGCGAAGCGAGGCTAGGAATTCAGCCAAGGCAGTCAATCTACCTTGCTGCCGAGTTGAACATATAATTTTTTCTCCGATCAATTACAATGATATATAATTTAATAATTATTACTTTAAAAATAAAGCAAAATTTAAGAACGATATTAAAAATATCTAGAATTTTTTTCTGTTTTTCGTGAGTGAAAATTTGTTCAGGTAAACGTAAAACGTTTTCAACTCTCGTATAGGAAACGCGAGAATTAGAATTTTTTCTATACGATAGCAAATATATAACCGATATTTATTATAAATTATTAAATTAAAAATCGACAACTTAACATTCAAAAATATTCTATTTTTTGAAAGATTTCTTTGATTTAAAAACTTTATAAAATTACATGAAAATACCATAGCAAAAACAATTTTTTATTCAGTGAAAATCATTTTACACTAGTGGAAAAAAATATTTTCACAAGGGATTATGCCTGCATGAAAATAGAATTTTTATATGATATCATAGAAAAAAATTTTAATTTGTGAAATAGTATTCACATTTTAGTAGTGAAAAAGTGCTCGAATAAAAAAAAATTGACACTGGTAACAAATATAAAGAAATTCGCGGTACACAAAACTATTTCTGCGGACCACCGGTTGAGAAACACTGGTTTCAACAATTCATGGTTAGTGTTACAAACTAAGTTATTTGCTTCGGGGAGATGCAGAATCTTTGTCTTGAAAGTGAAAAAAATTGTTAACCTCTACACTGAAAAAAAATTGAAGTAATGACAACCTCATCTCGCATTATGCAAACAAAGAAAAAATATTTGCAAACAATTTCCCTGTGATTGGGACAACTGTGCGATAACATTTTCCTGACAACATAATGAGGTTTAATTAATATAATAAAGTTTCATTGGACAATTAATACAAAAGGTTGCTTTTCATCGGTGTAGTCCAAAAATAATATAGATATTTATATATAAATAATGTTTATATTTTATTTGCTAACATTTTCGGTAATATCATAACCATCATCAGGCACAAAAAATATAATACAAATCCACTAATAAATTAAGAAAAAAGAGAAAAGAGCAAGAATTAAAATTCTACATAAAAAATTATTTTCAAAAAAAAAAAAAAAAAAAACTATATATATAATCAAGAAAAATATGAAAATGTAAATACTGATATAAGATACTCACAAACAAAACGCAACAAAAATATGCAAAAAACTTAAAAGCTTCGTAATTATAAAAAAATAAAAAACTTTTTTCTTTGTTAAACACAAAACACAACATCACCAAAAATGAAATAAAATGATTTAAAAAAAAAAAAAAAAATTTTCAAAAAAATCAAAAAGATATAAAAAAAAAAAAAAAAAAAACTAAGGTAACCAAAAAAAAATTCTAAATATGTCATTCAAATAAACGAAAGGTAGACATTGTCCAAACAAATACATTCTGATTGTTTATTCATATTATTAAGATGTTTTTTAATATGAATAGCTTCAGAAATCTTTCTTTTTAATGAATTAGATTGAAAACATAATATTTCAGGATGTTCCCAATCTATCTCATGGTTTTTAGTAATAACATGCTCACATAAAGCACTATGAGATTTGTTGCCTCGGGAAATATGGTACTTGTGATCCTTCATTCTATTGACCAAATACTGTTTAGTTTCACCGATATACGACAATCCACAATTGACATCCGCACAATTAAACTTATAAACTAAATTAGAAAGATGTTCAAAAGGAATGGGATCTTTTAAACGTGTGAAAATACGATTACGTAGCGTGTTACAAGGTTTACCTACAGCTTTGATATTATATTTAGAAAGTTCAAAATTTAAATTTTCAAATAATCCTTTAATATATGGAAGAGATACATATTTTGTTATTGAATCATCGTAATTATTACTAGTTGTAATTAAATTTCTATTAAGTTTTAAATAAGTACGATTAATATGGTGATCAATAAAATAAATAGGATAGTTATTTTCAAGAAGAGTCTTTTTTAATAAATCAAAATTTTTTTGATGAAACGAAAAGTGAGATAATTTTAAAATTTTTTCAGATAAAATCGTAACGGTATTTATTTTATAAGAAATAGGTAAAGAAGAAATATAATTTAAATAACGACCAGACCAAGTTGGTTTTAGATACCAATCTGTTATTAACCTACCATCATCACATTTAACCACTAAAGTGTCTAAAAAAGGAATTTTGTTTCCAATCTCAATTTCAATTGTGAATTTAATTCGTGGATGAAAATCATTAAATTTTTCAAGAACAGAGTCAGTTAACAACATGGTTAAAAAATAATTTTAAACATATGAATCGACATTATAATTGTATTGCTTTTGATAGAATATTTGATAATTTTCTTTTTAAAGTTCTAAATTTGGAGATTGCAAATGTTTTTACTGATATTGATACTTGCAATAGACAAAAGAGTTTCTTATTTTTTAGATTAAGTAATATTGTCAGTCATGATATTTTTACTAATTTTAATGAACATATTAATTACAGTTATGAAAGAGCTTTTTTTGAAATTAAACATAGACACATTACCAAGTTAGATTTTTTGTTAGAAAGTAATTTTCAATTTTTGAAAACTCAAATTACTAATATTACTGTTGATAAATGGATTAAGAATTTATCTTCCACAACTATCCCCTCTAATGTTCTTTTCATTCTTAGTTTAGGACCGAATTTTAATTTTCAAAATAAAAAAATAAATTTTCATGAAATTATTACTCATTTAGAATCTGCAATTTTTCATTTGAATGATCAAGATAAAATTGTAGCTCGTAATAGTATGTGTAATATTATCAATAATTTTAAAAATTCTCACAAAAAGAAACATTTTGAAACTAAAATTTTACAAAGGTATCTTGTTCAAACAACTACTTTTTTTAAAGACAACCCACAATTGATTGTAACCCAGGCAGATAAAGGTAATATAACTGTTGTTATGGATCGTTCTGATTATGAATCTAAAATGAGTACACTTTTGGATGATTGTAATACATATAAAATCGTACCTAAAGATAAAACTGGTTTTCTACAAAGGAAAACTAATACTTTTATTAGTAAATTGGAATCTAGGAGTAATATAACTAATGAACGTGCTACTTTAATGCGAAAATATAATAGTACTTCTCCTAGGATTTATGGTCTTGTTAAGTTACATAAAGATGGGGAACCATTACGTCCAATTGTTTCTTATATTAATTCACCATTATACAATCTTTCTAAATTTTATTGTGAGGTTTTATCTTTGATCACTGGTAAAACTTTTAGTCGTATTAAGAATTCTTATGAATTTGTAGAGAAGTTAAAAAATGTAGTAATATCTCCTGGACATATTTTAATTTCTTTAGATGTCATTTCTCTTTTTACTAATATCCCATCTGATTTAGTTCTCGAATGTATTAACAATAAATGGGATGAAATTCAAACGGTTCTTCAGGAACTATCAATAAAAGAATTTGAGTTAAGTAATATCCGACGACAAAATCTTGAAACTGTTAGAATTTCAAAAAACAATATTCAATACAAACGATTTGATAAAGAAATATTTATGGAAGGTCTTCTTTTAATTTTAAACCATTGTTATTTTTCTAATAATAATCATTTCTATCAACAAATTTTTGGTTCACCAATGGGTTCTCCAGCAAGTCCTGTTTTAGCTAACTTAGTTATGGAATATTTAGAAACAAAAATTATTGAATCTCTTAATTTTACTCCTCCTTTTTATTTTCGCTATGTTGATGATATACTAACTTCAATTCCTTGTAACTTAACTGACTCTGTTCTTGAAAAATTTAATGATTTTCATCCACGAATTAAATTCACAATTGAAATTGAGATTGGAAACAAAATTCCTTTTTTAGACACTTTAGTGGTTAAATGTGATGATGGTAGGTTAATAACAGATTGGTATCTAAAACCAACTTGGTCTGGTCGTTATTTAAATTATATTTCTTCTTTACCTATTTCTTATAAAATAAATACCGTTACGATTTTATCTGAAAAAATTTTAAAATTATCTCACTTTTCGTTTCATCAAAAAAATTTTGATTTATTAAAAAAGACTCTTCTTGAAAATAACTATCCTATTTATTTTATTGATCACCATATTAATCGTACTTATTTAAAACTTAATAGAAATTTAATTACAACTAGTAATAATTACGATGATTCAATAACAAAATATGTATCTCTTCCATATATTAAAGGATTATTTGAAAATTTAAATTTTGAACTTTCTAAATATAATATCAAAGCTGTAGGTAAACCTTGTAACACGCTACGTAATCGTATTTTCACACGTTTAAAAGATCCCATTCCTTTTGAACATCTTTCTAATTTAGTTTATAAGTTTAATTGTGCGGATGTCAATTGTGGATTGTCGTATATCGGTGAAACTAAACAGTATTTGGTCAATAGAATGAAGGATCACAAGTACCATATTTCCCGAGGCAACAAATCTCATAGTGCTTTATGTGAGCATGTTATTACTAAAAACCATGAGATAGATTGGGAACATCCTGAAATATTATGTTTTCAATCTAATTCATTAAAAAGAAAGATTTCTGAAGCTATTCATATTAAAAAACATCTTAATAATATGAATAAACAATCAGAATGTATTTGTTTGGACAATGTCTACCTTTCGTTTATTTGAATGACATATTTAGAATTTTTTTTTGGTTACCTTAGTTTTTTTTTTTATATCTTTTTGATTTTTTTGAAAATTTTTTTTTTTTTTTTTAAATCATTTTATTTCATTTTTGGTGATGTTGTGTTTTGTGTTTAACAAAGAAAAAAGTTTTTTATTTTTTTATAATTACGAAGCTTTTAAGTTTTTTGCATATTTTTGTTGCGTTTTGTTTGTGAGTATCTTATATCAGTATTTACATTTTCATATTTTTCTTGATTATATATATAGTTTTTTTTTTTTTTTTTTTTTGAAAATAATTTTTTATGTAGAATTTTAATTCTTGCTCTTTTCTCTTTTTTCTTAATTTATTAGTGGATTTGTATTATATTTTTTGTGCCTGATGATGGTTATGATATTACCGAAAACGTTAGCAAATAAAATATAAACATTATTTATATATAAATATCTATATTATTTTTGGACTACACCGATGAAAAGCAACCTTTTATAATGAGGTTTATTTAAAATATAAAGTTTTATATACAATATAACAGTAGTTTAATAAAGTTAATAACTATTTCCATGAAAAAAATTTTCTTTGGCCTTATATCATGAATTTTTCATTTTAAAATTGAAGTATTTGAAATTAATTGAACTATATTTTATTTTCACATAAATATTTCGTGTGATTGTCTCAAATACATCGTTCTATAACAATCCAGTTGTTGAAATAATTTCGTAGTTCTATTCGCAATATCTGACCGCACGGTGAGGTTGTGCACAACTGCATTTCGATTGGAAATAGAACATGTTTTTTTTCGGTGTACATTATGGAGGTTGATTTTACATTTCCAGGAGCTTAAAGTATTTGTCTGATTCGTTGTTCAAACTTTGTATCAACCTAATCCCGACCCTCCACTGGGTTGCAGCCGATATACGCCAACCGTCATACTGTTAGATATGAACATAAAATCGACCTCCATAAACCTGGCATCTGGTTGGTAAGATAATCATATATACATATAAGTTTTTTCTAAAAACACATTACCGAACATGTTGCTTAGAATTTTTTGCAATCAGTCTTTATTGCCTAGCAAACAAATTTTTTAATGAAATTGAAATAATTCTATTAGAACAAACGAAACCTACATAATTGTTAAAAGAATTAAAATATTTTATCTAAAACCAACATTAATTTTTGTATTTGAAAATAATTATTGGTTATCACCAATGACGACATTTTATCTTATCTAAAATGTCGTTAAAACCAACAAGTCGTAAAAGTTAAAGACATAATATACTAGAATTCTTTGATAAGTGAAATAAATTGATTGAAGTGGATAAGTCTTTAGTTATTTTCATAAAACTAGGAATTATATCATTTCAATTAATAGCTTTGGGCTTTGTATTTTCCATATACATGTATTATAGACAGATATGAATAATAAGTCATTATACAACTGATTACAATTAAGTTGATTGTAAAAAAAATTTTGAGAATTGAAATGAAACTATTGAAGGTTATTTTAAATTTTAAAGACTCATCTTAAGACACCTTCCTTACCAAAGAATATTTCTCATATAGTACCTATGTACCTATGGGTTTTCTAATTTCAAAAATTTGGCTTGCATATTCGCATATTTTAAATTGCGTTGGAATTCTCTCAGAACCCACTTTTGTCTTTCTTCCGGCCCAATTGGACTTGCACACATGATTATGCTTTGATGTTTTTTGTTCGAAGTTAAGCATGCTTAGTGTTAATTGTAGTATATTATATATTCAAGTTTGTGATCAATCGACGACATTTTAAATTATATTTATCTGAGCAATTTATTAACTTTGGCTTTAAAACGGGATTCAATGTATGTGTTTGATCCTCTTGAAAGTTTTTGGACAGTTTTGGGTTTGAAATGAAACTCTTTTATATTGTCTCCTGAAAACTACATTTGGAGTATTTCTTTAGTGTTCCTAAATCAGGTCTGTTTGAAGAAAAGCGTTACGCGATCAATGTAGCTTTCGTTACGAGGCTAATGATGATCAAATCGCAGTTGGCAGACAATCTTTCTATCTAAGAGCTACAACCTTAAAATTCGTTTTTATTTTATTCTTTGAATGAGTCCGCATCATAACATCGAAAAATCAGATCGTCGAATCACCAGAAATCACAAAACCGAAAGTTCATACCACCGAATTTCATATCATCGAAAGTTCATATCATCGAAAAGTCATAGCATCGAAAGATCATATCACCGAAAGTTCATTGCGTCGAAAAGTCATAGCATCGAAAAATCACATCACCGAAAATCATATCATCGAAAATTTGATTCACAAAATCGAAAAATCATACCATCGAAAATCGTAAAATCGAAAAAAAAATCATATCATCGAAATATCATTACATCGAAAATATTCGATGTAATGAATAAATCATTACATCGAAAAATCATATCATCGAAAAACAGGGTGTACTCTCCTCACAGCTAAAACTTTTGTAAATTAAAATGTTAAATGTCAGCAGAATATGTTAATTGTGCAATTCGTTTGAAAATGTACATTTATTTGTGGATTTTTTTTTAAATCAAAATTTTGTGTGAGTGGAACGAATGAAAAAATCTAAGTTCTAAATTTTTTATTTATTGCTTTGAAATGCAGTTTTGCCGGCATACAATTTTAGTAATTTCTTTTGGTTTACATAGATAATATATTATGTGCTATCATATTTTGAAGATAAAGTTTTAGGATTCCAAACAGATTTTACGTTTTTTTTGAATAATAAATACTATGCCTTATAGTATTATATTATATTCACCCTGTATTCTTTTGAAAATGCGCATGTTTTATAGTTTTTTTTTGAAAATACCTAAAACATTTGGTATGTTTAGTATTGAATAAATTTGTATTGGCGAAAGAAAGTGTGTGTCAAGTGTTTTTCAAAAAATAAGGAAGTGTGTTAAAACACGAAAATGAGCATTTTTTGCTTAAAAAATCGATCATTCTAAGTGATTACGAGTAGTAACATTGAATGTGGAGAAAATTTGATGGTTGGCATTGGTATTTGGGACCAGAACCTTGATTATTGTATTGTAAGTGTGTCGAAAAATACTGTCAAGTGTGTCAAAAGAATGATTTTCATTTATTTTTTAACCCAATTTTTTGGAAAAAAATAAAATTAAGTGTGTAGTTATTTTTATGACTTGAAATGTATTTGAACATGAAATTGGACATGTTTCTATCCAGTTTCAACTCCTCCCAACTTATAGGAACAATTGGGAAATATCAAGTTGTTGCAGATTAAATGTTTTTAAAAAAATGTAATTATGAGAAAGATATTTCTTTTGTAATCGTTTTGTGTGATTCCACGACTTCTGAATAACAGGAACAGTTGGAAAATAAGTTTGAATTTCAATCTTTGATTTTTGATTAATTTTTGGAATATATTTAGAATTTTGAAAAAAGTTTAATTTTTGATTTTATTATAAGTTTTGGAATATTTTTAGAATTTTGAAAAAGTTTTTATTTTGTTTTGATTTTTGCAATATCCTTAGAATTTTGAAAATAGTTTCAATTTTTGATTTGGCAATATTCTCTTGTGTATGTTTGAACTTGTGAAGAAAATTGAAATTTATGATTTTATTATAATTTTTAGAATCTTAGAAAAAGTTTGAATTTTTGATTTTGTTATAATTTTTGCAATATGTTTGGAATTTTGAAAAAGTTTCAATTTTTGATTTTGTAATAATTTTTGGATTGTTTAGAATTTCGAAAAAGTTTAAATTTTTGGTTTTATTAAAATTTTTGGAATATTTTTAAATTTTGAAAAAAAATTTATATTTTTGATTTTATGATAATTTTTAAAAATTTTAGGATTTTTGAAAAAAGTTTGAATTGTTTATTTTGTAATATTCTCTTGAATATTTTTGGATTTTGAAGAAAGTTGGAATTTTTGGTTTCATTATAATATTTGGAATTTTTTTAAATCAATTCAATCAGGCGTCTTTTTTCCGGCTATGTATTTATATTACTTCGGTTTGAAAGACCTAAGTATTACATTCATGAGCCAAAAGTGAAATTCTTACTCCCACTTTTTTTGCATTTCTTGCAAAATTTTTTTAAGCAAATTTGATTTTTCTCCCTTTATTTTATGACATTACAAATTTAATTAATAAAACAGTAAGGATTGTGTTTGTGTTAAGGCTTTTTATATAGTTTTCACCAAAAGCTTTGTACGAGGACAAAATTATTAACAAAATCAAAAATTAAAACATTTTTCCAATTTTCCAATTCTAAAAGTATTGCAAAAAATATTGCAAAAATTGAAACTTTTTTCAAAATTCTAAAAATAGTCCAAAAATTCTTACAAAATCAAAAATTGAAATTTTTTCAAAATTCTAAAAATATATATAAAATTCAAAAATTTTATTTTTTGTTTCAAAATTCTAAAAATATTCCAAAAATTAGAATAAAATCAAAAATTTAAACTTTTTCTAAATTCTAATAATGGGCCCGAATCTGTGAAATCTTTTATCGAAAATACCACTTTCTTCAAAATCCAAAAATTTTCAGGAGAATATTACAAAATAAACAATTCAAACTTTTTTCAAAAATCCCAAAATTTTTAAAAATTATCATAAAATCAAAAATTTAAATTTGTTTTCAAAATTTAAAAATATTTCAAAAATTTTAATAAAATCAAAAATTTAAACTTTTTCAAAATTCTAAACAATCCAAAAATTATTATAAAATCAAAAATTGAAACTTTTTTCAAAATTCCAAACATATTGCAAAAATTATAACAAAATCAAAAATTCAAACTTTTTCTAAGATTCTAAAAATTATAATAAAATCATAAATTTCAATTTTCTTCACAAGTTCAAACATATTCAAGAGAATATTACAAAATCAAAAATTGAAACTATTTTCAAAATTCTAAAGATATTGCAAAAATCAAAACAAAATAAAAACTTTTTCAAAATTTTAAAAATATTCCAAAACATATAATAAAATCAAAAATTAAACTTTTTTCAAAATTCTAAATATATTCCAAAAATTAATCAAGCTTTTTAAAAACGACATTTAATCTGCAACAACTTGATATTTCCCAATTGATCCTATAAGTTGGGAGGAGTTGAAACTGGATAGAAACATGTTCAATTTCATGTTCAAATACATTTCAACTCATAAAAATAACTACACACTTAATTTTATTTTTTTCCAAAAAATTGGGTTAAAAAATAAATGAAAATCATTCTTTTGACACACTTGACAGTATTTTTCGACACACTTACAATACAATAATCAAGGTTCTGGTCCCAAATACCAATGCCAACCATCAAATTTTCTCCACATTCAATGTTACTACTCGTAATCACTTAGAATGATCGATTTTTTAAGCAAAAAATGCTCATTTTCGTGTTTTAACACACTTCCTTATTTTTTGAAAAACACTTGACACACACTTTCTTTCGCCAATACAAATTTATTCAATACTAAACATACCAAATGTTTTAGGTATTTTCAAAAAAAAACTATAAAACATGCGCATTTTCAAAAGAATACAGGGTGAATATAATATAATACTATAAGGCATAGTATTTATTATTCAAAAAAAACGTAAAATCTGTTTGGAATCCTAAAACTTTATCTTCAAAATATGATAGCACATAATATATTATCTATGTAAACCAAAAGAAATTACTAAAAATGTATGCCGGCAAAACTGCATTTCAAAGCAATAAATAAAAAATTCAGAACTTAGATTTTTTCATTCGTTCCACTCATACAAAATTTTGATTTAAAAAAAAATCCACAAATAAATGTACATTTTCAAACGAATTGCACAATTAACATATACTGCTGACATTTAACATTTTAATTTACAAAAGCTTTATCTGTGAAGAGAGTACACCCTGTTTTTCGATGATATGATTTTTCGATGTAATGATTTATTCATTACATCGAATATTTTCGATGTAATGATATTTCGATGATATGATTTTTTTTTCGATTTTACGATTTTCGATGGTATGATTTTTCGATTTTGTGAATCAAATTTTCGATGATATGATTTTCGGTGATGTGATTTTTCGATGATATGACTTTTCGACGTAATGAATTTTCGGTGATATGATTTTCGATGTTGCGATTTTCGGTTGTGTGATTTTTCGACGGTATGATTTTTATTTTTCAATTTATTGCTTTTTTTCGATGTAACGATTTTCGACGGTATGATTTTTCGATGATATGACACGCTCCGCTTTGAATTTATTTTTATTCTGAATTCAATTTTATACTACACTAGCTACAAGTACAAGCTGTATACAAAAAGTATATAAATTCACATTTTAGAAATTCAAACTAAAAGTCAAGAGACATCTGCATTTCAATAGAATAAACGATGTACACATAAAAGTCGATAATGCAGGTTAAAATTATCTATTCTGACTTCTGTTACAATTTCAGATTGTAATTAATTGAATACCCGTTTTGAATTGGTGAAATTATGTGTCGTGTCGTAAGTCGCAATTTTTACGTTTCTGGTAGAAACGATGTTTTCTGATTTTTCTTATTTTGTTTCACAGAAATGAAATTTATTCAAAGCAAGTGAGTCGAAAATTAAAATTACTTTAATTTCTGCACTGCTGTCACAATTTACTCAAGTAGGAGCGAAATACCCTAAATCATACCCCGATTGATTGACGCCATATGCAAAAAACAATGAACATTGCCATATCGTCGGCTTCAAAGCATTTACATGTAACTGCTTATTTAATGTATTATCAATAAATCAAAACAAATATATGTTTTGATTTATTGATAATAAATTTTATTTTCAAGGCTGTTTTAAATTGCAATCAAAGGTTTTCTTCGCTTCCTCCCAATTTTTGAAGTGAAATATTGTGTTTTTACTCTGCGTAAGATGTTATGTCATTGAAAGAGAATTCGTTGGAGGTAAAGAATAAATTAGTTATGGTTTTCATGTGGTTGACAGCATTTAGTGCTAACTGGGCATGCATTTAGTTTAAGGGGTAATTGGGTTGGATATAATCTTTTTGGGAAGGAAGCTTTTGACCTAAATTTTTAAAGTACAAATAATCATTAGTGATCTCTTAGAGAGTTTATCATATATTAATAGGTGAATAGTTTTATGTATCTGTAAGTGTATAGCAGTGAAACGCTTGGTGATTACTTTACTAAATGGATGAAACACCAATATATAAAAAGAGTTAACATTACCATTTAACTCATATGACCAAAATCTGTCGCATCGCTTTTTAAATCTTGAGTTAAAATTGAGTTGAATTAGGTTTCCATTTGACGATGAATGTCTGGTCGTAATAATACTAGTCGGTCTAAATTTTCAGTCATGGATCGAAATCAGTGTTAATGTCATTAAAACATAACTTCTAGATGCAAATCTTGCGAAAAAACAAATGTTAAAAACAAAAAATTACAATAATAAAATATGACATATTTCCTGTATGCCTATGCTATTTCCTTGTGAATTGGGAAGTGGGGAAAAAGTGCAATATATGAAATGGGAAAATATTTTAGGAGTACCGATGAGATGGAAAAAATAAAATAAGAGGAAAAACGTAAATTTTTTAAAAATTTGCTGGAACGAAATTAAAATAAGTTTGTAATAAGCCCAGTGGTAGTGGCATATTCCGTGATCATGTGATGCACTGTCTTTAATTAAAGCCCACATATAGAGTTAAATGGCATCTCATTTCTCTAAGTAACCAATATCGTAACATTATCAAGGAATATTCCATATAACTAAGATTGAGGGTGCTACCGATGAGTAAAGAGTTCATCCGCCAGGACCTTTAAGATATAAGTGATATTTGATATCTCACGTTAACTACTATTCCAATAGCAAGGATTGGAGCACGTGAGGTTGTCACACTCGTAGATCAAAAAGAAAATACAAATCAACAAAAACTGATCCTCATTCCTCAATGCTCATACACTTGATTTTTGTTTAAATTGATGATTTCCATCGTTTTAAAAATAAAAATAAAGTGTTGTTATAAAAATAAACAAAAGGATGACGAAAAAGTACTAATTTTCTTATTCTGCATATGTTTACGAAAATATGATGAATTAAAAAAAACAAAAATTTTGCTCTTAGGAGTAAAAACTAAATAAAACATAAAGTTTTATTTGGGATTTTTGTGAGCAATTAAACTCAAGTAACTAAGGAAGTAATTTGAGTTTCTTCTATTCAAATTTCAAAGGTATGGTATGGAATATTTCGGAAAAAGATGTGTTTTTCTCTTTTACGTGTTTCGGTTGGGATTCGAACTCGTAACCTCATCAGTGTCAGAGTAAGTTCAAATCTTTTGACACACTATCCACTATGGATCGAAATCAGTGTTAATGTCATTAAAACATAACTTCTAGATGCAAATCTTGCGAAAAAACAAATGTTAAAAACAAAAAATTACAATAATAAAATATGACATATTTCCTGTATGCCTATGCTATTTCCTTGTGAATTGGGAAGTGGGGAAAAAGTGCAATATATGAAATGGGAAAATATTTTAGGAGTACCGATGAGATGGAAAAAATAAAATAAGAGGAAAAACGTAAATTTTTTAAAAATTTGCTGGAACGAAATTAAAATAAGTTTGTAATAAGCCCAGTGGTAGTGGCATATTCCGTGATCATGTGATGCACTGTCTTTAATTAAAGCCCACATATAGAGTTAAATGGCATCTCATTTCCCCAAGTAACCAATATCGTAACATTATCAAGGAATATTCCATATAACTAAGATTGAGGGTGCTACCGATGAGTAAAGAGTTCATCCGCCAGGACCTTTAAGATATAAGTGATATTTGATATCTCACGTTAACTACTATTCCAATAGCAAGGATTGGAGCACGTGAGGTTGTCACACTCGTAGATCAAAAAGAAAATACAAATCAACAAAAACTGATCCTCATTCCTCAATGCTCATACACTTGATTTTTGTTTAAATTGATGATTTCCATCGTTTTAAAAATAAAAATAAAGTGTTGTTATAAAAATAAACAAAAGGATGACGAAAAAGTACTAATTTTCTTATTCTGCATATGTTTACGAAAATATGATGAATTAAAAAAAACAAAAATTTTGCTCTTAGGAGTAAAAACTAAATAAAACATAAAGTTTTATTTGGGATTTTTGTGAGCAATTAAACTCAAGTAACTAATGAAGTAATTTGAATTTCTTCTATTCAAATTTCAAAGGTATGGTATGGAATATTTCGGAAAAAGGTGTGTTTTTATCTTTTACGTGTTTCGGTTGGGATTCGAACTCGTAACCTCATCAGTGTCAGAGTAAGTTCAAATCTTTTGACACATTATCCACCTCGCCACGATATTAAATCATAAAGTTTTATATTATAAATTAATTTATTTTTTTTATTTTTTTTTTTATTTATTTTTTTGTAAAGTTTTAGTTTGTGAATGAAATTTCAAATGAAATGAAACACAAAATTACAATAGATAATCGCGAATGCCCAATTATGTAGCTATTTTTTCTTAGTGTCTCACAACAGGATTTGACTAGTACAAGATTCATAACTGGATTATCGTTATCATGTTCTATAATTTCCATAATCTTAAAATACTAAAAAGAAAGTATAGGTGAGAAAGAACTAAAAAATTTCAATGAAAAAGATTTTCCTGCTAAAATCAGTTGCAACAAAACAGTAAAATATTTTGCTACATGAGACGAGCTACATAGCGTCGAGTGGGAAATTTTACGAACGATAAACGTTTTCATCTCAAGTAGGAAATGCTATTTTTTCTACTATAATCAATATAATAGTACTTTAATCAATAAGTGTTTAACGACATAGTTTATTCTCAAGCAAATCTTTAAAATATGAGCGAGGCACGAGTGAATTCTTCTGAACTAAAACAATAAATCTATATTGTTTTAATTGAGAAGAAAAAATTTCTTTTTTATGATGATATAAAAAAATAAAAAAATAACGAAAAGAAAATTATCGAAACATATTTATTTTGTTTGTTTATTTTGGAATTAAATCCCAATTCCTATTCCATTTATATACAATACATGAACTGTCAGATCATTTTTTTTTGCATTTCGTATTCTTTTTGTACAAAAAGATTGCTCTTTTTTTCATCTGAAAATATTTTTCTGAATCTAGATTTTTTGGTAGATCAAGCTGTAAATATAATAAATATACACAAATACATTTACACATCTGTCAAATTAGTAAGGGGAGTAAAAGCGAAAGAAATATCAAATAACTATCTGTCATGTCATAGCAAAACCCCCGATATATAAGCCTGATTCAATTTTTAGCACAGAAGAAATCGTGAATTTGTAGCGCCATTTTGAAATTAAAACTCAACATAAAATTCAAAAAACCATATTAACGCCAATAACGCCATCTAGTTTTCTAGATCAAACTAGAAAACTCCATATAAAAAAATTCAAAAAATTTAATCAAAAACACTAATCCATTTTTTTGCATATGGCAATGTTAATTGTTTTTTTAATACGGCGTCAATGAATATACTATGACATACGTCAATTAATATACTAACAACAGTCTTTTTTTTTATTAATTAGTTAGACATGTTTAGCACACTAAATATGAAATATTCATTATTCAGACTCTTTGAATATCCGAAGATACCATGTCAACTATAAAGGAAGGAGATGAGGAAAATGGTAGGAAAGAGGATATAGGTACTATATCTAATAGTTTTAAATGATGATGTACATTTTCTTTAAATTCCTGAGGGTAAAATTCATCGGGAAATACAGAGGAGGACATTGAGTTCCACAATCTGGCCACTCTATTAAAATAGTCGTTCTGGAAGGACATAGTTCTACAACGAGGTATTTGTACAACAAATGGATAAGATAACTCGGCAGCTCTTGTTTGTCGATTATACTGTGAAAGGATATTTTGAATTTCCTAAAGTTATATTCATAGTAGATTGACAATTCAGCCACATTTCTTCGGTGCTCGAGTGAATCAAGCTGCTCCGTTAGTTTGGTATTACCAATCAACCGTATTGTTTTTCTCTGTATAGTGTCTAGAAATTTTATTGTTGACTGACAGTCACCTCCCCAAACATGACAGCAGCATTCCATACATGGACGAATAAAGGACTTGAAGATTAGCAAAATTTGCTCGGGATTGAAATACTTTTTACATCGACTCAAGAATCCTAATTTTTGCATTGCAGATTTAGCGAGGTTGAACACATGTTTATTCCATTTCAGGTTATTTTGAATATCCACTCCAAGAAGTCTAACTGATTCAACCTCACGCAATTCCTCATGGTTTATCTTAATAGGGAAATTTTTATGTCGCTCTATTCGTGAAAGACGGCAAAGTTTAGTTTCGGTTGGATTAAATGAAACAAGATTACGATCACCCCATTCCATTATACGATCCAGATCTTTGATGATAGAAACAATTAGCAGCTCTCTATCAGTGGTAACTGCAGTATGAGATCGAAATTTGGGAGATGCATGTGATGCATGCAATGTGCTGTCATCAGCAAAACTATGGATTGGGTGCACTGTGGAAATAAGTAAATCATTAATGTATAGAAGAAATAAGGTTGATGAGAGTGCAGAACCTTGGGGAACCCCAGAATTGGTTGTGAAAATATTGGATGTGATACCATCTAAATTAACATGAAATTGGCGTCCTGTAAGAAAACTATGAATCCATGAGACAGTAAGATGGTCTATGCCATAAGATTTTAATTTAGCAATAAGATTTTTATCCCACACTTTATCAAATGCTTTAGAAATGTCAAGTGAAATACTGAATGTCTCACCATGGTTTTCAAGCGATTTGTTCCAGAGATGGGATACGTAGGCTAACAGATCACCTGTTGCATGAATTCTACGAAAACCATACTGCACTGAGAAAAAATTGAAGTTCATGACAACCTCATCTGAAGTTGGCAGTTGATTATTCATGCAAAGAAAAATTATTTGCAAACAATTTCACTGTGATTGGGACAACTACACGATAACATTTTCCTAACAACAGAATGAGGTTTATTTAAAATATAAAGTGTTATATCCAATATAACAGTAATTGAATAAAGATAATAACTATTTCCCTGAAAAAATTTTTTTTTGGCATATCATGAATCATATCATGAATTTTTCATTTTAAAATTTAAGTATTTGAGATTAATTGAACTATATTTTATTTTCACATAAATATTTCGTGTGATTGTCTCAACTTCATCGATTTATAATTGTAGAGTTGTTGAAGCAATTTCGTAGTTTGATTCGCCATATGTGACCGCACGGTAAGGTTGAGACAATTGCATTTCGATTGGAAATAGGACATGTTTTTTTCAGTGTGCTTATCATCAAAAAGTCTCGACATTTCCAAATAATCTAATAGATTGTAGCTAACATATTTTTCAAATATTTTAGACAAAACCGATAGAATTGCAGTTGGTCTATAATTGTAAGGGTCTATCTTACTGCCTTTCTTTGATATGGGTTGAACGCTGGCCAGCTTCCAAGAATCGGGAAATATTCCGGTTTTATAAGATAAATAGAAAACTTTCGTTAAAATTGGAGCTAGTTGCCTACCAAAGTTTTTAAGAATGAGGGGTGGAATACCGTCGGGGCCAGCAGATTTGTTGATATTGATAGAAAGAAGCATTTTCCGTACAATATTGCAACGAAAAATAATTGGTTTCATTTTCGTTACAACTGGGGAAATGAGTGTGGGAGAATGGGGAGGTTCAACTATGTTTGATTTTTCTGCGAAAATACGACCCAAAAGATCCGCCTTTTCTTTTGAGTCGCTCACGGGAATGTCATTCAGAACTAAGGTTAGAATAGAGGATCGAGTAAAATTGCTCTGGACTGATTCAACTGCCTGAAAGAAACTACGTGAGCCAGATGGGTGCTCGGCGAATTTCTTAGCTTTCTTCTGGATAAACGCGTCTTTGTTCAAGTCTGTTTTGTATTTGCTAATATTTCTGGCTTTCCTATAGGCGCTATGGGTTTCAGGTGTTTTATCTGAATTTCATCACTGCCTCATCAACATCCCGCGTGAACCAAGGCTCAGTTTTAGGAGTGATTAATCGATTTGGAATAAACCGTCACATTCCGTCTTTTATGATTTCAGAAATTCTTATTGCCGATGTGCTAGGATCTTGATCAACACAATATATAGTTTTTCAAGCTGATTCATCATAAAAGTTTCTCAGTCCCTCCCAATCAGCGCGTTTATAATTCCAAACGCGATGAGGATTTGCTTTAATTTATGCCGGAGATTTAAATTGCACAATTGCTGATATTAGTAAATGGTCCGATGTTCCGAGGGTTTGTTCAACTTTTCTTCGTAGTATCTGGTTCGTTTGTCAAAAACAGATCCAACAAATTATTTTTATGATGTGAATTAGCTGGGATTCTAGTAGGACACTAACATTTGCGTCAAACCGTGATAATCTGCGAGTATCAGCTCGGCTTGTCTTCCTACGTCGTCAGTGCGCGATGAATGCTTAAGCCATTCTTTATTATGCATATTAAAGTCTCTAAGAATTGCCAGTCTTGCTTTGGGGTAGTCCGTGGTAATCTTGTCTAGGTTAGCCGATATTTGATCGAAAAATGGACGTCCTGAGGGGGGGGGGGGGGAGGGGGAATTTGTGGATCTGTATAATCCTATTATAAACATAGTTTCATCAACACCTGAGATTTTCAGTGCTAGAGAATTATGATGCTTAGAGTTCAACTCGTAAGCCTTAATACTCATGCATGAAAGTGAATTTCGAATAAATTCACAAACACCATGCTTGTTGTAAAAGGAATGTTCCAATTCGTAGCTAGGCATTCGGTATTTATCGAGATCCAATTTCGATGCTTTGCCGCTGACAATTGTTTCGGTAAGAACCAATATGTCAGGTTTATTTTTTTCAATGTAGTGATGAACCTCGTTTAGATTCGAATTAAGATCTCTTATGTTGGTGAAGTCAATGCTAAGCTGTTGGTTCACTCTGCTGCCATTTTGTTGAGGCATAGACGTACCCTTTGCCATTGCAGATATAGATACTGAAATTCGACCAGACCAAAATTTCAGAACTAAACAGTACAAAAAACTGGGTATCTCAGTCTCAAAAACACGATAGCAGGTTTCATGCAACCGTTGCACGATAAGGGAAAAGCAAAGAAATGGGAACACAAAAGACACTAACAAAATTGAAGAGTACAGATAAAGTAATAAATTCGAAATTCCTACTAACACTAACAAAATTGAAGAGTACAGATAAAGTAATTAATTCGAATTTCCTACTAATAACTAAAACAAAATTCTATATTTCTTGTTACCAGGGAATACAAAACAAATTTATGCTTTAAAATAATAACAAAGCAATAAAAAAGCGATAACATCAAAGAAATAAAAGGTAAAATTTTTACCTGTCTACCGCCTGGTAACAGTAAATACAGAATACCAAATAATTTTTTAATAAAGAACAATCTCACCAATTATATAATTGTACTCGTTCTATCCTCACTTCACTTTTATTTTGATAAACACTAACACACACTTAATATATTTACTTATTTTTTTTTTAATTTCGCTTATTTTTTCCTTTATTTCTTTTTTTTATGATTTTTTTTCTTTCAAACTTAGAAACAACCTTTTTCCTCTGTCTCCGGTTGATGAATGTGAAGATTTCTTGAAGAATATAGGCGGTTTTGGTCATAGTCAAAATACCTTTAATTCTATCCATTTACACCGTAATAGTTTAATAGCTATTTGCTATTATTCTATTACACTACCATGATGTAAACTTAGTGACAATCAACTAAAAAAAATAAGAGACACAATTCATAGTGTTATGCTTAATATTTTTTGTTTGCAAACACATTTGATCTTGCATAAGAATCAAAAATTCAAACAAAACAATTAGCCCAATAAATGTACTAACTTTTTTACCTTTGTAGTCCAACAACAACAATCATTTAATGACTTTGAGATTCACTGTAATTAAAACCTACATATATAGAAAACATCAAGTAATGAAAAAAACTAATTTAATGTTTATAATTTCTTTATTTTCATTTCATAAAAGAGGAACATCGGTTAGAAACACGAGATAACCGATTTAATGATACATTTCATTTAGTTATTGTTTTGTTTTTTTTGTTGAACAATGCTAGCTGGTGTAGCTTATTTTGCAAGTATTGCGTTAGTATTTAATTTTTTTAGTCAGTGGTGTTTCTTTTGTGAGTTAAATATTCTATACAGCTTTACTAGAAAAATAAAAATAGGAAACAGATAATGAAGATTGACACAGATTTTCTTTTTATATAAGTCCAAAAACATCAAATAGATTTGGGGATTTTTGAGATCAATTAAGAATGTGTGTAATATGTAATGTATGTGTAATATGTAATATGTAATGTATGTAATAAATATAATGTTTTTTGTAGAATTTAGGTTAATTAAGTTTGGATTTTCAAACGATAAATACCAATCGGTCTTTCAATCGTGGTGATAAATTTTTTTTTAAAATAGATTAGTTTTTTTTAATTAAGTTTTTGGATCTTCAGTCCATAAACTCGGAAATAAACTGGTAATTGAAAACCAACAACGCTTGGTATTAGATTTTTGATCGGTATAGTGATGGTGCTAATTAATTAATTAAAGTTTTCGTTTTGATCTATGATCGTTTTGTTAATTTGATTTTTGATCGTGATTTTGCTAAATAATTAACTAAGATGTTGGATCTTTTACAGTAGTAGTTAATTGTACAGTTAAGTTCTGATTTTTTTTAACGCGATATTCGGTCGTTGCAAAAGTTTTTTTAGTGGTTTTGCATTTTTATAATCAAACTAGTTTTGAGAATTCAAAAGAAAAAAAAGATAATAACTGTAATTTGTTGTTGTCCTAGTGACTAATTAAACTTGATTTGTAACACAAAAAAAGAATTGTAAAAAATCTACAATTTGAAAATTTTAAAACAAAAAAAAATAATAATGAAAATTGTATTGGTTGCTGTTTTTTGGGTTGTGCTAATAAAAAAGGTCCAAGCGGCACGTATATCCGCTAGAAATAGGTAGATTTCGAGATCAGACAGTTTTGTGTGCCAGTAGAATCTTATGTATCAGATTAGTTTAAACAACACCAACTAATTTCAAACAGATATCGAAAAAATTTTAAAAAGAAAATTAGCTACATATAAGCAAAACTATATCTATCCAATTTTGCAACAAACAAATATCAAATCAAATACCACAGAATATGTGTGTGACAATTTATGACATAAACCTACGCTATATCATATGTCGTCCAATTACTGCAAAATATCAAAATAGTTTATTTCTAAGAAAAAAAATTAATTTCTTCTATTCAAACCTTTTTATTTTTTTTTCATTGACTATTATAAGGTTTTTGGAAATTGTAGTTATGGATTGTTGCAAACTTTTTTGTTGAAGTCAACAAGTCAAAAATCTCTAACTGCAGAGGTTTATATTTATAAGAAACGGATTGAAATGTTTCCACAGATTTTAAATTTATGAAGTTTTAAAAAATATTAGTATCCAAACGGCCGTTATAACGGAATAAAAAGACGAATTTTTTTTCTAGTATAAAGCCTCTAGTTCCTTAACCATGTGTCAGATTTTTTTGATTTACGTACTTGTCCAAGATATTAATAAAACACACATGTTTACGGAAGGTTTTTTGATCTAGCTCTACAAATGCGACCGTGAGAGTGCCGGTTGATTCAAACGCAATTTGTGTTTTACAAGCTTTTTTGTTGGAACCGCTCACTCAGAAACCTCCAACTGCAGAGGTCTTTTTTTTGAAAGAAACTGATTGAAAAGGTTTCAAAGATTCTAAATTTATGAAGTTCTTAAAAATATTAAAATCTAAACGGCCGTTATAACGGATCTAAAAAACATAGTTTTTTTCTATTATAAAGCCTCTAGTTTCTTAACCCTGTGTCGGATTTGACTGATTTACGAACTTGTTCAAGATATTAATAAAACGCACGTTTTGAGAAAGGACTTTTTGATCTGGCCTTACAAATGCGACCATGAGAGTGCCGGTTGCTTAAAAAAAAATTTTTTTTGCAAACTTTTTTGTTGGAGCCACTCACTCAGGAACCTCTAGCTGCAGAGGTCTATTTTTAAAACAAATTGATAAAAAGGATTCCAAAAATTTTAAATTTGTTAATTTTTTTAAAATATTGGTATCCAAACGGCCGTTATAACGGTTTTAAAAAATCAATTTTTTTAGAAAAAATGCTCTAGTTCCTTAACCACGTGTCGGATTTTGCTGATTCACGAACTCGTCCGAGATATTAATAGAACACACATGTACAGAAAATTTTTTTGATCTACCTCAACAAATGCGACCGTGAGAGTGCAGGTCGTTTTCGTTATATCTCATATCGTTTATATATATATATATATATATATATATATATATATATATATATATATATATATATATATATATATATATATATATATATATATATATATATATATATATATATATATATATATATACAAATTTTTTTTTTTTGTTTTTTCGTCTCCGCTTATCATATATAGTCGTTTGGCACAAAAATTTTTCCGAAATTCCGAGATGAAGTCCATTGCAATAGGTAGATTTTTATATGAAATCTACCTAAAAAGAAAAATATATTTTTTCTATGCGAAAAGTCAATTCACTAGTGAAAAAGAATAATAAATTATAGTTGCTATGGTTTTTCGTATAATTTTACAAAGTATTTTAAACAACGTAACCATGAAAAAATAGAATATGAATTTTGAATGTTTTGTTGTCGATTTCTAGCTTTATAATCTTCTTATATATTAATACGCTAGATTAAAACTTTGTGGAGCATAAGGCTTTTTTATTCGCAGATGGATTCAATTCAAATTTTCACAGCTAACTGATATTAGTGTAACCTATATTGGGATCCGGATTCAAACAAATCGGATCATAAATAAAAAAGTTATTATATACGGAAAACTTTTTCTATACATATGCATTATAAGTTTACATACATATAAAAATATATTTGCTATCGAACAACGAACAACAAAAACGAAACTTAAAACTTTATTTTGTTATTCTTTTTTATATTTAATTTTTTCTCAGCTGTTAGTATATTTATTTCTTTGAATGTGAATAAACGTACATATTGTTTTTCTATGTTTTAAATTTCATTTCGAATTTTTTCTTATGCGTAAGATAGGTTTTGAGTTAGATCGTGTGAATCCTTTTGTTCGTTCTTTTAAATCAATGCATGAATTTTGTGAAAGACCTGAGAATGTTACTGCTGATGTGTCAATGGTTATAAAAGTTAACAGAGAATGTGATATTCGTCGTTTTAATGATGCTGTTCAAACTGATGTGGTTGCTATTTTTAAAAATGATGAATTTTGTTAAATTTGTCAGATGAAGATAGAATTGATGGAAATGAAATGATTAATAAATTTGTATGTACTGAAATCCCTGATCCCATTCTTTTTCCTAAATTACATGAATATGTGAAACGTCATATGATGCATGAACCATGTGGTGCTCTAAATCCCAATTCTGTTTGTATGAGAGTGGTAAATGTAGTAATAATTTTCCAAAACCTTTTTCTGAAAATATTAAAGAATATGTGAATGGTTATCCTTTGTACCGTCGACGTGATAATGGTATGAGTGTTGATGTACGTGGTGCATCTCTTGATAATAGATATGTTGTTCCGTATAATATTTATCTTCTTGCAAAATTCAATTGTCATATTAACGTGGAAATATGTACGACTGTTAAAAGTGTGAAATATGTTTACAAGTATGTATATAAAGACTATGATTCTGCCAATGTTGAATTGAGAGTGAATGGAGAGAATGCAGTGAATAATGATGATGCGATTGTGGGAAATGAAATTCAAGATTTTTTGAATGGACGGTATGTTGGTTCGACTGAAGCTGCTTGGCGCATATTTGAATTTCCAATGCATTTTCAATCTCATACAATTATTCGACTTGATTGTCATTTGCCTAATAGACAAAATGTTTATATCAGGAATGGTAATGTGGCTGGCACAGTCGCAAATGTATCAAGAACAAAATTGTTAGCATTTTTCCATTTGAATTCCATTGATAATTTAGCTAATGAGTTTTTGTATACAGAATTAATTATGTTTGGTATGACCAAAGTAAATCGTGGAAAAGAAGACAACGTGGGGCTGATAAAGTTGTTGCTCGATTATATATGGTTACTCCAAAAGATATAGAATTGTTTCATATGCGTTTACTTCTGTTGCATGTTCGTGGTCCAAAATCTTTTTTTGATCTACGTATGTATGAAGGTGTACCCTACCCTACTTTTGTTGCAGCATGTGAAGCTCGAGGTATTGCAACAAATGATAATGAATGGCGTGAATGTTTACTTGAAGCTTCAGAAATTCAATCACCAAAACAGTTTCGTCAATTATTTGCATTTATCTGTGGTTTGAATGTTCCTCCGAATGCTTTAGCTTTTTTTCTTGACAGCTCATGCAGGTTGTGGCAAAACTTTTGTTCAAACGGCAATCATTCATAAATTTAATTCACTAAATCTTTCGTGTATTGTAACTGCCTTCAGTGGTATTGCATCAACTCTTTTGATTGGGGGGCGAACTTTGCATAATGTTTTCAAATTACCAATTCCATTATTAGAGAATTCAATGCCAAATATAACTCCAAACAGTGTACATGGCACATATATTAATAATGCATCAATCATTATTATAGATGAAATTTCAATGTGTTCTATTCATGCTTTAAAATTAACTAGGAAGGCCCGGCGTGCTTCGCTACGCTTATAAATAAAGTTTTTGCGTAGACATTTTGTTGACGTAGAAGCAATGATTTCAAAAAGTGGTAACGAGAAATGCTAGCATATAATTTTTAATTTTTCTTTTTAAATATATGAATGAAAAATAATCAGAACTCTAGCTGATCAGTTCGGATATATGAAAAATTAGCGATCAAATAAGTTAGAGATAAAATAAGCTTAGTTAAGTAATCAGAAATAAGCTGATTAAGTTTAAGTAATTAAAATAATCAGAACTCTAGCTGATCAGTTCGGATATATGAAAAATTAGCGATCAAATAAGTTAGAGATAAAATAAGCTAGAGTTCTGATTATTTTTCATTCATATATTTAAAAATAAAAATTAAAAATTATATGCTAGCATTTCTCATTACCACTTTTTGAAATCATTGCTTCTACGTCAACAAAATGTCTACGCAAAAACTTTATTTATAAGCGTAGCGAAGCACGCCGGGCCTTCCTAGTTTATAGTAAATATCGATTATATATTTCTAGCATAGAAAAAATTGCATTTCCTACGCGAGATAAAAACGTTTTTCGTTCGTAAACATGTCTCTCTCGACGCTAGCGCGTCTCGTGAACAAATGTTTACTCACGAAAAAAACAAAGTTTTCATCTCTTGTAGGAAACTATACTATTACATCTTTTAATGCGAATTAATCCGAGGATTTTCTGCGTTTTTAGGGTTTGACTTTGAAAAAGTAAAAACGGTACCCTATTGGTGAGACTTCGGTGTCCGTCCGAATTTCTACATAATTGATCGATTTTCTCAAAAACTATAGTGTTATCAACTTGAAATTTTTTACAGTAATACAATGTATTTGTCCACGCCTAATAACAACAAAAACTATAAATATTTGTTATTATCTATATTTTATGGACATAGATAAGGAGATAGTAAAACAAAAGTTTTTTTTAAGGAATCGAGTTTGGTTTAAAAAAATTAAAAAAATCGAAATTTTTCAAAACGGCATTTCAATGAATTATCGACTGCTTATAGTTTTTAAGTGTTCCTGTTTATTTTTGTCCCCAACCTTAACTTCGAACATTACAAAAGCAAAAAATTGAAAAAATTCAAGGTTGTAGGAATTTTGCATAAAAAAACCGTTTTAGGTAGATTTCATATAAAAATCTACCTATTGCAATGGGCTTCATTTCGAAATTTCGGAAAAATTTTGGTGCCAAACGGCTATATATGATAAGCGGAGACGGAAAACCAAAAAAAGAAAATTATATATATATATATATATATATATATATATATATATATATATATATATATATATATATATATCAGTGGCGGATTATCATACAAGTTTTAAGGCAGCCGCACCAGGGCCCCGCGATTCAGGGGCCCCCAAACATAACAAAAAAAGAAACTAAAACCAGACAAGTTTGAAATAAATTTATTTTCAGGCATTAAAATTACATTTTTTCTGTATTTAAGTGTCTATAATTTCATCAAATTTAATTTCGTCCAAAATTTCATTGTAAATAGAAAGAATGGATAAATCGTTCAAACGATCATTACTCATAGTATTACGCAAATAACTTTTGATTAACTTCAGTTTTGAAAATGGTCGTTCGCCTATAACATTATCGACAAACATGCATAAAAACATTCGTAATAAAATATCGATATTCGGAAAAGTGGTGGAAAGATTATTATTGAACATTGTTTTGTACATCGATTCATAATTTAAATTATCAAATGTGAAATAATTTTTGGCAAATTGACATTCGTCAATCAATTGCTTTGCATTGAGATCTTTTGGGTATTTTGCGGTTATTGTTCTGCAAGAATTAGCAATCTCTTCATCACTCATTAAATTTAGATGTATCAAAAACGAGTACTATCTAGATCTTCATAATCTTTAGCACGCTCTCTCAGATTGTAAAGAAAAGCTGGCTTTGGTGATTGGCTTGAACTTGATTTTTCAAGGTGGTCTTTTTGTTCCTCTAGACAAAGTGTTTATGACGTTGAGCAAGTTTGAATATAATTTGCGGTTTGAATATTAGATGAAACAGAATTTAAAAGCTGACAGACATCATCAAAAATTTTGTTTTAATCTTTATTTTCCAAATCTGTAACTATTAAATCAAACAGTTTTTTGTGTCCGAGACAGTTAAATTAGATTTTTGTAATGCTCGATTCACAAAATTAAACTTGGTTAGTACACTTTTCCAGAGGACAAGCATCAAAATATTTTCGAATTGACATAGTTTTTTTTATCAAACCTGTTACCACCGCTTTGTTATCACCGCTGAAGCTTTCCTCATGTAGGAAAGATTTTAAAACATGCAACACTTTCAAATAACAAGAATGTAAAACGTGAACTGATTCGTATCCAGCTGACCATCTCGTTCCAGTTGCTCTCTTTAACATGTATTCGATATTTTCGGTTAATTGTTTTTGTAATCGATTCCATTGAAAAGGGGAATATACGAAAAATCCATAAAGTTTTTCAACCATATCAAAAAACTTAGTTGCAGCAGTATTGCCAGAAACACTATATTTACCGACTAAATTTAATAAATGCGCAGAGCAAGGGACAACAATTGCTGTTTCATTTGTTTGACGAATCAATCTTTGTAGGCCACCATAAATACCTGCCATATTGTAAGCGTTGTCATGTGACTGGCCTCTACAATTATCAATGTTTATTTCGTTTTCAATGTGGAATTTCATAATGATGTCAAAAAGATAATTCGATGTATGACCTTCGATTTCAATAAATGAAATAAATCGTTCACAAATGGTATTACTTTTAACATATCGAACACAAAAAGACAACTGGTCTGTATGGCTCACATCCTGAGTGGAATCGACACTAAACGAATAATATCGAGACTATAATTTCCGAAACAATGTGATTTTTAACATGTTTTGCCATGATAGAGATGAATTCTTCACAAATTGTGCTTGAAAGATACGATAGTTTTCCTAAAAATATTCCGAATAATAAAAAAAATCATTTGTGAATGTTACATGAAAAGAATGTACCTTTTCCTTTATTGCCAAAACGAGAAATATGTTCTTGTAAAAAGGGATCAAATTTAGCAAATAATTCAAGAGATCCAAGAAAGTTTCCATTGTGTTTTGATCCTAAAATTTCATCGTGACCACGAAAAGCAAGTCCTCGTGATGCAATTTTAGTTGTATTATTAAAAGATTTCTCGAAAGTAAGTTCATTTTTGATACGCATTTTATATGTAAAATTATTGGTCATGTGATACTTAGACTCTTCATGCTTCGAAATGTGATGAATTATTCCAATTATTGAATCTTTTTAATGAAAATGCTTGCGATTTTCCATTTAAATCACCAAATAAACGGCATACAAAACAAAAAACTGCTTCGGTTGACGGTGAATAGATTAGCCAATCTCGTTTAATTTTTGTTGCATATGTGAGTTTTCTATAAAAATGAAACTCAGTGAATTTTTGACCATATTTTCCAGCATTTTCATTGCATCTATGTTTTGACACGCAAAGGCACCTAAGAAACTAACTGTATAATAGTACTTTATTGTTGAGATGTTTAATGAACTAGTTTATTTTCGATCAAAAGTTTACAATGCGAGCGAGCAATGAGCATTGCAAATTTGTGAGAAAATAAAATTCATTAAACACGAAAGCAATACGACGTTTTACTCTTCCGACAGGGAAGCATGTTTCAATTTAAAAATAAAATTCATTGATAAAATAAATAAAACGAATAAAGAGGACATCTTTATAGTAAATGAGGACGGAGAACCTTTTTGCTCCAAAGGAGGACAGTCCTACCGAAAAGAGGACACAAAATAATCTATGGGCTGATCACTATACAAAACTAATCGATCAAATTAAGCATGAAGTGAAACTCGACCATAACATTGAGTTAATTGAGAATACAACAGGTGAAAAACTTGTACTTGTTGACAGCCTATGTTATGAAACATATACAGCTAAAAAAAATCATGTAAAACCCCGCCTTTATTGAAATGCAACTAATCGTCCAAATGTCAAAGGAATCGATCCAGTACTTAAGGAGATTACCTATTTTGAACAAACGAACATTAAAATTTTTATTTATATAGAAGAAGATAGAAGATAGAAGAAGATAGATAGAAGAATATTTATTGAAATTCTATTAAAAGTTTATTGCAACACTAATCTTTATAAAATTGTTTGTGCGTTTTTTTACTGAAAATAATAATTAAAAGTATTCCTTTTACTAATTGAAATAAAATAAATCTGACTATAAAGTCTAATTTAAATATTTTGTTTATATTTATTTCAATAACCTTTCTAAAAAGAGTGTTTTAGTTATTCTATTTTCTAGAGTATCGGTACTACACCGGTAACGTGAGAAACTTTGTCAGTATTGGCAAAACGGATATTTTGGAAGCGCTACTCTCGATGTAAATATGTTATTGATTACTTTCATTTTGAAAAGTTATCGTTCAGCTGGGAAAGGTAACGGTAACAGTATTGACAAACAATCTTTACAACAATCGAATCAACGCTTGAAAACCGCCACTAATTCCGGCCATATTGTTTGCCATATTGTTTGTCTCTGCAATTTTGTATGTCAATTTTGTTTTCTTCGAGGAATTTTGAAACGATGCCAAAAAGATACTCTTATGTTTGACCCTCAATTGGAATAAAAGCAACTAATCGTTCATTGATTTTACCATATTTAACATATCGAATGCAAAAAGCCAATTAATCCGAATGACTTACATCCAGAGTGGAGTCAACACTAATCGAATAGTAAACTGCGTCAATGACGTCAGCTGCAATACGATATTTGATTTCTTGCCCCATGGTGGTAATAAATTCGTCACATATTGTGCTTGAGAGGTACGACGTTCTTCATAAAAATATCCCAATAACAATCACTTTTATCATTTCATTAAGTTTGCTTCAGATGTCACATACATTTTCCTTTGTTGCCAAATTTATCACTATGCTCTTTTAAGAAAGGATCAAATTTAGCCAAAAGTTCAAGAGCTCCAAGAAAGTTGCCATTGTGATTCGAGCCCAGAGTTTCATCACTCTCGGAAGTTCGGAATTAAAAATTTTGTTTTTTATTTATTTTCTTTATAAATTATATTAGACTAAGAGCCCGCGACGGCCAGACCTTCGTTATTTTATAAAAGCTTAAAGTTTCTCTGCGCCTACCCCCTACTTAGGTAGGAACGATTAGCGACATATGAAGTTTGGATCATAGTGGCTTTGGTAGGGAGCAGGTTCCAAAGGGACCTCCAAAGATTCGTGAAAGTATAAAAACTAATTTTTTTATATATTCTTCGGGATAGTATTAGAAGTCACGTCACCCATTGCCAGACACTTACTAGGAAACCCCCTGCCAGACACCCTTAAACTTTAAAGCTTAAGGGTGTCTGGCAGGGGGTTTCCACGATAGTAAGTGTCTGGCAATGGGTGACGTGACTTCTAATACTATCCCGAAGAATATATAAAAAAACTAGCTTTTATACTTTCACGAAACTTTGAAGGTCCCTTTGGAACCTGCTCCCTGCCAAAGCCACTATGATCCAAACTTCATATGTCGCTAATCGTTCCTACCTGAGTAGGGGGTATGCGCAGAGAAACTTTCAGCTTTTATAAAATAACGAAGGTCTGGCCGTCACGGGCTCTCGGTCTATATATCTTTCTTTAGAAATATTCGAATAGATTATTGCTTTTAGATTGTAAAATAGAGAAATCGAAAATTTTATTTGGAATTATTTATTTGATAATCTGAGAAAACAATGGAACCCATAGTTAAAAACTGCTGCAAGAGTATCGCTTGAACTAGAGAATCAATTCAAGATACACATTGTATATACTCTATTTCAGAGATTTTTTAAGGGTGTAATTGTTATCGTTTTTCGCAGTTCTGATTTCAGACATGCAGTTTTGAATCATCAAAAAATCAGTTCCGTTTTTTAGCCATCAAAAATGAATTTTTGAAAATACTTTAATTTACTAGGGTTTTTTTTCGAAGCAGATGACTGTTTTATTTAGTAATTAATTTTGGAAAATGAGGATAAAGGGCCCCCAAAAATTTACCCGCACCAGGGCCCCCTGAACTCTTAATCCGTCACTGATATATATACATATATATATATATATATATATATATATATATATATATATATATATATATATATATATATATATATATATATATATATATATATATATATATATATATATATATATATATATATATATATATATATATATATATATATATATATATATATATATATATATATATATATATATTTATATATTTATATATATATATATATATATATATATATATATATATATATATATATATACATATATATATATAATATATATATATATATATATATATATATATATATATATATATATATATATATATATATATATATATATACATTAGACATGACCTAACTTATGAAGTTGTTATTTTTATCCCTCCCACCGACTAATTATGTTCCATTTGACTCGAAAATGAAGTGTATGCTGTTTTACTGAAATCGGAAAATAATTACCCACCGCGCAGTGGCGTCGAAGATAAGAAAATTAGCAGAATAATAGGAATTTTTATGTTTATCAGATATAATCATCTTAAAACATAGTATATCTTATAGTTTTGATTTTTTGTTAAAAACTAATTAGTTTACGATTCCAACAAGCCTAAGTATGCAGAAATCGATCTTACAAAAGCGTTTTTATCGAATTTCTTCTTCTTAAATCCAAAAAAAAAAATTCTGCGAAAATTCAGAAAAAATAAATTTTTTTGTTAGATTTAGACTTTGTTTGAGTAACACAAATTTTTATTTTGGGATGCATTGCTAGCATAATTAATTGGACATGGTAAAGTAGATTGTTTGCCAACCATTGTAACATTTGGTAATATTGAGAAGTTATTAACGGTTCCATAATGCGAAGAAGGGAGCGGCTTATCGATTGCGAATGCGATATATGAATGCCTTGAAGAATGGGATCTTACTGGTAAAGTCGAAGCCATGTGTTACGACACGACATCAAGTAACACTGGACCAGAAAAAGGTGGAAAAAAAAGATTGGCCACAACTTGATTCGATTCCCATGTCGTCATCACATACAGGAAGTTAAACTACGGGTTGTTTATGATCTCAAATTTGGAAAGACCACAGCACCCGATGTTTCGCTGTTCAACAAATTTCAGAAGGCATCGGATGATGGCAAAATTAATTTAACAATGTTCAAAAGTGGAATATCGGACAAAAAACTGGGAAACAAAACTCCAAAACACTCGTGAGAAGCTCTAGTAATTTTTTGTCATGAAGAGTTGGAAAAATAACACTCACGCAGCGACTATAAAGGATTTTTGGAAGTTACATTGATTTTTCTTGGCGAAACCATTGAGAACTACAAATTCAAACGCCCAGGTCCGACAAGTCACGCCCGCTGGATGGCTAAAGCCATTTATCTCCTGAAAATATTTATGTTTCGTAATCAGTAGGATATTGCAGTTGGAGATTTAAATAAAGTTCGAGACGTTTGCATTTTTCTGATTATGTTGTATGTAAAAATTTGGTTCAAATGCATAGATGGAACAGCAGCCGCAAATCAGGATTTGGATTTCATCAAATCTGCCATTGCTTTTTAAAAAATTGACCAAAGCGTTTCAGAAGAAATGTTGAGCAAAATTTGTTATCATCTTCACTATTTAACGGAAGCAAATATTGGTTTGGCTTTTTTCGACCCAGAGATTTCGTTTGATGAAAAACAAAAAATGGTTCAAAACCTTGAGGTCCCAGCACGAGACATCCCCATCGCACCCCAAACTCGCAAAAAAGATTTTGACGCAGTCAAACAAATGCAACTTTTTGCTAATAAGAACATTAGTGATTTTGTGACAGAAAAAACTCAGAGTTTTTTAATCGATTTAGAATTTGTATTGATTTTTTTGCTATACATGACCCATCGGAATGAGGATTTCGTCAAAGCCACTTTGTTTTGCCAAAGTTTGCATGTTGTTAATGATACCGCCGAGCTTGGTGTTAAGTTGATGATACGGAATACAACAACATTCTAACTCAAGACGAGGTAGTCTAACTAAAGATTCAGGTAGTCGAAAACTACAGATGCAAATACCCATCATACAATAAATCTAATTTAATGTATTGATTTCTTATGGAAAAATGTTGCTTTTGAATGAAAAATTATTATAAATTTAACCATAAAAATTAAATTTTTCTCTTTGAAAAAAGATTATTATGAATTAGTGAATTTTCGTATATATGTAAGAAGAAAAATTAAGATAAATCACTTTCCTAAGATCGATTTCTGCATACTTAGGCTCGTTAGAATCGTTAATTAATTAGCTTTTAATAAAAACATCAAAATTATGAGATATATTATGTTTTAAGATGATTATATCTGATAAAAATAAAAAAATCCTATTATTCTGCTAATTTTCTTATCTTCGACGCCACTGCGCGGTTGGTAATAATTTTCCGATTTTAATAAAACTGGATATAGTTCATATTCGAGTCAAAAGGAACATAATTAGCCGGTGGGAGCGAAGAAAAAGATGGTTTGAAAATTGTTCATATATACCTGGTCATGCCTAATATACATATATATATATATATATATATATATATATATATATATATATATATATATATATATATATATATATATATATATATATATATATATATATATATATATATATATATATATATATATATATATATATATATATATATATATATATATATATATATATATAACGATATGAGGTATAACGGAATTTAGCGGCACTCTCACGGTCGCATTTTTCGACCAACACCAAAATAATTTTCTGTGTATGTTTCGGCAAATAATGTCTTGGACAAGTTCGTGAACTGGCCATATCCGGGTACAGGTTAAGCGGCTAGAGCCTTAAAAGTCGAATAATCTAGGGCGCTATAACTTCCGTTTGAATCATAATATTTTAGTAAAATTTAAAAATATTGAATATTTGAACTTTTTTTTTTTCATTTTTATCCAGATGACAAACTTAGCGTTTCAGGTTCCTCAATAATCAGCTGTTTTAAAAATTTACTAAACTTTGCTGTCCTTGATCTAGCTGAAAATGGCCAAGCTCATATTTGAAAACTTTTTCTCACGTATATAAAATATAAATCTTTCCAAAATTTTCAAAAAAAATAGTTCAAGTCAAAAGTTCATATTCGAGTCAAAAGGAACATAATTAGCCGGTGGGAGCGAAGAAAAAGATGGTTTGAAAATTGTTCATATATACCTGGTCATGCCTAATATACATATATATATATATATATATATATATATATATATATATATATATATATATATATATATATATATATATATATATATATATATATATATATATATATATATATATATATATATATATATATATATATATATATATATATATATATATATATATATATATATATATATATATATATATATATATATATATATATATATATATATATAACGATATGAGGTATAACGGAATTTAGCGGCACTCTCACGGTCGCATTTTTCGACCAACACCAAAATAATTTTCTGTGTATGTTTCGGCAAATAATGTCTTGGACAAGTTCGTGAACTGGCCATATCCGGGTACAGGTTAAGCGGCTAGAGCCTTAAAAGTCGAATAATCTAGGGCGCTATAACTTCCGTTTGGATCATAATATTTTAGTAAAATTTAAAAATATTGAATATTTGAACTTTTTTTTTTCATTTTTATCCAGATGACAAACTTGGTGTTTCAGGTTCCTCAATAATCAGCTGTTTTAAAAATTTACTAAACTTTGCTGTCCTTGATCTAGCTGAAAATGGCCAAGCTCATATTTGAAAACTTTTTCTCACGTATATAAAATATAAATCTTTCCAAAATTTTCAAAAAAAATAGTTCAAGTCAAAAGGTTGAGACCATAGGGCTGTTGAAATGAAAACAAACGCAAAAGGCAATGCTTTCATCATGTTTCAGTTTATGTTTTTTAAATTCATCTTAACTTTTAAGCATACTTTTAAACTATAGCCTCAAAAAATTTCAGCTTTCTAACCCAAAAGGTTCCATTTTTATAAGCAGTATAATGCTCCTCTTGCAAGAAAAATATCAAGCTATTTAATATCATAGAAAAATTATCAAAATCTCTTTTGTTTTTATTTTTTTTACTAAGTAACCGTTTGAAAAAAGATTAAATAAGAACAAAAAAACACAACAACAAAAGATGATTTTGAAATAAAATTGTTTGATAATGTTTGATAATAAATTATGTGTGATGGTATAATTGTAGTTGTGACGTAGTTCATTTGATCTTTGGATTTAATATGTTATTAAAAGTAGTTTAAACCAACTTAAATAAAACTGTTCCGAAATTGTATTGATGGAGTTAGTTCGGATAATGTATTTAATTTGGTTCGATAATTTTTTTGTTTCTACTTAAATTTTTTATTTAAACTAATCTGACTTATCTAATTTTATTTGGACACAAAACCTTCTGACCCCGAAATCTATCTATTTCTAGCGGATATGCCTGCCGCTGGGATTTTTCTGTTTTGGTTGTTATAATTTCAAATGTTCATTGGAGGGGGTTGAGAGTAAAAATTGCGAAAACAAAATAGTTTTGGTCATGTCAAGTGGGGTGAAAGGTTATTTATTTTTCTAGTCTAAAACAATCTTTTTTGTAATTTTCGAAAGCACATTTTTTGACTCATTTTAGAAAAAGTGAAATTTTAGTTTTGTCCCCAAATTTTGAATTCTTTGATGAGGATCAATTTTGTTGCTTTTCAGCAAATGTATAATTTCGTAACTAATTCTATTTAACGAAATTTAGAAAATATTTTATAATATTAAAGTTCTGAAATAGTCTTAAATAGATTACGGCTAGCCAGATGAACTCAGCTTAAAAAAAACTATTCGGGATGACCATTGCCATTTAGCAATCTTCATGATCCAAGAGTTATAACCGTTTGTTATCGGTACACGCAATCTGTTAAATCTCAATGATTTCGAGAAAAACTGTATTTATGTTTGACTGATAAATGAATTATTTAAAAAAATTTGTCACCATAAACAGTTATGGGTAAATTTCAACCCAACGGAAAACTATATTAGCAAATACTTGTTTTTAATATTATTATATACACTGAACCCTCGGCGAGCGAGTTATATTGGCACTTGACTCATATTCGCACTTGACTCGAATTTTTATTGTGTTGCTCCTAGTTTGTTAGATGAAGAGAAAAAGTGCCAAAGGTGGTATTGTGGAAAAACATGGTGAGTTAAAGTTAATTCTGCCATATTATATGCTAGAATATAAAATTGGAAGAATCTAATGAAGGTGAGATATTTTCTCAAATTACATGTTTATGGGTTGTGTCGATATAATAACACATTATCAAAAGTCATTATTACATTGTTAAGAGATATTATTACATGATTAAAAGCTAGACCAAAGGAACTGGAACAAAGAGATAATTTTCATGAGATTGATAGACTGCTATAGGAGGTTAAACATACATTCAGAAGACAAGTTACGTTGTGATTATTGGAGGCTTGGGAATCTGTAAAGTTGACGTTCCTCAGGCTAATGAGAGTCAAGCCTATTATTTCGTTTGAATCGACGTTATTATATGAAGTACCGCAAAGAATGTAGTGAAGGTTATTGAAGTCGAACAGCATAAATGAAGCAAATTATAAATCTCCAATCAACAAGCTTATATTAATTCCGTTTATTATTACATTAGTGTTTTTTCTTATATTCTCATATATTTTTCATTTATTTTTTTTTGTTTTCTGGTTACATTTTTTTTTCATCGGCGTTCATGCTCCATGTAGGAGCGTTGCCATTCTAATCAGCTTTGAATACTCACCACGGTCATTCGCAACAGCGACATAATTACCATGGCAGCCGATTTTTAAAAAACGACTTTAAAAAACTTGGATATTTCGTTCTCTACCCGTACACAGCATTGAGAGTTCTGTGCTGTCATTTTGCATAGTGATACCAGTTTACCAGGGATTCCCATCGACACCAGAGCAGACCATAGAGTCTCTCGTTCGAGAGAATTTTAGGCCTGCCTGAAATCGATGAAGAGTTGGTGCACAGGTATATTGAACTCTCGGCACTTTTCCAAAATCATCCTTATCGACAAAAGTGCATCGGTGGTACCTCGGCGCAGCCGGAAGCCACACTGATATTCTCCAAACAGTTGTTCAACAAAAAGATTGATTTTTGATAGCAAAATGTAGGAAAAGATCCTATAGGCTGTGCAGAGGAGAGCGACTCCTCTGTAGTTTGCACATCGTAGGCGATTACCCTTTTTAATAGATTGGTATCAGCATAGCTGAGTTCCAGTCCTGTGACATGGTTTCAGTCCTCCAGATTATTTGAACAACCTCAAACAATCTTAAGAATAGAATTTCACCACCATGTACAATCATTTCGGATGTTATATCGTCGATACCAGGTGCTTTATTGTGTTTTAATTTTGACAGCGCCGCTTCAAATTCCTCTTTGGTTGGTTCGTCTGCATGTACCTTTGACGCACGAATAAGCTTTGCTCGTCGCCCGACTTGTTGCTGGTCACTTAAGTTGAGAAGACTCTCAAAATAAGCGGCCCAAGTATCTAAAATATTTTTAAGGTCTACTTGTAGCTCCCCATCTTCGTTTTGAATAGCAGTCGATCTAGTTTGAGGGCCCTTATTTAAGGTTTTCCCTGTTGAAAGAAGTTACGCGATTGATGTTCCTTATTGAAGCTTTCAATCTCCTCTCGCTGTCTCTTCCACCATTCTCTCTTCTTTCGTCTACATAGCTTTGTAACGGCTTGTCTTGCCTGTTTATAGTTCGCCTTCGTGGACCTGGTGTTGCGTCCTTGTAGACATTTCAGATAGCAATCTCTTTTGTATTGAATAGCGTCAAGACATGCTTTATCCATACATGGCTTCTGGGAGTGGTTTTGTGGTCGTCCAAGTCTTCCCTCAGCAGTGCTTAAAACATCATCTTTGAGAAAATATCATGATTTTCGATGTTTTCATTAATAGTTTCTGATTTCTCCAATGTTTCAGCAATATGGTTTTAATATCTCTCTTTCGTTTCAGCATTCTTTAATGATGAGATGTTAAAACGTTTCCGTTGATTGAATTTTGCCTGGATTTGGGAATGAAACCTTATCTTAGCACATACAAGGAAGTGGTCACTTCCAAAGTATGCACCTCTAAAAGATCGCACATCCTTAACGCAAAATTTGATTTCGAGTGTTTCAATTCGGTGAGACCCAAGTCCGCTTATGAATCGATCGATGCGGAAAGAACGTACTGGTAACTCTCAAATTATTTTTTTAATGCAAACTCAGTCATTCTCTCACCATTATCATTCGAATTTAAATGCAGGCTGTTGGGACCCAACACATTTCCATAAGAGATATCTCTTCCAACCTGTCCATTAAAGTCACCAAGAACCATAATGAAGTCGCGTGTTGGTGTTTGTTTACCTCTTCCAGTGCTATGTAGAAATTATCCTTCTCGTTGACGGTCTTAGCTTCAGTTGGTGCATGCACGGCAATAAGAGAAATATTGTTATATGTACCCAGGTAAGCAGAGAGGATTGTTTTTACATTGGACCAAGCTTGTTTTAAGGTCGAACAATGTTGGGACAAGCTTTACAATAAACTTGGTTGAATGTTGTTTTAACCTTAAATGATAACCACGTACCATTATTATTTTTACACATTGGAACAATATTTAACTACAATGCTGGGCCAATTCTAAAACAAATAAATCGAATTCATAGCTTTTTAATTTTTTATTCAATTCATTTTTGTTCAAAGAACAATAAAAGTATAAATCAAAGTAATTTATCTAACAAATTAATTAACTTCTTATGACAAAGATGTTAATAAAAATTTAAAAGAATTAAATTATAAAATGGATATTTGGACCGGCTTAGACCGTTTATGAATTGAATTGCATGATTTATGGTTGCCCTGGGTAGGAGCTGCCAATATTAAACAACGAACCAATATTGGCCCAGTATTGGCGAGCCAGGCCTTGGCTAGTTAACTTTGGTTTCAGTCTGGGCCAGTTGTAAATACCTAGACTGAACCAAGATTCAGTTTATTATGTTACGCATTATTCACTTAGTCTAATGTAGTGTAAACATGAGCAAGCCATATTAAGTTGTTCTCTAATTTTATATATGTTACTCTTTCCACAACTTGTTTCCAACAACGCATTTAAAGCAGGTCTGGAAAAAAATTGGTTTGGTAAACCTGGCCCAAGTCTTATGTGCCAGACTTGTCCCAGCCACATCAGTCCACACTTGGCCCAAGCTTGGGCCGTTTGCAAATATTAAATCTGGCCCAAACCCCAAAAGCTGTGGTGCAGACTGGACCCAGGTCCGGCCACTTAGCCTTTTCTTACCCGGGTATTAGAACCTTACCCGGTAATGGAATTCCCTCATATATTGTAAATTTGTTGATTACAGTCCATCATTGCACTGATGAAGGCATATACATTGATCTTAAAAATATAAAAATGCTGAAATTATATAACGATTACAATAAATTTGTTTCAACATTGGATCAAGTTTGGCCTAAAACTAAATATAGTAGTCAAATGATAAAATTATTTATTTATTTTAACCATTGGCTTAGTATGACAAAGTGTATCAGACTAAGACTTGGCCATGCCTTGATAATCATTTCTTAGTTTTCCAAGCTTGGGCCAACCTTGGCCCATTCGAAAGGCCTTGGTATTTCTAACCTGGGTAACACGTACACGTAGGTAGCAGATCCTTTAACTGACCGGGATGAATTTCATCATGGCTTCTTGTATGCGTGCACCAACAAGAAATCTAGTTACAAATTCTCTTCGAGAAGGATGACCACTACAGTATAGAGAGTGACTATCCAAATCTTGTTTTTCGATTATCGGCTGTCTAATTTCTTTCAGAGCTATGATATCCATCCTATAACTCTCAGCCTCTGGTTCTAGACTTATAAGAGCATCAGAAGCGCTCAAGCTGCGCACGTTTCACGCCAGGTTACCAGAAACAATTTTTTTACACGTTTATATAGCGAGCCACTTGATCCAAGACAGACGCTCGCTCCAAGCCGCCCCTGACATGGAGAACAGACGCTTGAGTCGCATTGGTTTTAAGCGCCAATTCGACGTGATGTAGCGTCATTGACTAAGCAGTTTTTACTCTGCTTGTCTCCAATTCACCAACCTAATTCTGTCAGCATTACCCAGGCAGCACGGCGTGGACGTCAAATTTCGGATTTTGCTACCCTACTGGTTACATTAATTTAAATAATTAAATACTAAACTAATAAGAGATTTTCCTGGGCCAGGGGCCACATGTGCATTCGTTCATTTCTATTTAAAAATAGTTATATAAATAAATATAGTTTATTTTTTAAATTTTCTTTGTTAATATTATGTCGAATTCTTTTCACTCAAATCCATAGAAAAAATTGATGTAAATCAAAAACTTTGTTCTATTCACACAAAAAAATTTTTTTTCGATTTACATAAAAAAAAATGTGCATTTTTTTGTAAATTTTTTTGACATTACTAATATCAACAAAGAAAATTTAAAAAATAAACGTTTTGTTGACGAAAATTTTTATATAAATATGAATTGTTTTATTTTGAAGAAGTAACTGTTGTTTTTTATATAACATAAATATACACCTATCCCCCGTTTTACACGGTAGAGACGTTCCTGATAAAAACGTGTTAATCGAAAATATAAATTTTGTATGGAAAACCGTGTTAAACGAAAAACGTAGGTTTTTGGTCATTTCTTGGGCGACAAACAGATTCGGTAAAACATAAAAGTACCAGTTTAATCACATAAGATTTCGACATAACAGTTAAATTGATTTTCAAAAAGAAACATGCAACATAACCAATAAGAAATTAACAGAAAAAAAGTAATTATACATGCACATACTAGCATGTTGACCTAAATCAAACCTAACTTAACTTGATTCAGTTCGGTGCGACTTTGAAGTTAAATCTGTGACTTAAAAATTCGTTGAGAGTTCGCAGAAATCGGAGAGCTAGTTCAATATTCGGATCATGTTGTTGAAAGTAGTTGCATTATTTATTATCTTCTGGTATAATGGTTGCAATAAAGAAGTTTTAATTTTGGGTAGAAATACAATTTATCCATTTGTAAGCTGCAAATCTTGAGGATGACATGGAGCATTGTCTAGTAAAACAAGAACCTTAAATATTATTTTGATTAAATACTATATTTTACTTCTGGTACGTAAGAGTTATGAGACAAATCAATGAACAATGTGGCTTTGACCCTAGCTTTTGTATTGGCATTCCAATAAATGGAAAGATTTGTTTATTCCTTTTTACCTGGACGCTTTGCCACCTAAGCCTTATCACTCTTTAGTATTGAAAACCTGATCAACAGCCAAATTCTGTAATTGTGAAGCGGTGAAGTAATAAGTTTTTGAATGAACAGAAACGATGGAATTTTTAACGCTTCACCGCTTCACAGTTACAGAATTTGGCTGCAGGACAGTAAGATGTACAGGAATTAATTTCAGTCAATTTTAGTGGGTACATACTGTTGTGCTGTATTATCTAAATCACTGGATGCGCTTTTTAATTTTAAATTTTTGCAAAAAATGCCCGTGTTTAAATATTTCGAACCAACCATGACTTGCAATAAAATTTAAAAGGCATTTTATTTGAGTAGAAGGAGTGTAGAGTAGATGGACTGTTTCACATTCCAAAAATTTTAAAGTCTTACTAGTTATGATATTGGTACCAATTGGAATACGTCTTTGATATTGGTCTTCAAGCCATATCATTAATTTATTTTCCATTGTTTTTATTTTTTTTTAAATAAAATGTGTTGTGTAATAGGAATTACAATATGTATCAAAACAACAAATAAAAACTTTTAACATCACGGTCACCGCAACAACATGCGTTCAACGATGTTGATTGACGCTAATTTTAATTGTTTGTGTTCTTTAAATTTTTTGAATTGATAACTAAACAATAAATCCAATCATTTAATAAAATATGACAGATACCAATATTTCATTATAGGATAGAATAAGATCTCACTGCTATTGCCAGTGTTGTATAATATCTCACGTTAACTCGTATGTCAACAGATATAATTATTTACTTACAAATTAACTATGACACGCATTTTGTATCTAGCTAATAACGATATATTGCTTAAAATCAACAGATTTACATAGAGAATCTCTTACATACCTTTGCTGATTTACATCAACATGTATTTTCAAAATTTTGCTTTGAACACTCAAATGCGTTTTTTGTTACAAGTTTCTTGTTTTAATTACAACCTGTATGTATATGGTATACCAGAAGGTTTAATTAAAATAAAGTAGATATAAGTGCGTGTAATACCAAAATTTGTCTTTTTTTTGAACTTTTTTTTTGGAAATTTTGATTTAAAAAACCGTGTAAAGTCGAAAACGTGTTAAACGAGTGCCGTGTAAAGCGGGGGATAGGTGTATATTCAATAATATAACTAACATTTAATAAAATAACTCCTAATGTATGAAAAAAACTCTAAAATGGTTATATTAGAATTAAAATATTATATTTTATTGGTTGATGAAAAAATATGCATCATAGAAAAAGAACGAAGATGTTTTTTCCTGAAATGAAGCAATTTAAATTTAAAACAAATGGTGAAAAACACGTGAAATCAGCAAAAAACATGCAATTTTGGAAATGAGGTTTTAATTTTGTAGATGTAGGTATTGGAATTCATTGACATCAATAAAAAAAAATTTTCTGTCTTAAGATACAGGGTGATGAAAAATCAAAAACTTGGTTGACCCTTGTGTATTGAAATGGCTCTACAGTCAAAATTACTGAACTGATTTTAATGTTATATAGCTCAAAATGTAGGTATTAAGAGCTAATCAAAATAATAATTCACATTATATGACCTTGAACACTTTCTTTTAGAAAAATAACGGTAAAAAATTCAAATTCGATTTTCAAGAAATGCGTATTTTTTAAATTTTTGATTTTCTAATATGTGAAAGGTACATGTTACTAACAATTTATAAAAAATTCAGAAGGGGAAAATTTTTTTGTTTCTTTTTATCAATTTTATTGAAACACGCCTTAAAATTTTTCATAATAAAAAAAGTGGAGTTAAAAAATGAACAGTTTTTTTTTGGATTTACATTTATGTTTGTATAATAAATTTTTAATTTTAACTCTAAATATTTTACACATTTTTTATTTAACTCAAAATAAATATTTTACACATTTTTTATCATTTATTTAATTTTACATTACTAAATTCCGTAGAGTTAGAATAACGTCTAGCTAAGATTGATCCATCATTTGTATCAATGTATGAGTGATATCCTCGTGTTCCAGGAATTGTTTTTAAATTGGCGTATCTATCAGCTAGTTGATTTCGTTTTTCAAACAAAGAAATCCCTCTGCATTCTGTCACTATATGACAGTGGTGAGTGAGTGATCTCGACAGTTTGACTGTTTGCAGGCATAATGGATTTGATTTCATTTGAATACTGCTGATGAAGATATTTATAAAAAAACAACGAGATCAGAAAAAATTAACAATTCGTTTAGCATGCTTTTGAACAGAGTCTTAAAGAGCAATTATATAGTAACAGATGCAGCCCCCCAAACTTGGTAACAATACTCGGCTTAATTCGACCTGTTAACGATTTGCAAAATTATAATTGGCATTTAATGGAAAAAGTTTCCCCATCCCTGGTTTAGACTCATATTATACTTTTCCCTAGTTTTAGGGTTCCGTACTTTAAAAAAGTAAAAACGGTACCCTATTGGTGAGACTTCGGTGTCCGTCCGAATTTCTACATAATCAATTTACTCACAAACTATAAGTGCTATCAACTTGAAATTTTCTACAGTTTTTAAACGTGTTTTTCCACGCCTACTGATAACAAAAAAATTCAAATATTTGTTTTAATCTATATTTTATGAACATAGATAAGGAGATAGTAAAACAAAAGTTTTTTGTAAGGAATCGAGTTTGGTCTAGAAAAATCGAGAAAGTTCAAAATATTTCAAAAAAAAATTTCAATGATTTTTCGACTGCTTAGTTTTTTTGATATTGCCATAAACGGGTATTGTCTTTCCTGTCCCCCCCCCCTTTAACTTCGAACATTAGAAAATTTTGAAAAAAAATTATTTTTGACCTCAGTGAGTGGGGTGTCATATGAAAGGTGATTTTTTTTCAAGTATAAATCAATTTTTTTTGCAATTTTCAAAAGCGAAGTTTTTGAGTTATGTTAAAAAATGTGACAAAAATTTCCTGTCCCCCCCTCTTAACTTCGAACTTTACAAAAGAAAAAATTTGAAAAAATTCATGGTTATGGAAAATGTTGTAAAGATTGAATGAAAACTACAGCGGTCAGCTCATCATTTCAAATGTTATCTTGAGGGGGTTGAGGGTGGAAATTTTGAAAAAAAAATATTTTTGACCAAGTCGATTGGGGTGTCATATGAAAGATTGAGTTTTTTCTAGTCCAAAACAATTTTTTATGTAATTTTAAAAAGCGCAGTTTTTGAGTTATGTAAAAAAATGTGAAAAAAATTTCCTGTCCCCCCCCCTTAACTTCGAACATTACAAAAGAAAAAATTTGGAAAAATTCATGGTTATGGGAAATGTTGTAAAGATTGAATGAAAACTATAGTGGTTGGCTCATCATTTCTAATGTTATTTTGATGGGGTTGAGGGTGGAAATTTTGAAAAAAAATTATTTTTGACCTTGTTGAGTGGGGTATCATATGAAAGGTTGATTTTGTTCTAGTCCAAAACAATTTTTTATGTAATTTTCAAAAGCGCAGTTTTTGAGTTATATTAAAAAATGTGAAAAAAAATTCCTGTCCTCCCCCTTAACTTCGAACATTACAAAAGAAAAATATTTGAAAATATTCATGGTTATGGGCAATGTTGTAAAGATTGAATGAAAACTATAGCGGTCGGATCATCATTTCAAATGTTATTTTGAGGGGGTTGAGAGTGGAAATTTTGACAAAAAATAATTTTTGACCCCCACTCGGCATATGAAAGGTGAATCTTTTTCTAGTCCAAAACAATTTTTTTGTAGTTTTCGTTTTTTTCGGTTTTGATTCATTTGATTAAAATTCTAAAATTGTGTTTTGTGAAGGACTATTCACGTAAAATAATCGTAGAAGAGGATAAATTTTACTACGTTGTAGGAAATGTATATTATAGTAAATATTGAGTGAAATGAAGTAAAGAAATGAACAAACAAGATCAGATTAGATCAACACAGTTTAACAAGTCAGATGAACTAAACTTCAGGCGAAAGGCGTTAGGTTGAAAAATTATGCAATAACATACCAGATACCTGTTTGCTATTCGATAGATTATCATTTAATATGGTTGCATTGCAAATGTTCTCTGTGAAGTTGATCACTAATTACAAACATTTTTGAAATTTTTGAACTATTGAACTACTGTTGAACTAGAAAATTGTTACAGTCAAGTTAATCGAGGTTGGGGATCTGTTCTTTTCGTTAAATCTGATACAGTACCACCAGTGCAGAAAAATAGTAGCCACCATCACTTTGAGTTTAGCTCTGCTGGCAGTCATTGTGAATGTTCAACTAGCTGAAGTACAAATCCTGTTGGTATACTATACCGATCTCCCCAATGTTCAGTAGACAAATCACTCGACTGTGTTAACAATGCACTCGTTGGAAATAATTTGACGACACTTTTTCTCCGTTTCTTCCGTTGGTTTCAATAAAAATCCTCAAAACTGGCTCTCAAACTATTTTCTACAAAAAAATTTACAAAGAAAAATTCATGAACCAACAACAGTTGAGGCTACCACAATTGATAATGTATTTTCCAATATAAATAATTTAGAAGCTGGCGTTATTGAAGCTTTCTTTAGCCACCATAAACAGCTTTGGGTAAGATTCAACCCAACTTGAAACTATACTTACAAAAACTGTTTTTTTCTCATATTATATACACGGAACCCTCAGCGAGCGAATTATATTCGCACTTGCCTGACTTTTTTTTATCTTTTGTTCACTTAGGTGTAGTGGAAGTATTGTTTTTGTTTTATGGAGAAAAATTGACTTTTAGTTACTGTTTAATTAATCACAATATTTTAGTCCAGAGAGATTACTTAATATTCGATATAGCATATTTTATCACAGCAAATATTATATTATTTTTGACACAAAAATATATATTTTGTGTACTTCAATTACCAGATAAGATTATAGCTTAGATCAGAATATAGTGTGGCTACAGTACTGCGATCAAAAAAATCGTTTGTACGTCTTCAACTAACTACTCCTTGGTGAACTGTATCTCCTCGTTACCTGGTTAGATTAGAGCGGTTCTGATGTGATGGAATTGGAAGAACAGTAAAAAGAAAAGCCGCTAGAGCGAGTCTTAAGAAAGAATACAACAAAGGTATATCAACACCTCTGGAGTTATATAACTGGGCAGCAGCTTCAGGCAATTTTCAAGATAACATGCATTTTTTCTATGTAACGGAGGCAAGCTACATTGCAAAACGAAATCAACTAGCTGATAGATACGCCAATTTAAAAACAATTCCTGGAACACGAGAATATCACGCATACATTCCTACAAATGATGGATCAATCTTAGCTAGACGCTATGTTATTCTAACTACGGAATTTAGTAATGTAAAATTAAATAAATGATAAAAAATGTGTAAAATATTTATTTTGAGTCAAAATTTATTATAAAAACATATATATAAATCCAAAAAAACTGTTCATTTTTTAACTCCACTTTTTTTTATTATGAAAAATTTTAAGGCGTGTTGCAATAAAATTAATAAAAAAAAAACAAAAAAATGTTCCCCTCCTGAATTTTTTATAAAATGCTAGTAACACATGTACCTTGCACATATTAAAAAATCAAAAATTTAAAAAATACGCTTTTCTAGAAAATCGAATTTGAATTTTTTACCGTTATTTTTCTAAAAGAAAATGTTCAAGGTCATATAATGTGAATTATTATTTTATCTATTCAATACCTACATTTTGAGCTATATAACATTGAAATCAGTAATTTTGACTGTAGAGCCATTTCAATACACCAGGGTCGAGCAGTTTTTTGATTTTTCAACACCCTGTATCTTAAGACAAGGTTAAAAAAAAACTAAATACACAGAAAAATTTTTTTTTATTGATGTCAACGAATTCCAATACCTAAATATACAAAATTAAAACCTTATTTCCAGACCTTGCTGATTTCACGTGTTGTTCACCAAATATGAATGAATAAAGCAAAATTAATTAATTCACAAATTAATTAAATCTTTTGTAATATTTCAATAAGCAATGGCAAAAGATGCTGTTATAAGAAATTTTTCAGATTTAAAAGTGAATAACTGCCATTAAAATATCACTAATACAAACATATTTCACATCAAGTTTTATTCTTTGTTCTATTCACTCATAATTACTTCGGTCTGAAAGACCTAAGTATTACATTCATGAGCCAAAAGTGAAATTCTTACCCCCACTTTTTTTGGAACGTTTTAGGACCTACTGATTCTAAAAAAGCAACTAAAAAAATGTATGTCTGTTTGTCGGCCGTCCGGTGCAGGGAAACCGCTGGAGGGATTTCAAAATTTTTTTTTTCTAAAAATAGGTATACTGTATACAGGTATACTGTATTCGATAACTGTACCGGAAGTGTGTCAAAAAAATCATTGTGTGTCAAAAATAGCAAATTTTCATATTTTTGGCTTAAAAAACGTTCATTTTAAGTGAGTACGAGTAGGAACATTAAATTTGGATAAATCTTGATGGTGGGGATTGGTATGTAAGATCAAAAACTAGATTAATGCATTATAAGTTTGTCAAATAAATGTTTTCAAGTGTGTCAAAAGAAAGATTTTTATTTATTTTTTTACCTAATTTTTGGGAAAAAATAAAATTGTTTGTTTGAAATGAAATTTTATTATTATTATTGAGAATTATGGCATTATAAGTTTATCAAAAAAATGTTGTCAAGTGTGTCAAAAGAAAGGTTTGTATTTATTTTTTACCCAATTTTTTTAGAAAAAAATAAAATTAATAGTTTGTATGACATGAAATTTTATTATTATTATTGAGAATTATGGCACTATAAGTTTGTCAAAAAAATAATGTCAAGTGCGTCAAAAAATGATTTCATTTATTTTTTTAGTCAAATTTTTGGAAAAAAAATGTAGCTGTTTTTATGACGTAAATGTAATTGAAAATGAAATTGGACATGGAAATTTTTGAATTTGTTAGTTTTTGAAATATTTTTGGAATTTTCAAAAAGTTTGTATTTTTGATTTTGTAATAAGTTTTGCAATATTTTTAGAATTTCGGAAAAAGTTTTAATTTTTGATTTTGTAAGAATTTTTGGAATATTTTTAGAATTTTGAAAAATTTTTAATTTTTGATTTTATTATAATTTTTGGAATTTTGCAAAACGTTTTAATTTTTGATTTTGTAATAATTTTTGCAATATTTTTAGAATTTTGGAAAAGTTTGAATTTTAAAGAATTTTTCGAATATTTTCGGAACTTAGAAAAAAGTTTAAATATTTGATTTTATTCTAATTTTTGGAATATTTTTGGAATTTTGAAAAGGTTTGGTTTTATTTAATTTAACAATATTTTTGGAATTTTGATTATAATTTTCCGGCAACGTATTGATGTTTCGTGTTAGTTTTGTAATAAATTTTTAAACAGAGATAAAAAATACTTGTACTTTAACAAAGAGTTATGTTTGATATACATCGCTGCCCAAAACTAAAACCCAAGTCCTCATAAAAGTTTTTTGCCGAAAACTATATCAAAATCCTTAACCCAGACCGAAGTCTTGATATCTCAGAGCTGTGAGATTTCAGCCCCTCCGTATTTTCTAAATTGATTTGAAGAAAGTGAAAAAAACCATATCAAACCAATGTCAAAAAAATTACAAAATATTAATTTGATTTTTGACAAAAAAGGATAAGCAATTGTTATTTATTAAAATCAAAATCATTTGATAAATAGAATTACAAAGTATCGAATAATGAGCATTCTTAATAGGAAAATTTTAATAACAGGTTAAGTTTATTATTTAATAGGTTAAGAAAATAATATAATAATGCATGCTATTATTATGGAAAAAATATACAAATAAAAATGTTATTAATAGTTGGAAGACATAACCACAGATAAATATATACAGATGTTTCATTACAAAGAAACTTTTGGTTGAACAAGTGCTGCCAATATTTTTAGTGGTTTTTTGCGAAATTAAATCAAATAAAGTACATATCTACTCTATTTGTTTCTTTGCTACAATTAAAAAAAACTACAAGACTTTTTCTGTGTATGTATTAATTTTTTTTTCTTTGCTCTTTATTGTTTTGGACAAAAATATTAATGACATAAGGTAAAAGTACCATATTACGTGTTATTAAGGCTTGTCTCATTTTAGAACGAATTTGTTATTATTGAGGCAAAAGAAGTAAAATACAAATTGATTTAATATAATTATGTAGCAGTTGTGTTTACCATTCTGTGCATCGAAATGTTTTTAAATTTGGTATAATGACATTTATTATTACTTTAATTGACCTCTGCATTGTCTCTAATTCCGTGCTAAAAAATTAACGATGTAACTAATTCCGTGTTAGTGTGTCTCTAATTCCGTGCTATTTATAGAAATATCCATTTTGTATCGAAAAGAGCTGAAAAGAGTATGAATTTGTTTATACCTACTATAAGCGGGTTTTTGTTATTATTTGAGTTATTCTGAAAACACCTTTGTGGTACGTAAATTCAAATGCGATAAGCTAAGAAGCTTACCTAACTTTATAAATAAGCATAAATATAATGTCTATCGGTTGGTCGGTTGTTTGGACAGCGAAAACTACTGCACCTGATCAACAATGTCATTAATAGACGAAAACCGTTTATTTTAGTTGAACATGAAGCAACAAACTCAAACTTGAAACTTCAGTAAATGGAATTATTCATAAAATTTATGCTGAACAAAATTGAAATCATTACCAATAAAATCTCCAGCTATGTTGTTTCATTTTACTTCAAAAATCCACATAAAACAGCTATGCATAAATTTGCTGCATCCGCATAAAACAGCTATGCATAAATCAAAAACAGCATCAACGCAGCACTATTCTGAATGAAGGTGAGCTAAAGATTATGATTTTATATTTTTGACAATAAATTAAGAACGCCAGTGTTAATGAACGCCATTCTTTTTATTTTTAAAGGATATGCCAATTTTTCATGATAGCCTGGAGGAAATGAAAATAAATACATTATTTGTGTTTTGTAGTTAAGAAATTTATTTACGCTATCTAGAAATTAAAAACCATTGCTTTTGTACAACAACTATATAGACTTCATCATTCTAACAGACCGCTCCTAAGTTATATTCATAGTAGTTAAGAATTTAATTCATATGCATTCCAGTTGTATTCAAAAAGATGTACCATTTACATTTTGTGAGAATAAGAATAAAAAATCATTGAACATAATAATTATTATGAAAAACATAAAACGAATTTATTTTTAGTAAAATCTGTTACAGCAGATAAATTTATAAAAAAAACAAACACTAAAAGGACATAAAATTAATATAGTGTTTGAATGGAAAATCCCTCTTTTATTTAGTAATACGGGTGGCCGTATTTTCTTTAAAATGTTTTTAGCACCATATACCATTACGTCATCCGTATCAGGCCAGCGCCATTTGGTTCCAATCATAGTCATTGTTTTTACTTCATATTGTTTTTGTTTTTTGTTGATTATTTTGGTAACAACGCCCGGAAACTTTTCCCCTTCATGTAGTATTATAACATAATCTCCATTTATAATAGGTTTTGCTTTCGTTGAACTTCTAGTACAGGACTTAATTGTTGGTTGTTTGATCGTGTTTTGCTTCTTTTTGGATTTGGGTTCTTTTTTTCCAGAGTTTGTTTGAAATTGTTTTTCTATTTTTTCTTGCTTCCTTTTCTCTAATTTTTCTAATTTAGTTTTTTTTGTTTCATCTATACACCTCTGGTAAGCAATATATTCATCAGCTGTTGCCACTGTAGGCGTTATCTTTCTTTTTGAAATTTTTTTCACAGTACTACCCGTAGAAGTTTGAGGCCAATAAAATGAATTTTTAAACGGAGATGGAAATGAATTTTTTTTCTCGTACATTTTGTTGGCTAATTCTTCCATTTGTGTTTCGTTATTCATTCCAGCTGCAGATGTATTAACCACTTCTGGTAAAATTATCTCATCATCTATTATTCTTTCTGCGTTTTGTCGGATGTAGCTGTCATTATTCAGAACAAGATCCATCCCATAGTCTATTGTAGATATCATATTTTGAACTGCAGGAGATTGAATGTGTTCTTTAAAACTAGCATATTGTATTGGGGATTCATTTGTTTCTCTATGTAACATATTTTGAGATTTTGGTGTTGAACTTGCTTGGAATCTATTCATTCGGGCATCAAGCTCCGTTACTATATTACTGCTTAATTCAGACCAGTCAGCAATAGTGTTTGTAGGAATGTCTGAATAAATGTTTCCGTTTAACGTCGGATCATCTACATAAGATTTATTAGTTGCGGTACCCCTAGTTGTCTTTTCTAAACAACCTTTGGTTTTTCTCCAAAAATAGTAAAGATTTTCATCCTTTACGTCTCCTATCCACTTTCCAGTACATACCATAAATTCATTTAGTTTTTCACTGGGTAGCCGCTGTTCAAACAGTTTAATGAACTCTTTTGATTGTGAAATTTGTGTATTTTCAGTTAGATCATCCGTTACCGATATCGTAGTGGTAGATGTTGAAGCTGGATAACATGGTTTTAAAAGCTTATTGTAATTAATTTTACTTGCGTCAAATGGATACAACCCACAAGCGCGAAATCCATGTTTAATTATTTCAGGCTTGATTGTTGTTGAGATACATTCTTGAAGAATTGGGCCAAAATCTTCACGTTTTAAACGACTACCATTGTTTTCCAATCGAAAATTTTGAACTTCTTTTTTCCAAGAATTTTTGATGCTCCGAAATACAGCCACATCCATTGGTTGCAAGATGTGGGTAGCATTTGGTAATAAAGCAATTAAAATTATTTTATTTTCTCTGCAAAACTCACTTAATGGCAAAGATAAATGAGAAGAATGACCATCCATAAACAATATGATAGGTTTCTTTACATTTTTTTTCAAAATAAATGGATGAAAAACATTTGTTATGTATTCATAAAAAGTTTCACATGTCATCCACCCACTATCCGATCTTCCTATTGCCCAAGTTTTTGGATACTTTACAAGTATAGTTTGAGGAATTCTTTTGTACGGAAATAAAGCGAAGGGTGGCATTAACTCGCCATCAGCAGAAGCACCAAGAGATAAAGTCAAGCATTCCTTTTCATTGTTGTTGGACCTGCTATAAACATTTTTGGTGCCTTTAGTAACAAGGACACCTTGACCTTTTGGGCACAACGAAAACGCTGATTCATCACAATTGAAGATTCTAGATGGATCCTTGAGAATTTCCAATAGATGTTTGTTTTCTAAAAAAGTGTGCACTTTCTTAAACCAAGCTTTAATTTGTTGCTCATCAACTACGGCTCGTGGTGCAGTCAGATTCTGTGAAATTCTCCTCCTAATTATTGGGTTCCTTTTTAAAAATCCTTCATACCAATGTCTGCCTGGTATTCCATTTTTGAAGTGGTTTGGACGGTTTAGTTTTTTAACTAATTTTGTAACTGAATGGATCAGTTGTACTTTTGTTATTGGAAAACCTATTTCCGCTAGATGTTGCACCCACTTCACAATTAATTCTTCTTCGGTGGGTTTTAAAACGGTTGGAGCTCCTGCAGATAGTTGTTTAGTGTACTTTTTTTTAATTTTATCCAATAATGTTTGCTGCGGTATAGCATAAATTTTCGAAGCTCTATATGCACTCATTGTTCCATTTGCAACAAATTCTAAAGCTTTTTTAATTCGTTCTGCACTGTTTTTGTTTGTAGTTATTTTTATAGGCTTCTTTTTGATAGATGATGATGGTTGGCTTTGTTGCATGTCAAAATTAATAACTGAATTCATTTCCATTTTACAATTTAATTTGATTTCAACTGATTGCTTTATAATAAATTATGTAGAAAACACTACTTAAAACTTTTTAATTATTTTTATTTGAACACAAATTTGTTACTTTTATATAATGTGTATCCTTCGTATGTTAATAAAAATTCTAAAATTTATTATTTCTTGTAATTATATGAAAATAAGTATTAATAGTTCTTTACAACTTCTAAAAACTTGTTAAATGTTTTTTGAAAAATCGACTTCTGAACAAATGCGTTTGTTTTAATTTGCAACCAAATTTGCTTCTTCGTGGACTACTAAATCAATTTTCATTAAATTATAATATCAGAATCGGAATAATTTTTTTGATTATTTAAAATGAAACAGAGTTTCAGTTTTGTGTATAAATAAAGGCTGCACCGTTTTTTATTAAAAGTTATATATGTTAACAGTCAATTATAATGAATTATAAATTAAAGTCTCTGAATATCCGAAGAATAATGTTAACTGAATCTTGAGATTGTAAGTTGAGTTTCTGTGAGGAATTTATTAACATTTTTCCTGGTGATTAAATTGGAAGGGAAATTCTACGAACGTAAGACATTTCATAGATACGAGATTTTGTTGAAAAAATCCCGCTAGAAAGTGTTTTACATTTTGTCACTCGAACCATCTATTCCATGTATTGTTTGAGTACTATATAATATAGCAACATCTGGAATAATACAAAATGTCTATATGGAATTCCTTAATATTTAAATCAATGCTAAATAAATTACAAATAATGTTATTGTAAGTCAAAGTTTGTGTATGATTGTATAAGCCAGGATGATGTAATGTATTACTTTGAGGTATTTAGTCTGTTTAGTATTAATAATAATAATAATGTATCCGGTTCAAAATTTTGTTTGCCGTCTTTCTTAACAACTGCAGCTCTTTCAAAGTTCTTCTATCTATGTTTAATAACTTATGGCACAGACTTATGTTTCTGTATTTCTTACAGCTTAAATTTAAATTACACATGCAATCAAGGGACATTGTTGTTGCTGCTTAAGTTATTGTAAAAAGAAATTTGTATAAAATCCTAGATTTTACAAATCTGGACTATAATGCTTGAAGTTTTCAATCTGACGAATAACCCGTAATTAGGAAAATTAAAAATTGATGACCCTAATTCCGTGCTAGGGAGATACATCCTAAATTGTAAAAAAAGTGAAGCATTTTTTTTTTGGAATGTGTTGAAACGATCACGAACTTTAATTTAATGATAACGAAATTCAAAATACATGAATGAAATTAAACATAAAGTGATTTAAATAAACTATAGGATATACCAGATTTTCTTCTTAAGAATTAAAAGTTAACATCTACTTGACCTAATTCCAGCAATTTGCTTAAAAATACATAGGTCCGTAATTAGCTCCGACACATTGTTATAGTTTTCTTAATTTGTAAATAAAATTTTTTTATAAAATATGTAATTTCTATTGATACAGAATACAACATAAATTTGTTTAACGATTTCCTGACGGGCTAAGAACGGAATTACGGACAGTTCAAATAAATTATGAACATAATTCCGTGCGTCAAAAAATCGCTTGTATTAGTACATAAAATGCACAAAATCAGTATTTTATTAACATTGGTCGTTCAACATAATCCTTAATAATTAAAAAAAAATAAATGTCATCAGAATATATATATCAATAACTTTTTATGGTCTTAAGAAAATGTTCATAATACCTTAACCTTTTTCATAAGAAAATTACCTCAAACAGCAAGTTTTGGTCGACCAATCAATCAAGTTATGATTTATGAATTAAAAATAAAAACTAACGGTTAAAAAATCAAAATAATTGATTCTTAGCAATTCAGGGCGTGTATCATGGAATATAGTTTTTGAAAAAAGCATAAATTTATCTTATTTTGAAGCTTTTAATGAAATAGCACGGCATAATGTACTAGCCCGTAATATTGTACACTTACCTTATAAGATATATTTTCGTTTTGTGTATTATTAGCCAAATTTTACTCGTAAGGCAAATAATAAATAATAATAATAAATGAAAAATATCTTTCCTTGGTATATGTTTCCTTGGTATAGTAAATCCAATTTGTTTTAAAAATTGTTATGATCAAAAAATAAGTAGTTTGAAAATTGAATTTTTCATTTCACTATAATTTTTAGGATAGAAGTGGATTTCGATTGTCAAGGAATCGTTTGATTTTAATTTTGAAAAAAAACGGGGTATGAAATTGATGGGAAACTTTTAAAAATCTTATCATGTACTTGATATTTTTCGACGCTTTGGGTCATAAGGAGTCTTGATAAGCTAAAATATGTATGTCTGACTCGGTGATCCGTTCGGACGAGGAAAATTTGAAACCACTGGATCGTTTTGAAAAATTTTTGTGTCTAAAACTCCAATTGCCGTAAAAATGGTTGAGGTGACAAATTATAAGTACTTGAAAAATGACAAATTATAAGTACTTTGAGTTTTTCACTTTAATAAAATTTTTAGGATAGAACTGGAAAAGTCATTAATGAATTGTTCGCCTTTACATCGGTCTGAAAAGGTTGAGGTATTAAATTCCGACGGGTGAGTGGATGTTTGACAATAACGCATGTGATCTTGATGAAAGTTAATCCGACTGTATTGCACTCGTTTATAATATGTAGCTACCTTTCGGTGGATATCTGAAGTGATGGTTACTGCTGACATGTCAATTTCACTGTTGAATTTTGAGTCACATGCACTTGAATATTTGTGTTTGTGTTGCCGAAAAGAAGATGAGAAGATGGGCTGATAAATCAGGCACGAGTGAATTTGCATTTAATGGGTTGGGTGATCCGTTTAGAGAAGCATAACTCTCGTCTTTATTTTTGGAACAAAGTAAAATTAATTAATTAATTTGTATGACATGAAATTTTATTATTATTATAGAGAATTATGGCATTATAAGTTTGTCAAAAAAATAATGTCAAGTGTGTCAAAAAATGATTTCATTTATTTTTTTAGCCACCTTTTTGTAAAAAAAATTTTTTGCTTTTTTTATGACGTAAATGTAATTGAAAAGAAATTGGAAATTTTTTGAATTTGTTATAGCTTTTGAATTATTTTTGGAGTTTTGAAAAAAAGTTTGTATTTTTGATTTTGTAATAATTTTTGCAATATTTTTAGAATTTTGGAAAAACTTTTAATTTTTGTTTTTGTTATAATTTTTGCAATATTTATAAAATTTTGAAAAAAATATTATTCTTTTATATATAATTTTAGAATTTTGAAAAAAGTTTCAATTTTTGATTTTGTAAGAATTTTTGGAATATTTTTAGAATTTTGAAAAACTTTAAATTTTTGATTTTATTATAATTTTTGGAACTTTGAAAAAAGTTTCAATTTTTGCAATATTTTTAGAATTTTGGAAAAAGTTTTAGGTTTTGATTTTCTTATAATTTTTGCAATATTTTAAGAATTTTGAAAAAAAATTAGAATTTATACATATGTATTTTTAGAATTATGAAAAAAGTTTCAATTTTTATTTTGTAAGAATTTTTGGAATAAGCATTTTTAGAATTAAAAACAATTAAACATTTTTGATTTTAATATTATTTTTGGAATTTTGAAAAAAGTTTCAATTTTTGATACTGTTATAATTTTTGCAATATCTTTAGAATTATGGAAAAAGTTTAAATTTTTGATTTTATTTAATTTTTAGAATATTTTTGGAATTTTGAAAGAAATATGAATTTGTGATTTTGTAATAGTTTCTCGAAATGCTAAATATACATCGCTGACCAAAACTAAAAACAATGTCCTCATAAAAGTTTTTTGCCGAAAACTATATCAAAATCCTTAACCCAGACCGAAGTCTTGATATCTCAGAGCTTGAGATTTCAGCCCTTCCATATTTTCAAAGGTTACTTTTGTGTGTTATTTAAAAGGTAACGTCTAGATTAATTTTTTGTCTGCAACGGTTTGGTCTATGTTTATACTGTTAGTATTTTACATATTCATATTTTTTTAACTTCTAGTCATACTTAGGTATTATATTGATTTTATTATATTTAAATTTTTATGCATAATTTATATCTTTATTTGTTCGATATATAATATATGCAATATCAAATATATGCTATTTCTATTATTTACTATTCTAATCAAAACATTGTGAATAGTTTATAATTTTTTAGAGCTCCGTTTTTTATACGGAACACTATTGGTGAGAGTAAAACGAGTTTTTCACATTATATCGATTATCTCGTAAACTATAAATGTTATGGACCTGAAATTTGGGGTGCGTATAAAACTAATCTGTCCACATAAGATGACAGATACAAATAAAACTAAAGTTGTTTTCGTTTGGTTTACAGGGCTACGATGTGAAACCTTTAAGAAAATACATTCTTTTTATAGATTCAAGTAGAGATTCATATGCAAGGGCTTCATTTCTTCGTGTTTTCTTACTTCGATTAGCTCCGAACCTAACTGGTCAAAAATCTTCAAATGTAGTTTGAATGATTGAAAAATTAGTAAGTTTTTTATGAAAAATATAGGGAAGAAACACATACTCATAATTATATTTATTAAGGGGGTGGAAATGACGAGGGGTAAAAACACTATTTAAAACGTGGTCAAGTCGGGTGTCGTTTGAAAGAGCACCTGATTTAGAAAACATTGCAAGTTTTTTTTAGCATTTTTCGGTGGACAGTTTTTGAGTTATTGTCGAAAAAGTGCAACTTGCAGACCGTTCCGCCGCCTCTATTCTCAAATAATTGTATTTCTGTGTGTTTAGGGGATGGGTGTGGGGAGAGTAAAAAAAAATTATTTTTGACCCAAATGAGTGGGTATTATTAAGCGAATAATTCACAACAAATATTTAATTTTTTCAGGGATTTTTGAGAACAATTAAACTCAAGTAAGTAAGGAAATATTTGAAAATTTTTCACTGCAAAGGTATGGTTGAAAATTGGAATTTACTCAGAAAAAAACTGCACTTCCCAATTTACGTGTTTCGTATTTATCCTTTTCTTTAATGTATTTTATTCTAATTTTAGAACTAAGATGGATCCTCACTGATGACTGATGTAATACAAAAATATAAAATAAGTTTATTATAATTTGCACTTATTTTCCTTGTAATAATATGCGCCAGTTCGGGTTACGAGCATTAGTGTAATTTTTTTTAATATATTTTTCTGCCAACCACGTACAATGTTTTCTAATTAATACTAAAATCATGAAATTTAAAGTCGCCGTGTTATGATGATGACAAGGATTGTGTTCACTATACAAATCCTTATATGTAATACTTGTGTTAGTAATGCAAAGATTAACAATTCGTTTCTTTAAATCTTTAAGTTCAGCGTGTTCCGCAAACATTCTTGAAAATAAAAATATTTGACCTTTGTAAATGTTAAAGAAATTATCAGTGGGTGCTTTAAGCTTACAAATATCACCTTCATCGCCATAATTTTTGTTGCAAATTAAATACTCCGAGGGAGCCTCTAAAATAACATCACTTTTAATAAATAAATTTTCACATCTGGAACATTTTATTTTGCTAATAATCTTACACGCTACGTAACCTACAAAATATCTCATAGAAGTCTCCTGTAATGGAACATCCAGGTTAAAGAAATTCTCAGATATATCGGCAATTTCATCATCATTGCTGGTATTAGTAGATATTAGGTTTTCATCTTCACTCGATTGCTCTGTTGTTATGGTTTCGACTGCAATTAATTCGTCCGTATCATTTTCACAATTAGATATGGAAGAAAAAGGAGTAAGAATTTTAATTGTTATAATCCTGGCAATGTTGTGATTAAAATCATGAACTGACGGGTTTCGGTTGTTACCATTTGCAGTTCTTATTTGAGCAAACAAATTTTCAATTGGATCCTGGTTGAACCTTGAAGTTAGAATATAATCAATCCCAATATCTTCTGATAGTAGCTGTTTGGAAACTGTTTGAATTCCTTTAATGCTTTGGATTAAACCTTTAAAACAATATACTGTTGTTTTATTTGCTATTTTAACTTGTGTAATGTAGTGTATCATATATTCTAAAAATTGATCAACTTCTTTACCGGTAATAAAGGCACATCTAAACATATTTTTATCATACTTTGCTTTTGAGTTTAGGCAGTCGAAAAGTTTATCTATTTTTTCTATAAATTTATATGTTGAAATCGCTGTTTCTTCACAACGGGCAGATATTCTTTTCAGTTGAACAGCAGCTTTAATGCCTGCCGCAACGCTTCTGCTAAAAATTTGTGTAGCTAATTTAACTCTCATTTTTTCAAAGTTATTTGGATAAATATGTTTGGTTGAAATTTTTGGGCAACATTTGGTAATTGAGTTTATTTCCAAGTTATACCATTCTATAAGTATGTTCCAGCTGACCAATCCATCAGGACATAATATGTCTGATTTAATTAAAGTATTTCTCACTGACTTTATTAAATGTGGTACGTCATATAAAGCTGCTATTTCGATTTCATTATACATGAACACTGGTCGTTCAATGGTTATACCAAACAAATTGAAACATTTTCTATTATTTGGCCCTTGATCACAAATCACAGCTCTTATATTAATACCCAACTTAATTAATACAATACCCATCTCTAATCATAAAAGAGCAAACCAATTTTCCAATTGCAGCTTCTCTGTTATGCCCATAATCAACAAATCCATCAATTTGGTCGGAGAAAGTATTATATACAAGATCACTTCGTATGTGCATTTCATCGAATATCAAAACGGCCTGTTTTGATTTTGTACACATTAAATTAAACTTTTCTTTTATTTTATGAAGGGCGATTTCATTAAAACCGGGACTCAAATATTTAATTGGCTGCCATCGTATCATAGAAGATTTAGACGGCAAGTTAAAATTTAAACTGTCTCTCAAATATTGATATGTGCTTGACGATCGATAGAAAATATTCTGAGCTATTATTTTTTGCTCCTCTGGCCATTTTTGATTTTTTGGACGCATACTTACTAGCATTTTGCAGAAATTCTTACCATTTTCGGTTATGTTCAATTGGTCAATCTGGTCGTTAATATTATTTTTAGATCTTTGAAATACCGACAATTTTAAATGCTGTCGTTTAAGTTTTCTTCTAAAGTTGTTGCATTTTCGGTTTAATTCTGATATTTGTCTGTCCTTAGATTGAATATTTTTCAACATTTTACAATATTTTAATCGATAGTAAGTCTCGTTTTTAATATTTCGCAAACATGTGTTACATGGAGGTGGTTCAATCTCGCTATTAATATTAGCAGTAAAGTTTTCTGGTAAACCAGATAGTTCCTCTAAGGTTAATTCGGAATAAATGGAAGTTTTTAATTGGTTTGAGTTTAATTTAACCGAAGGAGGAAAACATGGTCTTCCGCTATCATGCATCAGAGCATCGCTATCAATTAAAATACACGAGTTATCTGCAATTTCTGAAAGGTGTCCGACTGACAAACCAGTTACCATTTCAACATTATCAGAATCCTTGTTACTTTCGAAATCGGTTAATTTCAGTGTTGGAATCGCATATTTGTTTAATCCCTTTTTGTTGAAATATTTTTTTTCAAAATGTTTTTCACATATATAAATATGCTTTTTAGTTAGATTTTGCAAATTACAATTTAAAATCCATTGATCACGTTTCACGTGATTTTCTCGCAACATAAATAAACGAACATTTTCTCGCCTTGATAACTTACAGCTCTCAACTGCACATTGACTTCCACTTTTTAGTTTATTCATTTTGTCAAAGAATTTAACAACAAACTAAGTTTAAAATAAAAGCTGTATCCAACAAACCTTTTTATCCAATCAAAATATAACAAATTAATTCAAAGGGTTTAAAAAAAAAAAATATTTGCAAAAATAATAAATTCAATAGAGTATCCCCAAACAAATATGATTATCGTTATTCTACAAAAAATGCAAATCCTTATACAACGTATTTTCAAAAGAAATTCAATTCAATTAAATAATATATTAAGATATCCTTAAGCAAATATAAGCAAAAAATATGAATATCTTCAAGCAATCAATAATAATTATTAAATATTTGATTTAGATCAAAGTAAAAATGCATTCATCAATTATTTATGCAATCCAAAATTTCAATTCTAATTTTTTTTTTTTCATAAACATCTACTTCTTACAAAATTCAAAGTTGTTTTGTGTAATTATCAAGTAAAGTTTTTAACTTACTCAAGTAAAGCAAGGTTTCGTTCGGAAAGACCAAATCGCTTGCTTATTTTCCAAAATAGGCAACTGTCATTCTAAGAGGCGTGGCTATCAGTTCTTAAATAAGAACTGGAATTGGAGTTTTGTTTCCGAACGACCATTTCTTGACTATTGTTGATTATTTGACGTATGATCGTTGTTGCTAATTATTGTTATTTTTTAACATTTGTGATTTTAAAGTTAAATTATAAATTTGCGATCTTGAATTCTACTAACTTAATTTTCCTTTAATTTTTAAGTTAATTAAAATATAATGGATACTAATGCTATTGAAAATGTGGGTTTAGTTTTAGTAGAATACAGCAAATACAAACGTAAATGTGAAAGCGTTATAAATGCGGTAAATAAAATAAAATATTACAATTATATAGTTCAATAACTTATGTATTTGTTATAGGTTTTGCTATCAGACTCTTCAGATGAAGAACTATTTCAAATAACTTCAAACATCAAAAAGGATAAAGCAATTTTTTGAAAAAATTGTTTTCAATTATACAGATCTGGAGTTCCAGCAAAACTTCAGATTAACGAGAGTGGCATTTGAGAAGTTGCTTGAAAAAGTAGCTCCTGAGATAGTACCATCAAATACTGGACGTCCTCAATTGCCAGTTGAAAAGCAATTACTAGCCATTATATGGCTTTTAGCTAACCCGGAATGCTACAGGTATTTTTTTAATCCATTTCTTATGTGTTATAAAGCTGTAATATATTTTTAGATCAGTGGCTGAAAGATTCAATGTGTCGAAATCAAATTTATCGGAAATATTTTTTCGCATCATAAATGCGTTAAATAAAATTGCTTCGTCTGTGATTTGCTGGCCAACGCCAACCGAAGTTGATAACAATAAACGAAAATTTCGAGCAATGGCGGGTTTAACTAATGTAGCTGGTGCCGTGGATGGCACGTACGTGCCATGTAAAGTCCCTAAGCAACATCAAAAAGAGTATACTAATAGGAAGAAATTTACATCTATAACTTTGCAAGCGATATGTGGTCCAGATTTGGAATATTACAATTGTAATGCTGGGTACCCAAGCTCTGTCCATGACAGTAGAATCTTTCGAAATTCCAAAATATTTGAAGTCATTGAAAATAATAGGAATGAGTATCTACCAAATAGCACTGTGATTTTAGGAGATAAGGCTTATCCAGTACTACCTTGGTGTATTCCACCATATTTAGATCGAGGACGTCTCACTAACAGACAGAAAAGATTTAATACTGCTCATGCCAGAACAAGGCAAGTGGTTGAACGGAGTTTTGCCCTTTTTTTTGGAAGATGGAGACGTCTACAACATATCAATATGAACAACATAGAAATGGTACCGCGTACTATTCTGGCTTGCTGTGTTTTACATAATTTTTGCATTAAATTTAGTGATGACGACCAATCACTATACATAAGAGAAGGAGAACTTCAAGCAAATCGAAGTACTACTACCTTCGCCCATATATTGTCAAATTTTGAAATAGAAGCCTCTCAACTAAGAGATACTATGGCCGACGAACTTTTTCCTTAACTTAGATATTAATTTAATTTTTTCTCTTTGATGTATTGTATATATAAACATTTAATATGTAAAGTTTGTTTATTAATTATGAATTAAAATATTAAATAACATTATGTGAATTCAATATTGTTTCAATCCACAATCTTTTCCTTGTTATGTTTTCAATAATTAGAATGCTTTAGAACACAAAAATGCATTTCAGATAAAAGTTGATCATTTAATTGTACATGTATATATATATATATATATATATATATATATATATATATATATATATATATATATATATATATATATATATATATATATATATATATATATATATATATATATATGAATTTGATTTTTCTATTAAACAGTAAATATTTTCAGTTGAGTGTCATTCGTCTGCCAAAGAAGCAGCATTCCTTTTTAACTCTAAAAGTAAGGAGAACGCAAACAACATCTACATTCTACCTGAATGTCGATTAAAACAAAATAACATATTTCAATTGTCATAATCTAAATAAAAGATAAAAATTTCCATTCCAAAAAAATATTTGTTTATTTGTTAAAGCTTAACTTTAGTTAAATAGATCTTAAATTTCTAAGTTATTTTTTTTTTGTTGTGCATCTATAAGTCGATCTAGCCCGTCTTTTAATATTTGGTTTCCTTCTCTAATTAAATTTTCAATTGATTGCAACTTTTCTACATGATGCTTTTCCCTCTGCTCAAATTTTTTTTCTTGATGCACTTTTATTTGTTCCAAAATTTGTTCGCTATTGCTTTTTCTTTTTTTCCGTCTTTGTCGAGGCATTAAATTTTCTATATCTTCAGTTTCTGTGTCAAAATTTGGTTCAATTAAGGAATCCGCAATGCTAGGTGGCACAACAGAATGTGAGGTACCAAAGAGTTCTTCAAACTCTTCTTCAAACTGGAAGGATTGCGGATCGTTACCAGTTTTATTATTGTGATCCTTTACACTGGTATATTTTAGTCGCAGTTTATTAAATTTATTTTTTAACTGTGCTGCTGATGCATAAAATAAATTTTCTTCGAATTTTGTCTGAATTTTTCTCCAAATGTTATCATGTTTGGTGGTGTTGTTGGAAAATTCAGACATGTGCTCTTTATAAAGAGAGATAAGGCATTTTATTTCATTCACCGTAAACTGTTTTCTACCTATAAATAAAATCGTCACATTAAATAAAATAAGAACAAAACACACAAGTTTAACTTACCTTGTTTAATGCTTGTATTTATATTCGAAGCTGATGTTTCAGCTTCGTCTTGGGTTGCATTGGAAAAAGTTTCCACCGGAACTGACAATTCGGCTGGGATGGTATTGTCCGAAGTTTCCACCGGGACTGATGATTCGGCTTCGGTGAAATTGGACGCAGTTTCGGCTGGCATTTCAACAAACACCTCAACTCCATCTATAATATAAAACAAATGTTATTTGATTTATCGTAGGCGAATTATTTAGCTATTGCTATAGCTAGTTTGTTTAAACAAATATTTTTGCGTTTGATTGTATTTTTAAAAAATATTTGTTTCAACAAAATAATGTTATGTAACACTATCATTTTAATTTTAATAAGCAACATAAGTTCTTTAAATTATAATTACCTGTAGTTAAACATTTCCGGAACAAAACTCCTTCTTCGTTTTGGTACAATACTGAATCTATAAATTCCATTTTACAAAAATTATAATATAACAAATTAAGTAGAACTTAATTTACTATATTAAACTACTTTTTATTTTAAAAAACAAAATGTAACTAAACTAAACTAAAAAAACTTAATATTAAATCCTAGAAAATTTTAAATGAAACCTTAAACCTATAAATACTACTTTTTATGAAAAATCTTAAACTATTAGAAATTTTATTTTTTATCAATTTAATTATTTTAATTTATATAAACTTAAATATAACCATAAAACACAAAAACTTTTAAGAAATACAATATAAATATTATTTCTTACATATACTAATTTCAAAATCACTATTTTATTTTATTAAAAATTTATTATTAATTAAAATAAACATAAACACTCAAAAAATAACATTCAAACAATTTAAAAAATTTTCACATAAACAAAACATAAACAAATAAACTTACTTTAACAAGCGTCAGTTCTTAATAAAGAACTGAAAAATAGCGAGTCCAAAATAAGCAATCCAATCGCCTATTTTGGAAAAGAACTGGAGTTTCCGAACGATTTTATCTGTCAAATCGCTTGCTTAAATAAGCAAGAAATAGTTTCAGAACGACCATTTCCAGCCACAAATGTCAAAATAGGAAAATAAGCAAGCGATTTGGTCTTTCCGAACGAAACCCAAGTAAAGAAAACGAATTTCAAGTAAACAAAACGAACCACATACTTACAAACTCCACAGAAAAAAGGATTTTTTTGTACGTTTTACTTACTACATTTACTTTTCTTTACTTTTTATTTCTTATATACATACATAGTTAAATACACACAAGCAGTTTTTTCATAAAAAAAAATACTCCTAAGAAAAATTATAGTAGTTTTTGCGATAAAATTTTAATTTAAAATATTTAGCAGAGAAACGAACGCTGGGTGAGCAAATGGGTCAGCAAATAAGATTCAAAAAATAAATCAATTAGTAAAGTGGCAGCACATTTTGTAACCAAAATTTTCTTCCCAATGGTTCATCTGTATATATTTATCTGTGGTTAATATGTAATTTGAAATTTCTTTTTGTTCAATTTTGTAATTATTAATTTTCAAAATATTTTTTTGGTAAAATATCAAATGTGAAATGAAGTTTGCTAGCATCCAGAATTTATAACCGCATGGAGGGATCAGTTTTTATTAATTTGTTAATTTTTTTCTATTTTTTGATCCACGGGTGTGACAACCCCACGCACTCCAGTCCCTGTTATTGGCACATGAGTTAACGTGAGATATCACATACCACTGGCAATAGCAGTGAGATATCACTAGCCAAGGTGATATCTTAGGGGTGCTGGCGGATGAACTGTATTCAGTCAACGGTAGCACTCTCAATCTTAGCTAATGAATATTCCTTGATGCTGGAACGCTGTAGCTTGCTCGAAGAAACGAGCTTTCATATAACTATATATCTGAGCTTTAATCATTGAAAAATATACTGCGTCCCATAATCAAGGATTATGCCATTACCTGGACTATTGGCAAACCAATTTTAGTTTTGTTCCTGCAAATTTTTAAAACAAATTTGCTTTTTATCTCTTATTTTATTTTTATTTTCCCTATCCTATCACGAAATATTGGCCTATGTCATATTTTATATGTGATAGGATTTATAGTTTAATTGTCCATTATTTAACAAAAAATATTAAAAAAACAAAAACAAACAGATTTGCGTCCATTAACATCCTTAGAACGCATGTTGTTGTGGGACCTTGGTCTTAAAAGGTTTTTATGTGTTGTTGTGACACATATTGTAATGCCTACTACACATCACATTTTATTAAAAAAAAAAAAAAAAAAATAAAAGAATATTTAAAGCTAGGAAAATTCTAAAATCGGGATTGTGTGTACCCGTGTACTTTTGAAATCGCGATTACAATAATTAAAATTGGGATCGCGGTCTGAGATATTCGCGGTTAGTCTGTCAATGATGAAGGATAGGGTTATTAGGAAGTGCGAATACATATGTTGTTTATTAATAACCTCATGACGTCCTTACTAGTATGTAATCGAATTTTTTCTCCGGACTACCTGCACAAATCCTCATTTGCACCGAAGTTAATGGAAAACATTTTGTAACCCATTAAAAATCCACATATTTCTCAAAAATACATCTATAAATAGAATTTAAAATCTCTACGTAAATGAATTATTCATTTAGATGGTCCGTGCTTATTTAATAATTTCAAATATGATTCTTGCTATCATTTATATATATTTCAATTTAAATTAATTAAATAATTTCAAATAAAACCTACTAAATAAATATAAATTTCCGTTTTATTTTTTTTTGTCATAAAAAAACTGAATTACAGTTGTTTGTATGTGTATCAACAAACTAAGTGCGTATTAGAATAAATTATTGACTTCTAGGCATATAACTAGTAGGTGCCACATTCTCTGGACGCGTTCCATATGTTGAGGTTGATAAAAGAGCGTTTTAAAATATTGCTCATGAATAACACTCATGTTCTGCCGATACACTGAGCCTAAAAATATGAGAATATTAGCAATACTTATCAGCCTACTGTTGTAAAACTAACATTGTCGTTGCTTATATGCGTTGTTATAATCACAACAAGATAATCGAGTAAATCCTTTTAATTTAATATAAATTTAAAATTGTTCTCGTTGTGACTTTAGTTTTCTTCTTTAGTAAGAATTTCATTTATTTCGTTGATGGTTAAAACTCACATCTTTTAAATTATTCGCACAGTTTATGATAACGTTAGCCAGTGGAAAGAGTTTTCTAGAAATATTTGGGAATTAGGGAGAAAAATATTCAAGTAAGTTCGTGCTTTAACAATTGTGATTAATGTTTAAAAGGTTCAACGGGTTTTTTTTAAATTTTAAGGCTTGAGTGATTTTAATTATTCCATTTCTGTTATATCTGACAAAATATTAAAGCGATCGTAATAATATAAATCAGAATTTGCAAATTTATTCTAATCACCTTATTTGCCTCAATTATTAGTCCACTGGATCATACATTTCACACTTGCAGCTTACATCAAATTACAAAAATTATGACAAAACCAATTTTATACTACACACCCTTTAGTCCAGCGGTACGATCTGTACTAATGACAGCGAAAGAAATAGGATTAGAGCTGGAACTGAAACATATTGATTTATATAAATTGGAACAATTTTCGGTTGAATTTCGTAAGATAAATCCACAACATACCGTGCCAACATTAATTGATGGTGATTTTATACTCTGGGATAGTCATGCAATTGCAACATATTTAATTGGAAAATATGCTAAAGATGATTCGTTATATCCAGCTGATTTAAAAATACGAGCTAAAATTGATCAGAGATTGCATTTTGATTCTTCGGTTATGTTTCCGGTTACAAAAAATTTAACAGTAAGACATAACATATTTTTTAAATTGTTGATTAATTATTTATCAGCTCATCCTCATTTCTCTTCTACAGGATAAAATTATGTTCTTCGGAGCAAAAGAAATTTCAGAAGAAAGTCGTTTAAAATTAGAACGATCATATGAATATTTGGAATTGTTTTTACAAAATGATTTTTATTTGGGTGGTGATAAGCTAACAGTTGCTGATTTATGTCTGTCTCCAATAATTGCGACAGTCAAAGAAATTCTACCATTTAATGAATTAATTTATCCCAAACTTTTTGAATATTTACAAAGAATTCAGAAATTGCCATATTTCGATGAAGTTAATACTGAAGGGATTGAATCTACAAAAAACATGTTAAGGAAGAAATTGGAGGCAAATAAGAAAAAGTAATTTGATTTTAAGTTATTTATGAGAAGTTTTGAGAAGTTATGAGAATTTATGAGAAGTTTGAGAAGTTTTTTTTTAAATAAAGATATAAATATATTCATTAGTGAATTAAATTATTACTTCGGTCTGGACAACCTAATGTCGTTTTCTTTTTGCCAGAGCAGAGAGAGTGATTTTTCTTTCACAAAAAAGAATATGAAAAAATTAGATCTAATTTTGTAGTTGTGTTTGTGAACTGTCATTTTAAGTTTTTGTGATTACTAAGGTGACCAGACGTCATCTTTTGAAGATGACAGTCATCTTTTTCGAACGATTGCCATCTTTTAAAATAATACCATCTTTTTGTCATCTTTTACAAAAATCAGCATCTGCAAAATTTTTTATCATATCACATAGTTATGAATTGATGAAATTAGAAAAATAATGTATTGTGATTATCAAAAACTGTCATTGTGGAATAAAAACAATTCAAACATAACCAACGATTGAGTTCAATTAACCCTATTGAAAGAAGTCCATAAGTCATCCAAATATGTGAATGAATAAGAAAATATGTACGTTTTTTTGCGAAATGAATATGGAAAGGAATTTTTATTTTACCAGATTATTAAGTGAGGGGGGGGGGAAGTAGGAGGGGAGGGGGCAGAGATTTGGAAAACAAATAAAATGTCATTTTTTGGTGTGAAAATAATCTGGTCACCTTATGATTACATAATTGTATTTAGTTAAATAGTTTTTTTTAATTTTAAACACGATTAAAAAAAATTTATTTAAACTTCTATTCCTCTCTAAAAAAATAATAAGCAAATGGCGTCTTGTTTTTTTATTAATTGATACAGCTGTATAAATCTATTTGTGTTACTCTTTTGAATTTGCAGCTTAATCTACGAAAAAATCTAGATTCAGACAAATATTAAAGGAAAAAAAGGAGCAATCTTTTTGTACAAAACCAATACGAAATGCAGAAAAAGTGATCTGACAGCTGCTTCTTTTGCTTTTACATCACTTTTTTGTCAAAATAAACACGACATAAGTATTGCAATCTCGAGCCGATCATCCGTCACGGTATCGTGAATAGTAAGAGCCGAAAGGACGATTGGTATGATAACAACAAAAAAATTGTATATGTTTTCCTTAGAAAATGTTTATTTTACGTGATGGTGATGGGTAGTACCTTTTCTATTCTTTAGAAAAAAACATGAAAAAAAAACAATCAAATATCAGTCTTCATCAAACACTTATGCTCGGTTGCTTGAACATTTACTAAATGAGACTTAGCTAAATCGTCAATAAGAAATATCTCTCAAACCTTTTTCACGCCATTTTTTAATACAAAAACAAACAAACACTTAACTGAATAACAAGATAAGAAAACTTAATTGAATCTATAAGCTTTATTCAAAGGTCCAATCGCGATCAAAATACGCAAAACTACTTAAATGAAGAATTAAAAAAGTTATCGGAGATTTAAATGTTCAAGCAACTGGGCATTAATCTAGTAAATAAGCCGAAAAACACTGTACAATATGGAAAGTGGTAGCATCGATTTAAAAAATTCTTTTTTTCCTGAATTTTTTAGACCTCCAGGAACATTCATTAGCACTAACCCCTGCATTACCTCGAAAAATGAGAAAATTAGGTTAATTTCACCCATCACAAAGCACCAAAGCACAAATAGTATAACAGTGATAAATTTTTTAATCAAAAATTTCACCTTAAAAATCGTTTCGAGATCGCTGATAACGAAATGCTTCAAAATCTAAACAAGTTTGGTCTCCATGCAGCGCTTGACATGTTGTCTTTCTTTTAACAAAGGAACAAAGGTTTAGATTCATATGATACCAGTTACCACGAGATCGATGAAAAAGGCATACTATGGGAAAGTAAAGAAGTAGTAGCAAATTGGTGTACAGATCCCTCGATCTCCTTTCATAAGCAAGAACTGTGGAGGAAGGTAAACAGAAGAAGGGGAAATTTCAAAACCTAAATTTTTTCACGGCAAGAATCCCATACTTGAAAAAGAAATTCTTCAGTTTACAAATCAACAGTGAAAATAGTGAAATTGTTATCAATTTTTTTAATTGTACTTTGGATTCGTGTTCAGCGATCCCGAGAACCTGCGAGAAACCGAATTTCCGATGCGAACTAATAATTATTTGTATCACTGCCACTTCTTGGGGTGGTTTGAGGGATTGAAACTCTCACTTGTTTTTAGACCTCGGATTCATGATCATGCGAAATATTAATTTTTTGTATCAAAATTAAATTGCTTGATTCACAATTTGCAGAAAGTTCCAGTAATGACGCAGCATTTTTTAATAAGGGTTTTAAAATGATTTGGACTTTTATACGAATAATTATATTACATTATTACACCGGAAAACTCAAAAATATATGAAAACTGAATCTACGACAAACTAATTATACTTGGAAATCTTTTATATTATGAATCACAGAAAAATTGTAAAGAAACTTATTAATTGGCTAACAAATAAAATAATATAGTTAAAAACCAATCAAAAACTATATAAATTAAAATTCAAAAAAAAGGTTACATTAATTTATTTCTTGGATGTTGTCTTCTTCATGTTTTATTTTATGTCTTCGTTTATCTTCTGTGATAACTCCCTTTATTAACGATTCCTCAGACATTTGATTAAAAATACTAGGTATTGCAGTTTTCTTAAGACATCCTTAACGGTGAACTTCGATCTAAACAATTTTCCTCAAAATGCTGCGAACAAATTACATCATGTTCCATCTGCGGTTTCCAGTGTTTTAAATTTAGTGCTTTTAACCATGCATTTAAATATTTTGTATCGGTTGGAAATCTGTGACTTGTTATTTTATTTCTATTATGCTTTTCGTAATGATTTGAGCTCACACATTTACATATACAACATTTCATAACTATTATTATTTAATTAAATTTGCAAAATTTTAATGTTTTCAAATTGTAAATAACTGCATGTCCACATAAAACACAAAACGTCCAGATAACATTATTTTTTCTTAAAAAACTTAAGCTTTCGATTTTTTTTTGTTCTGTCATATTTATATATATAAATATTTTCTTTAGGCTTAAAATCTCAATTCAAATTATCACTAAAACGAATAATGGTTTTGAAATGTCACAAAATACAAACTCAACATTCTGGTATAAAATTGATATATTTTTTCACAATTTATAGATGAAAATAAATACATATTTAATTAATCACTAATTTCTTTGATTCAATTTTATATACTAATTGATTTAAAAACTATATACTAACTGACTTAAATTTTACTAATTCTCGATCAAACAAATTTGATCGCTTATATACACAATCTTTCAGATCTTCTGTTTCATTTTCCATCATGTAACAGTAATTTCCACTAATACAACCAATCATTTATACAAAACTTGTATTTTTAATTGAAATTGAGTTTAATTGAATCATAAAAAAAAATGTTTAACTGTACAGTGGTACAAATAAATTACGATGGAAGAAAATTAATAAAATTATTATTGAATTTGAAAACTATTATTTTAGAGTAAAAATTGAAAATCGTCCGTCGTTACAGTTTAAAATCACCTAAAGATAAATCTTTTTGAATTAGTAAGTTAACATATTAAATGTTATACTTGTGGTAGAAAATAGCTATTTATGTATTAAGGGCATAAAGTATGTCTTTTCCGCTTGAGAGTGAAATTGTTGCTCGAGGCGTTAGCCGAGAGAAACAATCACTCGAAAGCAAAATAGATACTTTATGCCTGAATTGCATACAAGACTTTTTGTATGAGTAAGATTCTGTATAATTTGCATAAATAAAAATACATATATTTCACAAAATAGTAAAATATTTTTTCGAAAATTATTCTATCAAAGTAGTTTTTCGAAATAATAGTAATATAATAACTTTAGGCATTGTTATTTCAATTTTAGGCATTGTTATTTCACTTTTAGCATTGTTATTTCAATAGGAAAAAAAGGCCTGGTTTATGTACAATTTTTGAATCGCAAAAGTGAATTTTACGGTTTCCTCGTACAAAAAATCATTTAAGTTCAGAATGCCGTCATAAACTTAATAATATAAAAAATAATGACAACCAAGAAAACAAAAAACAGAGTGACGTTACTAAAAGAACATTCGCTGCGTTTCTGACCAAAAATACAATACAAGATGAGACAAATTGGTACATCGAAAGTGGAGCATCTAGTCATATGACATCAAATGAAAGTTTGTTATATGAACAAAAACCATCTTCTGTTAAAGAAATAATGACAGCAAATGATGAAACAATCAAAGTTGAATGCGAGGGAAAATTAAATTTAAAATTCGAAAACGTTAACATATACAAGTAAATGAAGTTTTATATGTTCCGAAATTATCAGCTAACTTATTATCAATCTCAAAAATGATACAGAAAGGGAACAAGATCACATTTGATAAAACTGGTTGTACTGTGTATGATCAACAAAATTGTAAAATTATTAGTTGTAAAAGTATAGTCATGGACTCTATAAATTTAAAACCAATGATGTAGAAAGATGTATGCTGTCAAATGAGAATCAAAGTATGTATTAAAATATGGTACAGAAGGTTAGGTCATATCAAATTTCAAGATTTATATAAAATGAAAAATGGTGTTGTAAATATGGTATCAAATTTTCAAAACCTTATAGTATGAATATGCCAAAATATGAAATATGCTTAGCTGCAAAACAGTGCAGATTGCCAAAATGTGCTAGACATAATACATTCCGATTTATGTGGGCCGATGGAAAATTTGTCTATTGGTAAAGCTAAATACTTTTTGACAGTTATCGATGACTGTTCGAGAAAGGTTTTTGTATATTTTCTTATACTACGTTCACATTACGATGAAATCTAGTTCGAAATCACTTAAAATTCGTGTTTTTAAAAAACTGTTCACATTATCATTGACTTGATTAATTTTGAAGTTTGATTGTTTTCAAATTTGTTTTAAAACAAATTTAAAAATGGAGGGTAAAACGTTGTTAAAAAAATTTCTTTTAACTAGTTTAATTATTAATTCAATTAAAAGAAAATGACAACAAGCCCGAAAAAAATGATAAAAATTCTAATTCTACAACAAAAATTAAAACAAAACATTATTTTGAAATTGTGTTGCAAAAGAAAAAGCATCTGGAAAAAGGTTTGTGGTTTCTATACTTCCCAAAATTTTTTCATTTATTATTTTGTGTTTCCAGCAAAGGTCTTATTGTTTTTTTGAAAACGATTTATTCAACAATGGTGAATATTTTTTTAAAGAAAATATGAGGATAAGTATGACTACGTTTGAGGAATTATGTTCCTTGCTCTCCTCTTCATTGGATAAACAATCAAACCCGATGAATGAAAAAATACCACTACGCAAAAGAATCGCCATTGCCCTGTACTCTCTGGGATCTTCAGCAGAGTACAGGACAGTCGCAAATTTATTTGCAGTTGGAAAATCAACAGTTTGCGAAATTGTATTGCAGTTTTGTCATGTAGTGTGGTCACCAACCCACCATTTCAGTTTACTTAACTTCGGTTTAACACCTTATGTATCTAGTGTACGTTCATACCATACATCAGCGGTTTCCAAACTTTCTGATACTGCGACCCACATAAGAAAAAAAGAAAAATTGGCGGCCCCCTTATTAGATAAAACAATAAAATAATATAAGCACATTTTCAAGTTGTAAAAAGTAATGTATTCATAGAATAAAATGAAACAAAAATTAGTAAAAATTTAGTATATGTATATTTATTGAAAAAATTTAATGTGATGGATGAGCTTGTTTGTTAGCACTCAAATCGTGGTGTTATTGTTGAAATAGCCACCCGAAGTTCTTTTTCCATACTACTAAACGATTTCGATATTTCGATTTCATGGCTACTAAAGCAGAAAATCCAGTTTCACATAAATATGATGATATGAATGGTAACAGCACTATTATAGCTCTGTCCAACAAAGTAATATAATCTTTTTTTCGTTTCACCCAAAACTGAATTAAAGTTTTACTATCAAATTCCTGTTGCAATGAAGTATCGCAAGATATTTCAATCAATATGTAAAATCAATACCTTTGTAAAATCAATATCGTTGAAATAATCATTGAAAATCAAACTTACCCAAATTTGCTTTGATGATCTACTCTACCTCGAACAAGTTGTGTAGTTGAAAAGCAGTTTATTATGCAATTTTATTTAAATCAGTTATAATTTTGTTTTGGTATTTTTAATAATAAAATGGACCAGTCAGATCTAAATCTCAGCCCAAAATAAATTAAATTAAATTTAATAATTGATTAACCAAAATAAAAAATTTTGCCAATAATAAAATTGTGTGGTTTCTTTTGAAAAATTTTCAAACTTTTGGCGTTCCATTGGTGATCTACCCAAAAGCTGCTTTTAGCAGCTATTTTGTTCCAAAGGAACGCATGTAATGTGAAAATATGGAGGGGCTGAAATCTCACAGCTCTGAGATATCAAGACTTCGGTCTGGGTTAAGGATTTTGATATAGTTTTCGGCAAAAAACTTTTATGAGGACATGGTTTTTAGTTTTGGGCAGCGATGTATATCAAACATAACTCTTTGTTAAAGTACAAGTATTTTTTTATCTCTGTTTAGAAATTTATTACAAAACTAACACGAAACATCAATACGTTGCCGGAAAATTATAATCAAAATTCCAAAAATATTGTTAAATTAAATAAAATCAAACTTTTTCAAAATTCCAAAAATATTCCAAATATTAGAATAAAATCAAATACTTAATTATTTTCTAAATTCCAATAATATTTCAAAAATTCTTAAAAATTCAAACTTTTTCCAAAATTCTAAAAATATTGCAAAAATTATTACAAAATCAAAAATTGAAACTTTTTCCAAAATTCCAAAAATTATAATAATATCAAAAATTAAAAATTTTTCAAAATTCTAAAAATATTACAAAAATTCTTACAAAATCAAAAATTAAAACTTTTGCCGAAATTCTAAAAATATTGCAAAAAATATTACAAAATCAAAAATACAAACTTTTTCAAAATTCCAAAAATATTTCAAAAACTATAACAAATTCAAAAATTTCCATGTCCAATTTCATTTAAAATTACATTTACGTCATAAAAACAGCTACATTTTTTTTCCCAAAAAATTGGCTAAAAAATTAAATGAAATCATTTTTTGACACACTTGACATTATTTTTTGACAAACTTATAATGCCATAATTCTCTATAATAATAATAAAATATCATGTCATACGAACTATTAATTTTATTTTTTTCTAAAAAAATTGGGTAAAAAATAAATAAAAACCTTTCTTTTGACACACTTGACAACATTTTTTGACAAACTTTTAATGCAATATTTCTCAATAATAATAATAAAATTTCATTTCAAACAACCACTTTTATTTTTTTTGCAAAAAATTAGGTAAAAAACTAAATAAAAATCTTTTGACACACTTGACAACATTTTTTGACAAACTTATAATGCCATAATTCTCAATAATAATAATAAAAATTCATTTCAAACAAACAATTAATTTTATTTTTTTTCCAAAAAATTAGGTAAAAAAATAAATAAAAATCTTTCTTTTGACACACTTGACAACTTTTTTTTGACAAACTTATAATGCAATAATCTAGTTTTTGATCTCACATACCAATCCCGATCATCAAGATTTCTCCAAATTTAATGTTCCTACTCGTAATCACTTAAAATGAACGTTTTTTAGGCCAAAAATATGAAAATTTGCTATTTTTGACACACATAATGATTTTTTTGACACACTTCCGGTACAGTTATCGAACACAGCGTCCTTTCGTCCTGTCCCTTGAGTATACCTATTTTTAGAAAAAAAAATTTTTGAAATCCCTCCAGCGGTTTTTCCTGGAGCGTAGGTAATGACGGCCGGCCGGCCGGCAGACAGACATACATTTTTTTTTTTTTGCTTTTTTAGAATCAGGAGGTCCTAAAACGTCGAGAAATGTCAAAAAAAGTGGGGGTAAGAATTTCACTTTGAGCTCATGAATGTAATACTTAGGTCTTTCAGACCGAAGTAAAATGTTTTAGTAATCTTTGCAAATTTTCTATAAAAAGATTTTTGTTTGCTTTAATATTGTTTCTGGTACCGGCGTCATTTAAAATTGGAAACATGTCATATAAATTGGATATCACTAGCTCCAATTTTTTAATGAATGCCGTGACTATGTCTTTTTGAATCAGAGAATGCATTTGTCGACCTTGCATTGATTTATTTAAGTCGCTTAATTTTTAAAAAATTTCAACTAAATAAACAAGTTTAAGAATAAAGTTATCGTTGCGAAAGGAAGATGCCTCATCTTTGTGATTTTCAGCAAGAAAGATCGCAATTTCGTCTTTAAGTTTGAAGATTTGAGAAACTTTGTGCTAACAAACAAGCTCATCCATCACATATAATTTTTTCAATAAATATACATTATGCATATACTAAATTTTTACAAATTTTTGTTTGAATAAATTTTGAACGAGATAGCCAACGTACTTCACAATAGTACAAGAGTGATGTATATTCAGCTCCCATATCTTCACACAACTTTCCAAATAATCTCGCTTTCAGAGGACTGTTTTTGATATAGTTTACAACTTTTGTAACAATATCAAATATGTTTATTATTTATTATTATTATTAAATTAAATTATTACTATTAAATTAAAACCTTCACGACCCCCTTGAGGTTATTACGCGACCCCCCTGTGGGTCGCGACCCACAGTTTGGAAACCGCTGCCATACATTGTATTGTTACCCAATATCATATTCTAATTATTGTGTTAGAATAAACAAAATTTAATCGAATGATTTCTTAAATTGTTTAAAAGAAAACAAAAGTTTTATTTTACATGTATGATGGATTTAAGTTTCACCGAAAATGCAAGACAGCGTTTTCGGTCACGTAGTTCTTGATTTGAAGAACGATTGTTTAACGATGATGAAAATTGAAAAATCAGTTGTTGTGTGGTAACGAAAGCGAGCTAAGCTCCTGATCTATTTTTATAGTTGTGAATTAAAAATTAAATATTATTTTAATTTGTATTAAAATAAAGAAAATATTATTTTAATTTGTATTAAAATAAAGAAAATGTTATTTTAATTTGTATTAAAAATAAAGAAATTAATTGTGGTTAAATGTTATATTAATTTGTATCAAAAATAAGAAAATTAATTGTGGTTATTAAAATAAAGAAAGTTTAAACTGTGGTTATTAATAAAATAAAGTTATTAATTGTGTTTATTAATACATACGAGAAATATAATAATATCACCGTCGGAGGATTAAGGGCCCGTTTCTCTTGTCTTTGTTATCCACATATTGAAGTGTCTGGGCACAACAGTAGTGTGGAATGAATTGAAATCATCATACATGAACTATTTCCGACTCACAAATGAAAAAATAAAAGAAAATATAGACGGATTCAACAAAATGGGGTTCCTCAATGTTTTGGAGCCATAGGTAGGTTTTCTTTTAAAATCAATTTACATTAAATTATTATTTAATAATTTAATTTTCAGATGAGCGTCATATCAAAATTAAACCAAATAGAGAAGAAATCGACGGACTACTACAACTTCAAATGTTTTTACTCCATTATTTTGTTCGCTGCAGTGGATTATCAGTACAATTTTATGTACATAAATGTTGGCTGTCCAGGCAGGTGCAATGACTGCCATATTTGAAGCAACATAACTCAAAAAAGAATTTTGTAGTAATGCAATATTGCAAGAAAATTCAAAAATTATAAATAGTGTATTAGTTCTACCTTTACTAATCGGTGATTCGGCATTTAAGCTAAGCCATATACTTATGAAACCGTTCCCGTACAGAATAGATGCTCCAGAAAATGAGAAAAAAATTTATTGCCAACTATCAAAATGTAGAAGAGTAGCAGAAAATGGGTTCGACCACTTGAAAGCTAGATTCCGGCGGATTGGAAAAGGTAGTGTAAACTCTTTTCAAATATATTTCAATTTTTTAAATAATTTAATCATATTGGTTAGGTTATAATTTTTACAGGCATAGATAATCATGTAAGAAATGCACCAATAATAATTAAATATTGTTGTCTACTACATAACTTTTTAAATGCAAAAACAGACAATGTACTTCAAAATTGGCTAAATGATACAACGCTTCAGCAATCTTCGAGCTTGGTTTCAAATGGGCAGACGTTTTCATTGAACTCTAGAAGAGGAAATTTAATAAGAAACGCCATTAGCTTAAACTTCAGTGCGTATATTTCATTTATTTATTTAGTATAATCAATTTACATTATTTTTTGCATTTAATATTGTTAAAATATTAAAACATTTTATATTTTATATTTTTTCTAACATTTTTTTTAAAAACTCGTTGCGTTCTTCTTCGACCCGCAATATTTTCGCATCCATTGTTTTATTATCTGTTATAAAAGTGTCGATCATTTTATTAGTTTCTTTCATTTCTCTTAATATGAGCTCATTAATATTTTTTTTTTAGATGATGCAGTTGATGTTGATAGTATTGGTGAATGGTGAGGATTGGGTTGATGTCAATTCTGGTGAGAATGCACAGGTGACAATGTTGGAGGTGCTGGAGAAGTTACTTCATACGCTGCTGAATCTAGAATTAAATTTACAAAATGTTAAATTAAATTGCAAAATGTGAAACTAAAAATAGCATTATAGCATTCACTTATACCAAAACTTTCTTCCATTTGTGCCTCGAATTCAATAAATTTACTGCCATTTAAAATTTCATGGACATCTTTATAAAAAGGCCATTCAGGTGGTGGCCAATTATTTTTTTTCTTTTCTAATAAAAGATAAAAATTGTTTAGATTATATTTTACTAAATAACTTTAAACTATGCAATAAACATGTTTTATGAAACAATAACTTTTACCTGTATTTGGATGTTAGATTATGAATTTTATTTTTAATTTCTTCAACTTCAACTGTCAAACCGTTTTCTTTTAAATTTCTTTGGAATTCCGACTGTTTCTCCTGGAACTTTTTATTTCATTCTGTTTGTCCCTCCAAATGATAAGAAATGTTCGGATTTCATTATTGTTCCACATCAAACGTTTTTTATATTTCTTCTCCATTCTTTTTAAATTTGAATTTTTTTAAATTGAAGTATAATTAATTTCAAACAGATGTCGCTTGCATGTTCAGAGCTACGTAAAATTTTTCGGAAATCAAAAATTCAGGGTTGAATAGCGTAATTTAAAGCAAATTTCATTGAAATCATAAATTGACTCGATTTCGAGTTTGTATGCAAAATAAGCGAAATCAAGCTGATAATCGATGTGAAATCATATATTGATCGAAATCATGGTAATGTGAACGTAGTAAAAGTACATCAAAATCTGAAGTTTTCGAAACTTTTATAAATTTTAAAGTATGGATAGAGAACCAAACAGAAAGAAAAATAAAAGTGTTCAGAACAGATAACGGTACGGAATATTTGTCAAAAGAATTTGAAAAATTCAGTAAAGCATGCTACAGACCTTCAATCAATTTGTCAATCAATTGAAAACGAAATAAAATTTAGGGGATTTTTACACTAAATTTTATTTCGTTTATTTTCGTTTTCGAATTGATTGACAAATTGATTGAAGGCCTGTAGCCTGCTTTAAGTGAAAGGCATTCAACATCAAAGGTCAAATATGTATACGCCACTACAAAACGGAGTAGATGAACACATGAACCGAACGTTGGTTGAAAAAGCTAAACGTATAGTCCGGTCAATTTAGACCAAATAATGAGAGTGAAGTTACATAAAGTCCCAACAAGCTGAATTTCAGTGAAATTGTTCAAAACATAATTATAAACAATGTCTAGAAGTTCCCCATCATTCCCGTGTATGGAAAAAATTTTATTCAAAGTCAAAGGTCAAAAAAATTTTTTGTTTTTCGCGATTTTCAGCAAAACGGTAAGTTTTATCATAAAAGTACCTTAGACAAAATTGTAGATCATAAAATTATCTATAAAAAATGAATCAATACTTTTTTTCTTAGAAGCCACCGTTTCTGAGATATAACGATTCAAAAAGTTATAAAAGTTGTTATCGTCATAATATGCATGAGTACGCCACGTATATACATCTAGAGTTGTTATATTTTATATAATATATATAAAACTAACGGTAAAATGAAATCAACTAACTGAGATGAGAAAAAATAAATATAAAAAAGAAAATAAATTTTTAAGTTTCGTTTTTGTTGTTCGTTGTTCGATAGCTAATATATAAAAAAGAAAATATAAAAAAATAAAATAAATTTTTAATTTCGTTTTTGTATGTATGCAAACTGATAATGCATATGTATCTAAAAAGTTTTTTGTATATAATAACTTTTTTATTTATGATCCGAAAAATCCCCAAAAATCTCTAAAACCTAAGTTACAGTAATATCAGTTAGCACTAAAAATTTGAAATCAATCAAAATTCGAATAAAAAAGCCTTAGGCTCCACAAAATTTTTCGTTAGCGTATTAATATCAGGTAAAATGAAACCCAGTCCCTTAATTTTTAAGCCAGTGTAACTTCGAGACATCTGTCTCTTGTTCTATTGTGTGCGTGGCTAGGGTCTTATACCTGCTATAATAAATGAAATACCGTTAGTCTTGAGGGTCACTCTGTAGTGAAAACACGTGTTTATCCTAACCTATATAGTGCTGTTTTGAGTTTTATATTAAAAATGTCTGAATATTGTTTTATTTGTGCTAAACTTTTAACTGAAAGTGAAGTTGTTACCGTTGAACGTGGTATGAAGACATTAATTAATGCAAGTATCGAAAGAGCTGATGATTTTTCGGAATATCTCAAAAATCAGAAATCTGTGACAATACATGAAAGTTGCCGTAAAAATTATACTCGAAAGTCTTCTATTGCTGCAGCTAATAAAAGACAACGTGAAGAACGAGAAGCCAGTACATCCACAGCGAGTCCTCCTCGTTCAAGTTCGGCTCGTTCAAGTGTGGCTTGGTTATCAGCTAGACCCTACAGACTGGGGTTGGAAGTTGGTCAACAATATATTAGAGCCAGTTCAAACTTTACTTCCACCTGCGCCGGAAAAACTGCTGAACACTATTTTTTGCAACTGCAAAAAGGGATGCAGTGCTAAATGTGGTTGCAAAAAAGTCGGACTGTTTTGTTATTTGGCATGCACAAATTGTCAAGGCCGGTCGTGCTCTAATATTGAATCACAAACAATGGAGGATTCGTTTGACTCCGACGAAGTATCATGCGATACATCGCTATTGACGCAATTTACTTGCATCCAAAATGAAGATGAAGAAGAAGCAGGAGAAGAAGAACAAGAAGAAGATCAAGAAGAAGAACAAAAATTTGAAACTTACGAATAAGACGAATGAACTTCAACACTTTTTTTAATTTACATCGCTTTTATCTTTTCCAATCTTTGAAAATTTCCGTTATTTTGCAATAGTTTTTCATTAAACAGGATCACAACTGACCCGTGGAGTAGGCCTACTGGGGAAACCACGTTAAAAAAAACGCGCTAAGTACACTACCTCATAGGTGGCGTGGAAACGTGTGCATATTATGACGATAACAACTTTTATAACTTTTTGAATCGTTATATCTCAGAAACGGTGGCTCGTAAGAAAAAAAGTATTGATACATTTTTTATAGATAATTTTATGATCTACAATTTTTGTTTGAGGTACTTTTATGATAAAACTTACCGTTTTGCTGAAAATCGCGAAAAACTCATTTTTTTGAACTTTGACCTTGAATAAAATTTTTTCCATACACGGGAATGATGGGGAACTTCTAGACATTGTTTATAATTATGTTTTGAACAACTTCACTGAAATTCAGCTTGTTGGGACTTTATGTAACTTCGAATGTCTAAATTGACCGGACTAGTATGCTTATTTTGGATTTTCAGATCAATTAAACTCAAGTAAGTAAAGAAGTAATTGGAATATTTTCAATTCAAAGCTATGGTTTGAAGTTTCTCAGAAAAAAACTACAATTCACATTTTACGTGTTTCGGATCGGATTCGAACCTACCCTCGTCAGTGCCCGGCTCGAATCCTTGGGCAGACACGCTATCGATTACGCCGTTGAGGCGATGACAATTTCAAAGTTGAAACTTCTTCATCACTTAATTATTTTTTTTTACTGAAGTTGAATTTTTCCACTGTCATTAGACTCCATATTATGAAAATGCTTTTACATTATTTGGTATTTTTTGCATTAAATTTCGAGACAATACTTTGTGTGAATGCTTTGTGAATGCTTGAAACGTATGCTTTTTGACGCAAAATTGGAAAAAGAATTTTGGGCAGAAGCTATAAACATGGCTGCGGATATTATTAATAGATCGATTAGTTCAACACTGGTCAATAAAACTTCAGAAGAAGTTTGGACGGGAAAGAAGATTGATTTATCAAATTTTAAAATATTTGGTACACCAGTTTCAGTTCATATCATGTTCCAAAAGAACGCCGTAAAAAATGGGTCACTAAATCCACAAAATTAATATTTGCAATAAAAAAGGGGTTCGTTGTATAAATCCAGGAACTAAACAAATAATAATTAGCCAAGATGTGGTGTTTCTTGAAAACGTTGATGAAGCTAGTCCAAAAATACTGATTGAAGAAAATATAGTTGAAGTGAGGGAAAAGGAAACAGATACTAAAACTGTAGATAATGATATTTTGGAAAGTGACGACAGTTTTGAATCATCGTCAAACGATTATCAACATGAAGATAGATTAACAATTATTCCAAATCGAGATCCGGATTATGAGCCGAATGTAGAAGTATCCTCAGTTGATGAAATCCGAAGATCAAAACGTACTCCAAAATAAAAAAGTTGCTTTTCATCGGTGTTGCTTTTCAAAATCTCGAAATTTCTAGGATTATGTAAGTTATTTAACCTACAATTCAAATAACTCTGATCCAATTTCAGTTACGGCAGCTTTATCGAGTAAGGATTCAGAATGTTGGACATTATCAATGCAAGACGAAATCAATTCCTTAAATGAAAATAATACATGGTAATTGGTACCTTTACCACCTGGTAGGAAAACCTTTAAGACTAAATGGGTTTTTAAAACAAAATATAAAAATGACGGAACAATAATCCGAAATAAAGCTAGATTGGTGGTAAAAAGTTGTTCCCAGCAGTATGGGATAGATTACATTGAAACATATTCTCTTGTGGCTAGATATACATCTATTCGTTTCCTCCTTGCATTGGCCGTAAAATAGGGTTTAAAAATAGATCAAATGGATGCTATTACAGCTTTTCTCCAGAGCGATCTAGATTAAGAAATATATTTAGAACAACCAGAAGGTTTGTAACGTCCGTGATATTCGCCTAAACAATAATAAAACCAATTCATCTTCTTTTTCTAATTCAATAAAAGTTTATTTCCATAGTCTCGGTTCATTTTTACATTAATAATAATTTCAAATTTTCCAACGGTCAGTTCAACTTCGAATAACAATTATAAAAACAAACGAACGTACCCAATTTTATTTCAATTCTAACGAACAGATGTCGTTACTCAATTTTGTTTAATCTTTAGTATTACACGATGACATTAGAAGATGTCAAAGAAGAACACATTTTTTCTTTTTTTTTGATCTTTCATTCCATGTTTGCTTATCAAACAATTCAATGTTGAGTCTTAAAACATTTAAGTTGATGGTCATTTTTTTTTCAATGTGAAAGCAAAATTAGACTCAATATTTGTATTCTAAAAAAGGAAAACCATTAAAATTCTAAATAAAAGAAGAAATAATTACAAAGTTTGTGATTAAAGTTTTATTATCATTGATAGAAAAGAGAAAATTTATAATCTCTTACAATTAGTATACAAATGTTTTTTTGTGAATGTAACCAATAATAAAATTCATTTTGGAGAACGAGCTGTAATAAAAATTAAAAGATATTTTAAGCATATTGTTTTTTGAAGTAAAGTGTTTTGGAAGAAGTTGGAGTAAAGTTTTCCGACTTAGAACTTGCATGCGAATCCGGATTTTACTAAGTGCAAAATGTTTATATTGTTATGGAGATGTGAATGATAGGAATCATATACAAGGAAATTGGTAGTAATTTCGCCGAATTTATTCTACGTCAGGCTTGTTGAAATGGAACAATATATATATTGAAGATACGACGACCAGCTGTTCACATATTATAATCTAAGGTACTAATATTGTTTATTTTTTTTTTAAATTACTTTATCATTGTTATTATTAATATTTTTTTTTGAGCAACCTAGTAGAAAAATGTTAGGCTAATTTGCGTTGATTTTAAGGGATTCTCGAAGTCAGATTCGCCTCCGAGATAAATAGAATTCCGTTCCGTTCTGGTATTTCGGAGTTATTTGGTTTTTTTTATTATATTAGACATAAGACATAAAAGTCCAATCCTAGGCAACAGTCTAGTTATACGGGTTTTTTTTTTGTTATATTAGTCATAAGACATAAAAGTCCAATCCTAGGCAACAGTCCTAGTTATAAGTGGGCCGAAAACTAAGGAACCCTCATAGTAAACCAGTTTGTTTTACGTGATTTCGTATAACAGTAGCGGTGAAAACCAGTTATTGTGATTTTCTTTTGGCGCAATTTTGATTTGGGTGTGGTACACAACCAGTTTTGGATTTTTTTTTGTTGTTGGTGTTTTTTATTGAGATTTTTTTTTTTTTTTTTGATAAACCAATCCTGGTTTTTATAATTGAATTTTATAAATAATTGGGTTTTTATAAATTTTATACATATATCACATATTTTATATATTATATTTGTGTATATATATTTCGCAATAAGTTTAAATATATAACAAAATGCACACAATCAGGAATTTTGGCTCGTTTAGGAGCAAACGTCGTCCGGGGCCAGGAGAGTTGGGCCAGGCAGCGGTCAAGCCGGGTGTGAATGAGGTGCATGAAGTGATGCATGAGATTGTGAGGCAAGTTATGAATGTGGTGAATGAGAGGGAGAAGGAAAAAAGGACGGCAGAAGTGAATGAGAAAAGAAATCAAATATATTTAGAATTGATGGATGACATAGCGAATGAGCAATATGATGAATGGTTGGATGTAGTGATAAGTGAGATTGTAAATGAGGAAGTGAATGAGTTGGCGGATGGAGTGATGAATAAGGAGATAAATGAGTGGGCAGATGAGGTAGTGCATGGAGTGGAGGAAGTGAATGAGATGAATGAGGAGTTGGTAGGAGAAGTGGTAATTGATGAAGTGAATGAGTGTGTGGATGAAGTGATGGATGCGCGAGAGAGATATCGATTGAGGAGGCTAGAAAGGGATAGGAGAAGGTGGAGGGAGAAAAAGAGTAGGAGGAAGTTACAGAAGGCGGTGTGGTTGGAAGAGGAGGTGGAGTTCTCTTCAGTCATGCACGCTTATGCGGAGACATTGGCTGAGGAGAGCGCCATCTTCGAATCCAACCACAGGGAAGAGAACCCTCGACGGTGGTTGGGACCGCAAGTGGCCCCGGGAAATTGTGTGCATATTTGAGATGTTTTTTTTTGTATTTGAAAAAAAAACCGATTTGGGTCCACATTTTTTTTTATGAATTTTTTTTTGGTGGTACTATAGTAGTTTTAGGTGTAAATAGTTGTATATAGTAGGTTAATTGTTGTAGAATTGTACATATTTGTACATATTTTTGTATATAGGAAGCGGTTGTAGTGGTTTGAGTAGAATGTTATGTTACAAGATCGAAAAATTTTATTTCTTGGCGAGATGAAATTTAGAAACCAAACCGATGAAACGATTTGGCCATTTGAACTTTTTGTGTGTAGCGGTGGCAAATATTTATACATTAATAAATTAAATCTCGAATCTGATGCTCGTTTTAACGATGCATATTGGCCTGCGTGTAATACATACATGATTTTAATTTCTTTACCACTAAAGGTTATAATTGGTGAAAATTTTGTTTTGGTTGTGGTAGATTCGAACTATTTTTAATTTCGATGAAAATATTGTACATTCCACTACAGTTGAGTGTTTGTAGATGTAAATTAAAAAAGTTAGAATTAATTGAATGTTTTTTTTGGGTTGTTAATTTTTTTTTTGTTGTATAATGATTACAAGTGTGTAATTAATTAAATTTTCCCAGCGGTAGGCCTAACAAGCCATCCATGGGGCTTATCCCCTTAACATAATTATGTTCTTAGATCGCCTCTGTCCATTATGGATATGCGATCGAAGTTCATTGGTTTCTTCTCTTCATTTCAGAAGGAGTTTTCTGGTGATAAGGGGATGACTACTGCTGGTCTGTACTTAGGTACAAACCAGTAGTACCATTCCCTGCACAGAAGCTTCTTTAACGAAATGAAGAGGAGAACCAATTTATTTTTTTATCAGGATTGAGGCTTCACCTCACACAACTTCAAAATTTTTTCCACTTTTACATTTAGCTTGCAATAGACAGTTTTCATGGAGTTTAGGATTTGAAGTCTGGTGTTCGGGAGCGTTCTTCGACTATGGCATTAGCTTAATGATAATTTATTTTTAGGTAGAACAACCGCAGCTGGGTCAGTAGAAATGGGCCTAGGGTCTAATCGTGACAGTTGTGATTGTTTTTGTTAGGTTGGGGAGATACTGTTCTGTAGAATCTGGTCGTTAGGGGCTTTTCTAGTCGGTTCTCACATGCATTGTTGGAGTGGGCTCGCGAACGCGGGAATTCAATTACTAAATAAAATGGATATTGTAGCCATACTTACTTTTATGTTGTCTCCAGACGAATCTGAATTTGGGAATCTCTTATCTATATATTAAATAAAAAAATAAATTAAATCAAAACAATAAATTTTTGAGAATAAATAAAAAATTTTTTTATTAAATAAATTAAATTTTAGGAAAATAATTTTAAGTAAATACAATTTTTTCTTAAATAAGCAAACACATTAAGATATAAATAAATATTTTTTATTTTTTTTAAAAAAATAAATAAATATTCTGAAGGTAAGACGGTGCATCCAATAAATAAGCATCTTCTTTTAAAATATTTTTATTTTTAAATTTAAATAAATAAATATTTTCCCCTAGGGGTGCTATCGTCAATAAATAATTTTAGGTACTTATCATTTTGAATTTCAGCATATCTGAAATTTAATAAATAAATTATATTTTACATATACAATATTTTAGGAATTTTTGTGAAAGGTGAAGCAACATTGAGAACAACCATAAGTTCGTTCGTTCTTTTAGTAAATTTGATTTTTACAATATTTTTTGTGGTTTTATTTTGAATTGGGCGTTCGTTTTTTTTTCCGTTTTTGCGTTTTTCATTTTCCATCGTACTAACTACATTTTTTTTGGGGAATTGGTTTTTACATTGTTGTCGTTTGCGAGTAAATAATTTTTCGGGTTTTACCATCAAAATGTCAAACCAAATAGACGTTGACCATCCGTTCTATGGTCTGGGAACCCAGCGAACTGCTGGTCGAATGTTTGGTTCGGGGTGTGAACTTCGGGGGGGCCGATTGGGCAGAGGAACTGCGAAACCATGCAGATCATGGGTCAGTTCCAATAACAGTGTCTCATGCGAGAGATTTGATAGAGGAATCTCAAATGGTGGTGCAGGCAGCACAACTTATTTTAAATCAAGTACGACGACTTCAGTCACCGATTGATCAGACCCTCTTGGATTGTTTGGCGAATCGAGTGTTACATTATACGGGTAGGATGAATAGGTTGGGTCCTCGCAATGACTTGCAAGAAGGCCGCACCTACGCTATCTCACAATTGTCACGCGCTTGGAGTATAATAGGATCATTATCAACACGTCCAATTATGCAGAGTAAACCAGGAGTGTCATCTGCTCCTTCTGCTTCACCTGCCTTTCAACCAGATGAGAGATCCACACCGATCCCAGTTCGGCCAATATCGGAAACAATACATAGTCTGAATCGTCCAAACCAGCAACAACAGAGACGGTCAGATCAAGCACCACCGGCTTATTTCCAGCAATCGGGTTTGAGAGCCGAGGACTTTGCAATACCACAATTGGGTCCATCACTCCCATCTGAACACACACACAATAATCCAGCATTGGTACAACCACAATTAAATTATCCATCAGTACCACAGGTACAACCACTACCAATATATCCACCAGCTCCACTAACAGCACCACCACTATACAACCAACCTCCTCAGGTATGGCGTGACGCGGCTCCAGCGTTAGCACCAGTGGAGTACCGAGGGGTTCGTGGGAACAATTTGAGTCGTTATGACTCAAATTGGGTTCCAACCTTCACAGGGGATGGTCACTCTCCTGATGTTCATGAGTTTATTCATAGAGTGGAGGCGGCTGCCAGAAGAGACCGTGTGTCATGGGACGACCTTAGGTCTATCATACCACGGTATCTGAAAGCAGCAGCCGACAGATACTATTTGAATTTAACTCATGAATATGAGGTGGTGACTTACCCAGTGCTAAGGGAGGGACTCCTACAAACTTTCGGTACGCTCACTGATGATAAGGCGATCTTGCGCGTTCTTCTGAACCGCAAACAAAAGTCAAAGGAGAGCGTGTATGAGTACCTAGTGGAGATTGGTTCGTTGAACCGTCGCTTAGCACGTCCATTTGCTGATCGTGAAATTCTAGAGATTGCTCGGGAGGGACTGAGTGTGGAGCTCAAAAACGCTACTCTAGCTGCTACCATACATTCAATTGATGAACTTCGGACTTTATGTCAGAATTTTGAACGTTTGTGGTCCACACCAGTTCCGACCAGAACATCAAATTTGAGAATTAGCGAGCTACAGCAAGTGGATGATTATGAGGTGGATGCTGAACCAGAACAACATGGATATATTGAAGCGATGGAGTCAGCATCGAGACGGATATTGCAGCGACCTGGCATAACATCGGATAACATTCAACCTGGTCCATCAATATCCAGACAACCAATAGTATGTTTTAGATGTGGAGTAAATGGTCATCGAGCTCCTGAGTGCTCTAAGAATCGGATAAAATTATATTGCTGGAAATGTAACAAACCGGATGTAATTTATGCAAATTGTTCATATTGTCACCCGTCGGTAAACTACCGTCCGAGAGTACATGCTTCGGGGATGGTACCCTCGGTTCAACATCCAATGAGCCCGAAGAAATCGACGAGAGATGTAGGAACGCAGGACGATCTTCCACCACCAACGAAACCCGAATAAAATCATCGAATACATTTAATTTCCCATCATTACATCGAACGTATTTTAGACGTCTTGAACGTAACATCAGATATTGGAGGATGAGGAAATTATTTCGTAAAGCTTGTATTTCATCTGTCCTTTCAGAAACAAAGGATCCTCGGCCGCGACTAACAATAAAAATTTTGGACAAACATATTTCAGGACTATTGGATAGTGGAGCGTCAATCACTATACTTGGAAGAAATTCCTTGGAATTATTGGAATCATCAGGTACAACTTACCGTAAATACACTTCGTGTATTCGTACGGCGGATGGTACTGCAACAAAAATTTTTGGCTATATTGAAATTCCAATAACTGTGAATGGCTCCACTAAACCAGTGCGGTTCCATATAGTCCCTGGATTACGAGAAGAGCTCTACCTGGGCATAGATTTCTGGGAGAAATTCGGTATTGTTCCTTCTTTTGTTAGTGAACTGACTCGTACAGAGCCAATAACTTTAAATACACACAACCTCACCACTGATCAGCAACGAGAACTGGATATGATCAAGGATTCTTTCCCGTCATTTGAAGTGTCTGGACTCGGAAAGACTTCTTTGGTTGAACATGTCATCGATGTTGGTGATAATGCACCTGTTAAACAGAGGCATTATCCCACATCGCCGGCTGTTCAACTAAAGGTCTATGCCGAACTTGACCGAATGCTTCAAATGGGCGTGATCGAAGAGAGTAACAGTTCTTGGTGCTCGCCAGTGGTTTTGGTACAAAAAGAATCTGGTAAAAACAGATTATGTATTGATAGCCGTCGTGTCAATTCACTAACTAAAAAGGACGCTTACCCACTTCCCTTGATTGATGGCTTACTAGGTCGTCTAAATAGCACAAAGTACATTTCAAGTATTGATCTCAAAGATGCTTTCTGGCAGATTCCTCTGGCAGAAGCATCTAGAGACAAGACAGCCTTCACAGTGCCTGGTCGTCCATTGTATCAATTCCGGGTTATGCCCTTTGGATTGTGCAATGCTCCCCAGACAATGTGTCGGCTAATGCACAAAGTGATACCACATCAATATCACGAAAATGTCTTTGTTTATTTAGATGATCTATTGGTAGTCTCTTCCACGTTCCAGGAACATATGGAATTGCTGTCCAAAGTCTCTTCATTGTTAAGAGCGGCTGGCTTAACAATAAACCTCAAGAAAAGTAAATTTGTTCTGAGAGAGGTGAAATACTTGGGATTTTTGGTTGGTGAAGATGGTCTTCGAACAGACCCTGACAAGGTAAGAGCTGTAGCAGAGTATCCAGCTCCATCTACAGTAAAACAAATACGTAGACTATTGGGAATGGCTGGTTGGTACCAACGTTTCATACCAAATTATGCAAGCGTGGTATCACCGATTACGGATTTATTAAAGAAAAGTTCTGGGAAATTGAAATGGACATTGGGAGCTCAAGCAGCTTTTGAAAATTTAAAACGATTGCTGACTACAGCACCAGTATTGATAAACCCTGACTATAATAAAGAGTTCTTTATTAGATGCGATGCAAGTCTGACAGGGGTAGGTAGCGTATTATATCAGGTCGACGAGGACGGACAAGAGTGTCCGATAGCCTTCATGTCGAAAAAACTTAACAAAGCTCAGAGAAATTATTCGGTTTCTGAGCTTGAATGTCTTGCGGCAATTCTGAGTGTGAAGAAATTCAGGGGCTATGTTGAAGGTCACCGATTCACAATTGTGACTGATCACTCAAGTCTGAAGTGGCTTATGTCACAGAAAGACTTGAGTGGTCGTCTGGCTAGGTGGAGCCTAAAACTCCAACATATGGATTTTACCATTGTCCACCGAAAAGGTACCCAAAATATAGTCCCTGATGCTCTATCTCGTCTTTATGACGATACACACGAAGAATTGACGGAAGCATTAGTACATCACATTAATGAAATTAAAATCGACAATGAAGGTTATCGGCACAAAGAATATACGGATATGATAGCTAAAGTTCAATCATCACCAAAGGACTTTCCTTCAGTCAAAGTCGTGGATGATAAGCTATACATTCGTATTGAGCCAAGACCTGATGCAATACCCAACGATGTTCCTGTGTGGAAACTCTGGGTACCAAAACCGATGACTTCCAACATGATTCAGAAACATCATGATGATAGTACTGCTGCTCATGGAGGTGTTAAAAAGACTTTAGAATTACTTCGACGTCTTTATTATTGACCGGGCATGGCGTCACAGGTACACAACTATGTTGTGTCCTGCAACACATGTAAACAAACAAAAGCCACGAATCAGATATTGCGCCCTCCGATGCAATATCAATTCGAAACAGCACGTCCATGGCAGAGAGTCTATATAGATTTTTTGGGACCGTACCCTCGTTCTACACTTGGGAATACGGTGTTATTGATAGTTCTGGATCATGCTACGAAGTTTGTACTACTGAAACCACTTAGAAACGCAACTTCACCGAAGGTGAATGCTTTTCTAAAGAACGAAGTGTTTCTTACATATGGGGTACCAGAGTTTCTACACAGTGACAATGGCAAACAGTTCACTAGTAGGAACTTTCAAAGTCTTTTGTCAGATTTCGGCATTAAACACATTAGGACCGGTGTCTATAGTCCTCAAAGCAACGCGTCAGAGCGGGTCAATAGGTCAGTTCTAGCTGCAATTCGAGCGTTCATTAAAGGTCAACATGCCAAGTGGGACTCACAAATTGGTGAAATCGCATATGCACTGCGGGCTGCAGTACATTCTGCTACCAAGTACTCACCGTACTATCTATTATTTGGTCAACATCCAATATCGGATGGAAATACTTACCAATTGTTGAGATCACTACACCAGCTTGGTGAAGATGCTGGTGAGGAATTAAAACGCTCTGATCATTTGGCTCTGCTCAGGAACCGTGTTCAGGAAAATTTAAAAGCAGCTTTCAAAAAATCGCAACATCAGTACAACCTGCGATCTAAATTACGGACTTTTCAACCACAACAACGTGTGTTTGTACGGCAACATCATTTGAGTGACGCTACAAAAAAATTCTCGGCAAAATTGGCTCCAAAGTTCTTACCTGCAATGATTAAGACTAAGATTGGAAATGTACTCTATGAGTGCACAGATATGAGCGGTAAGAATCTTGGAGTCCATCACGCGAAAGACATCAGGGAATGATGTCTTTTCGTTAGGTAGGGTCGTTCCTCTGGCTGGTTGTCGTCTCTGGGGTTCACATCTTCAGTATCATATATTACTGGTTGTATCGAGGTTTCAATGGTGCTGACGTTAGATGGATGGATGGTCTATTTCTGCGCTCACTGATAGTTCCTAGGACCTTCATGAGTGTTGAGATTGATCATCGACCCTGACGCTGGTTACACCATTGATAACTCGATCCCAGATACAGATTAGTTGTGGGAAGTAGTTCGATGGTTTCTGACGTAGAGGGGGTGACGACGTTTTTGTGATTTCAAGGGTAAATATCTTGATTTTTACCTTGAATTCATGGTGTAACGTCCGTGATATTCGCCTAAACAGTAATAAAACCAATTCATCTTCTTTTTCTAATACAATAAAAGTTTATTTCCATAGTCTCGGTTCATTTTTACATTAATAATAATTTCAAATTTTCCAACGGTCAGTTCAACTTCGAATAACAATTATAAAAACAAACGAACGTACCCAATTTTATTTCAATTCTAACGAACAGATGTCGTTACTCAATTTTGTTTAATCTTTAGTATTACACGATGACATTAGAAGATGTCAAAGAAGAACACATTTTTTCTTTTTTTTTGATCTTTCATTCCATGTTTGCTTATCAAACAATTCAATGTTGAGTCTTAAAACATTTAAGTTGATGGTCATTTTTTTTTCAATGTGAAAGCAAAATTAGACTCAATATTTGTATTCTAAAAAAGGAAAACCATTAAAATTCTAAATAAAAGAAGAAATAATTACAAAGTTTGTGATTAAAGTTTTATTATCATTGATAGAAAAGAGAAAATTTATAATCTCTTACAATTAGTATACAAATGTTTTTTTGTGAATGTAACCAATAATAAAATTCATTTTGGAGAACGAGCTGTAATAAATATTAAAAGATATTTTAAGCATATTGTTTTTTGAAGTAAAGTGTTTTGGAAGAAGTTGGAGTAAAGTTTTCCGACTTAGAACTTGCATGCGAATCCGGATTTTACTAAGTGCAAAATGTTTATATTGTTATGGAGATGTGAATGATAGGAATCATATACAAGGAAATTGGTAGTAATTTCGCCGAATTTATTCTACGTCAGGCTTGTTGAAATGGAACAATATATATATTGAAGATACGACGACCAGCTGTTCACATATTATAATCTAAGGTACTAATATTGTTTATTTTTTTTTAAAATTACTTTATCATTGTTATTATTAATATTTTTTTTTGAGCAACCTAGTAGAAAAATGTTAGGCTAATTTGCGTTGATTTTAAGGGATTCTCGAAGTCAGATTCGCCTCCGAGATAAATAGAATTCCGTTCCGTTCTGGTATTTCGGAGTTATTTGGTTTTTTTTATTATATTAGACATAAGACATAAAAGTCCAATCCTAGGCAACAGCCTAGTTATACGGGGTTTTTTTTTGTTATATTAGTCATAAGACATAAAAGTCCAATCCTAGGCAACAGTCCTAGTTATAGGTTACTATGATAAAAGTAACTTGGTGTGTAAGCTAAATAGAGCCATGTATGGTCTAAGGCAGGCTGGTGCTGTGGAATTTGAAGTTGGAAGCTGCGCTAAAATCATTTGGATTAACTAAATCCAAAATGGATCCATGTATATATTTTTCTAAAAATTGTAACTTAATATTGGCTATATATATATGTAGATGAAATATTAATTTTTTGGAAAGATCGAAATGTTCTTGAATTCTTTATAGGCAATTATTTCTGCAAAAATAGAAATAAAATTTTTATTCACTTTTCTGAAACTGTAAAATGTTGCCGGGCCCGTGACCTTTATTTCGAAACAACATTTTCGTGTATATGGAATACTGAGAAGTGAGAGGTAAGATTCCAAATCTATTGATTTATCCATAACCGTTGAACTAAAAAGAAAGTTGTTGTTGTAGCGACGGGTGCGGGGTCTACCTTTACGGTTTCATGTCCCGATCTAGGAACTCTGCTACTGCCCTTGGGCGGTACCACAAATTATGTTTCGTCAGGTCGGTTGTGTTTTCTGGACAATTAATAGGTGGTTTCTATTTTGGGGCGTGCCCTCACATGCGGGACATTTGTCAACAATTATACTCATTTAGTTGTTTAAAATGCGTGAGCAACCGGATCTTAACTGCACTAGAATGGACCTGGTGCTGCGTGGTTTGACCTGTTCAGCAGCGATTTGTGGTGGGTTGCTACTGAGAACTCGATTTGGGTTCTTGAGGAACGCGTAGTTCTTTATTGTGTCTTTAACAATTTTGGTATGTAAAGTTTTTAAAACCGTTTTATACGTAAGCTCGTCGATGTTACCGGTGACTTGGTTGTTTCTGACATCATGTAAGAAGCATTTTGCCGTGCATCTTATGTCTGGTGGTAAAGTCGTGGATAAAGTGTCATTGCAGGGATGTTGCTCGTTGTGTAAGGCCCATAGATATTGTTTGGTAAGGATTGCATTATGTTAACGGACCGACATTATCACCCCGATTACCGAAGGCAAGTCATGTCACTTTAAATGACTAAAGTCACATCGCATCAATTTTCGTATTATTGAACTCGTGTTTTACGCCTCAAGTCATTTTATACGACAGATGTCACTTTAAATGACATTTTAGTCGCCTCAATTTTTCATGTGACAATAATTTTTTCAAACGTCTTTGTTTTTGTGAAATTGAAGAACGAAAATGTAAGTTTTTTTTAGTTTCGGAGTTTTTTCGTTTCATAATTTTTAGTTTTAGTCGTGACCGTTTTTATCGACTTCAATAATACCAATTTTTAAGCGACGTGACATGACTATAGTCATGTCACCTGATGTGACACGACTTCAGTAATCGGGGTGTATGTTACAATCCTCGTGTAGGTGATCTCGGTGTCATCAAATAAGTGTCAGCGAGCGACTTGGGGTGTCCATATTGGTGCAGCATAATTTAAAATAGGTCTTTCCATTGCTGTATATGTTGTAATTATTGTTTTTATCTTTACCGCATGAACTATCCCAGCTAATGCTTTCAATACAGTGTTCCTGAATTTCAATCTTGAGTTTACCTGTTGAACATGATGAGCATTGAATCTAAGTAGTGGGTCGAATGTTAACAACAGTTTCGGCTTTTTGACAGTAGGCTTAAGTATGTTGTCAACACAGATGTTAAGTTTGTATTTACCTCATTTGTCCATGTGGTGAAAAATATAGAAGTGAACAGTTTCAATTTTCTGGTTTTAAACCATTCATTTAGGATGTTAAGGTGGGTGTTCAGAACAGTAGTGAGTTGTTCCAGGTTGTTTCCTGTTGTAATCACTGTGCAGTCGTCTGCATATAACGGGATGGTTATTCCTTCTCGTGAGGCAGGTAGAGTGCAAATAAGATTGTTCTAACACAGGATTGTTTTTGGTTCGGGCCATCACTTATTTGATTTTGGATCCTGTAGAGCGGTGGTTGTACTACGTGCTGTCCTAAAGCCATATTGGTGTGACGCCAAATGGCAAGATCTAGTTAACCGTGGTAGCTAAAGTGCTTTAATCAATTTTACGACCGATGAAAGTATGGAGATCAGTTTGTAAGACTCTTCCTTTTCTTCAGGTTTTCAGAAAGATCACGGTGAGCATTCGCATCTCCGAGAATTAGAGACTCTGGTATAAAATAAATGTCCTACGGCTGGTTCATAACCTGTGTCCCAGCTGCTTCCTTTCTTTCAATAACAGCCATGACGAGAAGAATTTGAAGCAGTTAGGCAAGTGACTGTATCCCGAGTACTTCTGGAGCGTAGACGATCTTGATCCGTCCATCTTGAAAAGCGTTAAACTAATATAAACTGTTTTAGTAGGATGTGATCAAATGGAGTCGCATTAAACCTCTTACACTTTCTCATATGAATGATGGAATTTAAATATAAGATACTTTCTCTAAAACAAAAAGCAAAATCAATGTTTATTTAACTAATTTGAGCATTTTACTTACATTGTAATTTTTCTTGTATTTCAAAACAAACTCTGGCTAAGCTACCATAAACTTTTTCTGACTATTCTTTAAACTGTCCTTTTTTTTTATTCCCCATCCCAACCCTGACGAATCACTGACAAAAAGATTCCTCTAATCATCCGATCAGAAATTAAAATCTAACTAGCAAATATCATCTGATCCGAAATCAATCAAACTCGATAATTAAATCATAAATTTACCAATTTTTGTGATGATATTGTGTGCATTTTGATAATTTAAAAATAGTTTTTTTTTAATTTTCATTTTGTAAAATAATTTATAGGTCGTTTTCAAAAGTAAAAAAGAAAATGAAAAAAGATGTACAAAAATACAATTTTGTATAACAAATTTTACAAATCTAGTTTTGTTTTGACTAAATATTAAGAAAAAGAGTTAAGCTAACTAAATTAAAATCAAACGATTTTAATGATTGTGTTTTTTTTGTGAATATTTAGATATTATGAATTTCATAAATTTTAAATTTTTTTATATAAATTTTAGAATATTTTTTTACAAATTCACAACCGTCATCAGTCTTTTCATAAAATTTTTAGGAATTTTTACGAAGAAATAAAATCATAATCTTATGTTATCTTAAATTTTGAAAACAAAATTAAAATGTTTTTTCTAAAGAGTTAGAACAAATTTAAAATAAATATAATTAGTTTATATTATTTATAATAGCATTGATAAAAAATTATTGTAAATGGTTTTTGAATTTGTAAATTGTTTTAAGTATATAATTGTATTTTAAAATTAATTAATCACAGCCCTATTTGAAATAATAAATATTATTTGGGATTAAGAACAAAGTAAAAAAAAACAATAATCCTAATCTAATTTTCGTCTTTAAAATTTGACGACACAAATTATTTACATATTAGAAATAAAAATAAATAAATAAATTCTAAAATGCAAATAAAGATTATAAAAATATTAAAAATACAAAGAAAAATTTTTATCGACTTTTTTTTTTATCTTATATTTTTTTGCTTTAAATACATTCTTCTTGTTGCTGCGGCGATGTAGTCCATTCCATGATGAGCAATGTTCATTTCCAATAAGTTCTCGTCCAATGCTGCATTTATACGATGATTTTTGTTTGTAATTAATTTACATTATATATGACTATTTTCTAATTATTATGGTTAAAAGTAATAATTTGATACATTTAGACTTAGTATCCAAATCGAAACAATTACATAAATCGAATAAAATTAATCTAACTGGTATGGTCATATCCACTATAAATCTGGATACATACACGAAATTTTGATTTTATAGATGAGATAGAAATGTTTAAATTTTACAATCAAATGGATTACAAGTTAGAGTTTTAAAATTAAAAACTTTTTAAAGGGGAACTAAAATAGAAATAAAAAATTAATGTCTAGAACGATGTTCATCGCGACGTTCGCGATCACGATCTCTATCACGTTCGCGGTCAGATGACCGATAACGATCTTCATAATAACCACGTTTAGATGGCTCTGCTGGTGGTTCGACTGTGGGCTCTGGCGATTTTCTAGGACGTGATCGAGTACTGCTACATAAAAAAAATGCAATAAGCATAATATTCCTCAGTGAATAAGTTCAAAATACATTTACCTTTCTTCTCTGTAATGTTCTGCTGTTGCACCTCTTTCTCTCTCTCTACTACGTGATCGATCTCGTCCACCATCTCGAGCACTTTCGCGATAGTTTTCGCTGTAGTAACGACTTTAAATTACGAAAAAATAGAAAGAAAAATTGATATTAATTCAAATCGTGAAATTTATATAACTACCTATCTCTATCACGTTCGCGATCTCTTTCGGTTCTTTCACGATCCCGTTCTCGTGACCTTTCTCTGTACCTTGATGAAGATCTTTCCCGCCTTGGTCGCCTATGTGAACGCTCCCGGGATCTTGATCTCTCTCTGCGACTACTGTATGATTTGCTTTCGATTCCATGCAATGTATCTTGTAAAGAACTAATTAATATTTTGCATCTTTCATCGTGCGCTACTTTTGATTGTTTGATGAGAGATATTGCTGTCACCAAAGTTTCAATAGCACTTGCATATTCACCCGCAGCAGCGTCAGATACAGCACTGTAATTAAATCAGTCATTGAAACAAAATGATATTGACCAATAAAGAATATTTCACAAACCGTGCTATAGCCGAACTGCTCACAGTTCGATTTCTGGCCATAATTTCTTCAAACTCAACTTCACTTAATTGAGGTGTTAGTCCTTGTTCCGGAAATGAAGGAGCAGCCGTTTTCCGGGAGGACCTGGCCATGGTCCACGAGGAGCACCCTGTTGATTGAAATGCGGTGGAGGACCATGTGGTGATATATTTTGTTGTGCACCACCATGTGGGCCACCCATTTGTGGGTTAGGATGCGAATTATTCTGATTGAAAAACGCAGGGTTTACATGTGGAGCAGGACCTTGAGGAGGACCGTGATTTGGTCCTGGAGGACCTCCCATTTGTTGAGGTGGAGGTCCTCTTGGTGGCCCTTGCATGTGTGGAGGTGCTTGAGGCGGACAAGGAGGAGCTTGTGGGAAACCTTGTGGATGCATTGGTGGTCGATTCCAATCTGGACGTGGACCTCGAGGCATTCCTCCAGGTGGGCCTTGAAACTGAAATCATAATTAGTAAAAAATTTACATAGTTTTACCGTGATTTTACCATTTGAGGTCGTTGAGGTGGTCCTTGTTGGCCTGGACCTGGACCCATACCAGGTCGCATTGGTCCATTTGGACGCGGTGGACCATTCCATTGGTTTTGATTTTGAAATCTAGGTGGACCTTGTTGTTGCATCGGTGGACCCCCTTGGTGCATTGGTGGACCTTGCATTCTTGGTGGTCCTTGCCCTGGACCTGGTGGACCTTGCATATGTTGTGGTTGATTCATATTAGGATGCATAGGTCTCATATGACCTGGTGGCATGTTTGGATTTAGCATTCTAGGTTGATGTCCTGGAGGCGGACCTTGATGTTGTGGTGGTCCACCCATATTCGGTGGTGGTGGACGTGGACCATTTTGCGTAGGAGGAACTGGACGCGTCTTTTGTTGGCTTTCAAATTGATTAAGAGCTTGTTTGGTTGGTAAAGTAACCACAGGTACCTGTCCATGCATTTCCTTTTTTGGAAGACGTTCCATAACCATGCGCATACTAGTTTCGGAACCCAACGATATAACACAAAATCCTTTAGATTGTCCATTTGAGCGATTTTCAAAAAATTTTACTTCTTGAAAATCACCAACACCAATATCTTGAATTGTATCGGTTATGTCTTGATCCGTTGTCCACCAGGTTAAATTGCCTACGTAGAGCTGATGTCTTCTCCCTAAATGTGCTGGAGCTAGATTGTTACCAACATGATGATACGAACCATTAGTATCAACACTTTCAGAACGATCCAATGTTGGTTCACTACCTGCATTTTCCGTACCTCTAACTGTATCGCCGGAAGCAGCAGCAATCACGTCGTCATATAGATCAACCCCGTCACCGCCAAAATCATCCTATACGCATACATAAATTTTAATTTACTTTTCTGGTTTAGAAATAATTTTATTTAAAATACTTACATTTCCTTGAACAAAATCTTGCTCTAAATCATCAGCGTACAAATCAATATCCACGCCGTCAGCCATCTTTATATAATAAAATTTTTAATGTCCCCGGCACTTTAATTTTTAGCACTTTTATATATTAATTTCAATTATAATACATATCTTAAAACATAAAATTAATAATTAATATTATATTTTAACTTTTATAATAACTTAAATTAAAATATTTGAATGAATATTCACTTTAATCACTTTTTTATGTATAAATTTACTGCCATTAATCAAACAATTTTACAGAAGTAGAGAAAATATTAGTTATCAATGAACTGGAATATAAAATGGAAAAAAACATGAATGTGAACATTTCGAGAAAGATGGTGTAATTTAACTATAAAAAATTACGTTTATTATCGTTTTTATAGACAAGGTATCGATAAATAACAACATTTTAATTTGAGCATTTATTTTTATTAAAACTTTTTGATCAATTTTTGTCTTTAAAACAAATATTACGGGAGATATAATGATGAAGCTAGTGTGGGACTTTTTCTAGCGTCGGTATTAGGTGTAACGATAGTTTGTTTTACTATATTTGGCAATATTTTGTAACCATCTTGAAGATACGGATTACGACATCCACGACATTTACAATCAATACAGGCTTTTGAGTTAATATAGCATAGACAACGTTGACCACAACATGTTAAATTACCAGGTGTAATAGTAGCATTACCACAACGACATCCGTTTCGTTTATTTGGAAGCAAGTCGTTCTGCACCGAAACGGGATCTGGAAAAATTTGTGTTGAAGGTCCGGCACAGATGTTTGACGGTAATGCTAACGGTTTTGGTTGAAATATTTTTATTAAGGGTGGAAGTGGTTCTTTGAAGCTTTCTGATGCTGATGTGCAGTTCATGGAAGATTTTGATGTTGATTGAAGTATTTGAAGTGTTGGTGAATACAAACGCGAATTCATAGAAACTCTAGTTGAGTTCTGGTTCGGGAGCAATTGTTGCTCATTTTGAAATTGAAGCTGTCCTGTTGATATGTTTAGAGGTATGATTATTGGCTGTTGATAAAGATGGATATCCGGTTGTATTTGAGCTGATTGGGGTACGGTAAACATAGAAATAGCTGGTGAAGGTGATTGACATTTTATTATTGTTAGTGTCGATGGGCTTTCAGAAACAACACTTCCATCGGGCTGGTACTTTAAACCCTCATCAATTACATCTAATAAATTTTTTGTTTGCTTAATTAATATACCTGAGGCTATATTTTGTTGAATTTTTTTATATATAAGTGACATTTTTAAATGTTCGCATAAGCTTTTATAACATTGGATTAATATATAAAGTTGTCGATTTTCCGAATAATCCTTTGTAATACAACACCTAAATGTTTTTTGTCGGATTGGAACACAAAGCTTACATAAATTATGTTGACAATTTGCTTCAATTGGTGCATGTGGATTTACTAATAAACTTCTGCATACCACACACAAAAGTGTTTGACGTAAATCTGGAAGGACTCGATACAATTCGGTTAAGTTATTGTTATTTTCACAATCCCTCAATACAAGCTGTGAAGCAGTGACAAATAAACTAATTGAATTCATTGTAACTTTAAAGCTAATACATTTAAAATTTAATTATATGAACAAATAAAAGATCAAAAAATTGTACAAAAAAGAATTACGAAACTTTAAAAACGTTTTTTAAAACTAACAAAAAGTTAAAAAATATTACTTAATAGACAAGACACAAGAATAATATAATAAACGAAAACTCAATAACTAATAATTGCAATATTGGCATGTATCAATATTAAATACTGTTTAATAACAAACCGTTATATCTGTAAAAAAAACATTGTACCATAAATCCTGCAAGCTGTAGCAAATACAATTAATACTGTATTGATACATTTCATGAAACATGTCAGTTGGATAAAAGGTCAATCAATATATTTTTTTAATAATTCAGTGTTCGACGTATACCTGCATTGTAATAAAAAAATCATGATTTTTTGTTCTAAAAATAGTATTAAGCGCACTCAAAAATCATTTTTTTCTGTATATCCCGCTAAACATGGTGAATCGTTTACGAACCGTAAACGAACAATGCGGTTCGTAAACGGTTCGTAAATGGTTCGTAAATGTTCGTAAACGACTCACCATGTTTAGCGGGATTTAAATTTTAAATGTCAAAGTGTTTTGAATTTAGGTGTCAACAATAAATTAAGAGAGGAAGTGAAATTGATGTTAAAATTTGAAGTACTTTTTGCACACAAATAAATTGTTACAAAGACACATGTGTTTTAGTAGACGCGCCGTAAATATTTTTATTATTGCATTGCATTCCAAATTTAAGCGTATTTTTGCCCCCAAAATTAGTATAAAAAAAGAGACGGCATTACATAGAAAAGAAAAACAACCAAAACCCCCGATATACAAGCCTTCTTCATTTTTTAACACAAACAATCGAACTTGTAGCGCCATTTTGAAATTAAAACTCAATATAATAAAAATTCAAAAAATCGCTTTAACACCAATAACGCCATCTAGAAAAATAAAACTCCATATAAAAAAAATTCAAAAAATTTAATCAAAAACACTAATCCAATTTTTTGCATATGGCAATGTTCATTGTTTTTTTAAGATGGCGTGAATGAATAGGGCTTGTAGAATATCGGAGGTTTTGAAACAACAAATAGAAACAAAAATAAAAATTTGACATTAGAAAAACCCCACATTTTATTTTTTTTTTTTTTTTTATTAATTAGTTAGACATGTTTAGCACACTAAATATGAAATATTCATTATTTAGACTCTTTGAATATCCGAAGATACCATGTCAACTATAAAGGAATGGAAGGAATGGGGATATAGGGATAACTATACTAATTTTTTTAAATGATAATGGACATTTTCTTTAAATGCCTGAGGAGAAAATTCATCGGGAAATACAGAGGAGGGCAATGAGTTCCATAATTTGGCCACTCTATTGAAATAGTCGTTTTGGAAGGACACAGTTCTACAACGAGGTATTTGTACAACAAATGGATGGGATAACTCGGCAGCTCTTGTTTGTCGATTATACTGCGCACACGATGGAAGAATATTTTGAATTTCCTTAGAGGAGAATTCGCTAAAGTTATATTTATAGTATATTGACAATTCAGCCACATTTCTTCTGTGCTGGAGTGAATCAAGCTGGTCCGTTAGTTCGGTATTACCAATCAACCGTATTGCTTTTCTCTGTACAGAGTCTAAACAATTTATTGTTGACTGACAAGCACCTCCCCAAACATGACAGCAGTACTCCATACATGGACGAATAAAGGACTTGAAGATTAGCAAAATTTGCTCGGGATTGAAATACTTTTTACATCGACTCAAGAATCCTAATTTTTGCATTGCAGATTTAGCGAGGTTGAACACATGTTTATTCCATTTCAGGTTATTTTGAATATCCACTCCAAGAAGTCTAACTGATTCAACCTCACGCAATTCCTCTTGGTTTATTTTAATAGGAAAATTTTTATGTCGCTCCATTCGTGAAAGACGGCATAATTTGGTTTTGGTTGGATTAAATGAAACGAGATTACGATCACCCCATTCCATTATACGCTCCAGATCTTTGTTGATGGAATCAATTAGCAACTCTCTATCAGTGGTAACTGCAGTATGAGATCGAAATTTAGGAGATGCATGTGATGCATGTAATGTGCTGTCATCAGCAAAACTATGGATTGGGTGCACTGTGGAAATAAGTAAGTCATTAATGTATAGAAGAAACAAGGTTGGTGAGAGTGCCGAACCTTGGGGAACCCCAGCATTGGTTGTGAAAATATTGGATGTGATACCATCTAAATTAACATGAAATTGGCGACCTGTAAGAAAACTATGAATCCATGAGACAGTAAGATGGTCTATGCCATAAGATTTCAATTTAGCTATAAGATTTTTATGCCACACTTTATCAAATGCTTTAGAAATGTCAAGTGAAATACTGAATGTTTCACCGTGGTTTTCCAGCGATTTGTTCCAGAGATGGGATACGTAGGCTAACAGATCACCTGTTGCATGACTTCTACGAAAACCATACTGCTTATCATCAATAATTTGCGACATTTCCAAATAATCTATCAAATTGTAGTTAACATATTTTTCAAATATTTTAGCTAAAACCGACAGAATTGCAATTGGTCTATAATTGTTAGGGTCTATCTTACTGCCTTTCTTTGATATGGGTTGAACGCTGGCCAGCTTCCAAGAATCGGGAAATATTCCGGTTTTATAAGATAAATAGAAAATTTTTGTTAAAATTGGAGCTAGTTGCCTAGCAAAGTTTTTAAGAATGAGGGGTGGAATACCGTCTGGGCCAGCAGATTTGTTGATATTGATAGAAAGAAGCATTTTCCGTACAATATTGCAACGAAAAATAATTGGTTTCATTTTCGTTACAACTGGGGGAATGAGTGTAGGAGAATGGGGGGGTTCAACTATGTTTGAGTTTTCTGCGAAAATACGACCCAATAGATCCGCTTTCTCTTTCGAGTCGCTCACGGGAATGTCATTGAGAACTAAGGTTGGAATAGAGGATCGAGTAAAATTGCTCTGGACTGATTTAACTGCCTGAAAGAAACTACGTGAGCCAGATGGGTGCTCGGCGAATTTCTTTGCTTTCTTCTGGATAAACGCGTCTTTGTCCAAGTCTATTTTGAATTTACTAATATTTCTGGCTTTCTTATAGGCGCTATGGGTTTCAGGTGTTTTATTAGCGTTATACGTCTTAAATGCTTTGCGTTTATTCCTCACTGCCTCATCAACATCCCGTGTGAACCAAGGCTCAGTTTTAGGAGTGATTAATCGATTTGGAATAAACCGCCGCATTCCTTCTTTTATGATTTCAGAAATTCTTATTACCGATGTGCTAGGATCTTGATCAACACAACAAATAGTTTTCCAAGGTGTTTCGTCATAAAAGTTTCTCAGTCCCTCCCAGTCAGCGCGTTTATAGTTCCAAACCCGGCGAGGATTTGCTTTAATTTGTGTCGGTGATGTAAATTGCACTATTGCTGATATTAGTAAATGGTCTGATGTTCCGAGGGGTTGTTCAACTTTTGTCTTCGTAGTATCTGGTTCGTTTGTCAAAAACAGATCCAGCAAATTATTGTTATGATGTGAATTGTCTGCGATTCTAGTGGGACACTCTATCATTTGCGTCAAACCGTGATAATCTGCGAGTATCAGTTCGGCTTGTCTTCCTACGTCGTCAGTGCGCGATGAATGCTTAAGCCATTCTTTATTATGAATATTAAAGTCTCCAAGAATGGCCAGTCTTGCTTTGGGGTAGTCCGTGGTAATCTTGTCTAGATTAGCCGATATTTGATCGAAAAAGGGACATCCTGGGGGAGAATTTGGGGATCTATATAATCCTATTATAAACATAGTTTCATCAACACCTGAGATCTTCAGTGCTATAGAATTATGGTGCTTAGAGTTCAACTCGTAGGCCTTAATTCTCATACATGAAAGTGAATCTCGAACAAATACACAGACACCATGCTTGTTATAAAAGGAATGTTCCAATTCGTAACTAGGTATCCGGTATTTGTCGGGATCCAACTTCGATGCTTTGCCACTAACAATTGTTTCGGTAAGAAACAATATGTCAGGTTTATTTTTTTCGATGTAGTGATGAACCTCGTTTAGATTCGAATTGAGACCTCTTATGTTGGTGAAGTCAATGCTAAGCTGTTGGTTCACTCTGCGGCCATTTTGTTGAGACAAAGACTTACCCTTTGACATTGCAGGCATAGCTACTGAAATTCGGCCAGGCCTAAATTTCAACACTAAACAGTACAAAAGAAACTGGGTATCTCTGTCACAAAAACACGGTAGCAGATTTCATGCAACAGTAGCACGATAAGAGAAAAGCAAAAAAAAAATGGGGACACAAAATACACTAACAAAATTGACGAGCACAAATAAAGGGTTAAATTCGAAATTCCAAACTTTTGTCAAAAAAAAACATTTCACAATCAACCAACTGACACTTTCCAACTCCCAAAATAAGTCCGAAGTGGGAGGAGCTAGATCATGTCACAAAACTTCAAAAAAAAAAAAAAAAAAAATGTTTACATTGATTTTAGATTATATTTTTTGGCGAAAATATTTAAAAAACTTAAAACTTAATACTCGAAAAAAAAATTATAATATCAATATTAGTTACCTATGACAAGAAGTCCCATCCTGTATATGTTTTCTTACATTTTTACACATCTTTATCACATCATTCAAATTTAATGTTTTATTCCAAATTTTCATTTAATATGTATATTTAATTTTTCTTTAAAATTATTTTTAAATTATAATAAAATCTCTAGAATTTTTTATATTTATTATAAATTCGCCAAAGTAACACTACGATAAATAATAAAAACAATTTTATTATAACCAAGCCAAAGAATGTTTACAATATTTTGTTTTTGACAGTAGAAAAACTTCGAATGGGAGAAAAACTACTTCAAATATTTTTGTGTATATATACAGCAGTTTCATTTCCTCTATTTCTTTAATTCTTTGGGTGTCAATAAAAGTTTTGATATATACTACTGTCGATGAAAGCATAGCTTTCGAAATACGTATATAGTAAATAAAAACTATTAGTTAACAAGAAATTGGCGTTTTATTTTAATTTATTAGTAAAATTTATATCAATAAAAGTATTTTATTTTGATAGTTTACGCTTTTTGCTTTGTTTATTGACGACTGGTAAAGTGATAACAGCACACCCTCTTAGCAAAATATAAAAGCTATAAAGTTAGATAAAAATTCAAACGAGAAGTAAGTAAAATACTAAAATTTTGTTTTTATTTGTTTTGGATAAAGTATTTAAAAAATATCAGTACAAAAGATTTAAATTGAGGTAACAATTAAAATTTGTAGGTAAACTGTGATTTAATAACAAAAAATTATGGATGCCCAATCGCAAGTAAATGAAATAAAGTCGATTACTGTAAACTGAGTTTTAGTGGTATCGCTGATTAATTTAAAAACACTTTAATGCCACTCCGAGAAAGCGAAAGTCTTGCGGGCGCTGGTTGAGTCCATACTTTATTAGTTATCCATCACCATCGGCAAATCAAATGATTGGTCTTGTACTCCCAACATCAAAAATGTCCGAAGCACATCATGAGATTTTTCTATATTTTTTATGTAAAGAATTAAAAATTATATTTTATATATATGTTCATGACTTTAAGGTTTTAAAATTTTGATTTGAAAAATTGATTTTTATCTAAATATTTTATTTACCCCCATGAGAGGATTTGCTACCTACGTGTACGTGGTACATATAACAATATTTCTCTTATTGCCGTGCATGCACCTACTGAAGCTAATTTCTACATAGCACTGGAAGAGGTTATGAAACAAACACCAACACGCGACTTCACTATGGTTCTTGGTGACTTTAATGGGCAGGTTGGAAGAGATATTTCTTATGGAAATGTGGTGGGCCCCAACAGTCTGCATTTAAATTCGAATGATAATGGTGAGAGAATGACTGAGTTTGCATTATCAAATAATTTGAGAATTGCCAGTTCTTTCTTTCCGCACCGATCGATTCATTCAATCAAATTGATCACGTGCTAGTTACAGCACGTTTCTTTTCGAGTGTTCTGGATGTGCGATCCTTTAGAGGTGCATACATTGGAAGTGACCACTTTATTGTATGTGCTAAAATGAGGTTCCACTTCCCAAACCCAAGCATTCCGAAATTCAATCAACGGAAACGATTTAACATCTCATCACTACCCAGAAAACGCATTTACGTCATTGCGATATCAAAATGACATCACGCTAAGTCACATCTTATGTAAGATCTGGGTCATATATAAGTCATATGTATATCATTATTTCCCACTTGTTTACGTAAGAACATGACATAACAATAATGATATAACTATGACATAAATGTGATGTCTGTGGCGATATTCGTGACGTTGTTATGACATAAGGTTGATATCATAGTAATATACATTTTTTTGTGATGTATTCTGTTTTTTACTTAAAAAACAAATTTAATAACAATTAAACAAAAACACTTACCCGTCAGTCATTCATTGGTCACTACTTACCTACTGTTCTATAACCTGCTAGGAAGCAATAACTAACTATATGCAAAATTTTTCAAACTATATACAATTAAAATGGATATACTTCTAGTGAAATTTAACAAAATCATAATAAGGTCATATTAAGTCCAAATTATGACATCATATCAAAGTCAAATTTAAGATCAGTGTGATGTCATGTAAGCATCATATAAATGATACCAAGATATAGTCATGACGAGTGTCAGTTTTATGTCAAATTTACGTAAGAACTACATCACATATATATGACGTTCGTGTGATGTCATATTTACGTCTTGTGTTCACTGGGTAAAGAATGCAGAAACAGAAGAGAAATATCAAAACCATATTGCCGAAACATTTGAGAAATCAGAAACCATTAATGGAGACGTCGATAAGTCATGGTATTTGCTCAAAGATGCTGTTTTAAGCACTGCTGAGGGAATACTTGGACGACCACAAAACAACTCCCAGAAGCCATGGATGGATCAAGCATGTCTTGACGCTATTCAATACAAAAGAGATTGCTATCCGAAATGTCTGCAAGGACGCAACACCAGGTCCACGAAGGAGAACTATAAACTGGCAAGACAAGCCGTTACAAAGTGATGTAGACGAACGAAGAGAGAATGGTGGAAGAGAAAGTGTGAGGAGATTGAAAGCTTCAATAAGGAACATCAATCGCGTAACTTCTTTCAACAGGTTAAAACCTTAAAGAAGGGCTCTCAAACTAGATCGACTGCTATTCAAAACGAAGATGGGGAGCTACAAGTAGACCTTAAAAATATTTTAGATACTTGGGCCGCTTATTTTGAGAATCTTCTCAACTTAAGTGACCAGAAACAAGTCGGGCGACGAGCAAAGCTTATTTGTGCGTCAAAGGTACATGTAGACGAACCCACCAAAGAGGAATTCGATGCGGCGCTGTCAAAATTAAAATGCAATAAAGCACCTGGTATCGACGATATAACATCCGAAATGATTGTACATGGAAGTGAAACCCTATCCTTAAGATTGTTTGAACTTGTTCAAATGATATGGAGGACTGAAACCATGCCACAGGACTGGAACACAGCTATGCTGATACCAATCCATAAAAAAGGTAATCGCCTACAATGTGCAAACTACAGAGGAATCGCTCTACTCTGCACAGCATATAAGATCTTTTCTTACATTTTGCTATCCAAAATCAATCCTTTTGCTGAACAACTGTTTGGAGAATATCAGTGTGGCTTCCGGCGGGGCCGAGGTACCACCGATGCACTTTTCTCGATAAGGATGATTTTAGAAAAGTGCCTAAAGTTCAACATACCAGTGCACCAACTCTTCATTGATTTCAGGCAGGCCTACGACTCTCTCGAACGAGAGACTCTATGGTCTGCTCTGGTGTCAATGGGAATTCCTAGTAAACTGGTATCACTATGCAAAATGACAGTACAGAACTCTCAATGCTGTGTACGAGTAGAGAACGAAATATCAAGGTTTTTTTAAGTCGACTCCGGGTTAAGACAAGTTGATGCTATCTCTCCTATACTTTTTAATTTAGCCTTGGAATATTTGTGCCGTCAAAAGAAACTACCGACTAACAACAATGTCTTGTCAATAAACTCAGTACAGATGATCGCATACGCTGATGATGTTGTCATCCTCGGGCGAAGTGAAGCTGTTATGAGTGAGACTTTCAAGTCGCTTGAGAGTGGTGCTAGAAAAATTGGTCTTCAAATTAACTACAATAAAACCAAACATATGAATGTTTCAAGAGAGGCTGAGAAGAAAGATTTGATGTGCGGCGATGAACGAATTGAGGGAGTTGAACCTTTTAAATATTTGGGATCAATGCTTGACTCAAACAACAGCATACTTACAGATATAAAAGCTCGAATCGCTGCAGGTAATCGAACTTTCTACTCAATCAAACCTCTCCTTGGCTCTCCGTATGTATCAACTAACACCAAGCTCAAGTTATACAAGACATTGATTAGACCGGTTGTGATGTATGGGTCACAAACGTGGACCCTTACACAAAATGACGAATTGCATTTATCTGTATTTGAGCGTAAGATCCTACGCTACATTTTTGGTCCACTTAAGACAGACGATGGAGAGTATAGAACCCGATATAGCTTTGAGATCAGAGACCTTCTTGAGGGTCTTGATATAATAGGTTGTATCCGTTCTAATAGGATTGCTTGGTTTGGGCATGTTCTACGAGCCGATTCACAGTCTGGAATGATTAGAAAAATGTACGTTAGTACCCCAGGGAGTGGGCGACTGCGAGGTAGACCACGACTACAATGGGAGACTGACGTAATAAACGACCTTAAAAAAATCGGCTGCCATGGTAATTATGTCGCTGTTGCGAATGACCGTGGTGAATATTCGAAGCTGATTAGCCTGGCAGCGCTCCTACATGGAGCATGAACGCCGTTAAAAAAAAAAAAAAAAGATTCATTTCCGAACTTTAATAAATTAAAGTGTATGTATTAATTGTTGATTATGATATGAATATGTTTAGTATAGCATTATAAAGTAATAAGACAAGAAAAACGTTGTCAACGTAGACGTTTGGTTCTCGTGAGAGTTTCTGTAAAAAGACGTTATAGAATAAAACTTATAAGTATTTTATGCTGTTCAAAAACAGTGGCAGGGCTGGTCTAAATGTAGTTTGAACTTCTCTGGGTTGTAATTTTCATTTTAAAAACTATAACGCTAATATTAAATATAAAATTGACAGTACGGTATTTTGATATATTACTTTTTTTCTAGTGTCAAGCTAGGTTTGGTTTCCCACCGAAACATTATCTTAATATAATATGAACGGTGTGAAATCAAACTAATATCAAATTTTTTCTATACTACATTACATGCGTTCTTTTGGAACAAAATAGCTGCTCAAAACAGCTTTTGAGTAGATCACCAATGGAACGCTAAAAATTTGAAAATTTTTCAAAAGAAACCACACAATTTTAGCCGTGTTCGATTTGACTGAAACAACTGATACAACAGAAAAATTAAATGCAATTGTTGTTGTTTTTTCAGTTGTTTCAGTCAAATCGAACGCACCTTTTATTATTATCAAAATTTTTTATTTTGGGCTGATATTTAGATCTGACTGGTACGTTTTATTATTAAAAATACCAAAACAAGTTTATAACTGATTTAAATAAAATCGAATAATAAACTGCTTTTCAACTACACAACTTGTTCGAGGTAGAGTAGATCAAAGCAAATTTGAGTAAGTTTGATTTTCAATGGAACGCGCCTATAGTAAATTGCTGCGGTGGGAAGCTACTATTATTATTATTTACTTGTTTTTATTTGTGTTTCTCTCGTTAGCTAGTTTACAAGTATTTTCTGTTGTGCCATAGATTCTAACTGTAAAATTATTCTAATAGTGTATTTGAATAAATGATGTATTTTGCCACCTCGTTCCATTTCCCTATTTCCGTCTGCCTTATCAAATCTACGAGGAGCATACAAAACAAAATGTTTAGTATATAATTAAAAAAATAATTTAGCTTTTCTGAAATAGTTATTGATAAATAATAAAATTAATAATATATATTATGTCGTTAACTTCCACGCGCCAAATCCAAATTCTCTCTAAACAATCAAATTTCTTTTTGATATCGTAATCTTTTTTCGACATTTTGCTCTATTTTTGTGCTTCTATACAAAATTTCATTTAGTTCGAAATTTCATTCCACGAAATAATTCCATACAACAGAATCTAGAATAATTCCATACAACCAATGTGCCATCAAAAATCAAAAACGCTAATAAATTAAATAATCGAATTCCAGATAGTACTAAGCCGCACAAGATAGTGACAGCGATAGTAGTGAGATGTTAATATGAAACTCAGCAAAAAAATCAATAAACTACTACGATTCATATGGAATACAGCGGAAATTAATTTATTTTGACAGAAGAAAATTATATTCAATTCTTTCTTTTACATTGTAGTGTCATAAAATCAACACATATTTTGGACAACTTGGTAAAAAATTTTGTTTTAACTTAATATTTAAGTATTAAATAGTGATAATTTTACTATTTGTAATAGCTTTTAAATTCTAAGCATGTATTTAAATGTTCTTGTTTATGTTTTATTAACGGATGACTGAAATATTTAATGAATCGTTTTTTGTGTAATTTTAGGTTAGAATTGTCCAAGTTTCAAAATGGTTAATGGACGAACACCATCGGTCTTTTCGAAGACTTATGTTACACCCCGTCGGCCTTATGAAAAGGCACGTTTAGATCAAGAATTGAAAATTATTGGGGAATATGGTCTTCGTAACAAACGTGAAGTATGGCGAGTCAAGTATACCTTAGCTAAAATTCGTAAAGCTGCCCGTGAATTGTTAACCTTGGACGAGAAAGATGATAAAAGATTGTTTCAAGGTTCGTATTATTATAATTAATATTGAATCGTTAAAATGATGACTTCGTAATTATCTGACACCTCTTGTCAGAATGCAATTTTGTTGAGAAATGATTACCTTAAGTTTTTAATCTGATTACATGATCTGTAATTCCATTAACTATCTGGATTTCAAATGTATTTAATTACATTTTATTTAATTTTTAGGTAACGCACTTTTACGTCGTTTAGTACGTATTGGAGTATTAGATGAATCCAGAATGAAACTCGATTACGTATTGGGTCTTAAAATTGAAGATTTTTTACAACGAAGACTTCAAACACAAGTGTTCAAATTAGGACTTGCTAAATCAATCCATCATGCTCGTGTCCTCATCCGTCAAAGACATATTCGGTAAATTATAATATTCTTTTTTATTATTACAAAGAGGACAAATTCTCGAGACCACTTAGGTAAATAATTATGTACCTAACGTCTTGATTGATATCCTAACTGATATGCTTTATTCTAAAAGGCCACTTGAATGATCAATAGTCGATTGACATTTAACGCCTCTAAATTACTAATTTTAAAGACAGGGAATTCCTGTCGTAAGTATTCGTTTTAGTATACTTTTTCCAAATTCGTAAAAATTTAAACTAATTTTAAAATTTTTAACTTGTTCACAGAGTTCGTAAACAAGTTGTGAATATTCCATCATTTGTAGTTCGCTTGGATTCACAAAAATACATTGATTTCTCATTAAAATCACCTTTGGGAGGTGGACGTCCAGGTCGTGTTAAGAGAAAAAATCTTAAAAAGGGACAATCCAGCGGCGCCGCTGCTGAAGAAGAAGAGGAAGATTAAACTAATCATAAAAATTTGGATTGTGTTCACAATTCAGATGAAAAGAAAATATACAAATAAAGATTATTTCTAAAATATTTCATAATTGTTTAATTATATACATAATAAAAGTCTAGTCTCGTCATTAAAAATGCCAAGAGGAAATTGCACTACAAATTCTTTAAAAAATGTTAAATTTAAGAATTAAGGTTATTTGATAGCAATTAAATCTTGTAAATTCCTTTTCATTTGTAATCAACTCTAGATAATAACTTTCGTTTTTACTCAACAATTTGCGCATGTTTTCATTTTCCCCTTGTCAGAGAAAACAAATATTTTGATGCAAACGAAAACCTTTAGTTTTTGTTTTGTTTACATACGTACCGGGTATAAAATTTTATTAATGAAATTTATAAAAATGAAATTGCTAATAATTAAAAAAGTGGTTTCTGTAAATCAGTGTAATTAAGGAAAATAATATCGCGTGTTTGAAATCATTCCATTCACGTGGAAAGTGAATTTTTTCGCTGAAACTTTATCATATATTTTTGTCTTGAAATTATTAGTTATTGCAATGGAGGAGTGGTAAATGTGACAGTACAAGTTGAACATTTGTAAATAAAAACAATTCAGGTTCGAATTCTACCTATGGGGCCTCCTTTATCATGGAATAATTATGCCTTTGTGAATTTTTCATGGTGAAAAGTTAATTATACTCTTCTTCCTGAGGAATGAAGGCAATAACAATCTCCTATTAATAATCATGAACTCAACACAGTAAATCTGGGCAGTTCATTTCATATATAGGAAATATTTTTGAATATTACAATAACTCATCTTTGATTAATGGCAAGTAATCATGCAAAATTGTTTTAGATTTATAATATCAACTTGTAATTGATACCATCGAAAAAGTAGAATACAAAAACACATAAATATATTACCATGGTAACGATATCTAACCCTCTTCCAAAAACGGTTGTACGTTTTCTAAGTTAACTTTGGAATGAGGGTGATGGAACTTTTGTGTATAGTAAAAATTTGCAATGATATATTTAATATGTTTTTATTATAATGGAGGGATGAAGTACGTGGTTGAATTCCAGCACAATTGTGGCAACATTATATAACAATATTTGATTCCAATTGATGCTTGATGAGCGCTTAAATTCTCCAAATGATTAGTTATTGTGTGATGTCTGAAAATTTGCTTGATTTATTTAATTAATTCAAACTCGAATTATATTTCTTAATAACATATTTCGACTGATTTTCATTTGAACAGAAATCGAAATTCGAAGCATATGTTTTATTGTACGAATATGTTTTTATATTGGAAATTTCGACCCGGACCACGTAAAGATTTTTTGTTGTTGTTCTTAGTTTTATGTAGCAAATTAACGTTTAGCATACAAACACAACACTTCTCAAAAATTCAAGTCGTTTTCGTCATCGAACCGAACCTTGCACCCTGGGTTTATTAGTTCGACACGCAAGGTAAAATCCTGGTTCTAATGACTCCAAAGTTTCAAAGGTAAATGAGTTTGTAGCTGGAAGTTCCAAGTCTGAAGACTAAAGTTAAGGGTATCCACTGTTCTTGGATCAAAACCATGTTCTACCAGTTTTCGAGTATCGGTATGTTGATTTTGATATAAAAACAATCACTGCGAGTGACCCCAATGTAAACGTAAAACTTTGTGTTCCAATTAATTTAATAGTTCAGTATAGCAGATACATAAAGAAATTTATATTATATTCATTTATATTCATCTTCATTTTATAATATAGCATTTGTATTGCTCCAAAATAAATATAAAAATTATTTTTATTTATTTTTCTAGATAGATGTATAAAAAATAGTATGAACTTAGGCTTAAAACACTACAAATGTTAAAAATAAACAGCATTTTACCGTTAATGTTTTTTTCAATGTTTCGAAACATGTTAAGATGATATATAATCAACATTTTTTCTAAAAAAAATAAATAAATGAATAAAAAGAAAGTGTAACAAAAGAAGCGAATTGATGTTTGGGTTCTGGAAATGTGGCCTGCCTTAGATCGTAGTACAACAAGGCTTGATAATCAAAGTCAGAATGAAGCTATAGAGCCTGAACATATTTCAACGATAGCTGGATCATTAGCTTCAATAACATTATCACAGGTAAATCAAAATGGTTGTATTTTTGTTTAAAATTGAAATACATTTTTTTGGTGTTTATTTGTTTTAGTGTGCAGATGAACCTGTGTATGATACGGATCATACAGATTTAAATTCAGATTACGATGAAGCAGAGCTACGACGAGAATTGTTAAATGATGTAATATTTAAATTGATATAAATGTTTAAAGATATTTTTATTAAATATAAATTTTTTTTCTAATTTTAGAAATGGAGAATCGTATTTGATTCTGTGAGTAGTGTTATAAACATTTTATTTAAAAGCATCGGTGGTTCAGTGGTAGTATGCTCCCCTGCCACGCGGGCGGCCCGGGTTCGATTCCCGGCCGATGCAACTTTTTCTTGCCGTAACTTTATGTTAAATAATTTTTAGATTGATCCTGAAGGTTTCGGTGAAATTCTGATTGAAGATTTTGTCATTGCCTTAAAATCCACCGAATTACAGTCTCAAGTGCCTTTAAATAAACGAGAGATTTTATATGAACTTGCAATGAAAGCACAAGGCCCAAGGGGCCCAGGAATTGTATCGTTTCAGGATTTTGTGAATGTGGTAAGTTTTCTTTTTTTTATATTTTGATTAATTACAAACGGCCCAGCGATAGACCATTGCTGGGTGCCCTTCTTACAGCAAAGGGTGAAATATGTTAACCATGAGTGATTTATTAAGATATTTTTTTTTATACTAAGTTAGACATGTTTAGTGTTAATTAAAACAAATTATAAATTAACGTCTCTGAATATCCGAAGATACTGTAACGACTCTTCGTTGGTTCTTTTTGATTATTGAGCAAATACGACAGTAAAAAGACAGATCTTTGGTTAACAGAATCTCAAACTTTATTTATCAACCAGTTACAGCAACTCCCGATTTTAATTGCAATAAATTCCAGGGTATCCAATTTATGCACGATGAACTTCACCGCTTTTCCACAATTTGAATCATTAATATTCGGAATCGTAAAATCTGTATTTACTATTCCACTATGTTCAAATTCTTTTACTATTAGTACCCAGGCTCAAGTACCACCCGATTATTCCTTATACTTGCGAATATTTGTAAAACACTTTTAATTGCAAAATTAAAACTGACTATCTGATATTTTTGTTCGCTTATTTATATTCAAAAACAAATAAGCATAATATTCTGGTACTCACTGTAGTTGTTTCTAGAAACAATAGGCCACTCCTCCTTTTAATTCATTGATGTAAACAAATTTAATTTACATTAATTTATGCAACTTGTATTAGTTAAAGGGAGTTAACTTTTAATTCATCTTTGCCATAGAATGTAGAAACCATTTAGGCGGAACGTATTGGTTATTTATGATTAAATTAAATTAACCCATTCTGGACGAAGTTTATTACAATACCATGCCAATTGTTGTTTGGGAAATGGGCTATGTTTCTCTAGGAAATTGATGGACATGGATTTTAAAAAGTTGGGGATTAAAGTTATCAGGGAAAACTCACTAGGGTAAGAAATTCCAAAGAAAAGAAACTTAGTTGAAAAAATCACGTTGAAAGGCCACAGTTCTACATTTTGTTATTTGAACGGCGAATGGGTGGGCGGGCCATCGGTGATGTTTTGGTGTAACGAAAAAAAATGGCGGGTTTAGGTAGTATTGATTTGATCTCCTGTGAAGAGTACTCATTCATAATGTATTTGTAGAATAACGTCAAATCAGCGACACTTCTTCTGTGCTGTAACGAAGCTCGTTGGTAAGCTTTGAATTGCCGATTAATTTAATTATTTTCTGTGGGACAGTGTCTAGACATTTTAAAGAGGTTGGATAGGCGAAATTATTGCGATATATTATGGCATTTAATAAATATATTAATCGGCCTTTTAATAAAATAATATTAACAATTATAATTTATTGTTATAATAATAATTTTATAATAACAATTTTATTATGTGTATTATTATTATTTTTATTTATTTATTCAATTATGTGTATACAATAGATAGATATTCTCCTAAACCAGCAGTAAACCTTAAATCGGCCATCTATCGGTTGCTAGGGAATGTTGTAGTTAGACAAACTTATTCGTAGTCATTCTTTTGCCAGACATCGACCAGTTGATGCTCCGGAGCTATCTAACGGCCATTGATTATACCGTAATTTATTTTTTTTAATTATATAGTGTACTTTAATTTTTTCGAAGTTTGCAACTCTTCCATGTTGAATCATTATAACTCTTTGAATGATGCATATAAATTTGTTCATCGAGTGCACCATACAAAATGTTGTTTTGATATCGAATTGTGATATTCTTAAATTTCCAGCATCATTAATGACCCAACACTGCCATGAAGTATTGAACTTTTTTAACAATAAATAAAAACAATGAAATAACAGTTCTGATACCAGCGAATCTTGATTGGGAAGATCTCTCAAGATAATTTAAAAAAAATTACATTAACAAAAAGAAACAATAACAAGGCTTAATTAAAGAAAAATTAAAGTTAATAATAATTAAGTAATAATAATAAAAAATTTATGAATAAAAAAATCTCACTCTAACGTGTCTCCAAATTAGGCATCGTAGCCACATTGTCATAGACTCCCATTAGCTATATTTTTTCCAGAACTATCCAACTGCATTGCACTTATTTTTCTTACATTAAACATAACAGATTGATCAGTTGATGGCGTCCATAAAATTAAATTAGGTTTATAAATTTGCCAATATATCCCCCATTGTCTGATGGAATTTATCCACACACCAATAATTATTTGTATTCAGGAGCTCAGCAATATCATTGATTTATTTGGTTGTAAATCAACAACATTATAGACTTATAAATATGTAATTGCATTAAACATGTAACGACGAGAAACGAAGCGAACACCGTACGCATTGGGTATAAAAAGTGGGCATACAGTGTTTATACTATAGAACAGTTTCGTTCTCACTTCATTTATTCAGATATTTTCACGTTTATGTAATTGAACTTGCTTTGTTAGATTAATTTTTAATTTTCATTTTATTCATCAAACCATTTATTAAACAATTTTCACCAATATTCATTACAAAAAAATATAGATAAATAACAAAATAACAAATTTCAATTATCACAATTAAGCAACAATTAATTTAATTTTAGCTATTAAAAATTTGTAAAACTGATAAATTCTAATTGATAATAATTTAATCTGTACTCCCCGATCGAAGACATTGATCGATGTTTTATAAGCGAGAATTTTCTATATCTGTTTCTTTTTAAATATATACCTTAAGATCACCCATACGTACAATAATTATTCAACATTTCCATAACATGATCTTAAAATGCAGATTTAGTTAAATGAAATGAAGCCAAAACGAAATCTACCAAAACAAATCCCTTTGCGCTATTTATAGCCTACCAACGAAAAGCAACACACATACTAATACGAAAATCAAAAAGTTATAATTTGCATTTAATAAATCTTGAACAACAGGAAACTCATTTACATTAGATACTTTGACGACAGTTTTATGATATTTGTTAGACCTACATTTTATTATTGAGGTAGGTCAACTAAAATAATAAATCGATTAATGGAGTTTCTTTGGATGTTTTTTTTGTAATTTTTATTGTTGATATGTAAGACTGACATAGGATAGTGAATTATTTAAATGATTCTGATTCTTCCTGATACAGAGCATATATCGAAATAGGGCTGGTCGTTACAACCATTTCGCTCAAATTTTATTCGGAAAAACCAACGATTGCTGACCATCTGCAGGTAAATTTAATATCTTTCATGTGTTGTATTTTTGCAGCGAGTTAATTCCATCCTTTATGGCATATTTTCATTTTTCACTACACGCTGATTTCATTGCATCATTGTACGATGAGGGCTCATAATATTTTGTTACAAAAGTATAACCATCGGTAGCACAAAAATTGACTGATGTGGATCAAACGATTTTTCCTTATTTCTTGGATCACGGATCTTTACTTATTGGATCAGAGAAAACATTACCACCATCATCATGAAATATATGTTGATGGCGATTGATCATCATTAGAAACTTGGAAGAATACATCATTAGAATTTTTATCATCAAAAATATAATCTTTGAACATTTCAATTTTATTTTCACTTAGTAAACAAACTCGAGTAATTATTATTATAAATTAATTAGGACTTTACAAGCTTTGATTCGATGCTTCGATACTTATTGTACGATAATCAGCTTATGAAAAAAAGTTCTCAAAATGTATTACATATATACGACGAACTTTTACTCCCCATAGAATAGTTACCTTTAAAGTTTTCTGAACCAAAAAAACACATAATGTACTCACTCTTAACTGGAAGAGATGTCTCATCATTCCCAAAATTTTCACAATAACAAAAATAAATTCAAAATTTTATTAAGATTTTTATATACGAAAGTAATGGATCTAACCATTACGTAGTTCAGAATTATAAGTCACTAGACCTGAATGTATTTAAATTGGTTAGTGGTCATTCTCCACTAGTTGGGATTTGTCTCCCATATTCGTAGATCCAAAATATTCTTCATTCAAGGTCAACTTGGTTGAAGTACATATGAAGAACGGTAAAAACGGGTTTGTAGAATAAATAAAATAAGACAAAAATTGATACTTAAATTGAATTAAAATAATTGTGATGTTAAGTCGATCGGCCAAAAACAAATTTTTATCTCGTCACTAGTCGAGTGGGTTAAATGGTTAACCATAAACTCTGATCAGAAGAACGAACTGGAATTGAGATAAAAAATCTGTTACGGATCTTTCGTTTTTCAAAGCAATTTTTCACTCTATTCAATTGAATACATTCAGTTCTAGTTACTTATTAAACAAAAATAACAATTGTTGGAAATTTGAAAAAATTAATCACATATAAACATAGTAACACTGGTTCACCTCCCGAGATTTTATAGTCAAACCTGGCGTTCGGAGATTAACTCGCAAAACCCGGAGAAGCCGAATCAAATCCAGAGAGTTCGTCGTCACCCTAACTGTTGTACTATTCTTCCTAAATCCTAGGTAATGTAACGACTGACTATTTCGAATGTATCTCTAAAAGTAAGATTACACTGGTCAACAAAAAAAATTGTTTTTGGGTTTCTGTTGTCATGCTTAAATTCTGATTCTAGACATTAAAAAACACTTAAATATTTCATATTTAGTTCGTAAAGTTTGCTTTGGTCTTTTGGGGTTTAATACGAGAGAGCTCATACGATTACGATACGATATTCACTTTTAGACATTAATTTCTTGTTATTTTAGATCTATATGTTACTGTTTATCACAAATCTTGAATAAAAAAGACTCTTGTATCTAAAAAAATGTTTTCTAATTATAATTTACAGTGGAAGTATAGAAAAAATATAAAAATTAGTAATTTTTGCCGAAAAATTGAAAAATCGCTCTAGTTTCTACAAAAGCAAACTTCAATCGGAAAAAAAAATGTTTTCCTTCTTTTTGTCGTAGTAGAAACCAAAATTTAACATGTAGCAGTCAGACCCAAAGATCGTGTTGACCAGTGTTATTCATAATATAAAGGAATTCGCTAATAATTTGCCAATTTATTTTAAGTGTGGCCAGTAAAATGAAACAGACATAAAAGCATTTATATGTATATCAATAATATTTTATCATTTTTTTAGTTAAATGTACTCAATACTAATTAATAATACTTGTTAAGTTGTTTGTGTCTGCATATAGTTTTTTTTGCTATGTAGGTTTATTCATAGTATTACATGTAGATGTAATATAGATGTTCAAATTGATTGAGACTTAGAAAAGTTGTTTGATCGGATGATATATAGAAGTTTAAATGTATAATTTTTTCAGCGAGAAAGAACCATTAAAAAAAAAAACAAAATACTGAAATATCTTACTATTTATGCTGGACCATTTTTGTTTTGGTCGGCAGTTGATCACATAAAATTAAATAAAAAAAATAGACATCACATTTTACTTGTGATGTCTTAGTTTAATTTTAATTAAAAAAATTGAAAAAAGAATTGTTTGTGTTGTAATGTGAATAATTAAATTTTAATTATTTTATTAAATGTTGAGAATTGAGTTATGTTTTTTATTGAGCCAGTTAAGTTAAATTGATTTGTTAACAAAAAATTATATTGGGAATAATTATTGATTCTGTTGATCAGTTCATATGGAGTTTTATTGTTTTACATCAAAAGAAGTTAAATGTCTCATTTTTTTAAAACATCAGTGGCTGAAATAGAGGAGGCGATTAGTGAAGTTGATTCAAAAATAAAGATTGTTGAAGTTAGTGGATTAAGTATAAATCAACATGGAAATTCATTTAGTAAAAGTGTTCAACTTCGAAGATCCGTAATTCATTTAACAGAAATAATGGGAGTGATATGTGATAAAGTGGATGATTGCGCTAAGGCAATTTGTTAAGCGAGTGGTAAATTTACAATTTTAAAAATGGTTACAAGTGCTGAAGTCCAAGATAAAAGTGAAGCTGATAATGATGTTAAAATTATGTGGCGAGATGGTTCAATATTGTAATCAATCGTCAACGGTATATTATAGTTTGAAACAAGTGAAATGTCAATCTACAGCAGATCAACATTCAACATTTGATAATGTAAGCTTATGTATTTTAATATTCCCCCGATTCGGCATTTCCATTGTCCGCATACTCCTCCCAAACTATTAAAGATATCAAAATGAAATTTTGCATGTAAGGCGACATCTCGCCATAGATGGTTTACAAAAATATTGAAAATTAGACATACCACGGAGGAATAATCACCGAAAAACGGTTCCCATAGACTTTCAATGGGAAAATTATCATCTTTTCACAATACTTAAACAAATTATTAAATTTTGTTTTGTTTTTATATTTTTTTTATCTTTTTTTTTATTTTATTTTTTTTTTTTTTATTTTTTTTTTTGAACTGCAGTGATATTGAAAGTCTGAAAATAAAATTTTGTTATTATTTGATTTAAAAAAAATTTAATAACACACTTTTACCTACATTGAACAAGTTTGATCATGTTTTCAACCGGGACGAGTGTTTATTTGGTTCGTTCAACTTTTTTTCTTTGCCGTTTTGTTAAAGTACTTTTTATAGACAAAATTCACGATACGATCGTTGTAGTCAGACATATCGGTTTCAAATCCGTTTAAAAAATGTTTCATTGATTTTCTAAATCTATGCCGGAGGTAGGTTTTTTAAACGGATTTGAAACCGATATGTCTGACTACATCGATCGTATCGTGAGTTTTGTCTATGAAAAGTACTTTAACAAAACGGCAAAGGAAAAAAAGGTGAACGAACCAAATAAAAACACGTCCAGGTTGAAAACATGATCAAACTTGCAATGCAGCAATATTTACCACACATTAAATTGTAGCGATTTTGTAGTTCTTTTGGATTGTAACATATCTTCGGACATATCTTTTGGATTGGACATATCTTCGCTCATTTTTATCAATTGCATTCTGCATTGATCACCTAGTTTATATACTTTTAGGTAGATTTCATATAAAAATCTACCTATTGCAATGGGCTTCATCTCGGAATTTCGGAAAAATTTTTGTGCCAAACGACTATATATGAAAAGCGGAGACGAAAAAACAAAAAAAAACAAATTTATTTATATATATATATATATATATATATATATATATATATATATATATATATATATATATATATATATATATATATATATATATATATATATATATATATATATATATATATATATATATATATATATATATATATATATATATATATTATCTTATATATATAAAAATCACGTGTCACGATGTTTGTCCGCGATAAACTCCGCAACAACCTAACCAATCTTAATAAAATTGTGTTCAGTGTGTGTATAATGGTCCAACTTGAGAGATAGGATAGTTTTTATTTTGATTAAACGCCTAAATATTTTTTAATTACGAATTAAATGTTAAATATGGATAGTTCATAAGCAAACTTTCAGATGGCGGCGTAAATTAATTAATTTACTGTCAAACCTGCTTTATCGACTTTTCAATCATCCATGTAGGGCCCATATAGACTATCATATGTTATTGAGCGATTATTTTGTTCCGGTATTTGCTGCAATGGCACTGCAAAAGGGGGAAAAGAAACGAAATTCAATAAAATTTATATGGGATTTCATACAAAACACAACTTGAATAATTTTAAAAATTATCTATGAAATTTCTCATTTTGCTATAATTAAATAATTTAAGTTTCTTTTGGCTCTGCAGAAGGGGGAAAAGAGAATAAATTCAATAAAATTTATATGGGATTTCATTCAAAACACAACTTGAATAATTTTAAAAATTATCTATGAAATTTCTCATTTTACTACAATTAAATAATTTAAGTTTCTTTATGTACTATTACTGACAATTACTGACAATATTGAGCATCTTATATCTTATCTTCTTATATATATAAAAATCACGTGTCACGATGTTTGTCCGCGATAAACTCCGCAACAACCTAACCAATCTTAATAAAATTGTGTTCAGTGTGTGTATAATGGTCCAACTTGAGAGATAGGATAGTTTTTATTTTGATTAAACGCCTAAATATTTTTTAATTACGAATTAAATGTTAAATATGGATAGTTCATAAGCAAACTTTCAGATGGCGGCGTAAATTAATTAATTTACTGTCAAACCTGCTTTATCGACTTTTCAATCATCCATGTAGGGCCCATATAGACTATCATATGTTATTGAGCGATTATTTTGTTCCGTTATTTGCTGCAATGGAACTGCAAAAGGGGGAAAAGAAACGAAATTCAATAAAATTTATATGGGATTTCATACAAAACACAACTTGAATAATTTTAAAAATTATCTATGAAATTTCTCATTTTGTTATAATTAAATAATTTAAATTTCTTTTGGCTCTGCAAAAGGGGGAAAAGAGAATAAATTCAATAAAATTTATATGGGATTTCATTCAAAACACAACTTGAATAATTTTAAAAATTATCTATGAAATTTCTCATTTTACTACAATTAAATAATTTAAGTTTCTTTATGTACTATTACTGACAATTACTGACAATATTGAGCATCTTATATCTTATATATATAAAAATCACGTGTCACGATGTTTGTCCGCGATAAACTCCGCAACAACCTAACCAATCTTAATAAAATTGTGTTCAGTGTGTGTATAATGGTCCAACTTGAGAGATAGGATAGTTTTTATTTTGATTAAACGCCTAAATATTTTTTAATTACGAATTAAATGTTAAATATGGATAGTTCATAAGCAAACTTTCAGATGGCGGCGTAAATTAATTAATTTACTGTCAAACCTGCTTTATCGACTTTTCAATCATCCATGTAGGGCCCATATAGACTATCATATGTTATTGAGCGATTATTTTGTTCCGGTATTTGCTGCAATGGCACTGCAAAAGGGGGAAAAGAAACGAAATTCAATAAAATTTATATGGGATTTCATACAAAACACAACTTGAATAATTTTAAAAATTATCTATGAAATTTCTCATTTTGCTATAATTAAATAATTTAAATTTCTTTTGGCTCTGCAAAAGGGGGAAAAGAGAATAAATTCAATAAAATTTATATGGGATTTCATTCAAAACACAACTTGAATAATTTTAAAAATTATCTTTGAAATTTCTCATTTTACTACAATTAAATAATTTAAGTTTCTTTATGTACTATTACTGACAATTACTGACAATATTGAGCATCTTATATCTTATATATATAAAAATCACGTGTCACGATGTTTATCCGCGATAAACTCCGCAACAACGTAACCAATCTTAATAAAATTGTGTTCAGTGTGTGTATAATTGTCCAACTTGAGAGATAGGATAGTTTTTATTTCGATTAAATTCCTAAATATTTTTTAATTGCGAATTAAATGTTCAATACGGATGGGTCATAAGCCTACTTCGGATGGCAGCGTAAATCAATTTATTCAATTCATAGTAAACTTCAACATCTGTATAAAGCCGTGCATTCACATACAACAGAAACAGAAACCGGAACTGAAACTGAAAATTTTCAGTTTCTGTTTCTGTTTCTAATTTGGTTGACGGTGGTGAATAATATCAGAAACGGAAACCGAATTTTGTTTGAGTTTGTGAATTTGTTATCCATTATGAATAGTAAAATTGAAGAATAACAAAAACAAATAATTTGTATTTATTAAACCTATTTATTAAACTCAAAATTCAAAGCTTTTGTTATCACAATTCAACATAATAATTAATATTATGTGACAGTTTCTGGTCATGTGACAGTTTTGGTACTGAAACAATTCAATTTTAATTGTTTCCGTTTCAGACAAAACAGACAAATTTTCCGTTTCTGTTTCTGTTTCTAAATTCGGTTTCTGTTTCAGTTGCTGTCAAATTTGTATGAAATTCGGTTTCTGTTTCTGTTTCCGTTGTATGTGAATGCCCGGTTTAGGGCCATTATTAGACTATCAAATATGTTTTAGTAAAGAAAGTTTTGTTTTATTTGATAATGAACGAAAAGCGTATTATGCTAAGTCAAAACCTTTCTTTATTAATCATAGAAGTGTTAGAATGTATCAAAACCTGTAAAAAAATTAATGTATTGGTTCTTATAAAGTTTGAATAAAAATAATGTGGTTTTCTTTCTTTTCACTTTTCTAAATCAATTTATAAATTAGGATCTGAAAAGAACAAAAAACAAAAATTGATGTGAAATATGGTTTTATTAGTGATATTAAATGGCGGTTGTCTACTTATAAATTTGAAAAATTTCTGCAATATTCTGCAATTGCGTATTGAAATATTTATAAAAGATTCAATTAATTTGAAAATAAAATAATTTTGTTTTATTCATGCATATTTGTTTTCGATTTAAATTACTTCATTTTAGAGAAAAGCGTCTTCGTTTTTTTCTTTTCTTCTTTTCTTCTTTTCTTCTTTTCGGAGTTCTTTTATTAAATGTTAGTTACATTATTGTATATATATATATTATATATATTATAAAACACAATAATTAATTCTTCAAAATTAAACAATTCAAAGTTATATAAAAATTTGTCGTTAACAAAACGATTATTTTTTAAATTTTCTTTGTTGATATTAGTAATGTCAAAAAAATTTACGAAAAAATGCACATTTTTCGTTTTGATGTAAATCGAAAAAAAAATTGATTTTTTTGCATCAATAGAACAAATTTTTTGATTTACATCAATTTTTTTTTATGGATTTGGGTGAAAAGAATTCGACATAAGAGTGAAAATTAAAGAAAACAATAATTTAAATTTATTTATTTTTTTAAATTTATCATTGATCTTCAATGTTAATTTACAAAAATCAATATCAAATTGAAAAATACTCTTATTTGTATTGCTAATTAAAATAGAACGATTCCCGCTAGAAGTAAAAAAAATTGTCATCAAACCGGATGAAAAACTTTCAAAGTTTATTTTACAACTCTCCAATTTCATATCAAATTTTTTTTATTGACCAATATATTTGATAGTGTGATATACGCCTTATTAATTTGAGTTAGCCAATAGATGGAGCCGCATTTGTATTTAAAACGTTTTTAATGTCAAAATTTTGAAAATCCACTACGATTTGCTTTTTCCAATTGTCGTGTATTGTATGAAAAAATTTAATTTTATCCAAATTATGCTGTATATAGTTTTGTATTTTATTATTATTAACTACAAAATAATAATTTTTTAAAATATGTAGTAGTTGCCATGAAGTTATATTAAATTATTTTTCTGTCCTTCTTTCACTAATCCTCTATCTACAATAATATTATGAACTTATATATTTATACATTTCAAAATTTCAAATGATCGTTTTTCGTTTAGACAGCATAAAACTACTCCAAATAATAAATTAAAAATGAGTAAGTATTACTTAATTTGTTTAAAGATAGTAATTTTTATTTAAAATAATAATAATACGGCACAGATCTACTTTATCAGACGCCCTTCTTCGATTTTTTTTAAACCTGGGTATTTCAATGATATAAAACCTTAGATTATGAAAAAACAGGATAAGTAATATTTTCTAAGTTGAAGTTTCTTTTATTAACATAAAGTAGTGTGCGAATTTAACGTGATAGTATTTGCATTGGAAAAACACAGTAGCCTAGAAATTTAAATATCATCGAGATTTTTCATTGCTTGACCAAATATGCTTACAAAATAACAGACTTATGTAGATATTTTGTATTTAGCATTTTTATCGATCGGAAAATGACCAACCTTATTCAATTTTATCTTATTTTTGTCAAAAGTATTTCGATTAAAATAAAAGTGATAATATTAAAACTGAAAATTTGATCCGTACTAAAACTGTATCATGTACGCCTTGGTTTTGTTTTCATTTAGAATAACTTTAGAGTGAAATGGATATTATTTGATTGAATGTTTTTGGTTTTGTTTTTATTTAGAATGAAATTAAAATAAAATATATATTGTTTGGCAGTTTTTCTATCTGGCAATAAAAGAATAAATTTATATTTTTTTCTCTAAATGGAAAGAGATAACAATGCTGCATGCCCAAGTAACAATTTGAAGCTGTCACAACGTTGTGTCAGCTAAAATTTACAGGAATTTAGTTGTAATAACAAGTTCAAAAAATACAAAAAACATTTTCACAACGTTTTGCTGACGTTGCGGCAGCTAAAATGGGGATCATATTTTGGTTGGCAGTACGTTGTAATAACGTTACACAGCGAATTTGCTATAATTGTAAAACAGTTTTTAATATATCAGTTTCCTTAGTTTAGCAATAACGCTTCACAAAAATTAAATGAGTTGTTTTTGCGATATCGCTGAGTTCAACGCAGAATAGTAAAATTGGGAAAAACGGATCCATAACAATTAAGAAATTATTGTTGTAACTTAGCATTCGTAAAAGTATAATAGTTATTTAAGCGATTTTAGAATGAAAAAAGAAAAATTAACCAGAACATCTAAACTGCTTTTTTAAAAACACAATTTATAAAAATAACAATTTCGTATATTTTTTCCCCCAATTTGATGATAAAAATGATCTTGCATAACTTAATTACTTTGTTTTTTAATGCTACATAATTTTTTTGATTGTATTCATAATGGATTGCCAAGTTATATGTTAAATAATTATTGTTTTAGATTCTGCATGCTGCAAACGTAAAAACACTTGCAGAAATAAATTTATCGGGCAGTTTCTAAAGTTACCTCAGATAATTAATATGCGCCAACAAATTAATTGATATTTAATAAGTAAATAAAATTTAAAATTTGTCGTAAAATTTTTATTTGCAAAAAAAATTCATCAATCTGAAATGTATAATATAATATCTTTAAAAAAATTAATCAAACTACAAATTACAAGCGTTTATTTTCGTGTTTTCATTCAGAAAAACAATTTTTTTGGTATTATATCGTACCGTTTAATTTGGCAGCCATTTTCGTGCATAACAAATAGAATTAAAATATGTCTGCAATATGTATAACAGCTATGTAGATAAATTGATATCCTTTTTACTATTTATACTAAAGTCAACATTTTTACAGCTAAAATGTTTTTTCTTTAGATGGGAAATAAGCAAATAAATGACATATTTGCCTTTAGTAATAAATATTGCGTAGTTAAAAGGAAAATTGCATTCAAAATATTAATACCATAACGGGATATTATCATTTCTGAAAACTACTTACCGTTAATAACATTTTAGAAAATAAGTAATATTCATTGCCCTTAATAACTATAATGCTTTGTCTAGAGGCCTATCGTTGTCCTCCTAATAACCAAAATTGTTATATGTTAAGCATTTTCACGGATTGCTTTGAGGTATGCAATCTTTCGTTTTGTAGTTTTGTGGTAAGTAGTTTTGCTTTGTTTGAAAGAAAATGTGAAAAAAGAGGATTTTATCCGTAGTTGTTGTTTATTAAATGAAATTCATGTAGATCATCAATTATTTCTACCGAGAACTTAAAATCAGAATGCAAGTCTGTTGGCTAGTCATGAGACATTCTCAACCAATGAACTCATAATATGAATTTGTCAAGAAAATATATTTTCATTTGTTTGAAATAAATAATTTTATGAACATTGTTTTTAATTTTTTACAGCAACATTCAATGGTATGCGTTATTGAATAGAGGATATTTAAATAGTATGATTTATAAAGTGTGAAGCAATGGAATGAAAACAAATTTCGTTTTGTAGGGCAAATATACAAATTTTGCTGTAACTCTGTAATTTCTGTAATTTTGCTCTAATTGCCATTTTCTTTTCAAGTGGTGTAACTCAACGGTTAATGCCCAATGGCATATTTAATAAAATATGGTGATACTTCCTAAATGCGTCGATGATCCCATCGTGAAAAATGAAACCCCATTTTCTTTTCTTGACCAATAAAACAAAGTTTTTTTCATAATACCAATATGCTGCTGATGAAGCATATTACAAACGATAACATAATCTACCATATTAATAGGAAGGCAGAGAAGGGCTGAATTGAATTTGTGATGCTGTTTGTCTAGTTGCTGGCGAAAGGAATAATCAGTTCGTTTAGGCATATAAGGCATTATTATGCTCTCCGATGACATGGCAGTCCATGATAAGTCTTGAAGTTTACTGTAACTAGAGCAAGACTCAGACAAAGCTAATTGAGCTTTAGAAATTTTGGTTTCATTTTGTTTTCGATTAGTATCTTTACCTTTGATTATACTACCAGCTGCGGCATCACAAATTAAGCAACGGATGTTAATATCTATTTTGCTATTATTTATTAGCATACCGTTTTGCAAGATCGTTTGAAATCATCTACAAAGCCTTTCAAATAGTTGTTCACCGAAGAAGGTTTACTATTGCCACAGTAAATCCCTACAACCATCGGTACAAAATCGTCGATCTCGCATGTATTACGAAGTGAACGGGAAAAAATTGAGTTTTTGAGCTTTTATAAATAAAAACTCCATCAATATTTATACTTAGACTTATGGAAATTGAACTATCTAAGGATTTGAAAAAAGATTCTAAGCAACATTTAACACCTCGATTCCAAAACAAACTACCAGCCAATGGTACTATACTTGCAATCTTGTGGTGTATTAAACAAGGTGCGAGAATCACATTGTAGTGGTTGCAATTTATTTTGTTTAAGACATTGGTTATAAATCGTTAAGAGCAGCTCCTTTAAAACAGTTTGTGCAATAATAAACGATACTGCCTATATTTTTATCTTATCAAGAAAGTCTTATGTATTCTCTTCTTCTTCGTCTTCGTTATCATTAAGGAAATATCCGAATTTTTCGTTTTGAACATATATGGAGGTTGCAGATGTTAAAAGTTTTGGTATTTGAAGTAGAGATGTCTTGAAAAAGACACAATTGCTCTCTTTTAAATCAGTATCACAATTTTTATTGGAAACTAAATTGTTCTCATCTATAAAACAAAGAGAATAAAATAATGCTCGTAATCAAATTAAATTAAACATTTTTGAAAAAAAAACTTACTTATGTTTACATATTTTGTTGCTTGTAGTTGTTGTGATACTACAATAAAAGTGATCAAAAGAAATCACTTTTATTTTTCTAACAGTGTAATTGGCACATGTCAATCGTTTAACGTTAATACACAAATTTTCGTAATTAATTAAGGTTCCATTTTCAGCTGTTTAGTATTGATTTCGGACTTTCTATGAAATGTAGAACTGCTTGTATATTTCTTTAATGATTTAAAATAATGGTTATATTTTTATTTTCCATTATATAAAATAATATCGAATGCACTGTTTCAGCCGACCAAGTAAAACCAAACAATTTTTTTATGGTTTGAAAAATATACATGACGTATGCTCATAGCATGAAATTAATTGACACTATGAGTGCACAGCGAATATGCTTTACAGAAAGCTCAAACTCAACAATACAGTCTAAATTATATTGTATTCATCTTTTTCAGCTATCTTGCTATTAAAAGAACTAAACTGATTAATTGGGATTTGACTTTGAAATTATACAAAAACGATAATAAAACGTTTTGACTTTAACGCATAAATACTTGACTATAGTAGCAAAATTGCTTTCCACATATCAATTTTGATTTTACGAAAATAATGATATTACTGCTATGAACACATATTACCTATATAAGGGAATTAGCTGTTTTGTTTTCTGTCACAACGTTTCCAAAACTAATGATTTAGCTATTTAACTTTTATAACTATTTCGTATAGTTTTTCGGATTTCGAGACATTGTCACAGCATAGCTTTAGCTGTGAATGACAATTTACCGAGTCAATTGTTACTTGGGTGGGACCCTGTATTTTTGTGTTTATTTTGACAGGAGCCTTTTCTTTTGTGGAAATTTTTTTCAATACGACATTTGAATTCAAAAAACAGCTTCAATTTTTTTTATAGTTTTACTAGCGGGACCCGGCGTGCTTTGCTACGCCTATAAATAAAGTTTGTGCGTATACATTTTGTTGACGTAGTAGCAATAATTTCAAAGAGCAGTAATGAGAAATGATTTTAAATGTGTGTATGTTTAAAATTTGTAAATGTGTTTGTATGCACCTTCATCGAATGATTTGTTGCGATTCTTACTACCCTTGCTGATAATAAGATGACATCACGATCACAACTGTTTGCAACTTTTTTAGTAACCTACCGGTAAAGAAAGCGTATATTAAACCGCATGAGCACTGTGAAAATTTGTGAATCGATTTTTGTTCCGTATAATGTTCTATATAGAGACACACATGAAACCTTACACACCTGAAGACTTATTTGATCGGGTATTTTTTATATATCCTTTATTTTACATACAATACTAATTTTTTATATTTTACTGATCAACTAGACTGATCCTTTTACATTCATATTTAAAAAAAAAATGAAAATCATTTCTCATTACTACTCTTTGAAATTATTGCTACTACGTCAACAAAATGTATACGCACAAACTTTATTTATAGGCGTAGAAAAGCACGCCGGGTCCCGCTAGTATATATATATATATATATATATATATATATATATATATATATATATATATATATATATATATATATATATATATATATATATATATATATATATATATATATATATATATATATATGTATACATATCTTATATATATAAAAATCACGTGTCACGATGTTTGTCCGCGATAAACTCCGCAACAACCTAACCAATCTTAATAAAATTGTGTTCAGTGTGTGTATAATGGTCCAACTTGAGAGATAGGATAGTTTTTATTTTGATTAAACGCCTAAATATTTTTTAATTACGAATTAAATGTTAAATATGGATAGTTCATAAGCAAACTTTCAGATGGCGGCGTAAATTAATTAATTTACTGTCAAACCTGCTTTATCGACTTTTCAATCATCCATGTAGGGCCCATATAGACTATCATATGTTATTAAGCGATTATTTTGTTCCGGTATTTGCTGCAATGGCACTGCAAAAGGGGGAAAAGAAACGAAATTCAATAAAATTTATATGGGATTTCATACAAAACACAACTTGAATAATTTTAAAAATTATCTATGAAATTTCTCATTTTGCTATAATTAAATAATTTAAATTTCTTTTGGCTCTGCAAAAGGGGGAAAAGAGAATAAATTCAATAAAATTTATATGGGATTTCATTCAAAACACAACTTGAATAATTTTAAAAATTATCTATGAAATTTCTCATTTTACTACAATTAAATAATTTAAGTTTCTTTATGTACTATTACTGACAATTACTGACAATATTGAGCATCTTATATCTTATCTTATTATATATATAAAAATCACGTGTCACGATGTTTGTCCGCGATAAACTCCGCAACAACCTAACCAATCTTAATAAAATTGTGTTCAGTGTGTGTATAATGGTCCAACTTGAGAGATAGGATAGTTTTTATTTTGATTAAACGCCTAAATATTTTTTAATTACGAATTAAATGCTAAATATGGATAGTTCATAAGCAAACTTTCAGATGGCGGCGTAAATTAATTAATTTACTGTCAAACCTGCTTTATCGACTTTTTAATCATCCATGTAAGGCCCATATAGACTATCATATGTTATTGAGCGATTATTTGTTCCGGTACTTGAATCTGACAAAAGATTTCCACCCAAGATCTACAGCCATCAAAAATGAAAATAATGAACTTGCAACAAGTGAACGTGATGTGCTGGCAGTGTGGCGATCCCACTTTCAAGACCTATTGAATAGGACGAATGAAGTTCATCCTATTCGAGCAATTGCTCCATCAACTGAGGAGATTTTTGTCCCTTACCCAGCAATAGAAGAAGTGGAAGCTGCAATTAAAAAACTGAAAAATGGCAAATCACCAGGTTTCGATGGAATTCCCGCAGAACTTTTGAAAAATGGAGGAGCAGCTCTGGTCTCACGTATATACGATCTGATTCTTGCAATCTGGGACCAAGAAGAACTACCTGCTGAATGGAAAACAGCTCTCATTGTTCCGCTACATAAGAAAGGTGACCGTCTAAAGTGTGCGAATTATCGTGGCATCGCACTGTTGAACACAGCATATAAAATACTAGCTAACGTCGTACTTGCTCGACTCATCCCGTTCGCTGAATCTATTATCGGTGACTATCAGTGTGGTTTTCGTCCCAACCGCTCAACCACAGATCAATGTTTTACATTAAGGATGATTTGGGAAAAATGTTGGGAGTAAAACATCAGCATTCACCAGCTCTACGTTGATTTCAGGCAAGCATATGATAGTATCATCCGCGAAAACCTCTGCTCCGCACTCATATGCCTTGGTATCCCACAGAAACTCGTTTCTCTGTGCAAACTCACAACATCGGGATCAAACTGTAGAATAGTAATCGAAGGGTCAGTCTCTGATCCTTTCGATATAACATCAGGTGTTCGACAAGGTGATGCACTCGCGCCTGTACTGTTTAATTTGGCGCTGGAGTACGCGATAAGAAAAAGCCGAATTGAGACGCAAAACTGCATATATAATAAATCTAGTCAAGTTCTTGGCTACGCAGATGATATTGTGCTTCTCGGACGTAGAACGAGCGATATTAAAGATAGTCTCTCTCAGCTTGAAAGAAGTGCTAAACGACTTGGATTATGCATCAACACCGACAAAACTAAAGTGTTAACAACATCTAAGAACACACCTCCCGGAAATCTGGATACTGGCGACTACGAAGTGGAACGCGTGGAAAACTTCAAATACCTCGGGTCTGTAATAACATCGTCAAATGACATGCAGGCAGATATCAAAGCCCGTGTCTCTGCTGCATACAGAGTTTTCTACGCATACTCAAAACTTCTGCGATCAAAACATCTTTCGCGGTCGTGTAAACTCACACTTTACAAAGCATTAATTCGACCTGTGCTTACATTTGGAAGTGAAAGCTGGACACTGACTTCCTCCGATTGTAGAATTTTATCAACATTCGAGAGGAAGGTCATACGAACAATTTATGGTCCATGTAAAGTTGCTGAAAATCAGTATAGAATCCGAATGAATCACGAAATCAGACAGCTTCTTGGAGGCTGCGATGTAATCGGATTCATTAAATCTAACCGGATCAGATGGTTTGGTCATGTAGAAAGGGCTCCATTAGATAGAATGATAAAAAAAGCGTCCCAACAACAAGCAGCTGGTGTTCGTCGAAGAGGAAGACCTAGACAACGCTGGCGTGATGACATCATCCAAGACCTTCGTGATATAGGATGTCGAAACTGGGGTCAACTGGTCATGGAACGAGATGATTGGAAGCTTATTGCACAGACGGCAAAATCCCTTCATGGGATGTAAATGCCAGAGAGAGAGAGAGAGGTATTTGCTGCAATGGCACTGCAGAAGGGGGAAAAGAAACGAAATTCAATAAAATTTATATGGGATTTCATACAAAACACACCTTGAATAATTTTAAAAATTATCTATGAAATTTCTCATTTTGCTACAATTAAATAATTTAAATTTCTTTTGGCGCTGCAAAAGGGGGAAAAGAGAATAAATTCAATAAAATTTATATGGGATTTCATTCAAAACACAACTTGAATAATTTTAAAAATTATCTATTAAATTTCTCATTTGGCTACAATTAAATAATTTAAATTTCTTTTGGCGCTGCAAAAGGGGGAAAAGAGAATAAATTCAATAAAATTTATATGGGATTTCTCTCAAAACACAACTTGAATAATTTTAAAAATTATCTATGAAATTTCTCATTTTACTACAATTAAATAATTTAAGTTTCATTATGAACTATTACTGACAATTACTGACAATATTGAGCATAATATATAAAATATTTTATTTTCTTCTGTCCGTAAAAGAAATACGAAAATAGGTTAAATTTTTCATACAAGTTTGTATGGGAAATTTTGGCAATTTTCATGTTTGAGCGACTTAAGAATAATCTTATATATATAAAAATCACGTGTCACGGTGTTTGTCGCGATGAACTCCGCAACAACGTAACCAATCCTAATGAAATTTTGTACAATGTATGTATGATGGTCCAACTTGAGAGATAGGATAGTTATTATCTTGATTAAATGCATAGATATTTTTTAATTGCGAATTAAATGTTAAATATGAATGGTTTATATGCCTACTTTCAGATGGCAGCGTAAATCAATTTATTCAATTGATAGTAAACTTCAAATTCGTATAGGGCCATTATTAGACTATCAAATATGTCTTAGTAAAGAAAATTTTGTTTTATTTGATAATAAACGAAAAGCATATTATGCTAAGTCAAATACGTTACCAAAGATTATTGATAATTTATTGCACAATCAGGCGATTTCTCATGTTTTCTGATTCGTAAATAAACACAGTAAGTTTCGTTTATCGAGAAAGTTTCGTTTTTCGATTTACAAAAATCAATATCAAATTGAAAAATACTCTTATTTGTATTGCTACTTAAAATATAACGATTAGAGGTAAAAAAAATTGTCATCAAAACTGGATGAAAAACTAGGTAGCGAAGTTTATTTTACAACGTTTGCACTCTCCAATTTCATGTCATATTTTTTTTATTGACCAATATATTGGATAGTGTGATATACGCCTTATAAATTTCGGTTAGCCAACAGATGGTGCCGTATTTGTATTTAAAACGTTGTTTTTAACGTTGAAGTTTGTGCAAATACACTACGATTTGCTTTTTCAAATTGTCGTGTATTATTTTTTCATTGGTGATTGGTGATAATTATTTTAATTGGTTTTTTGTTTAAATATCAGTTTATGCGCGTAGTTTGCTTTGATCAATGTTTTTATAGTAATAATTAAAGGATTCTTAGATTATAAAATATACAGGATAAGTAATATTTGTGTATCTACACTATAAAACTATAAAAAAAATTGAAGCTTTTTTTTAAATTTAAATTTTGCATTGAAAATAATTTCCACAAAAGAAAAGGCTGCTGTAAAAATAAATACAAAAATACAGGGTCCCATGCAGCATTTTTATCTCTTTCCATTTATAGAAAAAAAATATATTATTATTATTCTATTGCCAGAAAGAAGTAACTGCCAAATAATATATATTTCATTTTAATTTCATTCTAAATTAAAACAAAACCTGAAACAGTAAACCATATAAACAATATCCATTTCATTTTAAATTTAGTTTAAATGAAAACAAAACCGTACATTTTCAGTTTTAATATTATCAGTTTTATTTTAATCGAAATACTTTTGACAAACATAAAATAAAATTGAATAATTGAATAATTGAATTCTCCAATCGGTAAAAATGTTAAATACAAAATTTCTACATAAGTCTGTTATTTTGTAAGCATATTTGGTCAAGCAAGGGAAAACCTCGATGATATTTAAATTTCTAGGCTACTGTGTTTTTTCAGTGCAAATACTATCACGTTAAAATTGCACACTACTTTATGTAAATAAAAATAACTTCAACTTAAAAAGATATTACTTATCCTGTGTATTTTATAATCTAAGAAAGAATTCAACAACGAATTAAATATATACTCCCGCAGGAAGATTTGTAAAATTTTAAATTTTTGATCTATAGGTGTGACAACCCCGCGTACTTAGATTCCTGCTATTTGCATATGAGTTAGCTTGAGTTATCGTAAACCACTGGCAATAGCAGTGAGATATCACTAGCCAAAGTGATATTTTAGGGATGTTGGCAGATGAACATTTTTCAATCAACGATAGCACCCTTTGTCTTAGTTATAGAATATACTTTGATGATGACACGCTATTTCTTTTAAAATAAAATGTGTTGTACGAATTACAATGTGAGCAACAACAACTCATGACAACCTTTAAAGAATAAGGTCCACAACAACATGCTTTCTAAGGTGCTGATGGACGCAAATTTTTTATTTTTTTATATTTTTTAAAAAAATGACCTTTTTCGTTTGCTTGAAGAAATGAGCTTCCATATAACTATTATATATGCCGGGTTTAATCCTTCAGCAAAACCATGTTTACATGATCTTGGTATATGCTTCTAGCACTATAAGGATAATTGGTAACCCAATTTAGCTTTGCTCCTACAAATTTGAAAAAAGAAGTATTTTATTTTTATATCCTCCATTTTATCATGCAATATTACCCTATGTCGTTTATTATTATGTGAGAGGATTTATTATTTAGTTTTCCATTCTTTAAAATGAATGTAAAAACCAAAAAATAAGAAATTTGCGTCCATCATCTTAAAAAACATGATGATGTGGAACCTAGGTCTTAAAGGGTTTTATGTGTTGTTGTGAGACATATTGTAATTCCAACTACATTTTATTAAAAAAATATTTCAAATATTTTGAAATAGCACAAATCTTTTTGAAATTTTTTGGTGAAAAAGATGATGAATAATGTCATTGAAGCTACAATTTTGAATGGAAAATTCAAAGGGGAAGATGTACTGTTGTTACGCATTTCGATGATCCCAACAGATATGGCATTTGAATTCAAACGTTTAGTTTCCAGTGCGCCTTGCTTTTGCAATGACCATCAACAAAGCACAAGGAAAATTGCTGCAAGGATGTGGACCAGGTAAATTTGGAGAATCCGCAATTCTCACATCTGGACAACTGTATGTGGTCAGCTAACGTCGGAATACCTTCTGATTTATTCGTGTACGCATCTAAAAGAAAAAACACAAAATATAATGTGTGCCCACAAGCACGAACAAAGAAATAGAATTAAAACGACATTTTGAAATTTTTTCCTTATTAAAATAAATAATTGTTGCAATAAAAATGATACAATGTAAATTGAATGTTAGGTACGTTTAGTTTGACTGAAACAACTGAAAAAACAACAACAATTGTATTAAATTTTCCGATGTTTAAAATGCTTCAGTCAAATCGAACACGGCTGTTATCAGAACGAGTTTTCTTGAATTTCCTTTCTTATGAGATACCGACAATATGCGACAGGCATAATGTTAAATAAACAAAAGTTTTACACTATTTGGTGTAAAATAAATAAAGTTATGAGAGATTTTGAGAGTGATTAGGCTTAAAGTAATTATTTTAATTCACATGAATTTTGCAATTTTAAAGCATTTTTTATTTTCGCTCAGAAAAACTTCTTTAAAACAGTTTTTGTGTGTTTCGTGTCGGGAACAAACACAATTTACAATTGTATAATCACAGATGAAGAATTCAATTTAAATAAATATGAGATAATGCAGTTTCAATTTAGAAATTATCTGAACATGAAAATTAAAATATGTTTTATTGTTGCTTCATCCACTGTGGCTGAGTATGTAAGATGGCTTTGAACTTTGATGTCTCTGATGAGTGTGAGCTCAATCCCGACAATAATTACTTATTATCAGGAATAATACTTTCAATAATTACTTTGAGCAATAATTGCCCACAAAATCGCTCAAAAATTAATATTCCATTAATGTTGTCTATAATGGAACATATATGCCAATATATTGAGCGTGTGTAAGATATTAGTTTCGCATTGATTTGCAACAATCAATAATAACATTAAAATGACTTAGTATGTTGACTAAATAGAAATATTTCTCATCCTATGAATTAAAATCCTATTCCTAATTCTAATACAAAAACATCCAAATAATTTTGGTTTTTGTGGCATCACTTCTTCTTTTCCTTTTTTGCATCATTTCTTCTATACTTTCATCGAATATACTGTCGCTATTCTTACTGCCCTTGCTGACCATAAATTGACATAACGATCAAAATGTTTTGCAACGTTTTTAGTAACCTACCACAGGAATAGAAAGCGTATATTAAACCGCATGAGCACTGTGAAAATTTGTGAATCCATTTTTGTTCCGTATGTTCTAATGTTCTATATAGAGACACACCTGAAAAGATCACCTGATTTGATCGCGTATTTTTTTATATATCCTTTGTTGTATATATAATACTATTATTTTTATATTTTACTGATTAACTAAAGTGCTGATCCTTTTACATTCATATTTTAAAACAAAATAGATCATTTTTTAGTACAACTCTTTGAAATTATTGCTACTACGTCAACAAAATGTACACACACAAACCTTATTTATAGGCGTAGCAAAGCACGCCGGGTCCCGCTAGTATATATATAAAAATCACGTGTCACGATGTTTATCCGCGATAAACTCCGCAACAACGTAACCAATCTTAATAAAATTGTGTTCAGTGTGTGTATAATTGTCCAACTTGAGAGATAGGATAGTTTTTATTTCGATTAAATTCCTAAATATTTTTTAATTGCGAATTAAATGTTCAATACGGATGGTTCATAAGCCTACTTCGGATGGCAGCGTAAATCAATTTATTCAATTCATAGTAAACTTCAACATCTGTATAAAGCCGTGCATTCACATACAACAGAAACAGAAACCGGAACTGAAACTGAAAATTTTCAGTTTCTGTTTCTGTTTCTAATTTGGTTGACGGTGGTGAATAATATCAGAAACGGAAACCGAATTTTGTTTGAGTTTGTGAATTTGTTATCCATTATGAATAGTAAAATTGAAGAATAACAAAAACAAATAATTTGTATTTATTAAACCTATTTATTAAACTCAAAATTCAAAGCTTTTGTTATCACAATTCAACATAATAATTAATATTATGTGACAGTTTCTGGTCATGTGACAGTTTCGGTACTGAAACAATTCAATTTTAATTGTTTCCGTTTCAGACAAAACAGACGAATTTTCCGTTTCTGTTTCTGTTTCTAAATTCGGTTTCTGTTTCAGTTGCTGTCAAATTTGTATGAAATTCGGTTTCTGTTTCTGTTTCCGTTGTATGTGAATGCCCGGTTTAGGGCCATTATTAGACTATCAAATATGTTTTAGTAAAGAAAGTTTTGTTTTATTTGATAATGAACGAAAAGCGTATTATGCTAAGTCAAAACCTTTCTTTATTAATCATAGAAGTGTTAGAATGTATCAAAACCTGTAAAAAAATTAATGTATTGGTTCTTATAAAGTTTGAATAAAAATAATGTGGTTTTCTTTCTTTTCACTTTTCTAAATCAATTTATAAATTAGGATCTGAAAAGAACAAAAAACAAAAATTGATGTGAAATATGGTTTTATTAGTGATATTAAATGGCGGTTGTCTACTTATAAATTTGAAAAATTTCTGCAATATTCTGCAATTGCGTATTGAAATATTTATAAAAGATTCAATTAATTTGAAAATAAAATAATTTTGTTTTATTCATGCATATTTGTTTTCGATTTAAATTACTTCATTTTAGAGAAAAGCGTCTTCGTTTTTTTCTTTTCTTCTTTTCTTCTTTTCGGAGTTCTTTTATTAAATGTTAGTTACATTATTGTATATATATATATTATATATATTATAAAACACAATAATTAATTCTTCAAAATTAAACAATTCAAAGTTATATAAAAATTTGTCGTTAACAAAACGATTATTTTTTAAATTTTCTTTGTTGATATTAGTAATGTCAAAAAAATTTACGAAAAAATGCACATTTTTCGTTTTGATGTAAATCGAAAAAAAAATTGATTTTTTTGCATCAATAGAACAAAATTTTTGATTTACATCAATTTTTTTTATGGATTTGGGTGAAAAGAATTCGACATAAGAGTGAAAATTAAAGAAAACAATAATTTAAATTTATTTATTTTTTTAAATTTATCATTGATCTTCAATGTTAATTTACAAAAATCAATATCAAATTGAAAAATACTCTTATTTGTATTGCTAATTAAAATAGAACGATTCCCGCTAGAAGTAAAAAAAATTGTCATCAAACCGGATGAAAAACTTTCAAAGTTTATTTTACAACTCTCCAATTTCATATCAAATTTTTTTTATTGACCAATATATTTGATAGTGTGATATACGCCTTATTAATTTGAGTTAGCCAATAGATGGAGCCGCATTTGTATTTAAAACGTTTTTAATGTCAAAATTTTGAAAATCCACTACGATTTGCTTTTTCCAATTGTCGTGTATTGTATGAAAAAATTTAATTTTATCCAAATTATGCTGTATATAGTTTTGTATTTTATTATTATTAACTACAAAATAATAATTTTTTAAAATATGTAGTAGTTGCCATGAAGTTATATTAAATTATTTTTCTGTCCTTCTTTCACTAATCCTCTATCTACAATAATATTATGAACTTATATATTTATACATTTCAAAATTTCAAATGATCGTTTTTCGTTTAGACAGCATAAAACTACTCCAAATAATAAATTAAAAATGAGTAAGTATTACTTAATTTGTTTAAAGATAGTAATTTTTATTTAAAATAATAATAATACGGCACAGATCTACTTTATCAGACGCCCTTCTTCGATTTTTTTTAAACCTGGGTATTTCAATGATATAAAACCTTAGATTATGAAAAAACAGGATAAGTAATATTTTCTAAGTTGAAGTTTCTTTTATTAACATAAAGTAGTGTGCGAATTTAACGTGATAGTATTTGCATTGGAAAAACAGAGTAGCCTAGAAATTTAAATATCATCGAGATTTTTCATTGCTTGACCAAATATGCTTACAAAATAACAGACTTATGTAGATATTTTGTATTTAGCATTTTTATCGATCGGAAAATGACCTACCTTATTCAATTTTATCTTATTTTTGTCAAAAGTATTTCGATTAAAATAAAAGTGATAATATTAAAACTGAAAATTTGATCCGTACTAAAACTGTATCATGTACGCCTTGGTTTTGTTTTCATTTAGAATAACTTTAGAGTGAAATGGATATTATTTGATTGAATGTTTTTGGTTTTGTTTTTATTTAGAATGAAATTAAAATAAAATATATATTGTTTGGCAGTTTTTCTATCTGGCAATAAAAGAATAAATTTATATTTTTTTCTCTAAATGGAAAGAGATAACAATGCTGCATGGGACCCTGTATTTTTGTGTTTATTTTGACAGGAGCCTTTTCTTTTGTGGAATTTTTTTTCAATACGACATTTGAATTCAAAAAACAGCTTCAATTTTTTTTATAGTTTTACTAGCGGGACCCGGCGTGCTTTGCTACGCCTATAAATAAAGTTTGTGCGTATACATTTTGTTGACGTAGTAGCAATAATTTCAAAGAGCAGTAATGAGAAATGATTTTAAATGTGTGTATGTTTAAAATTTGTAAATGTGTTTGTATGCACCTTCATCGAATGAATTGTTGCGATTCTTACTACCCTTGCTGATAATAAGATGACATCACGATCACAACTGTTTGCAACTTTTTTAGTAACCTACCGGTAAAGAAAGCGTATATTAAACCGCATGAGCACTGTGAAAATTTGTGAATCGATTTTTGTTCCGTATAATGTTCTATATAGAGACACACATGAAACCTTACACACCTGAAGACTTATTTGATCGGGTATTTTTTATATATCCTTTATTTTACATACAATACTAATTTTTTATATTTTACTGATCAACTAGACTGATCCTTTTATATTCATATTTTAAAAAAAAATGAAAATCATTTCTCATTACTACTCTTTGAAATTATTGCTACTACGTCAACAAAATGTATACGCACAAACTTTATTTATAGGCGTAGCAAAGCACGCCGGGTCCCGCTAGTATATATATATATATATATATATATATATATATATATATATATATATATATATATATATATATAATATATATATATATATATATATATATATATATTATATATATATATATATATATATATATATATATATATATATATATATATATATATATATATATATATATATATATATATATATATATATATATATATATATATATATATATATATATATATATATATATATATATATATATATATATATATATACTAGCGGGACCCGGCGTGCTTTGCTACGCCTATAAATAAGGTTTGTGTGTGTACATTTTGTTGACGTAGTAGCAATAATTTCAAAGAGTTGTACTAAAAAATGATCTATTTTGTTTTAAAATATGAATGTAAAAGGATCAGCACTTTAGTTAATCAGTAAAATATAAAAATAATAGTATTATATATACAACAAAGGATATATAAAAAAATACGCGATCAAATCAGGTGATCTTTTCAGGTGTGTCTCTATATAGAACATTAGAACATACGGAACAAAAATGGATTCACAAATTTTCACAGTGCTCATGCGGTTTAATATACGCTTTCTATTCCTGTGGTAGGTTACTAAAAACGTTGCAAAACATTTTGATCGTTATGTCAATTTATGGTCAGCAAGGGCAGTAAGAATAGCGACAGTATATTCGATGAAAGTATAGAAGAAATGATGCAAAAAAGGAAAAGAAGAAGTGATGCCACAAAAACCAAAATTATTTGGATGTTTTTGTATTAGAATTAGGAATAGGATTTTAATTCATAGGATGAGAAATATTTCTATTTAGTCAACATACTAAGTCATTTTAATGTTATTATTGATTGTTGCAAATCAATGCGAAACTAATATCTTACACACGCTCAATATATTGGCATATATGTTCCATTATAGACAACATTAATGGAATATTAATTTTTGAGCGATTTTGTGGGCAATTATTGCTCAAAGTAATTATTGAAAGTATTATTCCTGATAATAAGTAATTATTGTCGGGATTGAGCTCACACTCATCAGAGACATCAAAGTTCAAAGCCATCTTACATACTCAGCCACAGTGGATGAAGCAACAATAAAACATATTTTAATTTTCATGTTCAGATAATTTCTAAATTGAAACTGCATTATCTCATATTTATTTAAATTGAATTCTTCATCTGTGATTATACAATTGTAAATTGTGTTTGTTCCCGACACGAAACACACAAAAACTGTTTTAAAGAAGTTTTTCTGAGCGAAAATAAAAAATGCTTTAAAATTGCAAAATTCATGTGAATTAAAATAATTACTTTAAGCCTAATCACTCTCAAAATCTCTCATCTTTATTTATTTTACACCAAATAGTGTAAAACTTTTGTTTATTTAACATTATGCCTGTCGCATATTGTCGGTATCTCATAAGAAAGGAAATTCAAGAAAACTCGTTCTGATAACAGCCGTGTTCGATTTGACTGAAGCATTTTAAACATCGGAAAATTTAATACAATTGTTGTTGTTTTTTCAGTTGTTTCAGTCAAACTAAACGTACCTAACATTCAATTTACATTGTATCATTTTTATTGCAACAATTATTTATTTTAATAAGGAAAAAATTTCAAAATGTCGTTTTAATTCTATTTCTTTGTTCGTGCTTGTGGGCACACATTATATTTTGTGTTTTTTCTTTTAGATGCGTACACGAATAAATCAGAAGGTATTCCGACGTTAGCTGACCACATACAGTTGTCCAGATGTGAGAATTGCGGATTCTCCAAATTTACCTGGTCCACATCCTTGCAGCAATTTTCCTTGTGCTTTGTTGATGGTCATTGCAAAAGCAAGGCGCACTGGAAACTAAACGTTTGAATTCAAATGCCATATCTGTTGGGATCATTGAAATGCGTAACAACAGTACATCTTCCCCTTTGAATTTTCCATTCAAAATTGTAGCTTCAATGACATTATTCATCATCTTTTTCACCAAAAAATTTCAAAAAGATTTGTGCTATTTCAAAATATTTGAAATATTTTTTTAATAAAATGTGCTGTGTAGTTGGAATTACAATATGTCTCACAACAACACATAAAACCCTTTAAGACCTAGGTTCCACATCATCATGTTTTTTAAGATGATGGACGCAAATTTCTTATTTTTTGGTTTTTACATTCATTTTAAAGAATGGAAAACTAAATAATAAATCCTCTCACATAATAATAAACGACATAGGGTAATATTGCATGATAAAATGGAGGATATAAAAATAAAATACTTCTTTTTTCAAATTTGTAGGAGCAAAGCTAAATTGGGTTACCAATTATCCTTATAGTGCTAGAAGCATATACCAAGATCATGTAAACATGGTTTTGCTGAAGGATTAAACCCGGCATATATAATAGTTATATGGAAGCTCATTTCTTCAAGCAAACGAAAAAGGTCATTTTTTTAAAAAATATAAAAAAATAAAAAATTTGCGTCCATCAGCACCTTAGAAAGCATGTTGTTGTGGACCTTATTCTTTAAAGGTTGTCATGAGTTGTTGTTGCTCACATTGTAATTCGTACAACACATTTTATTTTAAAAGAAATAGCGTGTCATCATCAAAGTATATTCTATAACTAAGACAAAGGGTGCTATCGTTGATTGAAAAATGTTCATCTGCCAACATCCCTAAAATATCACTTTGGCTAGTGATATCTCACTGCTATTGCCAGTGGTTTACGATAACTCAAGCTAACTCATATGCAAATAGCAGGAATCTAAGTACGCGGGGTTCACACCTATAGATCAAAAATTTAAAATTTTACAAATCTTCCTGCGGGAGTATATATTTAATTCGTTGTTGAATTCTTTCTTAGATTATAAAATACACAGGATAAGTAATATCTTTTTAAGTTGAAGTTATTTTTATTTACATAAAGTAGTGTGCAATTTTAACGTGATAGTATTTGCACTGAAAAAACACAGTAGCCTAGAAATTTAAATATCATCGAGGTTTTCCCTTGCTTGACCAAATATGCTTACAAAATAACAGACTTATGTAGAAATTTTGTATTTAACATTTTTACCGATTGGAGAATTCAATTATTCAATTATTCAATTTTATTTTATGTTTGTCAAAAGTATTTCGATTAAAATAAAACTGATAATATTAAAACTGAAAATGTACGGTTTTGTTTTCATTTAAACTAAATTTAAAATGAAATGGATATTGTTTATATGGTTTACTGTTTCAGGTTTTGTTTTAATTTAGAATGAAATTAAAATGAAATATATATTATTTGGCAGTTACTTCTTTCTGGCAATAGAATAATAATAATATATTTTTTTTCTATAAATGGAAAGAGATAAAAATGCTGCATGGGACCCTGTATTTTTGTATTTATTTTTACAGCAGCCTTTTCTTTTGTGGAAATTATTTTCAATGCAAAATTTAAATTTAAAAAAAAGCTTCAATTTTTTTATAGTTTTATAGTGTAGATACACAAATATTACTTATCCTGTATATTTTATAATCTAAGAATCCTTTAATTATTACTATAAAAACATTGATCAAAGCAAACTACGCGCATAAACTGATATTTAAACAAAAAACCAATTAAAATAATTATCACCAATCACCAATGAAAAAATAATACACGACAATTTGAAAAAGCAAATCGTAGTGTATTTGCACAAACTTCAACGTTAAAAACAACGTTTTAAATACAAATACGGCACCATCTGTTGGCTAACCGAAATTTATAAGGCGTATATCACACTATCCAATATATTGGTCAATAAAAAAAATATGACATGAAATTGGAGAGTGCAAACGTTGTAAAATAAACTTCGCTACCTAGTTTTTCATCCAGTTTTGATGACAATTTTTTTTACCTCTAATCGTTATATTTTAAGTAGCAATACAAATAAGAGTATTTTTCAATTTGATATTGATTTTTGTAAATCGAAAAACGAAACTTTCTCGATAAACGAAACTTACTGTGTTTATTTACGAATCAGAAAACATGAGAAATCGCCTGATTGTGCAATAAATTATCAATAATCTTTGGTAACGTATTTGACTTAGCATAATATGCTTTTCGTTTATTATCAAATAAAACAAAATTTTCTTTACTAAGACATATTTGATAGTCTAATAATGGCCCTATACGAATTTGAAGTTTACTATCAATTGAATAAATTGATTTACGCTGCCATCTGAAAGTAGGCATATAAACCATTCATATTTAACATTTAATTCGCAATTAAAAAATATCTATGCATTTAATCAAGATAATAACTATCCTATCTCTCAAGTTGGACCATCATACATACATTGTACAAAATTTCATTAGGATTGGTTACGTTGTTGCGGAGTTCATCGCGACAAACACCGTGACACGTGATTTTTATATATATAAGATTATTCTTAAGTCGCTCAAACATGAAAATTGCCAAAATTTCCCATACAAACTTGTATGAAAAATTTAACCTATTTTCGTATTTCTTTTACGGACAGAAGAAAATAAAATATTTTATATATTATGCTCAATATTGTCAGTAATTGTCAGTAATAGTTCATAATGAAACTTAAATTATTTAATTGTAGTAAAATGAGAAATTTCATAGATAATTTTTAAAATTATTCAAGTTGTGTTTTGAGAGAAATCCCATATAAATTTTATTGAATTTATTCTCTTTTCCCCCTTTTGCAGCGCCAAAAGAAATTTAAATTATTTAATTGTAGCCAAATGAGAAATTTAATAGATAATTTTTAAAATTATTCAAGTTGTGTTTTGAATGAAATCCCATATAAATTTTATTGAATTTATTCTCTTTTCCCCCTTTTGCAGCGCCAAAAGAAATTTAAATTATTTAATTGTAGCAAAATGAGAAATTTCATAGATAATTTTTAAAATTATTCAAGGTGTGTTTTGTATGAAATCCCATATAAATTTTATTGAATTTCGTTTCTTTTCCCCCTTCTGCAGTGCCATTGCAGCAAATACCGGAACAAAATAATCGCTCAATAACATATGATAGTCTATATGGGCCTTACATGAATGATTAAAAAGTCGATAAAGCAGGTTTGACAGTAAATTAATTAATTTACGCCGCATCTGAAAGTTTGCTTATGAACTATCCATATTTAACATTTAATTCGTAATTAAAAAATATTTAGGCGTTTAATCAAAATAAAACTATCCTATCTCTCAAGTTGGACCATTATACACACACTGAACACAATTTTATTAAGATTGGTTAGGTTGTTGCGGAGTTTATCGCGGACAAACATCGTGACACGTGATTTTTATATATATAAGATATGTATACATATATATATATATATATATATATATATATATATATATATATATATATATATATATATATATATATATATATATATATATATATATATATATATATATATATATATATATATATATATATATATATATATATATATATATACTAGCGGGACCCGGCGTGCTTTGCTACGCCTATAAATAAAGTTTGTGCGTATACATTTTGTTGACGTAGTAGCAATAATTTCAAAGAGTAGTAATGAGAAATGATTTTCATTTTTTTTTTTAAATATGAATGTAAAAGGATCAGTCTAGTTGATCAGTAAAATATAAAAAATTAGTATTGTATGTAAAATAAAGGATATATAAAAAATACCCGATCAAATAAGTCTTCAGGTGTGTAAGGTTTCATGTGTGTCTCTATATAGAACATTATACGGAACAAAAATCGATTCACAAATTTTCACAGTGCTCATGCGGTTTAATATACGCTTTCTTTACCGGTAGGTTACTAAAAAAGTTGCAAACAGTTGTGATCGTGATGTCATCTTATTATCAGCAAGGGTAGTAAGAATCGCAACAATTCATTCGATGAAGGTGCATACAAACACATTTACAAATTTTAAACATACACACATTTAAAATCATTTCTCATTACTGCTCTTTGAAATTATTGCTACTACGTCAACAAAATGTATACGCACAAACTTTATTTATAGGCGTAGCAAAGCACGCCGGGTCCCGCTAGTAAAACTATAAAAAAAATTGAAGCTGTTTTTTGAATTCAAATGTCGTATTGAAAAAAATTTCCACAAAAGAAAAGGCTCCTGTCAAAATAAACACAAAAATACAGGGTCCCATGCAGCATTGTTATCTCTTTCCATTTAGAGAAAAAAATATAAATTTATTCTTTTATTGCCAGATAGAAAAACTGCCAAACAATATATATTTTATTTTAATTTCATTCTAAATAAAAACAAAACCAAAAACATTCAATCAAATAATATCCATTTCACTCTAAAGTTATTCTAAATGAAAACAAAACCAAGGCGTACATGATACAGTTTTAGTACGGATCAAATTTTCAGTTTTAATATTATCACTTTTATTTTAATCGAAATACTTTTGACAAAAATAAGATAAAATTGAATAAGGTTGGTCATTTTCCGATCGATAAAAATGCTAAATACAAAATATCTACATAAGTCTGTTATTTTGTAAGCATATTTGGTCAAGCAATGAAAAATCTCGATGATATTTAAATTTCTAGGCTACTGTGTTTTTCCAATGCAAATACTATCACGTTAAATTCGCACACTACTTTATGTTAATAAAAGAAACTTCAACTTAGAAAATATTACTTATCCTGTTTTTTCATAATCTAAGGTTTTATATCATTGAAATACCCAGGTTTAAAAAAAATCGAAGAAGGGCGTCTGATAAAGTAGATCTGTGCCGTATTATTATTATTTTAAATAAAAATTACTATCTTTAAACAAATTAAGTAATACTTACTCATTTTTAATTTATTATTTGGAGTAGTTTTATGCTGTCTAAACGAAAAACGATCATTTGAAATTTTGAAATGTATAAATATATAAGTTCATAATATTATTGTAGATAGAGGATTAGTGAAAGAAGGACAGAAAAATAATTTAATATAACTTCATGGCAACTACTACATATTTTAAAAACTTATTATTTTGTAGTTAATAATAATAAAATACAAAACTATATACAGCATAATTTGGATAAAATTAAATTTTTTCATACAATACACGACAATTGGAAAAAGCAAATCGTAGTGGATTTTCAAAATTTTGACATTAAAAACGTTTTAAATACAAATGCGGCTCCATCTATTGGCTAACTCAAATTAATAAGGCGTATATCACACTATCAAATATATTGGTCAATAAAAAAAATTTGATATGAAATTGGAGAGTTGTAAAATAAACTTTGAAAGTTTTTCATCCGGTTTGATGACAATTTTTTTTACTTCTAGCGGGAATCGTTCTATT